>JAPSGF010000015.1:4160558-4760558 GCA_035772895.1 Perdix hodgsoniae
TTCTCTTTCTTCTCTTTCTTCTCTTTCTTCTCTTTCTTCTCTTTCTTTCTTTTCCATCCGTCCCAATATTAATTTCATGAAAGACATGGCTATTAGTTTATGAGTGTTTACAAGGAAAAAGTGTGCAGTACCTGCTGGAGGACCTGCTTATGTCAGGTGTTTTCTTTCTCTGGTTTGTCTAAGCTGAGAAATCTGTCTTCATAATATTTCAGCCTTTGTTGCCTTGGCAGCCCAGATCTCAAATCCAATCTCTCTTCTGGCAGTATGTTATATTGCTAACTAACCATGGGAGGGCCACATGCAATCTGCGGAGTTCTGTGATGTGCCCTTTGGCCCTCTGTCTTTTTATAAGGAGATACGGCCTTCAGAGACTACGGGTCCCTGCAAGCAGAGCTCTATTTAGATCTGATTAGAGCATACTCAAATCTAGATGTGCATTGCATGTTAGGGCGTGCTGGCTACATGAGCCACACCTCAACATTCATGATAAGGGTGGCTGCAGACTGCTCTAACCAACACAAATGATGCAGCTCTGCTGCAGGCAGGATTTTTTCTTTTCCTCTGCCCCTAGGCTTGAGGAGGATTGTCTTTTTCTAACCTATCCAGCAGTTGTACTCTGGTATGTATTAGGGTAGCTCTTAATTTTTGATAACTTGTTCTGCTTTTCATCCCTGGACTTCCTTACATGTTTCTTTTATCTTCTCTAATATGGCTACTCATAGAATGTGCAGATAGGGGCAAAACTTTTCTAAGTGGCAGGTTGCTCAAGGGTGTTGTTGCAAGGCGTCTAGCTTAGCTTTTACTTGCCAAAGAGACCTGTCTCATTCAGGCAAGCTTTGGCTAGGCTGTTTGAAATTTGGAGTGGTTAATCTGATGACATTTTTTTCCCCCAGTTTGTCCAATGTAGAGACTCTACCCTACTTTGGCACGGACAGCTGAGAAAGGAGCTTTGATACATATTTAAATATGAACAATCTGAAAGACAGTTGCCTTTCTATTTGAGTGCAAAAGCTGACTCTGCTCAGGTGCAGTTCAGGATGGAAACGATCCCTTTGTCTCAGACTAAATAGCTTACAAGATGCTTTGCATGTAGCTTACTTCTGTATAGGAGTTCCATTGTGATTCCTGGTCGTCTTCAGTGGAGTCTGCATCTGATCAAGCAAAGGGATGACCAGGAGTTCCTTTGGGATTTCTTAGGGAGTGTGTAAACCGTAGGTAACTCTTCTCACCAGTGACTTCACTGCTTCTGGTATCTGTTGAAAAATATGAACCCAAAGTTTCAAGTGCCCCAAATTGTCTCATTACATGCAGTTTTACACCTTTCTTGCTTTGTACTCTTGTGAAAGCAAGTTCAGAGGAGTGAATAGATTTTTAAATATTTTAAAATACAGATAACAGTTGCCACACTGAGTAAGAATGGCTGTATTTGGTTCACTAAGAGGGCTTTTAGGTCAGTAATGGACTTGTAGAAAAAGAGTAGGAGTGACACTGGATTTGAGAAAAGAGCCTCATTATTGGGATGCTGTCCCACTTTTGGGAATCTTGGGCTTCCTAAGTCAGCATTTGCTTCTGGAACATGGTTGCAATGAAGTTATTGCTGACATGTGCTCTGTCACCCAGCATCCCTTATATGCATTATGCATATTTAACATCAAAAAAAAATGTTACTTCTTGGATTTATTTATTTGTTTAGTTGCATAGTGTGGGTACTACATTAAAAGCTACATAAAGGCAAATCAGATGCTGTTAATCCTTCCTATTTGATGCTTTGTATATTTTGAAACTTGGAGATAATCTCAAGGCTGCAGTTTGGTCATGTATTAGCTCTATTTATTATTCTTATTGAACCCTGAAATCTTGCTTTTATCTCAACCTGATAAATAATGGAACCTCTGGCTGTTAGAGTGAGGATAAATACATAAATAAAGAAGAGCAGTTAATGAAAAAGAACCTGGTCAACAGAGATGACAGTGAATAAAGATACCTGTCAAACTCTCAGCACCATAAAAGCAAACATATTTGGCCTGATCCAACATCTGAAGACTATCCTCTGTTTCCAAAGGGGTGTCTTGTTGGCCTGCATAATGTGTATCCTTATCTCAGTATCCTCCCCTCCCTCCCACTTTTTCCTTTTGAAGTACAGTTATGTTATTTGACTTGACTGCTTTCTGTAGCAGTGTATTTTTGCAGCAAGTTTTGTGGAGAACAGTGACATCACAGCATGTTGGGGATAACCTATTGGGTAAAGGCAAGATAATGTGGATGATCTAGTGCTGTTAAGAGAATAGCCAGTTATCAAAGTCTGTGTTTCTCTAGAGCAATACTGTTGTAGCAAGGGTCAAGAAGCTTCTGATACAGGCTTTTAGAAGTCTCACTAGTCCTCTGTTCTTATTTTAGAACATACTTCTCTTGCTTCCACTGCAAGGCGTGCTATTTGGTTGATTTTTAACCAGAGCAAGCTTTAGTGAATTTATATGTGCAAGTAAGCCTATCAAACTGCTGCACTGACAAATGTATCATGGGATTTCTACCCAAGCCCTGTCTGACTTCCTGGCAGACGTCTTTTCCCCTAAGGCACTTCATCTATTCTGTCTTTTCTAGTTCTGGATATTCTCTTGCTCTTTCTGACTCCACCTCAAATATGTCAGTATCTTAGTACGTGGTTATCCTTGCTGTTGTCCCCTGGTACAATTACAACATGATTAAAACGTGCAGTATGGCTGGGACCTTGGTCATGTTCTAACAAGAGTATAACCTTAGACATATAGCCCAGTTACGGTGTTGTAACGAAATCAAGGAACAGCCCTGCTTGTTTTAGAAGCATGGGGTGTGGCTTTAACTGCTTTTCCTTGGCATATTTCTAGTCACACCACTAGCTATTGCTGCATTACAAATGTCATTATCCCAGATACCTAGATGAGCCCCAGGGATGAACTTACAAATGCCCCTGCAACCTTTCCAGCATTTTGCTGCTGTCTGCAGCTCTGAAGGAGTAGCAGTGTGCACTTTTTAGGTTTCTCATATTTTCATAACTTTAAGTTATGCAGAGTTACAAAGTGTATTCCCCAAAATATGCATGTGCTTATGAATTAATTACATAGTTCAGTTTTGGGACCCTGGGCTCAGAGGCCATTTCCAACTTTTTCAATTGTTGATGTTCTAAAAGGGCATTTTCCTTAAGAACAAGCAATCCACTGATGAAGTGGAAGAGCTTGCAATTTCTTAAACTGTTCATTTATTTCCCTTTTGTAGGAAGAATATAACACTAGCCAGTCTGAAACAAGATCCTGGACCAAGTAGACCATTGATTTGTCCCAGTTCAGCACATTTTGTGTATCATATTTAAATCATGACCCCCAAAGACCATTTTGCAAGCTATCCCAGCTACAAAAGTGTTTTTAAAAAGCCCACGGAACTGACCTTTCTGTGTTCTGCCTTTAACACATCTAGTTCTGAGTCCATGGAAGAAGGAATAGGAGGAAAAAAGGCTGTTTTCATTAAGAAGTCTTATTACTTCAACTTTCTGGCTTTTCGTCTATCTAGCTATGAAGAATGGGATATGGCATACATAAGAAAAGCATTTAAAAGACAGGTCAAGATCTCTAACTAAGAGATTTATCCTGCCACTGAATCAACTGTGGAAAAAAGACATTGAACTCTGGTTGCCCAAGTGGAGGAGAAGTGTTTCTTCTTGAGATGTTTTTTTAAATCATTGCAGCAGTGCTTTCTGCCGAACCAGGAGTTCAGGTAGCCTTTGGAGACATTCCCTGTGCCCTGTACTCACAACTAACAAGGGCAGCAGTGGCCGTCAAATTAATGCTTCCTTATATGCCACGTCCTTATAAGCTTTGTCATTCTTCAGGAATTTCTCAAGTTCAGGACAAACATGCCTGTGATTTTGCAGGGGAAAATTAGACGTACTTCTTACCATTGTAAAACTTCTTTCATGGAAATAGTCTCCATAGAAAATGGAATGGGATGTTTCAATCAGAATATGAGAGAAATTAATAGTGATAGTCCCAGCAAAATCCTCTATAGTTTTGTTTAGAATTTTAATGTCCCTTGGATTTTCTGTGTAGTTTGGCTAATTCCTTGGGCCTATGCTCACCTGTAGCAGCCTTTGCAACTTTTCAGCTGTGTGCTCTAGGAGGCAAGAAAAGGAAAACTTAATAGAAAAACTTAATAGAAATCCTGTCAAGAAGTTGTGCTTATACAAATACCCAAATTTCAATAAAGGCGATCTTCTAATAGAAGGGTAGGTTGTTGGTTTTTCAGTTTTGTTTCTGTTTGTTTGCTTCTTGGCTGGGCTGTTTTTTTGCTGGTGGAGTGAGCTGAATCAGCTCTTTGGGGAGCAAATGAATTCTACAGCAGGCAGGAAAGGAGCATTACTATTTTGCTAAAGGAAGGCCATCCTTCCTGATGGCATGGAGTGCCTTAGTCCTTTTTGAATTGTATCCCAAGAACTTTTACAATATGGACTTAAAACTATTTTGGTGCCTATTTTTTGTTTGGAAACCATTTAGAAATCACTCTAAGTCTAGGAGCAAGTTTTAAGTTTTTTTGTATTCTTAGTTTCTGACTGAGGTGCTTAAATTGATAACCTTTTATGCCTTTTTTTTTTTTTTTTTTTGTTATACTTTCATTGACTTCAGCATTGCCGATAGAGATCCCCTAAAAGGTGATAGATAGTTCAAGGGGTAGAGTGAAGCAAGATTTTTTTTTTTTTTAATGAAGTCTCTGTAACTGTTTTTCAGTATATTGTATCTAGGGAGTATATTATAAAAATCTTGTTCAACAGTTCTGCTTAAAAAAGTACTTCTGCAGTTTTGAAGAACAACTTTAGGGCAAGAAGTAAATTATACTTAATTTTTTCTTTTTATAATCTCAGCACTGTCAGACAGCCCCACAATTTCTTTTAAGATCTGTATGTTTGTAGTCTATAAGCAACTTGAAGTGTATGCTGAGCAGTGTGACTGCCATCTGTTGTATGCTGAAGCCAGAGCTTCTGCTGGCACAATTTTTGCTGTGAGCAAGACTATTCTACCTGTTCTGGGAATGTCTGAGGAGGTTCAGGGCTACAGGTCAGGTACTGCTGAGAGGTGGCAAAATGGAGCAATGAACAGTGGGTATCCATAAGGCTCCTGTACAGGAAGCACTTGGGCTCCCGATAGCAGCCCCTGGTCTCTTGTCAGTGTCTGAACTGGTACTTTGGCTTTCTTCCTGCCAGACATTTCTCGACTTCCATTGTTTTCCGCAAGCTTTCCTGTGTCCTCTAGCTCTTCTGTCCTAAAATAATTTGTGAGGTCTGAAGCAGAAGTACAGCATCTGTGGGAGATCAGAGAAAATCTGGGTTTTTTTTGGTTGAAATTTTGTGGCCTTACTTCCTTGTCCACCACTGGGAGCTATGCAGGCTTGTAAGATAACATAATGGGTCTGGCTGCAAGAATCTACATACATCCTGATGTATTTAATGAAAGCTGAATGATGCTGGTTTATGAATTCAGGGACAAACTGACATGGTTGGCTTTCAACAGTGTGCGCACAGGGAGAGTGATTGAGGTTGGTTCTTCTGTGGAACATGGAAAGCTCCTTATTCACTCTCTTAATGTGCACAGGCACAAGCTATAATCTAATTGAGAATTCATGCTGTATTCCAGGAAGTGGGGTTTTGCCTCAGTGATTTTGTTTTTCTTTAAGGTGTTGACCAGTACTTTGGAATTTAAAACTATGTATCTCGAAGAAGGCATAGAAATGTAATTTGAATGCAAACTGTATTAAGCTTTCACATCCTGTATCCTAGCAGGAATTTCTCCAAACAGGGGAGGTATTCATTGAACTAGGAGCAAAGCAATGTCAAGTTGAGAAGGAAATTACTATGGAAATGAGTTTTAAAAGCCTGAGGCAGATGTGGGGAGAGGCACATTGTACTGGGAATTTTCCTCACGCTGTCTAGTTTATATGGTCTTTCCATTACTTTAACAGCAGCATGTAAGAAACCCTTGATTTGGAACAAAAACTTCTGAACTTCAGTAGTTCTGCGCTGTTGTCACAGACTGGCTTTCCTTTGAAGGGAAATTAAGCCTAGCCTCAGCTGCAACAGGGCAGCTGCTTGTATAGGTATGGTTTTACTTGGTGTAGAGCAAAGGTCCAATCAGTCCAGTGTTTTGTGTCTGTGGTCAGTAATGGATGCTTAGGAATGGGATATTCTTCCAGTTCTTGCTAAGGAACAGCTGAGGGGGTTCTGTAGGCTTGATAGTCTTTGATTATTATTTTTATTTCCTAGATTTGTCAGTATTTTTTTTTTATCTTTTTGAACTGTGTATTTTAGGCATCTGTATCTTTTGTCACTGAGTTCCACAATTAGACTGCACAGTGTTGGGAAACTTCTGTTTCTCATGTGCTCAGTGATAATGTATAATGGTCTTCCCCCCAGTGTATTCATTTCCATTTAGTTTAGTATCATGTTTTCCATTTGAAGATATTTGAGCAGTATGTTGGTGGATTTGTTGGTGTGATTTGTTGCAGAGAGATGGTGGTACAGGGAGAAAGTGAGATTTTTCAGAAACAGTAGCCAGGTCCTTTTGTATCTTTCAATACATTTGGGATTATTTGTGAAACAATAGTTGATCCCTCATTCACCTTGGAATGGATAGATTGCAAGTAAAGATACATGTGGTTTAGGGCAGGGGAGCATATAAAGTTAATCCTGTTGGCAGAAATTGATGAAAATTGTTTGTGTGGGAGAAGAAAACAGGTTGAAAAAGTACAAATAAGTATTTACAAACTATTGGAGGAGTAATGGATCTTTTAAAAGCTCAGTCCATTCCAGTCCCTCAGTCACTAAAAAGGAATAAACTGTGATGTCCCACTTTCTTTTTTTTTTTAATGCTAAAATTTTGAAGAAAAGATAAAAATTCTAAGAGACTGCAAATCAGGCTTTTGTTAAGCAATTTGAAAAAGTGTAAATACTTATTTTCTCTCTTTCTTTAATATTATTGTTCACATTTTAAACACTTTCCTAAGTTTATGGTAATCGCTCCTAAAAAGAGTAGAAATGTGAGCATCTGTTGCAGAGTTGTTCATATTTGGCTGTGCCATTGGAGATGGGGTTATGTGAGTGTGTGCAGTTTGAGAAACTTAACAAAAACTGGTTTGAATGCTGTAAGGGGTAAAAGATGTAAAGTGTGATTCCAATTAAAGACTGTCTCCAAGCAAAATATTGCATCTGAATAGTCTAGAAGTTTATCAGTCGCTTATATATCCAGGCTTTTTGGCTGCTCCCTATAGCATTAAAAGATGAAGTCTACATCCGAAGTCTGGGGACCACTGATGTATTCAGCACATAAACAATGTTCTCTTAATATGTCTTCATTTGTTATGTCTGAAGTGCATGGAAGACAGAGTTTATGAGCTGCTGCTATCTCTTCACTGATTTTAATGGAAACTAGTTTGGATTTCAAATCCTGTGAATCCTGCTATTTGAGAGAAGGATCTACTGTTTCAATTCTGTTCAACTAGGGAGAAATTTCACTTTCCCTTTTTAGCTCCTTTATAATAGTGATTTTTTTTTTTTAACCCCCCAATAACTCCAGAACAATCTTCATTATTCTTTGTTTTTAAAAAATCTTAAAATTTATTTTAATTATCTTTAAATGTCACTAACCTGCACACAGAAGCCTGTTTATTATGTTGAGTTTCCAGGTTCAAGACAGTCTGAAGAGATACCTCTTGGTGGTTCTGTTGGCCAGTGTGGTTATCAGGTTCGTTCCAGATGGGGGGGATGGATACCAAGGAGGTATGTGATCTTGCAGCAGTAACATGTGAAAAGATTACAGCATCTGTCTGTCCCATCTCCCTGCTGCTGATGAGCTAACAGGCTCTAATCAATAGATCTTTTGATTTTGAAGTGCTTTTGAAGTACCTACAGATAAGCCAATAAGATCTCAATAGAGAACCATAATAAAGTTGGTTATCTTTTTAGTCTATTTTGATTTTAGCCAACTCTGCTCTTGGCCCCAGTCCCAACTTCTGCTTCTGTGCGGCATTGTTAATGTTCTGAAGGAATTGCAGTGCCATACTGTGTAGGAACTGAGAACGAATCAATGAGGTCTTGGTGCTTTATCTGAACTACTTGGAATTGTACCACACTTAGACCTTGACTGGGACCAGTGTGTCTCATGTCACACCTGTGGCACATGAAGGATTAGCCTGGAAAGACGTGTTACTCTTCATGGTCTAGAAATATCTGAGTTCCCAACATCTCAGTGAGCAGATGTGCAATCAGCTGAAAAGACTCAAATGGATAATCAGTGTTCTTCTGGATCACAAATAAATGGAGTGTAGAAATAACAGCCCTAAACAGTAGTCTCTGTTAACTGCAAATACATTAAAACTTTTTGCCGCTTAATTATCTTCTGGTTTGTGTTGATTCATGGAATGTACTTATTGGTAGTTCTCAAAACAGGCCACCCTGTACTTGCCCAGATATTTCACAGTATAGCAAGCATGTTGAAACCTGTCCATTTTCCTTTACAGTTCAGCCAATTACTGCATCTGATTATTCTTTTCCTACATCTTTGTATATATTTGTCCTTGGCATTTATTAATTTCTTCTAGCATGTGCTGCTTTAAATAGTGGGTTGATACCATGCAAAAAAAAACTTGCACTGCTGTCAGAGGTGGTCGTTGTTTTTGAGCCCATCCAGCCCTGAGAGTCCTCCCAGAATGCCCAAGATGTGACTCTCAGCTTGAGCTGGAGTCAAGCAGTATGTCAAGCTTTTGCTAACTGATGTGCGTGTGTATGATAATATTGGAAAGCCTAAACTTATGTTGAAAAATATAAACCTTCAAAACTTTCTGCGCAAGCCTTTGTGTTTCACAGCTCCACAGCCAGCAGCAGCTACTGGGGCAGTCAGAGAGCTGCATGAGTCAGGTTGTTGTTAGGAGGCTAGGGGGAGCAATGATTGAATGGGGGCACCATGGCCTACGATGTTCAGGTAAAGGCAAGAGCCAGCTCAAGAATTTTTGCAGGGCAGTGGGACTGTACTAGCCAGCAGGGCTAGCTCTTCTAGCCCTTGTTTTGTTCGTGTTTGTTTTTTTTTTAAGTGAAAATCTAGTTCTGACTTTCTGAAATGACAGGTAGGAAAATTTCCATTTCAATTTTCAGTCTGTCTTACAGCAAGTTTGAGAAGGTAGTGCTAAGTTCAGCTGACCCACTTTTAAATAAAAGAATTGAAGAAAATAATGAGTCTTTCCACAATCCTTTTTATGAACATATTATCTGAAATAGGTTGGTTGTGTTTTTTTTTTTTGTCCAAGTGCCCAGTATAATAATATTCAAATCTAGAATTGTATTCTATAGTTTGTACCACAGTTTTTCATGTGCTGTAGTGCTCAGAAGGGCTTTCTGTTTTCCTTCACTCACCTTCTAGAATCAGCGAGCATCATATCCAGCCTGTCTTTCTGTAGTGATTTGCTTTCTGCATGAGGACAGGAAGAGTTATGTATGTGGCAGCACATTGGCATTCAGCAAGGATACATTGAGATTGATAGTAGACACTGAGGGACAGAGGGTTCAGAAGATCTACCTTCCCTGGAGACCAGGCCTGTAGCCTTTGTATTCCCACTGCTGCCAAATGCCTGCCCTACTCAAAAGAAAAGAGAATTAAGCACAAATTTCCTTGTCTCTAAGTTTTCTTGTATAACAGACTATTCTTCAAATCCTGATCAGAAGGTGAGGTTTTAGGAAAATGAGTTCTTTTCATGATGAAAAATCTTCCTCCCCATAACAGCCTGTTGTTATGACTGGGGACAGCAAGATGGGTTAATCGTGGCCCCATTTCCTGCAGTCTCCTGCAGTCTCCTGCAGTCACGATTTGTGAATGCCTGAAAATACCCCTGCTGAATTCTAATTGTTTGTGACAGTCGGCACATGATTTCAAGTGTTTGGTCACAGCAGTGTTCGTTTTCTGCTCTTTTAATCTTTGATGGATGTTGCGCCTGGCTTCACTGATGTGTTTCATGACACAGTAGGCAGTGATTTCCTATAAGATGTTTTGTCTCGACTACAGAGGTGTGGAGTCCCTATACGATGGCCAGTATTTATTAATGACATCCCAAGGTTTCTAAAGAGAAAGCTCTGCCGTAGACCATTAGAACCTAATCTACTACAAAATGTCAGATGCAGTTAAGCAAGAGTTATCTAGACTGCACTGAGACTTTCCTCATTAGTTCAGGCTCTGATTAGGAGACTGATTAAAGGCTTTCTTTCTGTAAAGGTTCACTCTTTATCTTTGCAGATATCGTTACTATGTAAGACTGATAGAGCTAGCTTAAGGCTCACGTAAATGGTAAAACTGAAAAATATTTGTGTGAATGCATCTGTGCAGTCATTCAAGCTCTTACAGTACACGTGCATGCTTTTTAAAATGCCCTTAACTAGTTACAAGAAAAATGTTCATTTCTGGACATGAATAGGTTTTTCATCTTTCAGACTATTCAGATGGTGCTAATAGAATGCAATTGTATAAAAGGTCAGATTTTCATATCATACGTAAAGCTGTAGGATTAAGATTTTAACAGCCATTTGAGGTTGCTGGGATACAAAGTATTTTGTTCAGAATACCCTGTATCTGAGATCATTACAACTAGCCATGTTGCTTCCCGTGATTTAACGGCTGCTCTCTGTTCATGCTAAGCTATGTAATTGTGACAATGCTGAAATATTTAAGGCTCCTCCTAATACTTTACCCACGAACAACATTAAGCTTTGGTGTATGCCTTTAAATTTCTCATCTCAGTGAAGATGGTAATTTAATGTATAAGGAAAGGATTGTCAACTTGTTATGCATTTTGTAGTGTTTAGCACAATAGGGGTGAGGCCTCTTGATATTTCTGGAACCTGGATAATAAGTTCACGCTATCAAGAAATAAAAACATCCATGAGGCAGATGCCGGAACTTCCAAAAGGTTTTGCAAGATACAGTTCCTGAAGAATTGGAATTTTCAGTTTTTATTCTTGAGTATTTTCTAATTAACTGCCTTGTGCATTAATCATTCTTCAAACATTTTGTAGGTTTGTAGGCTAAACCAGAAAGTAAAGACAGCTTTAAGAAAGTGCATGCGAATCAGTATTCTTGTAAGAAGGATTTGATTGTTGTTTCCAGTCCGGTGAGATTAATAACTAAACATTGGTGTCATTTGATAGTCTGAGTGTGCTTATTTGTATGTTAAGGGGAAAATGTAGTATTAAGCGGGGTATTAGTGCAGTTGCTACTGATTATCTGTTAATTATTGACAAACTTCAGCAGTTCTGTGTGGTTAACTTGTAGAGCTGGAAAGAGGTAGGGGAACTAAATACCATATCCCTTTACATGCCAAAACATATCTAATTACTCTTGTTCAATAAAATAAAAGAATCCAGCAGCTTCATCGTAAATATCATGTAGGATGTATCTTGTATTATAGATGACAGGCAAGGGACCTTAATTTTGCCTTTTCATGATTTTTCCTCATATAAGTGACTGAAATTGCCCTTTGGACTCATGGACTTGATGAATTCTGAAAGCTTTTGAGCTGATCTTTTTTGGGTTAGAGTTTGCTGCCACAGATGGTAGCAGGTTTTCTGTGGGCTTCTAGTTTGCTGTGAAAGTAACAGCAAGTCATAGGATTAAGATAAAAATATATCTTTCAGCTGTAGAGCTGTCTTGTAACTAATTTCTAGTTAGTTTTGCCAGTTTTATTATGGACTTGCTGTTTGCTGTCAGATCTGCACCAGTGATGCAGTTGTTTGTCAAAATGGCTGCTTTTTTTGTATTTCAGTAGTGGTGACCCCTTTTAGTTAAACCAAGTCTTCTCAACTCCAGGCCAGTATGTTTTATCCTCTGCTCTGTGTGACTTTCAACAAATTCATTAATTTCAGCTACTGTATATATAAGAAGAAAAATTCTCAGACATCCACCAGCCCTCCACATATATGCATAGGCAGGCACACAGTTTGTGAATGCTGTGTACCGTTTTCTTCTAGAACCTGGAGACTGTGTGTACTCCTTGTGAATGAAACAGAACAAGTAATAGCGTGGCGAGACAGATGACCAAGAAAAGGAAAGCCTTAAGTGCTGTGACCACAGGTTGTTATGTTGTTGTGTCATAGACTTGAGGAGAAATAGTTCTGTTGCAATTTATTTTCAAATCAAAGGTTGAAATTCTTCCTTCCAGTTCTTCCTCCTTTTCAGGAGACATCTATTGTGTGCAGCCAGAGGGCTTTTGAGAACACCTGCAGCTGCTGACAACTTCAGCTGGGCTTCGGAGTGTTTCTGAGCATCAGGTCTGGCAGTTTCAATCTGCTGGTAGGCGTGTCTGCGGGATTGTGCAGAGCTTTTGCTAGTGGCAGGCTGTGCAAAGCAATCTCTGCTTCTTCCTCTGTGCCCTCCCAGACCCTTAGGGTATGCTTCCAAATTGTATTTGGCAAGCTTCAACCCACGCTTCATTTAAATTCTAGGAACAACCTACTGCTATATTATCTACAGAAAATAAGTGCAGAGGCACTCTTAACAATCAAGGAAATGTTGACCCTATTGAATCCCTGTGAAGCAGATCCTTGGCTCCATTCTTCTGCTTTTACCTTATTGCAGGAATAAAAAGTTGCAGATCTAGATAAATCAGTCCTTTCTTTAAGTGACTCGTGAAGTTGGTTGAGCCCTAAGGTGTGCTTCTGGTGTTTGGAAATCCCTGAGTGGAATGTTACAAAGTCAAGACAGGGGTTCCCCGTTCTCGTCCCCAAAGAATGAGGGATTTAGCTAGAAACATGGAGACATGGCTAGAATCCTCAGCTGCCATAGATTTATTGAGACTGTTGGATAGTGGCACAGCAAGTTGTGCTGGGGATAGTTAAGCTGCTTAATTCCAGGATCAAGGAAGTACAAAGCTGGAATCAAGACAGCTATTTTTATCACTGGTATCTGTGCCCAAACAGTTGCTCATCAAGCCTGCTGCAGTATTTATAAGCCGTATAATCTCCATCAACCCTTGTCTGAGTGCCATCACACTGGACTGAACCTAGACCCTGAAGAAGAGTGCAGATCATAGAATATCCCAAATTGAAAATGACCTACAGTGATCATTGTGTTTTGCTCCTATGATGTTGAGGAGAAAAGACTTCATTTGCTATCCTCTGTAGACACTTCAAGCACAACGTAGCCTGTTGTCAAATCTTCTGGTTTCTGACAATTAGTCTGAAGGCAGGCTTATAGGAAAGCAAAACAAACAGCCACTAATAAATGATTTGAAGGAAAACCAACCTGTGCTTGCATTTTAAACTCTTAGGTCAGCTCTGACTTGTCTTTCTTTGTAAAAGGAAATAATGTTTAAGAATTTTTCTTAACATGAAAATGTATGACAATGGATGAGGATCTTTGCCACCTGATATTCATCTTAGCTTACTAACATCCTGTGCCATCAGGAAAGTGGCACAATATAGGCTTGCTTAGTTTGAGAATTTACTGTCAAAGACATCTGTGAACCTATCACTGGGTGTATATACAGAACAAATCAAGATGTAGGATGTTGTAAAAAGAAAAATAAAAGCCTTGCCACAAATTTGGGATGAACTCATTACATCACTGATGATGGAGCCAAGAATGAGTTAAGCAAAGACTTCCCAGACAAATGTGGTAGCAGCTGTACTGTATCTCACACCATCAGAGATTGCCAGATAAGTCTTGTCCTCTTAAAAAGCCTCAGTATGCTTTCTACCTCATTTTTTTCTAAACTGGATTTGCTGTGCTGCAGAAAAAAAAATCACATCGTTGGCATGGGTGTAGCTTACTAGTTTTAATAGCAATGAGTTATGCAGAATACAAAATACTATTATGTAATTGCTTTGAATTAAGAAATATGGGAGCCAGGGTGATGAGTATCATGTGGGATGTCTGACATGTTCCTTTCTAATCCAAAGAAGAAAAAAACGTCAGCTAGTTAGCATGAAGGCTTTTTCCACTTGAATAGAAGTTGAGAAGTTTTGTTCCTTGTCAGGGTTCATAGACGTGAAATCCACACATGAACTGGCTCCGCTGATGCTGATGGCAAAATTCCAGCAGCCTTTATGAGAGCCAAAATCCGGCTCCATGTGGGCTTCAAAGGAAGCAGCTCAACATACGGCAATGTGTTTGAGAAATAAGTCACCCTGTGTAGAGGCACTGTAGCTGTGTTGGCACCATTTAAAACCTCAGAACAGGTACAAATTTAATAATGATAAATGAACTATAGTTGATAACTTTCAAATAAAGGAGGGAAAGATTATAGGGAAGATGATGCTAAAAATATAAATTTGAATGTCAGGCTAAGTTTATTAGCAGCTTATTAATATCTGTGAACTGCAGTAGTTTTTCTGAGGTTTTGTGGAGTCTCTGCAGTTAATATTTAGAGGAACAGAGCTAAGGCCTTCATGTAGGCTATCAGTTCTTACCTGCTTGCCTCCATGTGCCAGGATGCCTTTTGTCAAGTGTTGGAGGGTGTGCAACTCCATATATAGTTTTCCTCTGTACTATAGTTTTCCTCTGTACGTGTGGCCCATTCTCCTACTGCTCTTTTTCCATGAAGGCTCAACTGGTTTCTCAAGTACAGAGCCAGTGCATCCACCCTTGTACTGTAGGTTTATTGAAAAGATGGACCCAAGTAGTCCTTCACATTGTACTTTGCATTTGAAGTCTTGCTAATGTGGGAGTCAGTAATGAGACTTCTAGTTCATCGTGAAACTGAAAAAAGGTGGAGAAGAAAAAGAGAAAAAAAAAAAAAGTATATATATCTTAAATCATTTTGCAGCTTGTCAATTGGTGGCTGCATGGCTGACTAACTGTGCAGGAAATTATTCTTTCCTTATGTACTTTCACCATTGTATCTTTATCTGCTGTCATCAGCAAATGTATCAAATGAAGCTCTGTTGTCTAGGAATTACTGTGCAGGGCAACTAGGACTTGAGCTGTGGTATTCTCCAACAGACCACCTACAGCAGGAATTACTGAACAGCCAGAGTTTAGAAACATATAATGGCTTAGATTGGAAAGAAAATTAAGGATCACCTAGTTCTAACCTCCCTGCTATGGGCAGGTTTGCCACCCACCAGATCAGGCTGTCCATGGTCCTCATCCAACTTGGCCTTGAATGCCCCTGGAGATCTACAGCCTCTCTGAACAATCTGTTTCAGTGTCTCACCATCCTCTGAGTAAAAAATTTCTCCCTAACATCTAACCTAAATCTCACCTCTTTTAGTTTAAAGACATTCCCCGTTGTCCTGTCACTATCAGACCATGTAAAAAGTTGATCCCACTCCTGCATGTAAGCTCCCTTTGAGTACTGGAAGGCCACAATAAGGTCTCCCCGGAACCTTCTCTTCTCCAAGCTAAACAAGCCCAACTCCTTTAACTTTTCCTCATAGGAGAGATGCCCCAGCCCTTTAGCATCTTTGCAGCACTCCATCAACTGGACCTACTCCATCAGCTCTGTATGCTTTCTGTTCTGGATGCAGCACTCTAGATGAGGCCTCACAAGGGCAGAGTAGAGGGGGACAGTCACCTCCCTCTCCCTGCTGTTTTCTCCTCTGTTGATGTGGCCCAGGATACTGTTGGCTTTCCAAGCTGCAAGCGCATGCTGCTGGCTCATGTCCTGCTTTTTGTCCATCTAGACCCCACGTCCTTCTCTGTAGGGCTGCTTTGTTGTTCTCCCAGTCTGTACTCATATCTGGGACGAGGCCACAAATTAATCATCAAGATTTTTCCCACTTTTAATCTGGCAATATACTGAGTCTTCACTGGGGACTTTAATGGGCATCTCTTGGATTGGCTTTATGGATTAGGTCCAGACAAGTCCTACACAAAGATACAGTAGGTATTGCTCAGGGTACCTGATATATCAGGCAGTGACAGTGAGCATGTCCATAATTACAATTCTGGAAAGGCCGACTGCTGCTGTCGCCCCAGGGTAAAGTCTCCTCTGACATGGCATCCTGGCTTTTGTACTTCCCTTTCTCTCAGTGACAGCAGAAACCTACATCTACTGAGCTTTCCCTTCTCTCTTCCCAGCTCTGCTCTTTTCTGATGCATTTCTCCTTCCTGCAGCCTTTCAGCTCCCCATGGAAGTGGTCCATTTTGCCCAAGCACTGAGAAGCAAGAGGGGCAAATCTGGGCGCAGTCTCTATTTGCAGGCTTATGAGGGATGCCCTTTAGAAGATCTTAGTTTAGAAGATCTGCAGGAGCAGTATTGAAGACATAAAACGTTTCCCTGAGCATTTTAGATATAAGCAGTGTCATGTGTAGCATATTGCTGTACTAAGAAAGCAGTTAATAAGTCTGTTGATAAAGCTGCCTGCTGAAGCCATATTCCTGTCAGTACTCGGCATGGGATGTATCACACCAGACTGTGGAGTCACAAACTAGAGGAGTCATGTTAGTTTGTTTCATCTTATCCATGGCCACTATTACAGCTAAACAGGTTTTTTTTAAAGAAAACTAGCAAATTAGTGGATTTAAAATGCAGAAGTACAGGGACCAAATGTCTTAGCAATAAAAGCAACTGCAGCTCACCATCTGTTTCAGTTTAAAGTGTATTTCCCTTTGCCATTTTTATTTGTGTAATTGATTTCTTGTGGAAGGAGGTATGCCATGTTCAGAACCATGGCCCTGGCCTCAGGTGGAAGAGGTGTTGCTACCTTATAGAGACAGTAATTGTTGCTGTGGCATCCAGATCAGCCCGTGGATCCTCTGTGAATAGACAAGTCTGCCCCCTGCTAGCTTGAGAAAATCTTTCTCTTTGTCTGTTCTCATCAGCAGCAGCAAAGAGGAAGTTAACATGAGGAAGTGGGTTGTGCTGTAAAAATATCTTGATATGGGGACTGTTTCAAAAATGGGGGTTTCTCTCACAAAGTGTAATGCATTTGGTAAAGCAACAGATGTACATCTCCAGCAGGTTATGCTATCTTACCTGGGGGAGTCCCTCTCAGTCTGAAACATCTCCCCGAGTGCTCAGAGGTCAGAGGGATGGCTGCAGTATAAAGGCTGTAGATAAGATGGATGCTTTGTGTCTGGTGTGCCTTGAATGAGGTGTGTGAGAAGGGCTCTGATAAACTGGTGATTGTGGATCACTGAGAGAAAATTGTAAGAGAGGAGTATAACAGTTTATCTATGGAAAATCCCAGATATCTTGAATGCAGTTAATAAGGTTTCCAAATTGTTTGCATAATTGGTGTGTTTACGTGCTTTCTTCAATGTAAAGTTAGTGTCGTGTTCTGGTTGTCAGTGAGCAAAAATTGCATCTTCAAGTAATTGCTCTGGTAGTAATGCTAACAGAATAAACAGGCATGGTTCATACGGGAATTGCTGCAGAGATTCACAATCCATCTCAAGGTAGTGTGAACAATACACAAAATTGATGTCTTTTTCCAGCACTGTCTTTAGTAGAGTGGCTGTGGTACAGCTGGGAGGAAAGTCTGGCATGAAATTTGCTCTGTATCCTGCAAGCTTTAGGTTTTTGTATAACTAGAATCAAAATGTGGTCCTTTCAGAAGTAATTCTAACTTCTACTGAGTCAGCGTTGGGGCTGCAGTATGGAGTGCTGTTGATACAAACTCACGGCAAAAAGCCCAGTCTTTGGCTGTGACTCTAATGTATTCACTTTTCATTGCATCATATAAATAAGTCTGTTCTTTTAGCTGCTGTGAAACTGGTGGTATGTGCTATTCAAACAAAATATTTTAAATCAGATGTAGGCTCAAAAAAACCCTCACACAAATCCTGGAATTGGCAAGTTTACCTATTAATCTGATTTTTAGCAACGTGTAGACTTTTCCCTGTAGAAATCTGTTTTTTTGTGTATTTTCCCCTGTATTTTTGAGTGTGTTGTGACTTTTGTGACAATAATTTTAAGCTTCTGCAGTTTTACCTACAACAGACATATATATCTCTTGTAATATTATGCCATTGGTTACTACAGCATTTTTAAATTTTCATTGCAGTAAAATAATTTGACATTAAGATGATTATTTCAATGTAAGTTAACATTCCAAAAAGAAAAATATTTTATCGCTGAGTGCTACTGTGGTGAATTTTCTTGCAGCTACTCACCCCTGGTTCATAAAGCACTTCCAGTTTCTTCTGGTCATTTTTTACCACGTGTCCAATGCCATGGCTTAGCAGGCAGAGATCAGGCATTTTTCCCTGAGCTGCAGAGCTGTCAGCAGGCTCTCCAAATTTGCAGTTTGCCCCTGCAACTGCACACTTACTCTCAGAGCACTCAGCCAGATTCTTTGTTCAGAAATGCACTAATTCATACCTCTGAGCTCTGCAAATGCACTATCCCAAATAGCAGCAAAGCCAGATTAGCATCCTGTGTTTTTGACAACTGTGAGAGAGATTCAGTGGAGTTAGTTACTTTTTCCTCCTGTATGTCCTGTGCACTTGTTCAGTCTGTTCTGTTTGCTTTGCAGCACTTTAGGATCTGTGAAGCACTTCCAGCACCCTCTTTATCATCAGGGGTTGTTTCTTTGTTGCTATGGTGGTGAACTGAAATGGATTTCCTTACCTCCACCAGGGAGAGAGTGAGGGGGAGCACAGCAAGCACAGAAATACTAGTTTGGGGACTTGTTTTGTAGAACAGTCATCTATGTGTTATGTAACTTCAATGACTTTATCTCTGGTATTTCAACTCTTTTAATGCAGAAACATACTGTGAAAGCATTTTACGCTTCCTAGGTAATTGCAGAGAAGGTAAGAGTCTCAGCCTCATTTCTGACTCCTGTTGTGGAGATCTTGCTCTGTAGTCCCTGCACCAACACTGGTTGACAAGACCTATTCAGATATTTGCTTCCTTCTGTGTTCAAGTGTGCAATTCGTTACCTTCTTCATACTCGATGCAAAGGTACAAGTTTTTCTTTCTTTAATTCTCTCATGGAGCTACTCAACTGCTTTGAGCATATTTAGTCGGAAGAAGAGGGGTGGGGAGCCATCATTTGGTACAGGCATGCCCTGCTTTCAGACGTGAGATGTGAGCATGCTGTGCTTTTGCCTGGCCTTCAAACCAGGATAGTCTGTCAGCTGTGTTTCAGCATCATCTTGTGGAAGTGCCCCCTGCTGCCATGTACAGAGACTTGCAGCATGCTACAACGCTGCAACTTTTAACTTATTTAACAGTGTCTTTCACTCTACATGTGCTCAAAGTGCTTTACAATATACCAACAGCAATAGAAAAAGTACAGAACAAATATATCTTCAAACAGAAGAGCTGCTTTCTTCAGTTGGCAAAAATGACACATTCCGTAACAGAACAGCAATAGAAATGAGCCTGTACTGGCAGGGCAATTCTCAGTTTTCCCCAGCTTACGATGATTTTCTTCCAAGATATAAAAATGATTGTACTTCATGACTTTCTGAGGAGTTGAACTACACATAAATTAAGTTAAGAAAATAGAGATTTAGGTGAGAATATCAATCTAAATTTATTTCCAAAGTCTCTGATTGATTCTCTGTTCTGCATTTCTTTAGCAACTCTTCTGCAAGGCTGTGCCTCGTAGTTTCTAAGCGGTGCTTAATTACATTTCATTACTGTTGTGGGAAGGGGCTGTAGCAACTGCCTTTTGTCCATTACTTTTTACGATTGTCAGTTTTACTGGTGAGTCTGACTTAGTTTATTTCTAAGAAGGATATATATTTCACAGAAAAAAATCCAGCCCTCTGAGTACTATATCAGATCTGCTTTAAATGCCATTAAAATAAACTTGTGTAAATCCAGAATAACATATCATTGAAATAGGCTGTCCAAATCTGTAGGTATGGAACAGTTATGGAAAACAGGAATGTTCAGTATCAGTATACATTGAGATAGTGATTGATTGTAATGAGAGGTTTGCTTGGGAAAAAAAAAAGAGTAAATTCAAAGACGGACCAGATGCAGGTCAGGATGTGGGTGGACTTGAAAGCAAAAGAAGAAATGATTTGAGCAAGGAAAACAGAAGCATAGGCTGTGGAAGGAAGTGGAAAATAATTGACAGTGCTATGGAGAGGAAGAGGACATGGGGAGCCCTGAGGAGTCTGGGAGTGGAGAGAGGGAAAGGGAGGGACCAAGGAATGAGTGGGGATGTTGTTTGGAGCTAGTCGGGGGGCTCTGTACTAGATATGGAGTCTGTGTCATGTTTGGGGACACAGTCTATTTGCTCAGCACAGCATTTGACTCCTTAGTTGAGGAGGCTCCCATCTCTTTTCACACCATCTTCTGCCTCGTTGGCTGCGCAGCTTTCACTTTCTGCAACAAAGGACATATCATAGTCCTATAGGTAGCTGTAGTTGTCACTTTTATCCCAGAATAGATGTCATTCTGTTTGTATCCAGAGTGTATGTACTGAAGGGAAAGTGCAATTCTGTAAACTGGGACTTGTATTTTGATGTATAAGTGAAAAAAGGAAATACATTTTGGAAATGGCAGCATTATTTGCACTTCACGTTTCTTGATGGTGCCAGTGTGCAGATTTGATGAAGACTCTCTAACATGGCAGCATAAATGCTTGTGTGAGCATAAATGTAAAAACTGAGTTTGGGAGTGAATGTCCTTGGGGAGGAGCTCAGCAATGCGTAGTGAGAGGTGGACAGCAACAGCCAGAATTAAATGTCACTCACCAGTATGGTAACTTCAGTGCATCCATGCCTCTTTGTGGTGCAGAGAGTGGATTATTAGTCTCTGTAACAATACCATCATGTACTGTGGTTCTGTTTTCTCTTGAAAACTGAGCAGGATCACATCTGCCCAGGATCTTGGATGGTGCTCTGAAGAGGTCACTAACATGCCATGGAAGCATGTTTGTTCAGTAGGTGACACTTTCATCCTTATGTCCCACTATGCCAACACACCAGAATGGCTTCCTTTGCCACTGTGCAATATCTAGCTGTGTATATGTATGTTTTAGGCTCAAAATACAAAGTGCAGACGCTGACTGTTTTTGATCACTGGAGATTTTGTATGGAACTGGTTATAAAACTGGGCTGTTAGCCCTTGTATATTGCCAAAGTTGTGTTTAGATAACTGCTCTGCTTGTAGAAATCTTTTCCAGTTCTTCCACTTATCCAGGGCTAACCTAAGCTGAATTGTAGAGCTATTTTTCCCTGTTTTATGAGGCTTGCAGAAGTTCTTGTGCAAAGAGGCTGTGATGTCCTGCCTGAGAGGGGGTTCTGCAGATAAAATGCAGGAGTCAAATTGTCAGCAGGCTGGTAACCCCCAGTTGTGGTAATACAGCAACTGACATGGGACCTCAGGGCCAAGCCCACAGGAGGTCCGGGGGACACTCCAGTAGATTTTTTCAGTGTCCAGTGAGACTAAAGCACTCTGTATGAGTGTATGGCACATTTTTCTGCACTGCAATTTACCATATTTGTGTGTATGTTCTCCCAGTTCTCAGCTACGCAATACAGCCTTGGAATAACTATTAGCTGGAACTCCAAGGGGCTCTGCGGTGATGAACCATAAGTGTCATCTTGACAGTAAGCAGCTGTGACTGTTTTGATGGCCAGTGGACTACCAGGAGTCCAAATTCTCCATCATCAGTCCAGACAGGAGTTGGCACAGGAGTTGTGTGAAGATTTTAAATCAGCTTTGCAATACCTGCTCTTGCCAAACCCCTAGAATAAATTGGAGGGGCCCAAAGTTTATTGTACCTTATGTGTAGGTTGTTAGGACTTACACTGGGACTTTATGGCCACTTAAGCATTATGATTGTATTGCTATCTCCTTTCCCCCAGGCTTTCTACACTGTGGGAGGGGATTAAAAAGGCAGGAGTGCACTGGACCCCAACTCAGGGCTTGCTAGATGGCTGGCATTGCTACAGGATGTAAAAAAGCTGAAATGGAGACTGGCAGGGGGAGTGCTCTATAATACTGCCAGCAACATCTCACTTGCTCAACAGTTAGTGGCTCTGTGGGATCAAAGCAGTTACAGGCAGCCAATACTGGCTATGTGGGAACGGTGGGATTTTCAGTTGAGCTGCAGAGTGGGAATGGCCTTTAGGAACCCGAGCTGGGTCTGAACTGGAAACCCAGCAATGAAAATGTCTCGGACAAGTCATCATCCTTCAAGAAATGCCCCAGTTTCCAAACATTACTGCTTCAGAATAGAGCAGGCAAGCTGCTGTGTTCAAAAAAAGTTTTGGTTACAGCCCCTTGTTAGTTTAATTTTAGTTCTTATGAATTGACATATGGCAGGCATGATTTTTAATTAGAGCTTTAGCTGTGTTTTACTGGTAGGACTGCAGAGCACTGTGGAATTTACATTAGGAAAAAAATGCTCTGTCGGTAGAGTACAAGGCTGTTTAGTAATCAGAGTGGAAAGTTAACTTTGAAACAAATTGGCAGCTGATCAGATAAAATTCAAATCGGTAACATTTGTGTTGGAAACCAGCTCAGATCTGGGAAAAATGGAATCTAAGCTATTCTGTTCCTCTTGCATAGGAACTGACTGGTGAAACACACTGTGCACATCAAACTTCATGTGTAACACCCCCTAGAAAAACAAAATTAGTACATTTATAGCATTATCTGAGCACTTAATCTGATTCTTTTTCACATTAGTGTAAAAATGTTACTTTGAAGAGAAGTTCTCTTGCATACTTTATAAAAATAACAAACAATCCCACTTTACTATTCAAAAACTAAAGGTCAAAAGTTTCCCCTCTCTGTTTTACTTTTGGATCAACAGGCTGGAACAGAGAGATATGGGGAGATGTTTTGCTCCTCAGCGTCCATAAGGGATTCCCATCTTCCCGGCTCATTGTGTGAACTCTGTCAAGTACTGAAAGAGTTAACAGTGTGTTCAGGCCCTAACCAGCAAATGCATTTAAAGCTCAGTCCAGCGCTCACATGGTTTGTATTCTTGCGCTGCTGGAGTGGTGTGTTCATGGCATCTGGTTCCCTGGCAACAGCTTTCATTGGCTCAATCAAAGCCTTTTCTTCTTAAGAAAGCTCCCACTGTGACACCCTACCACCACCACTAATCACCATCTTAACCGAGTGTTTAAGATGCAGCTGGTATGAAAAATAACGCTTGTGCATGTGAGAAGATTAAGAGGCTACCTTGCATAGTACACCTGCCCTGGAGAATGCCCTCCCTCACTTACGTTCAGCGTGCTGCAGGCTCTCAGCTTTCCTACTGGAAGAGCTGTACATGAAGGGTTCGCTCAGAAATAATCTTTTGTTAGGCAGAAATCCATAAACCTTTGTGTCTTGTGAATAGTCATTTCCTCTCTGCTGCTGAGATGGCGTTTGGGCCTCTCTGCTATTGACAAGAGGCAGAAGTGGGATGTAGGGTGTGTACAATAAAATCCATATTGTCAAAGCTGTCTCCACTGACAAGGAGGAAGCGGGAAGAAGCCTCCAACATGTAAAGGGGAGAACAATGAGAGCAAAGAATTCGCATTAAGCCTCCTCAAGTGTTACATATGGTAGGATTTCTGGAACATCAGAGCTTGTACAAAAGCTGAGACAGCCTCTAGCACTCTTGTCTCCCTGTGCCTGGCAAAGCTTGGTGTCCAGAGTGATCAGCAAGCTTGGGTGTTAACATCATGTTCCACTGTTAGAAATGTCCATTTGTTTTACTGAAGCTCTCACTGACTCACCAGATGACAGAAGTTGTTCCCTTATTTTTTTCCTTTTTGGCAATTGCCTTGGAAGATGCTTTGTAACCCTCAGAGACAGTTGCATTCCAAAGGAGCAGCACAGCTGGAGCAGAGCTGTAGGTGAGGGTAAGCACGAGGAGACAGTGTATCTTGTAACTCGTGCTCCAGCAGTTACTCACATACCAAAAGAAGCACGAAGGCCAGCTAGCACTCTCCTCCGTTTATCTCTGCATTGCTGGGCAGAAAAGCGAGCACAAATTGAAGAATGTGGCCTGGGGAGCACATAGCATTTTCAGCAGTGCTGCATTTTCAGCAGTGTGGTGTCAGCTTTGAAATATCCTGCTAGAAAACATTAGTCTGAATTTGTGCATGCTTTGGTTAGATTTTAAGTTAAGCCATGATCTCCTGATCGAGTCCTTCCCTGGGCACAACCACTGTTTTAAAGCAGTAGGTCAATGTATTCTTTTCAAGCTCGGGAGAGGGGAGAAGTATACTTTGTCTTCTGAAGCACTATACGCTTTATTTTACAGGGAGACTGAGGCAATATGTGCCCTGAGAAAGAAGCCAGGGAAGACAGACTTGTGGTTAAGCTGCTATATTGAGACTTGGGAATTTGGGTGCAGCTTCCCCCTCTGTGTGGCCCAGGGAAGGTCTGGGCGTAAGCAAAGCCAGCAGTCCCGAGGGCAGCCAAACCCAAAGTGAGGCTGTGGTGAGTGCTTTGGGGCAGCTGCCCAGGCCGAGCTGAGCAGGCTGGGGAGCACCAGCAGCCGGAGCAGCAAGTGCAACTTGGCAAGGCTCAGCCCCAGCTCGCATCCTTTGCTCTGCCCTGGCCTTTCCCTGTGGCTGAAGTGCCGCAACACGACCTGACAGTGTAAGAGCAGAGCTACAGTGAGACAAACCAAAGATGTGGTCATTAGTCAGCCTCCAGTGTGGGCCGATAGGAGATGCCAGGAAGGATAATAAGAGCAGGGCAAAGTCATCTCCATGATGCACTCCTCATCTTTCACAATTAGCTCAATGGATTCCTGGTCCAACACTGAGCCTTTGTATGTTGCATTCAGGTTTACCATTTTTCCAGGCTAATGGAAAAAGGTGTTTTGAATGCCCAGCCCTAGGATGGCAGCAGCCCCATATGCTACGACAGCAGAACTCAGTTTTGTCCACACAGAGAAGTTCACAACTTGTTCTGACTTGCCTTTGAAGTTTTCAGTTCAGCCTTGAGGTCCAGCTGCAGGTTCTTTCCTTGCTGTACAGCCTTTGCTTCCTTGTGTGAACACTGCAGCAGCCAGGAGCACCTGGCTCCTCCAAACAGCACAATGCTTCAGGTATGGGGCTGCAGGGCAGGAACAGCCTACAGGCTCAGTTGTGGGGGCAGCAGGTAACTGGCACACAACTTGTATGAGGGGAACCATTCCACCTTCATTCACAGGTTTCTTGCAAAGATAAATCTCTAATATGTAAGAGATGTTCAGAAGTTATGTGGCTGAAAGCCAAAATGAAAAGTCTATGCATATTTCAAAACACAAAATATATTTTAAGGGAGAAAATTCAGAAGCTTAGATTGGAAATGACAGCAGCAAATAATGGTGTTCTGAAAGTGATAGGTCTCTTTTCTTCAGGGACATGTAATTGTTAATTAAATTTTTTTAAGCTTATTAATATCCATTCACTGACAAAGGAACCCGTGGCAAAGACAGAACCTATTTTGAATGCTAAGTATCTGGTTTGGTAAACTTGCTTCAGAGGCTGAGTGTGGGGAGTGTTATTCCTTCCTGCCGCCCCCCCCCTTCAAACATTCCAGAGGATGAGCAAAGCACACGTTCATGCATGAGTGTGAAGAGCTACAGGTTTTGGTTTTTTTTTTAACCTTTTGACTGATTAAAAAATTCTCAAAGCAGGCCATAAAAATGTGACTTCAGTGGGGAATTGGTAGATATCACTGTGCCAGTGCCAATCAGATTTGGTTTGATTTAGATTTCATTTTGGGAAACAACTTTCAGTTGTGCACTGGCTTGTGGTAAAGCCTGGAACCAAGAGGCTTTGGGAATCCCTGTGGATAGAAAGGGAAGGGGACTTGTACTGGTTAGCAGGTTGCATAAGCTTCCACTGGTCATGCAGATGGATATCTTAAAAAATGTAAACTTGGCAAGGTGCTTAAGGAATGAGACCTGTTGCTGTCTCAGTCCTCTCCTTCACGTAACTGAGGAGGTACTTCTGTGAAGAAATCTGAAGCTTTTCTTTTCACGTAGCAAAACATGCATCTCAGTCAGATAATAATGCATTCCTTATCTGTAGACTGAAGGTGTTCAAGTGTGCGTTCTCTTGCTATATAGCTGATGACTGAAAGGTGGAGATTATTTTGCTCCTTAATTCATTGGGCAAAGTGAGTTTTAATGTAAAGTTTGTTTTCTTTTTTTAAATTTATTTTCCTACTTTTTAGATGATCAAAGTAATTTCAAGGAGGCTGAGTAACCTTTACTCTGCCCCTTCTAATCCCAGTCTGTACACATGTGCCTCATTAAGTGATTGCAGTGCCCAGTGGCTGCTTTTTCTTTTCTGCAGAAGATCAGAGGCTGGGGGAAGCACGAGGCACGTGCACAACCACAGCCCTTGGAGAAAGGATGTAAGTGCCGGCCCTCTGCACAGGCCTAACTTTCACCTTAAGTAAGCCTGGAGCAGAGTCATGTAATATATTGGTCAGGAGGCATGGGAGTAGATTTATGTTGTATCAGTGAATGGGGCTGTGTCTCTAGAGCTGCTGCCTAACCTATAGCAGAAATTGCGTGGTGTGAATAAAGGCCAGAGGCCTGTTGTAAAAATGATGATTTAGGTGGTTGATTGGGACTCCAGAGATTTGGTCTCCTTTCCTGTGTCTTTTTTATTTTTCTTTAGTGAGTAACTCAGTCTTACTCTCTAAATTACCAATCGTGTTTCCTCACTTTGTGGTCTGGGAATAAATGTGTTAACTAGTTCAAAGCATTCAGTATTCTGGTGCTGAAGAGTGAAATATAAACTATGTAGAATGGAAAAAGTATTGTTGTTCAAGCAGTGCTGCAACAGCTTATGGTGGAACTTTTTTTTCAGCCCCATGCTGAAGAACTGAAATTAGAAAGAATATTGAAGAGCTACTTTGTATGCAGAGCACTGTGCATCTTGTGCCTGGAGAGAAGCAGGGACTCTTGCCAAAAAAATGATTGTGGGGGCAGTACCTGGTCAGAGACCAATGTGATGTATTACACCATGCAAGCCAGAGGCAGAAGGAAGGTTATATTAGGCAACCTTTGCTTTGCTGTTTTGTGATATTTGAGAGCCTCGTTTTTCAGCCTTTGATTGTTTTGTTTTAAACAACATAGATTTTAGCATGGAGCTGATGATACAGATCTCACAGTGCACCTGGAGTTTTACAGGAAAGCATACAAATAAGGTCTCAGCCTCTTAGATCCTCCAAACTGGGGCTTTATTCTGCTGTGGACATTGTTAGAGTAAGTAATGTAAATAATTCTGTTTTTACAGTAGTCACCCATAAGCACTGATTTAGGCATAAATCTGCAGTGTACTTAGATGGAATTTCAAACTTTCAAAAAAGGCATCTTTTATTTTTTTCCCCTTTTCTTATTTTTTATTTTTCTTTTTTTCCTTAAGTTTGCATGTTTTAGTGTACCACCTTTTACCCAGCAAGAACTGTATGACCTTTTTACCATATGCTTCTCAACAAATTAGCAGTCAGCAGAAATGGGAGTTGCCAGCCCTACTTTTAAAACTGCTAGCATGCCTTTGTAGGCTCAGTGACATTTCTACGCTGTATCCTGATAGTGAAGTGAAATCAATTTCCTCCCCTGTCCTTCGGCAAAGAATTATGAATTAAATTTAGTTATAGAAAAAAATATATATACTTTTGGGGCATGGGAGAAATGTTGTAGCATCCAAAGCCTCTTCTCTTTTAGATACTTTCGGTGTCTTGATTTTTTTTTTTTTTTTTTTTTTTTTGGTTCTTAAAACACATCCCTTGCAGACTATCCAGCCTGCTGGGAAAGAAAATGTATTTAAGTCCTAGCAATATTATTTATGAGCACATTGGTAGTTTTGCATAGGAATACTTAATAAGCCCACTAGTACTTCGTGCCTCAGCGCTGTGTGCAGAGCAGCCCTGGTCAGCAACAGGGCTGAGTGGAATGGACAGCAGAGGAGAGGCTGTAGTGAGAAATGGACTCTGTGGCCTCCAGAACTGGAGCCCATGCTGGAACTTCTCCACCCCACATTTTGTAAAACAGCAGGAATCAATGCCTTCACACTAGGAGTCAATTAAAGAAACCCAAATTATTGCCATTTGAATAAACAGTTATTTCTTTTTCACCCTCACAGAAGCTTGTTAGGATGAACTAAAAGCCAGAACTAATTAAATGATCTGATAGCACAAATTGTATTAGAAATATTTCATCTGGCTTAATTAATTCTCACCAGAAATCACTGCTACTCTTAGCATATGCTGAGTGATTTTTTAAAATTAATTTTTATAACAGTTCCCCTTTGTATCTGTTTCCAGTACTGCTGGAATCCTTGCTCTCTGCAGATAAGGTGGGAGTGTTTATAGAAGTGCTTACTGCTATGGAGATTTTTAGCCCTAGTGACACGCAGTGTGGCAAATAATCATCAGGTCAAGAAATGGGATATCTACACATGTATCTTAGAGGATGGTTCATTTAAAGCAGGATGAGACAAATAAGAGGTGTGATTTTCAGTCCACAAATGTACAGTGTGTGCTTTGGCAGACTGACCCTCCAAGTTAACTCTTAATTTACTGGTGATCTGCTTTAAGGAAAGTGCAGTGGCTATCACTGGGAAGAGGCCAAGAGAGCGCTGGGACTCGATACTTTGCAGCATTCACTAAGCTGTTTTCCTCTGCACGTAAAATGGGCCGGGCTGTGCTGGTTATTGCTAGCCAGTTCTGCAGATGGCATGTGGTTGTCAAGTGGAGCAGGCCTCAGCCAACTTTCCTGAGTCAACAGGCAGAGTTTTGCACTCAGGGCTTGGGACTGAGTCTTGAGAACATTCAGGTCTAAGCATCAGGTCTGCAACACTGAACTCCCACCTGAGTCAGGAGGGAATTTCCAAGGCATGTGAGGATGCTCTTGCCCCTTGCTCTGCTGCAGCATGTGCCCAGGTGACATGTGGCAGCTGAGCCCTTCCTCACCCTGCTGCCACTGCAGCCTGCCCCGTTGGCTGAGTTGCTGGCTTCAGACAGTGACACTTCTGTGAGAATTTTGCTGATATACCAATCACAGTAACGTGAAGCCAGCTATTCCTATAGGATGGCTTCTGTTTTGGCTCTTTCTAGAGGGGAATGAAAAGTTTCTTCCTTCAGAGATATTTTGGGAAAACACAATCTATAGAAATGTGCCTGCATTCTGAGACTGGAGGATGTTAAGATTCAAGACTGGCCCTCTTCTTCATCTCTTGCTAGAGTACCACCAGTAGTTCATATTTGTGTCCATACAAAAGTGGGAATAGCCATAGGTATTATTTAGCTTTGTAATCTTTGATCTTTGTATTTTGTGTATTTGTATGTCTCATTTGATACTGCATTCATTGCTCAACCAGAACTCCAAGTTATTGTGATAGAAGAGCTAGCCTCAGGTGTTGCAGATGTGCTGTAATGGTAGTACTGGAGTATGCCTTTCTTTTATAGTCACAAGTCAGTACCGTGCAAACTGGCTACATAAATTCTTGCCAACAGGACATAGTCTTGCAATAGCAACTGCTACTTTGGATGTAAAGACCAGAAAAAGAAACATGAGAATAGCATTATTATCCATCTGACTTTCATGAGGACAAGTGACAGGCTTTAAAGTTTAAAATAGCACTATTAAAGCACCATAAAAATGTACATATTCAAGATCCATCAGTAAGATGGGACATTGTCACAGAATAATGGGTGCTGGCTGCTCAGCTTTCAAAGTAGCACAAAAAGAGGGAGATGCTAATGTGATTCTCAGTTTCCTAGGGAGCAAAGAATGAGAAATAAACAGAGGGACAGAACAACACTTCTGAGTGTACTGCTGCCACTGTAAAGAGCATGTGAGCGGGGCTGCCTGTGCTCGTGCATTTCAGTGCAGCGGATGTACCATGGCAGAGGTGGCACTCTCTGCTATCCTGCCCCTGCCACGGTGCCAGCAGAGCTGCCTGCTGGCATCTTACGCTGTCCCACTAAGTGCAGCAAATGCCAAGCAAGGTAGCATGCCTCCTCCTGCCTCCTTCATTCGGGTTCGGGAGCGCGTCTGGTTTTGGTGTTGACTTTGTAAATTGTAGTAATAACGGCGCCTAGAGCTCTTCCTCCCCCGGGGAATTAGCAGAAGTACCCAAGGGCATGGCAGGATGGGCTGCGGGGAAGAACTAGTAATCCTGCAACAGTCAGCAAGGATGGGGTTTGTGAAATGAGGAGGTATAAGTCCTGGGGAAGAGATCACTTCTCTGAGGGAGTACAGTGGTGCCAACGTGCCCCCTCCCCTCCCCCAGCCCGAGTCATTGCTGCTTCGAGAAAGGCAGGCTTTCCCTTGCAAAAAGGTAGCTTTAGACTCTGTCCTGTGGTCATGTGCCCTATTCCCCAAATGTTTGCACTCTGCCTTTGAGATAGCACAGGCTCTGTGTGTTGTGGCCATATTGGGGCATCGCTCAAACAGCAGTTAAGGTTGTGTTTGCTCATACCTTAACTCCTTATTTACTGGTTTCCAAGGTAATAGCTAGGATCGACATTCTGGAAGGGTACTTCATGCTCCTGGCAACCTTCATGAATTTCTTTGTCAGCAAACTTCTTACTCTTGAAAATTTATGAGAGAACTATCATTTGGTGAGCATTCACGTGGATTGAAGCAGTTTATAGTCAGCTGTTAGTATGCCTTGGAGATGCTACTGCAGCTATGTATGACTAAGTCCTCTTTCACAGCCTGGGCACTTACCCTTAATGTGTGATAGCTTAATGAGTAGCAGCAGTACTTAGCTATGTTTGGAGGGCTGGCCAGGTGACAGAGCTGTGCTGAGGAATCCTAGAGTGATACCTACCTGGACAGGGGTAGACAGTCTGCTTTTGCCTTGTGTGAGCTGGGTAAGTCTCCACGCCAGCCCTGCATGTTAGCTGGCAGACAGGGCCAGTTGGCATAAGCTGCAGCTCTGCAGCTCCAAGGCTTCACATGGCAGCTGTTTTCTGACTGACCAGCCTGAAACACAGGAAAGACAAATGTGCGTGTAGCTATAGCTGTGCCCATACACATCTTAAATCTCATTTGATTTTATTGTTCTATCTCTGCTTTCTCTCTCTATGTCATTTCTAACCCCATCCAGTAAAGTAAGAAGTATCTATTTGCTACCTTGTTCCCTTTATTAAAAGGCCCATGTAGTACAGATGAAGTGGACCAGAATTTGTTGGTGATCCAGGGCAGGCTGTGCACAACACCAAGCTTGGTGTCTGTTAGACTCTCTGCATGTTCAGAGTTGAGTTGTGTGCCTTCATGTGTCTGCCTCCACCATCAACTCGGTCCACCCAGTCTGCCCCTTCACTCCAGCTGAGCCTTATAAGGTTGCTTCATGTTTTTCACTCGTTTTGGTTACATTTCAAATTCAAACTTGGAACTGATTCATTTAAGAAGCATTTAAACAAAGCATTCAGACTTTTCCAGCTTTACTCCTTTGTTTTTTTGTTTGATGGAAGCAATTCAGAGTGAAGTGGGAAATTGTTTTGCTTAATTCAAATCTGCATTCTGGAAGTGGGTGGGGGAAGTAGCTGGCTGTCTCCTTGGTCTACTGCTCAATTACTTAATCAGCTCAACAGTGATCATTTAATGAAATATCCAGCAATATTTTTCCCATTGCAGATAAATATTTTCCTTTTATGAGCAAGATAGTTTCCTCGGTGTCTGGTTTTCATTTTCAGTAAACAGGCAGCCAACTAACAACCCGGCTGGCCAGCACCGATTCCTCTCAGCTGGAGATATTTTGCACTATGTGCTATCACACAGACCCCACATGGCAACACTTTGTACAACAACCAAAAAAAGACAGGCAGAAGAGGGCATGTGACAGTAAATCCCATCATCTGAAGAGTCCACAGAGACTCTTCAGAGAAATGAACATTCCTTATGCTTGTTACACAAAAGCCCAAAAGGTGATGAGTGACACTTCCCACTTTCATTTCTTTGGGAAGATCGGTGTCATCACATATGTCTCTACTTCACCACTAGTGTTTGACTATTTCCCCATAGAGTGTGAAGCACCAGCTCACTCTTCACCATTCTCTGCCTCTTAATGATCAATTATTTTTAATTGGAACCTCTCGTATTGTGCCGAATCTAGCGAGGCCCCCGTCAAGATCAGGGCTCCAGCAAGATGGGAACAGTACCAGCATGTACATGTGGACAATAGAGGCATTTTTTGTCCCAAAGAGCATGATCCTATTTAGAGAAGGGCTGAAAAAGAAATGGAGGTAAGGATGATTGGAAGAATTTGCAGACCTTGGGCAAGTTTGGGAAAAGTATGCCGGTCTGCTGACCCCTAGGCTGGAGCCCTGTCTGCTGGCACACACTGCTTCTCATTTAGTAATAAAACTGTTCATTGTCTGTGCAGGATTATATTTAAGGACAAATAAAATAGGCTGGTATCTATACAAAGAATTTTATCAGCTAAATAAGATGCAGTCAGGGATAACAGGAAAGCTAGAGCTTGTGAAAATAATGGTTATTGTGACACGGTTCTCCATGGGCTAGATTTATACTTATAACGCATTACTGCAACTTTAACGTCTGTGTTCAAGTAATGTATTGAATCTGAGAGCAGTGGTGAAAAGTTGGCCAAGGGCCATTTTATTAACAAAATTGGTTTTAATGAAAATTGATGGCAAAATGGAAGAGTCGGTTAAATGAAATTGCTGAGTCTCTAGAGATTTTATGAGAAATGTTTATTTTCAGTTCTCATGTTGAGAAGCTTTAATTGAGATTTGATTAACTCAGTTCTGTAAATCTGCGCTTGAAGGAAGTGAGAGGCTAGAGTTAAACTGTTACCTCTGTTAGTTAATGGCAGCTCCGTTAGTGAAATGGCAGAAACCTGAAGGAATCTCAAGAGGCAGAAAAAGAAGTGCTGGTCTCTTGGCAGTGGTATAGCTCTCTGCCTTTGTGATGAAGCAGAACTATCCACTGATTAATTCATCTTTGCAGATAAGTGATCCAGATAAGAGATTCTTACCAAAAGCATGGCTTGTCTTGCAGTAAATGTAAATATGGTCTTTTAGTCTCCTAAATGTTCAGGGCCAGGAGTTGAGCTTAGCCTACCATAAAAGCAGAAAGTTGCCCTGGAATTTGGAGCGGGGCTCTGGAATCGGGCCCACCTCTGCCCCAGGCTGGGCTGGGAGCCTCCAGGCACTGCCCAGCCCCTGGGGTGCAGCTGCCAGCCAGCCCCTGCCCTGGCTGCTGCAGGCCCTCATCTGCCTGTAGCCCAGGTTCTGTAGCCACCATGGAAATTGTTTCTGCAAACCCCATCGCAGATTTACTGTCTTCAGAGAGCAGAGTGTGTAAAAAAACAGTCTGAATAAATCCCCACTCGCCTAATGCCGCTGGGTTCCAGCCTGGTATGCACCGTTGTGCAAGGGTGTCAGATGACATCCTCTCTGCTGGCTGCTGGCCCTCGTGGAATGCTGCTTTGCACATCTCATAAAGTCAGGATGGGAAGTGCTGCCTGAAACTTTTACATTTTGCCTTTAACTTGGAGCAAAAAAAAAAAAAAGGGGGGGGGGGGGGATAGAGAATCAAGAGGCAAGAGCATTACAAATAAGAAATGCTCTTTTCATCATAGATTAAATAAAAAAGATTCCATCTTCATCTTTACATTTAGTTTTTTACCCTTTCTAAAGGCTGACTCCTGCTTTAGATAATCAAAGCTGGCTTTGAACTAGCTCACACAAAAAAATCTTTTTTTCTTTAAAAATAGCCCTATAGATATATATACATATCACAGCCTTTTATTCCTTTTATAGATGGTTTCGTTTTCTGTGAGAATGTAAAATGCAGAACTCAATCAGGCACGACAACAAACACAGGGAATGGAGGCCAGGCACAGTATTGCAATTAACACTGGTGTTTAATTAACAGACAGCTGCAGTGGGCAAGGGTCTTTTGATTTTCCTCTCCTACTGTTTGTTTGATGGTAGCTTTACGTACAGTTATAACTGACACTTGTTAGACTAGCATGCACTCACATTGCACATCACACACATGCACACACGCAGATGGCTACACACAGCCTTCATGGAGCATTTCTGGAAGCCGGGTTGGACAACTATCAGATTTCTGCTTCCAGTAAATATTTTTGGAAGTAACTCGATTGTATTCCACAAAAACTTGGTTATGGATATTTTTTTTGTCTGGGGGGATTTATTATCTAGAAGATGCTTTGGTGCATTTAGGAATTTTTCCTTGTTTTGTTTTTGTTTATAATGCCAACAAAAAAAAGTGTGATGGAGATGAATGGGTGCAGAAGTCATGCAGGAAAGGCTGGCACTGAGGCAACGCACAAATGTTTACCACAGTCAGCTTAGAACCCTCTGTATGTCATTGGTGAAAGAAGTATAGTAGTTTCATGCTGTTCTCTGTTGTTGTGGCAGGAAAATACTCAAACAGGCAACTAATCCTTCCACTTGGCCACCCTCAGTAAAGAAGGAAATGTTGTTGGAGATCATGGTAACAGAAAAAAATGTTGAGGAGCTGAGTAAATAAGGAAAAAAAAGGCAGGGAAGGTGAGTTCTCTCTGCTAAGGGCCATCACACACCCTTGGACATCTCTAATTTAGGACTCCTATGATTTAGTTCTTGTCTGCAGCAAGCTGGAGTGAACTGTAATGAGTTAGAGGAACAAGAGGTATCACTGAGTCTGTTGATAGTAACAGTCCTTATGTGAAAGGACACACAGGAGCACCAGCACTAATGGGCCCAAATCCTTACCTCCATTTTGTTTGATTATAGCAAATGGTTTTTGATTTTCATGCATGCCCCTCGCCACTGCAATTTTCTAATTACCTAGCTTACATCTTTATACGCTCATATAGCTTATAGTTGACCTCTGGCTAGAGCAATACTCCTGTGAAAGCATGTGCTCAGCCTGCCTACGTTTAGATAAGATGTTGGAAAACACACAAATAATTTATTCCAGCTGGTGGTCTTAATTCAGCCTTCTCCAGAATGGGACCTACTTGCAAAACATCAGGCTAGAGGATGAAGATCTGACAGCAGTATTTATATAAACTCTGTTATCATTGTATTAAATTTCTTCTGATCTTAAGAGTGTTTATTCCTACAGCATTCCTACGATACAGGGAAGTGCCACTGTTGCAGTTTTACAGACAAGGAATTTTGAGACAGAGATTAGATTTTTTTAGTCAATTATTAAGACAGGCACCTGAGAGTTTAAGCACTATAAAATATGCTTTCCATTTACCTGAGTGCATCTTTAGCTGCCTGAGTACTGCTAAAAGTCTGGCCATGAGTGAGCTGCCTAGCATCTACGATAGAGCAGGTATTCAAGCACTTGTCTTCCAAATTCCAGATTAGTGCCTTCTTGCTAGAACACCCTTCTGTGTCCGTCAGAACCAGATAATATAGTTTTCTTCTGCTATGGCCCATCAGAATTCCCCATTCACCACAAGCTTTTTGTTAAGTACCTGTGCATGTTACCTTAGGAAAAGGACAGAACTGTGGTAATAATCTTTGCCTTCTTGCCTGTACTGAGAACAGCACTGCCTTTCTGTGTTTTGTTTTGTGAACAGTGCTAGAATTGGCAGCACTTTCAGTAAAGCTGAAGGTAGTGAAGAAATCAACCTCATTTTTTATTTCCTTACTAGTCTTCCTGGTGTTAACCAGCAGGATTCATGGCTATCCTGGTGGCCCCGCAATGGGGTTAATGTCAAAGACCTGTGCAGCCAAACCCCGTTCCTGTAGACTATTCCCCTAAGCAGCATATATTGATTTTCCATCGTATTTGTAAGAATATAATGCTTAAGCAGAGGGTTTCTTATAAGCAAACAAAGTTGTGGCAGCCAAAATGAACAAGTTGGTGCTAGCAGGGTTTCCTGACTAATATGGATAAGTGATACCCACTGGTTTATAATTGCTATTAAAAATGTGCTTCAGGCCCTATTTCTATTCTTTGCCCATATATTGATTTATCCCAGTGTCATAATTTCCTGTCATGGTTAGGCAGGCTAAACAGGGAGAACCAAGCTATGTAAGGTAGGGCATGTGTGTTCCATGAGCCTGTTTGGTTCTCCGTTATCACTGGGCATTGTTCACCCCAGTCCTGCTCAGTTTCTTGTAGCTGTGGCAGTGCTGGGCTTGATTCTGACCTTTACCTGGTTTAGGAGAAAGTGCTGTGTCCTCCCACCAAGTGAATTCTGGGATGAGCAGCACCTGGCCCCCCAAAACAGGCAGCCTCGGGCCTGCAAGCAGCATCAGAACACTCCCTGTTCTCTGACTGCAAAGCAAACGTTGGCTGGGCCCATGTTCTTGTTTTAGTTTTGTACTTCAGGCATCATTTTAGTCAAAATTTGTCAGTTTTAAGTGGGGCATTTGAGAACTTGCCATTCTTCCAGCTCTATATTACCCTGTGCGGTGCTGTAGCTGCCAAAACCACATGCTCACATTGGCATGAAACAATTATCCTGGTTTATATAGAACAGGCTTGGCACTGGTCTATCTCAGTGATCAGTCACAGTGCTGAAAGATTCAGTCTTTCCCCCTCCAAGCAACAGACTAGATTTCTTTCAGCTGGATTCATGATATTAAATAATTACAGGAGTGGAAAGAAATTATGGAGAACGAGCTATAGAGAATGTACCTGTAAGGTCTGGGAGGGAACAAGAATGAGATGGAGAAAGAAGGGACTGTTTAAGATACAAGCTAGTAATTTGGTTTCTAAACCCTTGAGAAATTATAAATAATGCCTACTGTTGCCAGTTACTGAACACAGAGGTGTGTGGTTTTTTACTTCCATGCTGAGCTATTGGTTGTGGGTGAAGTAGTTAGACAAAAACATTCAATGGGCTGCTGTGGGTATTCCACCAAAAATAAACCCAAACAAACACTGATGTGTTATACAAGCACTTTTTTTTTTGTCTGTGGAAACGTTCAGTTGGTGTTGCCGGTTCTTCCAGAACTGCTCAAGCCTCTTGTTTAACTTGCCTGAAGTGATGCTGCTTTCTTACAGAAATCAGCACTGATGCTTCTGAAACATAAGAACCAAACAGGAAGTGGTGTATTTCCATGGAAATCCGCTGTATGCCCTAAACTCGCAGAGCTGTTTGGCAGCGATGGCTATTGCTGGCCACACTCCTGTGATGCGCAAAGCACTGCACACACGTGGGCCAAAGGTACCTGAATGTGAATCAAAGAAACAGTGTCTGGCAGTGATTCACAGAGGTTGGTAGAGGCTTATGTTTCCTCTGCTTTTGCAAGCAGTTTCACCAAGATTTATTTTAATTCTACTCCATTAGGAGAGCAACTGCTACTTTGTTATCAAAACAGTGACAGAGATTTTTATTCCAGAAGGCCAGACCCTATCGCTACTTGAAATTCTCCACATTGTTTCCACTGTGAGCAAATTCAGTCTTGATGTGAGTCACATATGCTTAAAAGTTAATAGCTGTTGCTTTTACTTTATATCGGCATCAAATTTCAATACAATCTCCAATTTTAAAAATCAAGTTAAATCACAGGATTTTGATAGTTTTTTGGAAGTGACTTTAAATCCAGAAGTGTCTAATAGGAAATCCTGAAACAAAGGCATACATCTTTAGTGGTTTTTCAGTTATGGATGGCAGATAGCCCTCACACCTAAATGCAGTTTCTCATCCATCTAGTGAAGATGAGCAGCGAATGGGGGAAGAGGACAGTCTGTATAAATCACAAGCCTGTCCGTGATGCATTAAGAATTAATTGTATGCTTTTCAGTGTGGCTGTGGCTGCAGGGCATCAGCCTCACCGCTGCTCCCAGTCCTTCCAGCAGCAGCCCTTTGGCCGTGCCACTGCTGCAGGTGGCACTGATGGATTCATGGGAGGAAAGGCGTATAGAAGGACCTTTGAAAGTAACTTACAGTGGTAGTTGGTGAACTTTAAATGCAAGAGGGTTATTTTTTAAACCAATGGTGTCCAAATAAAGCAGTGCCCTGGAGGTGCAACTGTTGTACGCCCCTGCTCTATAAGCTGAAGAAAGTTTCAGGGCAACCAGAGCCACCTTGGTGGTATGGCTTCTGTGGCATCTTACAGCTGTTTTGCAATTAATCCTTTAACATAGATGCAGCTTAAGGTAAAAGCAGAGTAATGAACCCAATAAATAGGATGAAGTCACTGCAAGTGAGAAGCTGAAAGTTATCAACATTTCACAGGTGTGAAAAATGCTGTGATTTAATTTAGAGCACCTGCAGCATCCTCCTTTTCTTCCATCTCAGAGTCCATTTGAGATGGAAAGAGATCATTATCCCTATTTTATAGATAAGGAAATGGGGATTATCAGCTTGCCAAAAATGCAGAGCCTAGAATGAAACCTCAAGTGAGGGCAAACGTTTGGAAGAGCCTCAAACCCTGATCTCCTGTTGTTAGGGGCCAGTAGGTGTGAAATGCCCAGTGGAAGTTGCTTTGAGTTTCTGCTCAGTTGTGAATTTACTCAGACGGCTGTTCTCTGCGTGCCCCACAGCAGAGCCCGAGGGGAGGACAAGGCAAGGACGTTCAGGACCGTCCCCCTTCTGGAACAGCGCTCAAAGACTGAAAAAACTTCAGAGCCCTTCTATTAAAAATCATTTATTTGGTGATCTGTACATGGGATGAAGCAGGGCCTCATACAGACCTTCAAAAAAAAAAAAAAGTAAAAACATAAATACATATTTTCTTACAAAAAGGAGATTTACAAAATATACATACTGCACTTGTCTCACAGTTCATGTCTTTCCCCACGTGCACATAGTAGAAGACAAAACCCCAAGCCGGGGATCAGCTGTCCTGAAGGATGTGGTCAGTGCGCCCCAGCCCGCACCTTCAGCCTCAGCCCTCTGATCACTTTGACTTCCACACACTCTTTCACTCTTCTCCCACTCAAAAATAAAATATTAAAAAAAAAAAAAAGCCATAGAGTGGAGACCTGCTGAAAATCCAGAGTTTCTTATTTTGTCCTTAGACAAGAATAAACACACACTTAAAAAAAAGAACCCTTCCGTGAATATAAAGTTAGAGCAGTACGTAACACATTAAAAGTGAACGTGGCAACATTAAAAATGAATAGAAAAATCTGTCACATTTCAAAACGAAACCAATGGGTTTAATGATCAATGTTTGCACGTCCTTCTGAGACGCGAGCTCCGGAACGCCGAGCGGCCGCGTTGGAGCCGGAGCGAACGGCTTTCCCCGCGGCCGGCGGTTGCAGAGACCCGGGGCCGCTGTGCCGCAGATCGGCACCGAGAGCCCCCAGCGGTACGGCTGCAGCCAGGGGCCGGTTCGGGGCGTTGGCTTCACCTGCGGCAGCCCCGCTGGAAAGCGGGGGAGAAAGCAGCGTTACGGGAGGGAAAGAATCGTATCTCGGCGTTCCGTACGGTGAGGGCTCGTTTTGGCAGGTGCTCCCAGTCACGCTCTTACGTCCCTCTCGGTCTCCCGCGTTTCCTTCCGCGTAGAAAAGCAGCCCGTCCCGAGCGGGTAACATCCCGCCTCCTCCGCTCCTCACAAAAGGAATGTTTATTTCTGCGAGCTCCTCACATCCAAGGGTGAGCCTCAGCGACTTCTTTTTGTTACTTTGCCCATAAAAACCGATCCCATGCTTACGCCTTTCTGTTCAGAAAACACTTTTGTTTCCCCCTTTGTCTCCTAGAACAAAGGCAAGGGGGAAAAGCCTTCTGCTGAAAAGCAACAAGTCGTTTCTTTTCAGAAAGGGTGTGGAAGGCGGCCCCCTCCTTCCCCGCAGCAGCAAAAACAACAGACCGAGGGCCGAATTTCCACTCCCTTCGAAATGCGAACACCGGGTATCGCTGAGGTAAAACTGGACCGTGTGAGCGACGGAGCAGAGGCGGCTCGGCAGCGCGCTGCCCGCGGGGTACTCACGTGCTCGCCCCGGGCTGCACGAGGCGGGAGCCCGGGGGCCGCCTGACCCCAGCGGCTCGGAGCCGGGCGGCCCGCGGGCGGGGCGGCGCTGCGCCTTCTCACCGCCCGGGGTGGCCTCGGCCGCGTTGGTTTCCTTCCTGCACGGGGCAAAGAGAGGGGGCTGTCTGGAAAGAGAAGGGCTCTCCCGCCCCGGCAGAGGCCTCTTTCGGTGCTTTTCCTCTCAGCCGGCCGTAAGCACCATGGGACGCAGTGCACGTAGTCCTTTATGCAGTGATCATTTTTTAAACCCCGCTGTGAGAAAGCCAAAGTTTCGAAAAGCCTCCCCCCTTCCTCCGTCTACAGGGAGCCGCCGTCACCTCCCTTCTGCCGCGTACCCTCTCTTCTGCGTGCGTGCCAGGGCGGGTGGAGGTCTCATACCGCCGTCTCGCCCTTGCTGCCGGTACTCAGTCTGTGGTAGAAGCGCCGCCAGGACTGTAGGGTTTTGCCAGACCAGATCCAGAAGCCCGTTGTGATGCCAACGATCATGGTCATGAGGTACTTGATCATGAAGACTGTGAAGTCCGGGCTCATGGGGGCGAAATGGCTAGGGCAGGGCACAGCGTAGGTTTTGCACGTCTGGAGGAGCCACGTCTTCTCCCAGGTGCTACGGAAGGCCTGCTCATAGAAGTAGCATGCCAGGACAATGGTGGCGGGGACTGTGTAGAGGACGCTGAAGACCCCAATGCGCACCATCAGCTTTTCCAGCTTCTCCGTCTTGGTGCCATCGTGCTTCATGATGGTGCGGATGCGAAACAATGACACAAAGCCGGCTAGCAGGAAGGAGGTGCCAATGAAGAGGTACACAAAGAGCGGCGCCAGCACGAAGCCCCGCAGCGAGTCCACGCTGTAGATGCCCACATAGCACACCCCGCTAAGCACATCGCCATCTACCTGCCCCATGGCTAGGATGGTGATGGTTTTGACAGCAGGCACGGCCCAGGCAGCCAGGTGGAAGTACTGGGAGTTGGCCTCGATGGCCTCGTGGCCCCACTTCATGCCAGCTGCCAGGAACCAGGTGAGGGACAGTATGACCCACCAGATGGAGCTGGCCATGCCGAAGAAGTAGAGGATCATGAAGAGGATGGTGCAGCCTTCTTTCTTGGTGCCTTGGGCCACGGTACGGTAGCCATCCTCAGAGAAGCGCTCCAGGCATACCACCCGCTCCTCCAGCAGAAATCCCGCCGCATAAGCCACCGCCACCATGAAGTAGCAGCCCGAGAGGAAGATGATGGGTCGCTCCGGGTAGCTGAAGCGGCGCATGTCCACCAGGTAGGTAAGCACAGTAAAGAGGGTGGATGCACAGCAGAGCACGGACCACACGCCCACCCAGAGCCGGGCAAAACGTACCTCCGCCTCCTTGAAGTACATGAGCCCATTGGGCCGGCCCGGCTCACAGGGGGCTCCACAGTCTCGCTCCCCCAGGAAGCGGTAGCCCAAGTACGGGGGCACCTTGAGCTGCCGAGGGCACGAAAAGGAGAAGCCGGCGGCGGGCTGCGGCGGGGTGAGGTCGGGCAGGTAGCCGGCAGTGGGCTGCGCCGTGGCTCCCCGACCTCCTGCGCCACCGGGCCCTGGCGGGGCATCCGACGTGTTCTGCCCCACGCAGATCTCGCCCGCGCCGTGCACGGGAAAGTTCTCGCAGCGGAGCCGCTCCGGCCACTGGAAGCCAAACTTGTTCATGAGCGCTTCGCAACCCTGGCGAGCCCGCTCACATAGGGAGCGGCAGGGTGGGATGGCCTGCTCCAGTACGGTGCAAACCGGTGCGTACATGGAGCAGAGGAAGAACTTGAGCTCGGCCGAGCACTGCACCTTGACCAGCGGGTAGAACTGGTGCACCTCCAGGCCGGCGTCCTCCTGGTTGGTGTGGCCCAGCAGGTTGGGCAGGATGGTCTGGTTGTAGGCGATATCCGTGCAGAGCGGGATGGAGATGGGCTGGCAGAAGCCGTGGTCCGGCACGGAGATGGCCTTATCGTCCTGATGAGCCGCGGCGCACGGGGTGCCCAGCAGGGCGGCCAGCAGGGCGGCCAGGCCCAGCCAGCAGAGCCCGGCGCCCGCTCCTCCCGCCGCGAGCCGCATCGCCGGGGCCCAGGGAGCCGCGCGGCGCGAGTCAGAACCGGGCGGCGCCGAGCCCCAGGGGCGCGGGCGCCCGGCGGGCGGCGGTGGGGCCCCTTCCACGGGGCGGGGGGTGCGGCGGCTGCTCGGCGGCGGCTCCGCGGCGTTCCTCTTCGGCCGCGGCGGGTCGGCGCTCCTCGGCGTTAAGTTTCCTGAGTCGGTAGTGCTGGAGGTGGCGGACGGGCAGAAACGCCGGCGACGGCTCTCGGTAGCTCCGCGCGGGGTCCCGCGGCGAGGCGCTGGCGCTGCTCCCCGCCTGGCTGCCGAGCCCCGACGCCGAGGATTTAGGTTACGGCTAAACGGATTATTACCGCGCCCGGCTGAGCCGGGTATTTTACTCGCGGGCTTAAATAACTTTTAAAATCCAATTATTGCGCCATCCTCGCCGCGGGTCCGCTCCCGACGGGCGCCGCCGCCTCGCCTCGCCTCTCGGCCCGCTCCGCTCCGCCCGCGGCCGTGCACGACCGCACGCCCCGCAACTCCCGGCCCGCGGCCGAGCCGGGCACAAAAAAGACACATATACGCGCGGGCGCGCCTCTGGCCCCGCCCCCGCCGCCGGCCCCATTCACAAACCGCGCCGGGGGCGGGGCGTCGCGGGGCCCGCCCGCCAATCCCGTGCCGCGCCGGGGGAGGGGCCGAGGCGGCCCGAGAAGTTGCGCTCAACTTTTTCCCATCCCCGGCAGGGCAGGGAGAGACGGGCCGGGGGCGGGACGAGCTGCCCCGGGGCCCCGCGCCCCCGCTGCGAGGCACGGCCGGGAGGGGGGCAGCGAGCGCGCTCAGGGTGGCCCGAGCGAACAGACATCAACTGGCTGCTTTCTGAGCAGCCTTTGAAAATGCAAACAGCTGCCCGTAGCCGGAGTTATTTAATAAATAATAAAAAAAGCTCCGCCCGGGTACATTTGCGGAATGAGCTGATGGCGTTGTGGGATGTCCGCGTCTGCGAGCCATCGCCTCCCCCAGCGGGGGGGCTGGTTTGTTATCGCAGCATGACCGTTGCGTTTTGCTGGCAGAATGAGCGCTTTATTCACGCGGATGTAAGCTTTCGGCAGCGAAGGCAGCTTGTTTTGAAATGTCCACCGCTACTAATGCTGAGGGGAAAAACGTTAAATCGCCGTGTGCGCGGCTGCAGCCCCTTAAAGGGGCCCAAACGGTGTGTAACAAAGCAGCAGCTCCTCCGTGGAAGCGCCCGGCCCGTCTGCGAGAGACAAAACGCCGTAGGTCAGGGGAGGGACGCTGCTGGCCGGCGGGTGATGCAAGGCGGGCGCAGAGCCAGGCCGGCGTGCGTTCACCGAGGACAGAAGTGTGGCTGTGCTGCACAGCTGTGTTCCAGGGCGCGCGGACGCACCGCGGGCTGCTGGAACCGTCGTGCTTCTGGGGCCAGGAGTGCCGGAGCAGCACAGAGGGCATGTGGCAGCAACCGCATTTCCCTTCGTGCTCTGGCCTTGGGGCCAGGTACTATCCAACCCACCTGTCCCTCCCTTTGAGGACAGGAACTGTACCATTCTAATTGCTGCTTCTGCTCTTGTACTCTTTGTTGTGCTCATATTGTGCCTAAGCAAGTACACCAATCTGCACAGTTCAAGAGATCAGAGCGTGGCTTAGGGAGCTCAACCAGCAGTTGTTGGACAAATGTTTCCCATATCCTCTCCTGCTCGTGAACAGTGTGTCCTCATACCAACAAGACCATAGAGCTTCAGCTTTTGTTATATTTGTTAAGAGAAATTGACAGTTATAAGTGGGCTTACTAAAATAAATGTACTCCTCTAAAAGTGGACATGTTTTTAAAACTACTTTTCTGCTCCCTGAGCTGTGTGCCAGCCAGGATGAGCTACTTGTGCTCACAGCAGTTGCTTCTAGACAAGAAGCCTTTTCTTCATTCTCAGAGCTGTTGGAGGGCCCTAAGAGGAACTTCAGCGTGTCAGTGTGGTGAGGCTAATTGTCTGAAGGGCATACTTCTGTGCACCTAGTCACTCACCTTCAATGGAAAAGTTCTCCATGCAAAAGTTCTCCACTAACTTATTTATTTTACTGTTGTGTTTTGGTTTTTTGCATGCGTGTGTGTGTTTGTAGTTGTTTTTTGTGTGTGTATGTCCAGCTGTTGATAACCTTCAGAAAGATTTTTTTCATTTTTTTTTCCCATCCTAACTTTTTGTGACACTCCATGAGCTGTGGAGCCATCACTCTTTACTAATCACCTTAGATTTCACTCTGGCTTGTATGTCTGACTTCATCTGTGAGGCATTTTGTGACATTCACTATGAAGAATGTCAGAGGAAAGGAGATGTTTCAGTGCAGGCTGTGACAATGCAGAGAGGAAAGGAACTGCAAACTTTCTGCCCCATGCATTGACTGATCTGATTTTTGTATGGAGCTAGTAAAATGATATTGCAGGAAACTCTTTCAGCAGTGTGGAGCGAGTGACAGAAACTATTCAGAGTAAGGAATGTCAAATCACGTGGCAAGACCTGAACTGGGTATTTATTTACAAGACAGGGCAGATGGCATCAGTGCTTCCCCCTGTTTTTTGCTGGTCCCATTCATTAGAGTCATTCTTGTGAGCTATGGTCTGAAAGAAAGGATGGCCAGGAACTATAAAAGCTCCATTACGTTTGTGTTGAATGTAACATAGAATCAGTGAAGCAAAAGGTGAAAAAAAAAGCAGGCAGGAAGAAAGGAAAACTGTGTTCCCTGTTCCTTCATAGTGAAATAAGAAAAGAATAAACTTATTATGTGGGATGACACTGCTAGATTATTTCAGATGGCAGGAATGTGCAACAGCATTTACTAAGATGGAAGAAGAAAATTTCTTGGACACATTATCAAATTCCAGTGTTTTCCTTTCTTTTTTTTTTTCTTTTTTTCCTTAATTAGACCACTGAGAGATGGGAGCAGTCACTGACCCAGGGAGTGGCGGTCTCAGAATGGCAGACTGTGGCCTAGGAAAATCCCAGGCTACTGCATTACTCTGAGACATCCTCACAGCTTTCAGGGAACAAGAAAAATTGATAACAAAAAGCAGCAGCAAAAGCCAGGGTTCTGTAAGTTACTCCAAAACATCAGAGCCTCTCTAAGTAGCATCAGCCATGTTTCGAGTGGCAGCAAACTTGTGCTCATCTCCTGCTTTTACCACAATCTAAATTCACAAGTTTTAGCCTGCAAAGTCACTTAAACTTCCTCGGACAGCAGGGATTCTCATCAGCACTAAGCACATGCAGTTGCTGCTGCTCAGATCCTCAGCCCCTCAGAGCAACTGCGCTGCTCAGGGCTTCACTGCTCCTGGGAAGCTATTGTAACTGTACAAGAGTTTAAAAGGTGTCCTCTGAAAATCTCCAAGCCACTGCTCTTCTGAATATCCGACATTGCCTCGTGGCAGTAAAGGAGGAGCAAAGTCCCGTAAATCCATGAGACCAGGGTTTGGTACCAGCTCTGGAGCACCGGACTTTGCACATAGCAAGGATCTCTTGGGAACAGAGAATTCTCTGCCTTCATACACATTTAAAAATAGATCCAATTCAACTCCCAAGCTAAGTCTGAGGCGCAGCAATCCCTACATGATGTCTTTTCCTGCTGTTTTAAAGCCTCCTTAAACGTTGCCAGTATCGTTTTCCTTCCCATCTGATAGAAAACTCTTCCCATGGGGGGAAGGAAACCAAAACAAATCCCCCTCCCCACTCCCAGGCAGCAGTTATTTCGGGTGCCTGAGGGTGAGCATTTTCAGATTATCTGCTGTGAGGTTTCCCGACCTCCTTGCCCTCAGAAGAATAAAGGACAGCGTTACTGCTTCTCCTTCGTTGCTGTTGAAACTCCGCTGATGCAGGTATGGTGCCCTGCCACCGTTCCAGCTGCAACTGGCTGAAGTGTGGGGCTGCTTCTTGCACTTAAGCTAACTGAAGGACTTCCAGGACAATTTTCATCTCAGCATTTTGAAGCACACTCACAAATATTTGTACATGATCGGGCAGGCTATTGAGCTATGAACATCAAAATTTGCCCTCCCTAAAACTTAGTGGGGAGATGCCAGGAGCCTGGGGGGGAAGTGATGCATGCAAATTCTACATAACAGTCTGCATAATTAGAAATAAGTTCACAGCGCCATATCTGCTTGCATTTCTATCAGTCTGACAGACAACTCTAAATTACACATTGTTTGAGTCTTTTTTTTCTATAGTGAGACAGGAGAGCTTGGTTCTTCACAGGCAGGGAGTGAGGAAAGGTAGGTCCTGCCCCCCAACACAGAGCCTGAATTTGAAATTAGATTGAAGGCGTTGGAAACTGATTGAAAAGAGAGTTTGGGGAGGGCAAAGGTGACAAAAGGAAGGGGATACTGCTGGAGGGGATGTGGTTTCCTCAGTGAGAGAGGCAAATGCCAGTTGCATCATGGATTTGTAAGATAATTATTAGCTTATAAAGTAATATCCCAAAGGATACAGTGGGAGCTCCACTGCCCTCTACATTTACAATCAAATTGGAGAAAACATTAGGAAACATTCACAAAGATGGGCTATCTGGTGATGGCTTTCATCTTTGACATCCCTGAATAAGAAAACAAAACCTGAAGTTGATCAGCTCATCCCCACTCAGCACTTCACTGAGGACATCAGTTACGCTTTAACCTCTGCGTGACACCTTGAATTCCCTTGTTTCTCTAAAGTGAATTTAATCTGCTCTTGCAAAATTTTGGGGTTGCAGAGGCCCTTTGGTATAAAGTGTAGACAACCCTTTTTTATTTTATTTTCCCAAGCAAGGTGATTTTTAACAAGGCAAATTCTTTTCAGCAGCAGCAGTATCAGCCAGGCCCTGCCATCACTCTGCCTGGGTGCAGTGATACCTCAGTTTGAAGAGGGGAAGCTTCCAGGGATGGTGGGGGAAAAAAATAGAGTCACAGAATCATTAAGGTTGGAGGAGACCACTAAGATCATCTAGTTCAACTTCCAGCCCATCACCACCATGCCCTGACTCAGATGGCCAGCATACAATTTAGTGAGACACAGCCAACTTTCTCAAGTTTGTTTGTCAGTTTCCCATCTCGTTGCAGATGGTGCCAGGGTTTTTGTGAATGTGGAGTTACGTTTTGTTTCCAAAATTCTGATGTGGATTTAGCAAGTGATGGCTCTGATCTCTCTCCTGTCAATGCCCTTTGATTGTGAGGGATGTGATGATGAAATACCTGCACTACGTGTTTGTCATTTATTCACAATATTGTTTTAGTTTGTCTTTCTATTGTCTCATTTATTTGAGATTGAATCTTAAATACTTTCTAATGCACAGATAGAAGGCTCGCACTTGTCCTATTTATGTGAATGGGTAAGGGCTCACTTGTTTCAATGGAAACAGAGCCAAAGCCTCAACTTCTGTTTATGTAGGAAGGAGAACTGGATTTAACTCAAAACAAGAGATGCGAAAGATCCATTATATCACTTAGTCTCTGCTTTCATAAATGCCAGCGGTTTAATTAGCTTAATTTTAAATACCTTGAATAATGGGACCATTGCTATTTCTCATGGGACATGGTTCTGCCATCTAAGGATTGTATTGGCAGGAAGCCACTGCCTGATGTTCAAACAAATGGTTTATCTTAGCTTGATTAGGGCCTACTAAAGATGAGTGCAGCCTCTAAGAAATATGCTGTTTCCAAAGCTTAGAAAACAAGGGAAGAAAAGCTGTTACTCAATACAGAATTTGCCAGATGTCTAAATAGGCTGAGGAATTCCTAAGCCTCTGTTTACAAAATCCTCTCTCCTCCTCCCATGAATGCTTAAATTACAAATCACTGCTACCATCCTATGTTTAGGGTGAAATTTCCTTAACTCACTTCACTTCCAAAATGAGTTTGGGAAAAGAAACAAACATTTTAATTACTTTTATTTTCCCTCTTCCTGATAGGCTTGTGCAAATTAACCCTCGTGCTCCTCAACTACAATTAAGCTCTTAGGCAGAATTATTTCTTCCTTTGGTCTCGATTGTGCCCTGGGGACGCGCTTGCTGAGGTGGTTCCCTGCCGCAAAGGGACACAAAGGTTTGCTGTGGGGGCTTCTGCACCCCCCCCCCGCCCCCCCCCAAGCTCCTGGAGAAGAGCCATGCTGCTGTACCAGGAATTTTCCTTCCCACCAGACCCCTGGGGAGCAGTGATCCAAAGCATTTCAGGAACTGGGGCCATGACCAGCATCTCGAGCTCCCCTGCACATGTTGTTTTTTTTACCCAGTCATTTCCAAGCTGCAGTTTTTCCTTCCTTGCCAGCCTGCACTGACTGAACTTGTTGGAGCTGCTGAGAACTACACGGAATGGCGCTGGAGACATTGAGCTGATTTCCATCTGTGGAGGGAGGGGAACCAGAAAGCTGCACTTTAAATAAGCTCCCTCCTCATGCAGTCTCTGAAGGGAATGAGGGCCCATTTTCTTAATTACATGTTCATTAGTATGTTTAGTGCTCTCCTCCCTCTCTTCCCCCAGCCCTGCCACCTGGGAGTTCCTACTATGTTACTGGAAAGCCACAGAGGTTTATTTAAATACCACATAGTCAGATTGGAATGAAAAGCTATGAAGCTTCCCCTCTTTAATACTTTTTGAAATTATTTATGGGCTATGCTTCTTGCCTACGTAGAAGGTGCCTTCTGAGATTCCTGCAAGTCAGTGCAGAAATAGCTGTTTGAATTGAGCAATAATTAGAAGCATATGGAGCAAAGCAAAGCATCAGAGAAATCCCATTCTGCTAAAGAAACACTGCTGTCTGAAATAGATTTCAGCTGCATGTAACATTTTCTCATATGGGCTGCAAAGAAATAACATTGTGTGTCTGGTTTGCACCTACCAAAGCTGGGAAATTCAAAGCAACATCTGAAATTCTGTTCTGTGTTCAGTCCAGTATCACAAAGCTTTTGCAGCCTCCATGTTTTCCTGGGCTGTGCTTACAGTCTCTTTTTTTTTTTTTTTGCTAGACTTCAGAACAATGGAGATTCAACTTTTTATGGTGAATATATGTAGATCTGTATTTAATATTTTTCTCTCAGTCTTTGCATTTTTTAAAAAGGATTTGACATGCTGAGGAAATGTGCATGGCTGAGGACACGGTTATGATCTCTTGTAATCCACAGGCTCAGTCCAGGGAGGCACTCAGAGCTCTCAGATCCCAATTTGCTGCCAAATTCGGAGGCGCTTGATGTGGTAGGCTGCTTCACTCCTCACTTCTAAAAATAGCAGCTCCTGCTCTCCTTGCTCCCACAGATCCTCCCTTCGAGTTCAGAGATAGCTGAGAAGTCAGCACCTTGAGGGGAGATGTGCAGAACCCCAGCCCCAGCTGGAATGGTGTAATTCTCACTTGCTTCACTCATATGGGTGGAACTGAACTCAGTTTGCTCGAAGACTTTTACAACCTTATTGTTGGCAGGAGATGAGCTTCTTTTGACAGCTACAGCTTGCTGACCGGATACCCAGCCCTAAAGCTGTGTTTTTGTCAGCTGCTACACGTGTACAGTAAAGCCATGGGTTTAATGATGAGCTCACCCATATTTACGCTGTGTTTTTCAAGGGTGAGAAAACCATATCCCAATATAATGAAGCACCCAGGAGCCATTGTGAAAAACAGTATTGTTTTAAAATTGTAAGAACACAGAATATTTCAGAAAGCATCAACATCTAGTACTCCAAGATGTCCCAGGCTTGTGCTACTCGAGATTTTTACAAACAGCTTTGAAGGTTTTGCCTGGAGCAGAAGTTACAACTCCTAGGAAAAAAAATAATAAATCAGGTTATGGAGGAAGAGTGAAATGTTGGCAGGTCTCCGTTTCCCCCCAAGGTGAGCAGGCAGCCACGTGTGGGCTCAGCGGGGCCAAGCTTAGGAGCTGGGCTGGGTGGGCTGGGGCCTGCAGCATGGGGAATGATGTTGGGCTGCAGCTGGTGGCTCTCCTGTGCCTGCTGTGCTCCCAGCCCGTGCTGCTGGAGGTGCTGTGTTTTGCCTGGGACGTGAAAACTGAAATTCCAGCTGCTGAATGCGATTGGAGTACAGTTGGAGAGACAGAGACGTTTGTGCTAGTGTCTTTGCCAGGCTCCTACAGGTTTCTTTTTGTAAAGGCTGTTGTGCCACAGAAGTACAGTGTAGGAAAAGGAGAGCTACAATGAAAACACTTCTTGGGCAAGTCAAATGTGTCCTCTTGCAGCATCTTGGAAGCAGGGCCAGGGGAGTGTGGGGCACTCCCAGGCTGCTCCTGAGCTTCTTCAATAGGCCCCGACTCACTCCAGGAGGCTGCTGTGAGCTGGGGCTGAAGCTGGGCAGCTGAGGGACAGCACAAGCAAGGGGTCAAAGGGCGTGTTTGCTAACAGGGCTGGCTAAAAGCATCCCAGAACCAGCATCATAGCTGTGTGAAACTTTATTACTGCTTTTATCCTTCTTTGAAAGTACTGATTTGACTCTGAATTTTCTTTCAGTACATTTTTATCAAAATCACTTTTGAAAAAAAACTGTATGTTCAAAGATTTTAGAGAAAATTCATTTTATGGGTGGTGCTTAAGGTTGTATCTTTTTCAAATGTGTCAACAAATGGTGCTTGGGATAGGAGCTCATGTGGGGGAAAGCCCACATGAGTAGATCTTCCCAACACTTTCTTCTGAGAAATACTTGAAAAGGTTTTTGCAAGAGTATGTGGTGTTCTTTTCCTATTCATGAGCATACATTTAAAAGAAAAATCAAGTCAGTTTTTAAGGCAGAAATTCCAAGTGTTTATAAACAGAAGCAAAAACAAAAGCTGGGTAAACTTGGATCTATGAGCATTGAGCACAGGCACCCCCTTGGCTCGGGGAGGAATTAGTGCCTTGCATAATGAAGCCTGGGGAGCTCATTTTGTCATGCTCAATAGGCCACAGTGGTGCAACAGTAGGGGTGGAGGGATCAGCAGCACCAACAATGAATTCCCTTCATTTTTCCAATTTAAGGCCTGAGCAGAGGAAATGCAAAGCTTTTCTTTTTCTCTCCTTTTTTTTTTTTTTTTAAGAGTAGATGAAAAGAGTGAGGCAGTAAAGGAGCCAGGTTGACACCTGTATCTGTGACAGCTCAGGCAAGGGAAATAGTAGGAAGGAATCTGCTGGCAGCAATTTGAAACTGTACCCCTTCCTGCCTTGGACGCTTTGACGGATAGCACAGCTTTGTGCAGCCATATGGTCGAACATCTTGAAGGGCCTCCATGGAGGTGCTGGTGCCAGTGCTGGGAAGGGAACCGAGTCGTTAGCGGAAACCAGAGTTCTGAGAGAGGGGCTATTGATCTGTAATCTTGTGGGGGAAGACAAAGCCCGGCCCGTGGCAGGGCTGAGCCCAGCAGCCAGCAGGGTGGCTCAGCACATGGTGCTGCGTGTCCGGTTGGAGCAGAAGGCCATACGCTCAGCTGGGCAGTCGCAAAGACTCACTCACTGGCAGTTCCCTCTTTACGCACCTCCCCCCTCTCTTTCTTCACCCCAAATAAAATCTGGCGCCATTACAAGCTGTCACAGGCTTTTCCCCACAACAGAGCATCCCCAGCAGGATGCGGCTTGCCCAGCCCGTGCTGCAGCTGAGAACTGAGATCCCCAGCCTGGGCTCCTGCCAGCACTGTGCCCGTCCCTGCAGAGGAGTACCAGGGCCAGCAAGATAAGGGTTGTAATGACCGCGGTGGGTTCTGCTTTCCCTTTTATTGCTCAGTTCGTTACGTTTGTTTCCAGCAGAGAAGAGTTTATGTGTGAGTGACTGTGCTGGCTGTGTTGGACCAAGCTCCCTACATGGTTATGTGGATGGACTCCAGGGACAGAGCTACACTTCCCTTAATAAGCTCCTCGCACCACATTAAAGATAAAAGAGGAAGGGAAATATTTATATTCTGACAAAGCAGCTCTTCCCTTCAGGCTCTTGTTTTATTTATTAGCTTGCTCTGTCCCTCTTCTGCAGGTTTTCTTTTCTCAGTTTCAGTGTCTGTGCACTCTTCTTTTCCTTTGTTCGCTAATTTTGTCCCTGGGAGACAGTGACAGTGAAACTTAAGAATTACTGTCCAAGACATCAGATCCAAATTGTGTAATTCCCGGTTGATAACTACAGCTCTCCCCTTATCCACGTTTTTAACACAGAATAATGATTTATAGGGCTTAAACAATTGAATATAGTACATCTGGTTTACTCCAGTTGCTTTTAAATGAAACTGTAGAAATAGCATGAGCTGGGTTTTTGATGGTGGTTGTTGGTTGTTTGTTTTTTTATATTGCAGCACAGCTGCTGCTTATCCTCCCTTGTTTGTGTAGGCAATGGAAACCACCATCATTCTTTTCTGTAGAAGCCCTCACCGAGGCATGACACAGCTACACTGAGACCTTTCTAACCTCATTCATCAAACACTTCCTTTCCTCTGAGGCCTCATCCCCAGGGACCATTCATTTCCTTCAACTAATATGTATGCCACGTGAAAGGCATCTCAGTGCCTGGCTCTGGCTCTGCATTTGTGGAAAGGTTCAAGAAGACATAAGAATGCTACCAGCACATGCAGTACATGATATTCCCTAACCGTTCTGCTTCTTTTGCTGCTTCTCATATATTGCAGGAAATCATGTGCTAGCTTAAAATGTCAGGGGACACCACTGCCCATGTTTTAATTATTTTTAGTTACGTTTTCTTGTCACAATCAAGTAGCTTCCCTAAGAGTGAAGTTTCAGAAACAAAGAGAGTTGGTGCCCAGCACTGTTACCTTGTTGACATTGTCACGTTGCTGCTTGCTATCACAGAACTCTAAAATGTCTGCAGTGTGCACCGCTGTGCTTCAGGAGCTCACTGCAAACAGATGAATGAATCCTTCCCAGCTGGCCAAGGAAGCAGGCTCGTTTTCACCGTTCACAATCCCAAACAAGAAGTGCCATGGCTCTGTTTCCAGACCCATCAAGAAGGCAAAGGAATTTGTTAATTGATTTTTCTCTCTCCCATATCAATTAATGAAGCTCATTGAGAGAGATGCTGTGCTCTCCACATAGTTAATTAATCCTTTTCCTTTATCTTCACAAATAACAGCAATAAAGCAATTAGCAAAGGATTTACAGGGTGTGGAGCAGTGAGAGATTCCTCTGGCCCTTCTTCAGCTCAAGCTGTTTGTTCAGGCTCTCACTGAGGGGATTTGTGTCCCCCACCTTCTGTGGTGTGGCTGCTGAAAGCCCGGCCTCCTCAGGATGTGAAATCCGGGTTTCTCTCCCCAAAGGGAGAGTTAACAACTTTGGTGCCAGCCCTTGGCAAAGGGACAACAGTGCCCAGTGCTCCACTGCCGCTGTCTCCGCTCCTAGCCCTCTCCTCCCAGCCAGCCTACCCAGGGGCCCTCAGGAAGCTGATCTGCCCTGCTGTAACTGCCTGGGACGGAGCTGCTGGAGGATGGAGTTGTTCCCTTTGCTCTGTGGCTTTGGGTGGATTTTGCCATCTTGCCCGGATGTTAGGGCTCACTCAGACAGCTTTCTCCAAACTGCCCAACATGAATGCCTGGTCACTGACACTTTCTGCAGAGATGACTACAGCTGCACAATGGGAGAAGTGCTGGCAGGGAGCAGCTCCACTGTACAGAACATGTGTGCCCTTGACAGGGCATCTGACCCTGTGCTGGGCTGCTCAGCTTACTTTCTGCAAGGACCTCTGCTGGGTGGGTCCCTTCAGCACCCCACGCCTGCCCAGGCTTTCCCTCTCTCTGAAAGTGCACGTGGGCCCTGGCAATTGGCCCATGGCAGGGCTGCTGGTTGGGAACAGCAAAAAGCTGCCAAGCCCATCCTCCAGCAAGGAGTAGGGCGTTACTGCGGATTGCTGTTCTGCAGTGTTCATATGACGGGTGATTAAGCTCAGTCAAAACTCAAGGATTCCAAGCATTATTTACATGGGCTTGGGAACTGATGTTTTTTTCCACGTGCCAGTTTCTATGGAGTGATTGGGTTCTGCTCACTCACCCCCACTCCCCACCAGGACTTTGTTGAGAAGGGTGTGAACTCACCCTGCAGCAGGGATCACAGCCCCCTACACTGGTTTTGGGTACTTCATAGTTCCAAATCACCATGTCTTGTCATCTGCCCTCAGATGTTATTGCTGGAGAGCAAGTTTGTTGATAATGTCCCGTTTAAGGGCAGCCTTGCAGAGTGTTTCTCTTTTCCTGCTGTTTAAGGAATTTGCCAGCACACGAGAGCAAGCAGCAGGTCCTGAAGCGCTGCAGCAAGAACTGTCTGCATTCAGCTCCTCCTTCTTGCCCACAGTTCCCCTTCTCATCAGCTGCAGTGGTGTGTTGCTGGAAGGCCCATCTTCACCCTTCCTCTGGCGGCTCAAAGAGCTGCAAATGAGTGTCTCTATGTGCTCTGAGCTATGAAAAGTGAGAGCTCTTCTGGTCCCCAGCAGCCATGGTGGCCTGGGAAGGGAAACAGATCCCAATAGCCTGGAATAGAGCTGGTTCAGTGACAGGATTCCTTCTGAGCCAGAGCCTGAGGAGGGAACAAACCCTGAGTACCCCCAGCCATTGTTGGTCCTCAAGCTTTGATGATAAAAAAAAAGGTGTTATCTGTATGCAGATAGATGCAGGCAGGAAGGTGTATGGTGCTCCTTCAGCCAAGGTGTTTTGCCCCAGTGAAGAGTTGTTATGGGGTGGGACATGTTTGGTTCCCACCCCTGGTTGGCTCTGCACTGGTTTTGTCTGCTCTGCAGGCTTGCCCACCAGCAATGAAAGAAGAGCTGGAGAGCTCTAGGAAGCATGCAGCTCTTCCAGCACAGGGCTTTTTGAGACAGTGTACGTTATCTTAACTACACAGCCCCGGAATATGTTTGGCTTGGGCTGATCCTTCTTTTACTGTAGGGAAGTGTCTTGTTTTTTTCTTTGTCTATCCTTTTGCTTGCTTCCTCACCTCTGCCATGCCTATTTCCATTTTTAAATGTAAACTTGGTGTATTGCTATCAAGTGACAGTGAAGAGATGTGAATGTTCTGTGTGACAGAGTGTGTATAGTAGATGCATATTTGTCCTGAAGGCGAAATGCAATGTTTCAACTCAAGGGAAAGAAGAATGACCTTTGGTCTGTCTGGATATTTTACAATATGTCCTTCCTTTTCTGTTTCCTGTGAGGTTAAAGACCTGCTGGTGATGATTAAAAGTACTGCAGTTTCTTCTCTCTCTAAATAGGTTTTTGAGTTATTTCAGAAGCAAGAAAAAGGCTAGAAAGGCTTAGCTGCATCTTCCTTTTCACCCTGATGTCCATCGAAAATCAAGTTCTGCTGCATTTTACTTTCCAATGAAAGGAAAATTTAATAACATTTTATTTCTGGTCCTGTCCAACAGCAGAACACCCCACACCCTCTCCTTGACAGATTCACAGAAGGATATTTCTTTCTGTCTTCATACCAGCAGCTCACTTGCACGATTCCAGTGTGGGATCTATAGACTTCTAACCCTTTTGGGTCCACATTTGGTAGCAACACTGCTGCTAGGTACCAAGTTCAGAAATCTCTTCCTCATTACTGCAGAAATGGCAGTCACGGTTCATATCAGATCCTTTTCCTTGGGATCTTTTTCTTAGTCCAGAGATTCTTGTGGGCAGAAATGTGTGCAAAGGTTTTGTGGTGAGAAAAAAATAGTGGGGTGGTGCTGGTGGTGCATTGCACAGGTGTGTGCCCCACAAATCTAGTGCTTTGGGAAATGTTGCATTTACTCTGCTCCGGTCTCACGGCTGATACCAACATGCACTCTGACATCTCTTGGAAGTGCTGGACTACATTGCAGGCTATGCAGCTGACCTGTACAGATGCCATGGAAACGTCTGCGGTTTCTGGACATTGGGTAACTTGGGGATCATTGCCACACAGTACTTCAGCTGGGCCATTGGGCTCCCAGAACTCCCACATTAAAGTGAAGAAAGTCCTGAGATTCTCCTTTCCTTCCAGACAAAATCTGTGGGCAGAAGTGGGCATGTCCAATTAAACCCAGACGTGTTAGCCTTGCTCTTATCTGTCTGCTGGATGTTTGCAAGATGTGGAGAAATTATGCAGCAGATGGATGGTATGGCAGTATAAACCACATTTTGCTGTGAGTAATGTTAGCATCTTGAGGCAGCCTTTCATTCCCAGTGTTTTTCAAAAGTAATTAGTGTGAAGTTCTCCACAGGATCAAGATTGGAAGTACTTTTCCCACTCCACATTGTCTTCTTTCCCAGTTTATAATCTCCTGTTTATTTACTGTGTTTGCTTAATGGTAAATCTGTGTGTAGCAGTTTCACGTATTAGCATTCAGTTCTACCATTCTTTCTGGGACTGTATGAATGTGGCCCATCTCATTCAGCCAGGACACTGAATGAGGCCAACCATTCTGCTCTCAAACTTCCCCAAACAAGACAGATGTAAACAAAAGTGTTGTCTATCCGGGGCTGCAGGGTGGGGTTTGCAGCCACTCAGTCAGAAAGCTCGGAAGGAGATCTGATTGAGCAATGGAGCAACTGCTGAAATGGCGGATAGAACAAACAAAAAAAATGAATGTTTCCTGCTCTTCGTGTATACAGTCTAAAGGCCCTGCACAGAAGTGCAGGACTGCCTGGAGGTGGGTGTTTTACTACAGCCTCCACAGAGCCCTCATACTGCCTTGGAGGGGAAAACCCCATGTTTGGAGGTGGGATGCATTGGCTCCCACACTGCCAAAGGTCTGCAAATGAAGCCTCTAATGCTGAACCCTCAGATGGCAACATGCTATACGGGTATGTGGTACCTTTGACTCTCAAAGACAGGCAAAAAGCATATTTCAAAACTAAGATTAGTCATCAGCCAAGCTGGAAAAAGCAGTCTGCCTTCCCTGCCTCACTTACTTTCACTGCACAGCTCTGTTTAGATTTAAATAATGCATTTTGGGGAACATTTGGCTGACCTTGTTCAGTACCTGCCTTGCTCACCCACCCTCTGTTTTCCGTCCCTGGCATATGACTCCTCTCGGAACGTAGACCTGCTCCTTAGCAATTGCATTAATGCAATGGAAGTAGGGCATTTTGTTTCTCAGTTTTTCCTCTCTATAAGTAGAGTGGAAGTAACTGTGAGTTGGAAGAGTTGGAGCAGCAGGTTGCTGCCACTCTTTATGGAAGTGTATGGAAGTGGATCAAGGCAAGGCATGCTTCTCGCATTGTTTGTCTACACAGCTTAACTACACTGTGTGGCAAGGGCAGTCTGTGGTGTAGAAGTCCTGTCAGTCTCCAGAAGTCCATTTTCACATGGCATTGCTGTTCAGTGAGTGAGCCCACTGCATGCAAAGCCCCCAGTGCCTTCAGTGAAATCAACTGGATTTCTGTACTGAGCAGGGTGAAGCCCTTTAGAATCAAGACATAAATGTGTGAGTTTCCTTTAATCCAGGTGATTGCATGCAGCTCAATAGGATAATATCCTGAAACTGGAAGGAAAAGGAGGATTACCTTTTGTCCTTTGGGTAACTCGCTTTTAGCATAATTCCCACCTGGTTACCATTCTGTAGGCCTCCGTCACTGAAATGAAGCTTCTGAAATCTGTAATACAAACCTGTAGAGTATGCAGAGAGTATGCAGCATCTGAGGTTCCTGAGAACAGCCTGCTAGGGAAGATGCTGTATAATGGTGCAGTAAATATAGGTCATCTTCAGTAGCATTTAGCTTTTAGCAAGTGGAAAAATTTTATGCACAAAAGAGGAAAGAAAATTCTGAATGCGAATGTCAGCTCTTTGGTCAGATAAACATACATGCTTGAGCTGAATAAATGTACAACATACTGAGTGTATGTTGAAAAATTACATATTAGCTGAAGAAATATTTGCAGTATTTTGTATTTAAGATATCTGAAGCTGTCTGAATCTTCCAGGATGTCTTTCTTATCCCAAATATGTAATAGTAGTTGAAAAAAATTCACTGCCTTCTAGAAGAATAATCTGTTTCTGATGCAGAGGCTTTTACTTTTTATCTGTAAAGTCTGATACTGACAAGTGACTTTCTTAAGTCTAGGAGGTGAGAGGGAGAAAAAACAGCCTCTTCATCTGAGTGTGGACCGAATGAGCTGTTTTGGGTATCTAAACCCCAACATCAGCACCCATCAAAGGGCTCTCCACAGATGATTTTGAAATGAACTTTTGAAACATTTTGAATTTTACCTTTTCCTTCTTATTCTGTGGCAAGATGATGATGTAAACTATCAAACAAATAGAAAATACACAAACAAATAGAAAGTAGAACATTATTCAGGATTATCTAGACATAAAAAGCCACAAAGAGTGCATTAGCTGTTGTCATAATATGACCAGAACCTTGTGGGTTTGTTTAAGTGAAAACTTTTGTATCACATCTGTTCTTTGTTTGGTCCGTAGATCGGAAATTAATCTCTAATGAGTGCCTAATCTGCTGCACTGTTCCCTGGGACTTGGCATAAACACTGATTTATTTAGTACAGTTTGGCTGTAATCATTTGCTCGGAGCTGGAATCACAGCTCTGCAGCTCTTCATTAGGGAACAGTAAACACTCAGCATATTTTGAGTCTGTTAGACACTGTCTAAAGTAATTTACTATAATGTGAGTGGATTAGTAGTTTGAAGTTACGTGGTGCTGAGACCTGTACACGCACCATGTTGAAGGTTTGGGCATTTACTTTGGGCTGGGTGGTCTGGTTGCTTGAACCAAATGTTCCCACAAAGACATGTTTTGAATCTGCCCAAAGGACTGGGCATTGACTCAGACCTGTTACTGGAGCTCAGTAAGTTGCATCCAGAGCAGTTCTGGCTTAGCATGCAGGAGGAGTCAAGCTGGCCCACACCAAAACCAATCTGGAAAGCAAACCGGTTCCTACAAAGTGTGGATGCTCACTGGATTTATATTTGCTTCACGAATTTACTACTACTCTGGACTGCAATATTAATGTAGACATCACCCACTGGAACAAAAATAAAATAGTTTTTTCCCCATATTTGTTATTGAAAAGTTGTTTTTGTTTGGGTTATTTTGTTTGTTTTTTGGGGCTTTTGTGAATTTTTGTTTTGTTTTATTCTGTTTTGAGACATAGCATTGCATGTTTTTTATTTCTTTAAATGATTCCTTGGTGACAGGATTTTCCAGTCGGTGATGAAAAATTCGTACACTCCCATGGTCAGATTCACAATGAAGCTTGAGGCCTAATTTTTAAGAATTCAGCATTCCTTGCTGTACCCAAATAGCCACAATTCAGTTTTCACCCGCAGCCATACACCCAAGACAGCCCAGCATTCACTGTGCTGAGGTCTTTCATCTCACTGCAGCTCATATTCTGCACTTGTGCACAGCTGCACGGGACCTTTGGCCACGAATTCCATATAAGTACATATAATATGTGTGTGTGTATGTGTATGAATTTATATTGTTGGTAAGAGTTCAGTCTGCTTTGATGGTGTTCTGTGAGAGATTTTTCCACTGCAGTTGACTTTGAATCAGATTTTCCTGCCTCAGTTTCTGTGACTGCTGGATTTAGCAGCTTGCTCAGGTCAGCCTTGGCTGAGTTAGCTCATCTGTCTTCCTGAACCATCATCTGTTAGGATGGGTTTGGTATCCCATCTCAAGCCATGTTGCCTATGATGACAAGGAGAGTTCTGAACAACGCTGTTATCTTTTTGTCCTGACTTCTGAGTTGCTTCAGTTCTTTATTGGTGAAAATTGTTGCAGAACACTGCAGTGTTGTTAGACCTGGAAGGAAACTTCCCTGGCAGCATCCCATTTCCCAAGAAGAATCATGGAAGTGGGGGCAGATGACAGTACTCCAGGATATTTCTTTCAGGTTTCTAAGGCTGCTGTTCTGAGTGAGCACAAGGACTGAACCTTTCTCCTGAGACTTCTTTTGTGTGTGGACACCAAAATCAGGTCCTTTCCATTTGTATCTTTTCTCATCCGACAGATGGGATTTCTTTTGCACCTGAGAAACTTGCTAGGAAATAAACCTGCAGCTTTTGTTCGTGCACCTCTAGCAGAAGTCAGCCTCCCCAGTCTGTGCTCAGGGCTCTCTCCTGTCTGTCTCATTTTTAGTAATGCACACTTTCCGTTTCTTCAAGCTCAGCTCACACATCTGATTTTATCTGCTGTTCTCCTAATCGTGTTGCTTTAAGAAATACCAGCATAAGGTGAGATTTCTTCCCGGACTTTTTGTAACAGGCCAAAATTGTCAGAGCAAGATCTTTACTTCCCCAAGAAAAGGAGGAAAATCCTGTTACTGTGTTTGTTTAATAACGAACCCAATACTTTATAAGCTTAAAAATGCTTGTGACAGATGCTGATGCACAGGCACTGCTGAGCGGTTCCTTTTGTTTCCACAAGCAGCTGGCTCACTGTTACACCTGAAGAAGTAATTAGAAAGATAAGCTGGAACACTAATTTGCAACATTCAGGCCTTCCCTGGGAAGGTATTGCCTTGACAAAGGGAAATAAAGGGACTTGCAGTCAAGAACAGGGGCACTACCCACCATTTTTCACTCTTACTGGCAGCTCTAGGTAACCTTTAACCTCTTCCCACCAGCTCCTCAAAGAAGCTACAAGATGCAGGAGAGTGAAGGAAAAGGGCCTGGTCTCCTCATACAAAATACCCCTCACATTTAGATTTAGAACAGATGTCTTTTATTCCAGTTCCCTTGGGCTCCGTTTCTCTCAGGTACTCAAACAGGATAACAATAAAAGAAAAAACCTAAAAATACCACACATGCAAAGAGTGAGCTGCTTTATCATAACATGATTAAACATCTGAAATCAGGTTTGTAGATTTCTAGTAGTTGGGATGATTTTGTTTGTTTATCTAACCACCTTGGATAGAACAGTACTTAAATTTGAACCCACTTTGTGCGGATGAATTAATGAACTTTGCAGCACTGGCTGTGGATGCGGCATGGCTTGCAGGGAGAGCTGCAGCTCCGTGACACCCGCACAGAGCCGTGACGAGTTCCACGCTCAGCTTTAGAGCTGAAATCTCATCCTGTTAGGGAGCGGGGCTCCTCTGCTACTCATTTCGCTCTGGGATCAAAGAAAGCTCGCCTCGTGCGCTCTGTGAGACCCCGTAGCGCTTTCACTGAAGCCGATTATTTCAGTGAGCAGAAGACGAGACCTTAGAAAAGGAAGCTCTATCAATAACCTGGAATCAACCAGTATAAAATTTCTCCTTATCTGGAACTCTACTGGGAGAAATGCTATCAGCAGCCAGGTGCTAGCTGGCAGGAAATTGCCTGCCCTGGGCTGCCTCTCTATTCCTTACCCTTCTGCCCCCCTCCTCTACCCAAACTCCTCTCTGTGCTGTACTGCACTCCATCTGACAGCTCTGACAGCAGAGATGAATTCCACGAACAGCAAAAACACAACTTTCCGCTCCATCGCAAGGAGCCGGATGGCGGATACTGTTTTCAAAGACTTCTTTGTCCATAAGATGGCGTTTGAATTAGGAACTTGTTTAGCCAGATTCTCTTGTTACAATTTACTGATTCATTGGGTGGAGAATGGGAGGGAGAATGACAGAGCCAGACAGATTCAATTAATGATTTTTTTTAAAAGATCTTTTTCAAGTACAAATGCATCTTAAAATACATGCAGAATTAGACAGTAGGAAGAATTATGAATTTTAATCTGCTTGTGCCTTTAAATGGCCTTCTGAGAGGAAATAAGCTATTTTATCAGTACTTTTCAGAAAAAAAAATTGCTAAGCTGTAGCAGATTGAAATCTGTGGCATTTTTCTGAGGAAGCAGAGATGGAGGAGAAAGGCCCTAGAAAAAAAATCATCAAATCTCTCCTGCTCTATCAGCACGACTATAATAAAAGTTAAGTGTCAGGATTAGTAATGTGGAAATGAATTCATGTTTCAGCAATAGAAGAAGCAAAGAGAGGGATCAGATTCAGTTCTCACACCTGTTCTGTATAGATGCAGATCTTTTGACTTCTCTAAAGTTTTACCTCATTATGTCATCATGGATAAGTCTGGAACCAGATCCTAGGAGATATTTCACATTATACTCAAGTCTGCTGCTTTCTGCAGTCTGAGCCATGCCGCTTGGCAACAGGGCCCTTTTATTCTGGGATACCCCAGGACCCACAATGCCCACACTGCCCCACTTCTTCCTCTGCCTTTCTTCAGCCAGACCTGAGTGGTTTGTACCTGCCTTCGTGCACTCTTAGCTTCCTCTCTGAGATGCTGAACGCTGGTGGTTTTCACAGCTTCCACTTTAATTTGTAAAGTTCCTTGGAAACATCCACGGGTGTCTGATCTTTCTCTGGGGGGAAGGGGAAAGGTCTGGGCTGGTCTTGTGTGATTTCAGCCATTCCATTTATCTATCATTACTTGATGGGTATGAGTTACCAGGAATGCAATTCTCAACTTTCTTGCTCACAAAAAAGGCAGCAGTCTAAGTTTTCATTCATTTCTTTGATTGACAAAAGAAAATTTAATGTCTTTGGGGGCTTATTTTCTTGGGTCTTTCTTCTTCAGCACACACACATGTGGTAATTAGGAACGTCACACACACAAACACTGTTTTATGTAGAATTTAAGTAAGAAGAATTATTAAACACAGCATAGTGATATAAATAACATATACTTTTATTATGTCCGTTTTCACCTTGAAGGTTTATTTAGAAAATTTTTCAACTTTCAAATTCCCCTTTTTTCCCCATTTGCCCCTCTCAAAACAGCATTTGGAATAGGTAGCTGAGTACAGGGAAGGGAGACTACTTCTGAATGAACTTTAGTCAGTTTAATAAAACTAGAACAAATCAATGAGCCACCCAGGCTTCTAATGCTCTCAGTATTCCCACTGATGGTTCCACAACATCAAACAGTATGGAAAACATTTTCAAAGTAAGTCCTCCGTATTCTGAAACACGTCCCTACAGGCAGAGAAATGGAGGTTTTCTTGGCCTACCTGCTTAAAATAGGTCGTGCTCTGCATTCACAATCAACTTGGAGTCAGGCATACTTCTTCAAAGCGAAGCCCCAGCGAAGGCTGCTCTGCAAGAGATGGTATTGCACCACAGCCCAGCTCAGGGAGGTGGCCCAAGAGGCACGGAGCCCTCCTCGTCTCAGACCTGTTCTGTTCAGAAGGGTTCAGCTCTCCCTTAGCCTTGGCTGGCACAGTGAGACCACCTGTTCCTGCCTCTATGCAGTGCTCACACCCCACACCAACCTAAGCCTAACCTCACTTTTCAGGTTTCAGCAGCCACAGCTTTGCAATCAAGCTGTGATACACTGCTATACGCAGCTTATAGGAGACAGCCAAACTGAGCAGCATCTGCAGAGCTGCCGTATAAGCAGCTGAACATGATGCTATGCCTCCACCCCAACACACTGCCAATGCAGCAGGGAGTCATCTCTCCATCTGCTTTATCTGCACCACCAGAGCAGTTTTACTGCCCCAGCAGTGGAAATTTGTCTTGTTGTGATAGTGGATGTCCTGAGCCAAAGTAGCACATTTCTGTTCCCAGAGAGCAAGAACTATACAAGTGAAATTACTTCCATCCGTACAGCCACCTCATGGTTTTGCCTTTGTAGAAGTGCAAACCCAGAATGTTTTTACTGGCAAAAGGTTCTGTCTGAGCTTTACGTCAATAGAGGGGTATTGCAGTAGTGCAGGGCCTTTGGGGCAGGGACAGCTGCTGTGGGTGAAACAAGTAATTTCTTTCTTTTTTCCCTCCTTCTTCCATCCTTTCCTCTCTCTCCTTCATGTTCTCCCTCCCCCAGGTGAAGCTATCTGTACCAATCCATTTAATGGCATTTAGGCATCTGTTAAACAGAGAGGCTGTTCCAGGATCACAGACATGCAGGCCTGGCGTGCCCTGTGTTCTGCCAGCAGGGCAAAGCCAGTTCTCCAAGTGTAGCCCTTTTTGCCCTCTGTAAGCAGGTGGATCATTCAAGGGCCACCTGCTCTTCTTTTTTTGGCCCACCAGAGCTCTTGTTCTGTGGAGGTAAGAGGAAAAGCTGGAAGTTGAGGTGATGTGGTTAGCATCCAGCTGTGGTCACAACAATAGGCAGCTGTAGGCTGTTTGTGGTTAGCTTGGATCAGCGTATTCAGCTGCATGAGCTTACCTGGCTCATTTTGTTTGGGAAGTGCAGGATGTCCCTGTGCACGCTGCTGTGGTGCCTGGATTCCGTGGCTCTGGTGGCTGAAGCCTGGTTGTGCCAGCATGCTTTGTTTCACTTGGCACAGATGTTAAGCGGTAATTCTTGTGGATGCCCCCTCAGCTACTTTGCTTCAACACTGCTATTAGAGGACTATGAGCATAGAGACCAATTTGCTGCTCCAGGTACTTTAGAGAGGTCTCTCAATTCCTCCCTTCTGGCATCAGAGATGGAGGTGGGTGCTGCAGCTCTTAAGGCCACTTATCTCTAAGGAGTTAGCAAATAACAGCTGGCTTTGCCTAATGAGCTGCTGTGTTCTCCTAGTGACAGCACTGAAATTAAGGGGTCCTTTGCTCATCCTCTCAAGAGAGGCTTTGGACAGTAACTGCAATTGGCAGAAATCGCTCATGGTTCTGGGATCCGCAGATGCAGATGACAGCGTGGATGCCAGAAGGACTGAGAAAGTCAAAGGGGGGACCACGCTCTGTGCTTTTGAAAGCCAGAGGCACCCTGAATTAGCAGCCGCGTTCAAAAAAACAACTCCTCATTCATGCTTTTTCATTATGGCATCTTTAGGTCAGTATAAAATCACTGACTTCAGCTGGGTTATCCCTGTATTTTTTAGTTTGAGTGCGAAGGAAGCAGTCTGCTTTTCATTGTGCCCCAGTGAATAGCAGCAGCGTTTCCCACTGGCAAATAACCGTTAGCAGTGACTCCATGAACCAACCAAACAGGGAAATACATTCAATTGCGTTAGTGGTGGAGGGGATTTATAGCACATTGGGAGCTCTCCACTTAGGCCAGAATTTAATTGAGGAGGGGGGTAGGGGTAAAGAACTGAGGAAAACACAGTTCCCTTGTTAAAATGAAATAATGAGTTTAATATATACGGGCAGAAAGAGGAGGGAAGTTGTTTCCCTGTTAAATATTTACCATTTGAGCTCTGCTTAGGCTCCTCGTTTTCTGTATATCTAAAGGTGGTGGCACTGGTGACAGTAGGATATGTTTCTTAATGTATTCCTCCCTCTCAACCCACCTTGCATGGGAAACAGTGGCGGTAACAAAAAGCAGACTGTTCTCTCCTCATGAATATTAATCAGTAAACTCCCCCTGCTATTTTAAATCGAAGGCTGGTGCTAAAGCCCTTTTTTCCCCAACTCAAGCATCCCCCGAGGAAAACCCTGAAAGTCCTGGGAACGCTGTGCACAGAGGCTGCCGTGACTGGAGGCCTTCTCGGCACTGACATATAAAACTCTGAGGTCAGGGGGCACAGCGAGAGGAGGAATCAGCTTTGTTTCCACTATGTGTTGCTGAAAGCTAAACCTTTATGGAACTTTTCTAGCTGCATTTTTGGCTATTTAGCTTGGAAAACAAAAGATTTATTTATTTTTTCTTTTTCATCGCAGTTTTTGTCCTAAGCTGACAGCAGTGACATAAGAAGGACCCTCCCTGCTCTGAGCTGGAGCTGTGCATGCTCCATCAACCATCACTGCTTTAGAACAAATATTATACAATCTTTAAGGGGAAGGAGAAGAACAGAAAAATGATTGCCAAGAGCCAACATAAACAGTCATGACATAAATGCATTCTTCTAAATAAGAAAATTAAAAATCTCCCTGGCAAGTAAAATACATTGATCAGAACATATACAGTACTAGATGATGTCCAGAAATCCAGCTGTGTGTCTTCACAATCCACTCAGCTTCACATCAAACCACAGCAATATTCCCCAGGACATGGGGTGATACAGCCGGAGGTTGGCTTGCCTCCTAGATAACCCTGAGCAGTGCTGAATAATTCTTTGAACTCAAAGCAATTTGCGACCGTGTTCAGAAATAACACACAAACTTGCCAAAATCCAGGAGTGTATCAGCAACCAAAGTGTATTTTTCCAGTGCCTATAATGATAAGGTGATGCAGAGTTCTGTTGTTTTCTCTTTGGAGCAGAGCTAGCACTTGCGGTGTGCTAAAGGATTTCCCATGCCAAAGATGCAATTCATGTTCTGAAGAGTGTGCAGTAAAGAATAGTGTTTTAAAATCTTTGTCCTTTATCAAAGGATCTGGATAGACTTCAAAGAACATTTTAATCTATATCTTACAGCTGGAAAAGCTCAGGCAAGGAGGAATGACATGTCTTCGCCAAGGTGATCTGCTGAGTTGGTGTCAAACCAGGAGGAAGATCCTGTGTTTCCTGCCTGCTGTGTGGATGCTGTGTTGGCAAGGTCAGTGCCGTGTGCTGTGCAGACTGATACATACGCTGGTTGCAGACTGTAAGTGTGAGAGGCTGAATAATGTTAACAAATGTAGGACTTGTTGTGGGGCACGGGACATATTCAAGCTCAACAGCCCAAACAGTCTTGCGGTTGCTGTGAGCCTTTGCAATTCTTGAAACATTTCAGAGTTTGAAAAGTACCACTGCGTGAGATCAGCATCTTAGTTTGGGTGGCTGCAGTGATTTTGGTCCAGAGCCCTAAGACTAAATGTAGTTCCATATCCTGGAAGTAATTCTGAGATAAACAGTCAACTGTACTCAAAGGAAAAGATCTTCAGATAGAACCCATGCTTGTACTTGCAAGATTTAGTATGTGTATTTGTGCAGCAAGGTCTCAAATAAAAATCTTGGTAGATCACAGAAGGTTTAATAGGTTTCATCAAGCTGCAGTTCTCTTGTTCAGCACTTCTCAGAGGAGATGGCAGCAGTACAATTTTTCCAAGACACAAGAATGAGAAGCAGCTGTAACTAATAACTGCAGGTATAGACATGTATCTGTAATTAGAGGTAGTTTACAGTTTCCTGGCTTTAAGTGCTTGCAACTGATACTTATTCTTGCTTTTCACCCTTCTTTGGAGGAACTGGACTACAGCTGAGTGGTCCAGTTGGTGGTGAGCAACATGGAAATAGCATCAATCAATTTTAATGGAATTTCTTAAATGTGTAGAATGTGAAAATACAACTATTTGCTAAAAATCAGGTTACTCATTTCAAATGGAAGTGTTTGGCTATGAATGTATTTTGAATATCGTGTTGCATGATGACAAACAACTCTGAAACAGATCAGAATTACTGTAAATTTCAAAAAAAATTATTCAAACTGTATGGAAAGAATGCAGCAATTGTCTGTTCAGGCAGTTGCCCTCGAGGCAGTGTTTTGTGAATATGTAAAATAGTTACGTGTTAAATGGGAGACCCAAGTGCAAATTGAGAAATGTGTTTTGAAATGGACTTGTAGCAGAAACTGGGAGAGATCAGAAACACATCATGAGAACTAGTTATTTCCTCTCAGCTGAACAATTTTCAGGAATCCTTCTACCTTCATGCCAAGAGGCCATATTTTTTCTGCTAGCAGTTGCAGGTATGCACCACTGTGTTGCCTGTTGAATATAACCAATAATGGAGAATTTTCAGCAGGTGACCTAGCACACTGGAGATCAGGTGAAGGTGACTCTTGATTTCAAACTTGTGTTTTTGTCTGAGAGCATTATCTAGTCCTGCAAAATGAGAGCCAGCTGTACTTATCCATTGTACTTCTCCTCCCCAGTTCTCGGAAAGAGAACAGAAGGGGACTGAGACATCAGCAGTCAATGCTGTGGATGCAGTACTCCTTTGCCTGGCAGCAGTCAGCTATGACTTTAGATGCCAGAGCCAAGGCTGGTCATCTTTTGGAGATGCTTATTGTCTGAGTACTTTTTTATGGTGCATGTAGGAATGTTTCTACTTTTTTTTTCTGCTTTTTCCCCCAACTGCCCTGTTGATTTCTGCACTCCACAAATTTATCAGGTAACATCTCTTTCTCTGTGGTCTTTTCTCTTTACTTATCTAAGGATTTGAATACCTCCCAGTTAGTGACTCCTGGCAGAACAATGTATGCCATTGATAGCACAGCTCACAGCCTGCTTGCCTTTTCACTTTCCCGTTTGACCTTTTAAATTTTGTTATTTCACAAATATTCTGTCTTGAAATTTTACGCTCTTAGGATACTTCAAGAAATTTCTCTCTTGATACAGTTGTCTAAACAAGCTAGTCAGACCTTGAAAGGATATCATTTCCCTTGAAAGTGCATCCACACAGATAATTGATAGCGTAGCCATCTTTCCAGCCAGATGGTTTCCTTTTGGATGCTTACACAGAAGAAAGTCTGAGGAGCAAAGTAGCCCTTGTACCCTCAAGGCTTCATAGACTGAAATCAACACTCCAGAAGGGTATAAGCTAATAAAGAGAATCCGTGCATTTCACCTGATAATTTGTTTCGTAGCAAGAGAAAAGTAATTTGTATGCATTTAGTAGTTCTTTCTCCAATATTTATCGTAGAAAGATAGAAAATATGGATGTATGTGTGTGTGTGTGTACATATATATATATATATATGCAAAGAATTTAGTGCTGTATAAGACACAATGTACACTTGCTTTTATCTCACACTCTTCTTCACAGAGATCTGCAGAGGAGTAAAATCTGTTTAGTCTTCCATGGAAATGAAGCTACTTCCTCTGGGGAATTAACATGGTGTTTATAGTACTTCATAATCATGTTTAATAGCTAAGGTTGAGCTAGTCTGTCTTTCACTTTTGTGACCATCATACAATTTATAGTAGTATCCGACTTCTATGTTGAACACAGAACATGGCAGCAGCTTCTTCTTCCTCCTTTGTGGAGAAGCTTTAGGCACTGAGTTGTTCACAGTACGTGAAATGGTGCCATTTACTGCTGCTGTGCGTGCTGTATGCTGCCTGAGCAGAAGTTCCCCCTCTCCTCTGGAAGGGATGTGTGGGAATGTCTTGAAGAATGGATGATCTGTGGGTGGATTGTTCTGGTTAGTGTACAGGTAGAAAAAGAGATAATCAGTTTAAGACAGAAGGACTTGGGGGAGGCGGAGAGGAATCAGCCACATGGGAGCTTGAATGCAACAGTACACTTAGACAGTTCTTGCAGAAAAAAAGCCTCACTTGCTGAGATTATCTGTGTATTATGAAGGGAAAATATCATGTCATGAATCAGTGGCAGCCCAACTGGAAATTGTCTCAGATGTTGCTTGTTTGTGCTTTGATGTGGGTGATCACAGGGCTGTACTCTCTTGAACTGATGAGAATATGGGATTATAATAGAAAAGAAAGGATATTGGTGCCAAATAGGAAGGAAAATACATATCTTCTTAGGAAATAATACTTGGCCGTCCAGCAGTGGGAATCATGATGGCCATACAGTTCTGCTTATTGTCGTTGGTTGATATGAGCCTAGAGAGTCATAGAATCAGAAGTACAAAGTCTTTGAGATCATCTGACCATATCTGGCAGAAGGGACTGTAAGAGCAGCAATACAGAGATGATAGGAATAGAAAAGCTTAAAGTTTGTGAAAGCTAACACATGTAAGAGATTGATCTACTGATGGAGCAAGATTGGCATTAGTATTAAACTGGGGGTTAATATACATAAGCATCATACTTCTCCTTGTTTAATTTCTTTTTGCTTCTAAGAAACTGCTTCATCAGAACTAAGCAGTTAGGTAGGTGATTCATGTAACACTCATCACTATGTCCAACCTGAGTAATAGTGTCTTGACTCCTGGAAGCCTTATCCTTCCCATCTAATTTCTGTTCTGCCCTTCTCTTACCTTGTGTTCAGTCTGGAAGCAGGCAGGGGACTGAACCTTGCTGGCTCACATTTTTGCAGTTTGTGCAGGAGAGCCCCAATCCTAATGTTTGAGCCTTTGGGGAACAGTGTCAGTCAAAGTAATTGTAACCTACAGCTTCCTGGTGGGGTATGAGAAATTTGCCCTTGGATAAGCAAGGCAGAAACAGTGCAGGCTCTTTTATGGCACGGTGTTTGTGAAGGGGTTGCACTCTGCCCAGGGAGCCTGGCTATGCTAGCATTTCCCTCCCCGATTCCCACCAGGAATTCCCAAAATACCAACTGCTCTGGTGAGGCTAGGCCTCGCTGTACCTTTGGAAGGGAACAGATGCCCATCCGTGTGCCCTTTTGGGTTTTGATGTAGCCAGGCCTTGAGAAGGACAGAGAGGAGAAGGTCAGGACATGAAAGGAGCTTTATAGGAAGGGAGATGCAAGGAAGAATGACTTTGTCACTCAATTAGCCTGGACTTTCAAAGCATGGAATGAAGTGTCTGGTGCGGTAATGCAGCCCTTGTAAGCACAGTGTGTGGGAGGCAGCAGCAGAGGGGAAGGAAGTGCAGAGGGTTTGTTCAGCAGCTGGCACAGCAGCTGGCCCTGCCCCCAGCTGCTCACGTACAAGCTGCTTCGTGTCTGTCAGTGACCAGATTCTCTAGCCATGGCACTTGGCACTCTGCTCTGTCTGTTCCTAGTTCTTCCTTGGCATGAGGCACATTGGCAGACACGTGCCCTGGGAAAGCAAAGAGCCCAGGGCCAGCACACAGTTGCTTTATGCAGAGGATTCTAAGGCCTAAGTCGTGCTTCTATTAAGAGAGGAACACACCAGAGTTAGTGGCTTCAAAACTATCCCTACGTAGTCATAAAACTACTTTGAAAAGCAAAATAGACTTAAATTATATGATTAAATTTCTGTTAACTACTCTGTCCTTGTTAAATGTTTTGACTTGAAGATTGGTCCATTTCATGTACTCTTCTCTCCTGCTCAATGAGCACTGGACAGACTCCGATGATGAACTCATGGAGCTCAGAACCAGGACAGAGAAAATAGCTCTCTGACTAGATTCAAAAGCCTCCATAGCTGTGCAGAATGGGTGTAAATAGTTGTGGGGATCTTCTTCCAAGGCTTTTCTGTCCCAGGCTGCTCAGTCCTCTTGGCTCAAATATACTCAGGTTATCATCTGTATATGTAGCTAAGTTGCCTGCATCACTTGCTCTTTTCAGTGCTGTATGAACAATGAATGTTGGAGACGTGCACATGATAGCTGACATTTTCAGGTCACGGGAATTAAAACTTTTGTAATGGAGTTGGTGCCCAAATCTCTGGGACTGCCTGGCAAGTCAAGCACAGGCAGTGGTATGAGTGTCCTTCTTTCTCCATAAGCCTACTGCACCTCCTGCATTACAGCAACTGCTATAGTGCACCATCATAAAGATTTCTCACTCCGAAAATGGGAATGTGGCTATGTTCCCAACTCTGTGACAAAGGGAAGCTGGAGCATAGCCGAGCATTTTTTCCCACGCTTTTGCAGCTCAAGCAAAGATTGCTTTTATCTGTCTGCATTCTGGTTGACTCGAACCATCCATACTATTTCACTCCAGCCTTTCATCTCCAAGGTGTTCTATTGCATGCACTGCTTGAACCCAGATTCTGGAAGCAGGCATTTCTCTTGGCTTGGAAATCAAAAAGAGAGTAGGATACAGAGGCTCTGCTCCTTCCAGACAGCCATCACTACATTGCTACGTTGTGATGACCCAGACTGCTCCATGATGTGGTGAGGAACAAAGACTATGGCTGTCATCTAAGTGTCCTGGAAAGGATGCTCAAAACTAAGCGGTTTGGTGGGATGACTTGATGACACCACCCATCTTCAGTACCCTTGGTGCTACTGTAACTAGTGTTGTGTGGCCAAGGGAATTGCACCCACTGCAGCTTCTTGACTGTCCGAAGTCCTGAGTTTCAGCAACTCATTTGTGAGTTATCGCTGTGCAAAGCAAGAACTTCCTATTTTATCTTTTGTCAAGTTTTCCCACAGACCACTTGCCACCAGAATCACACCAACATCCATCAGAAAGTGAGAATGCGTGTTAAAAAAGACTATCAGCTGCTTTCAGGAATGGAGAACTGGTACCAATTTACAGTTTCCCTCAGGGAGCCTGACAAGTATCTCGGAGAAACTGATGGAACAATTGGCATCGATTGCATGGAGTTCAGCTCCAGCATGAAACTAAGTGCACTTGCAGCACCTCATAATGGCTCCCTATGTAGCTGCCTGTGAAACCTGAGCTGCTTTCCTTCCAGCCCCATTCCATCCAGGTTGTCCTTCCTTTCTTTGTTCACTAAATCTCTTGTTGACTAAATCTGCTGGGACAAACACATAACTGGTGCTTAAATCTTCAGACAAAAGCAAGCACAGATGCTTTTGCTGCTTTGAAATATCCGAGGTCTTTCTCTGCATACCAAGAATCTGTGCCCTGAATGGACTCCGGGAGGGCAGAAAGAGGCTCGCTGTCTGCAAGGCCTGGTTAATATGCCCCTGACTGGCCGGCTTTGTGCCTTCTCTTCAGCTCCTTGTGAATGAGAATGGCCTGCTGGCAGGTAGCCTGAGGGCTAGATATGACTAGCTGTGAAAGGATGAGCTGGGAAACAGAAGCAGGAATAAAAAAGTAGGGGGTAGAAGACCAAGAGAAGGGAACCCTTCTCATTGATGAGCATTTGACTACTGAGACTGCATCTGTGAATAGTGTAGCATTCTCTCTTTTTTTCCGCAGAAGATCCCTACAGCATCAGTTCTCCTTCTCATTGTTTCTCACCTTCTTGAGGAGTTGCTCAGAGCAATGTCTGAGAGCCAGCCTTGCTTTGCTGAATATTTCCTCAGCTCCCTCAGCACACAAGGCTGAACCACGAGTTCTGTACCTGAAGGCAAGGGTTTCACACGTCATGTGAGAGTGGCACTGATTCTGCTTCTTTGTACGTGATGCTGATGTATTTTCTAGTTTGGGGAGTTCCCAGTCATTTCATTTGCAAGACACACACTGCAGGCAGACCTTTATGCCCTGTTATTTGCCTGACTCAATTTTTTTAGATACTAACCACAATTTTTAGGAGCTGAAGTTTGCTGTTGAATGTTCTAAATCAGAAATAGCGTTCTAGAAGGGTTCTCTACTTCAGCAAGTATCCTGCTTGCAGCTTCTCAAGCTTGCATTAGAAGCCCAATCAGTACAGATAATTCTTTTTTTTTTCATATTCTTACTGTGAAAGCAAAAGTGTGTGAACTTACAGAGGCTCTGACAGGTATGCAAAATATCAACTCAGTTTTCCAGGTATCTTCTAAACCTTTACCTAAAAGCCTCACAGTGGGGCAGGGCGTCCTCCAGGGTCTTGAACTTGGAACATTCATAGGAGCTGGCAAGGCAGTACATTTCTCTCAGCAAAACATGGGGGTCTCCATCCTTTGGTAGCTCAAGGGAGGCTTGTTCTTCTCTTCTGAGGGGAGCTCAGGTCCTTTAAAAAGTGACAGTGTCCAGGCCCTAGTACTATTCTTCAGTCCCATGTCTATAGGAAAAGGGCTATGTGGGAAGGGTGGGAAAAGTTCTTGGTCCTTCTTGTGTGTTGCTGCTATGATTTTTAATCTGGGAAGCAGTCTCAAGCATTTCATTTACAGTAAGCATTTCTGGGAGAATTTTTGGCACTAATTGTCATGCTTTTTACTGCCAGAGATGCAGGATTTAATACTTCGTGCACTTTAAAACTGGTGGAGGGTGACAGGGTTTTAAGATTTAATCTCTAGCAAGTTTCTCTTTTGTTGGGGGTAGGTGAAATGCTACTATCATCTGTTCAAAGGTGGAATGACAGTTTTGTACCGGAACCCAACTAACTGCATCTCAGAAAAATGCTGATACAATCACACATGAGAACTGGATGAGATGAGACACTTTTCTCTGGGTTTCTGCAGCGCACAGTGGAAGCTGCTAGTATTTGATGAGCAGTAACAAGCTGCCCTACTGTGAAGCCGCACCAGGGCCAATTGTTACTGCCAAATCTGCTGAGCAACCAACACGCCAAAGAGACAGAGTCATGTTTAATACAATGAGATCTAGGGACTTGGATATATTACAGTGTTGATTCCTGATTATTGTTGCTGGTGAGAATTTTTCCACAGTTTCACAGGTGCAGAAAAGTGCGCTCCCAAGATGACGACAAGAATGGAAAGCTGTTGTTTCTGTATGAATTGGTCCCATCAGGTCAGATCTCAGCCTCCATATGTGCTGGGTGTGCAAATACAGCATGCTAGGTTAGCCTAACCTCAGTGTTGAAACTGCAAATTACACTCAAATCGCCCTCAACTTCATTAGTTTTATTATAGAGGAGTGCTTGCAGAGAGCACCTTCAAGATGCATTACCTTAATTCATGGTTTGCCTTGCCTCCCTCCAGCTCTCCCTCCTGTGTGCTCTGAAGTTTCCCTGTTCTCTGCTATGCTCCAGCCACTGGATGCAGTGCAGTTCCTGGTCCCCAGCACTGCTCTACCTGGCCCTCCCTCAGCACTGGGGCCCTGAAGGATCACTCTGAGGACTGGGCTTTGTCCTGGCCCAGCTTTGAACTTGGGCACTGCTTGCTTCTCATACAGGTTGGAGTATCTGCCCAGAGGGGCACCACAAGGATTGCAGATGTCTGCAGGACTCCAGGCTTTCCTATCTCAAAGCTACGTGTTTGGCCAGGAGAGAGTGACAGACCTAGCTGAAACTGTGGAACCACAAAAGTAGGTACCAAGACCTATTATCCCTGTAACTGCTGCAAAAACATCTGTACAATTCTGTATTACTCCAACCAATCCAGGAGCCCTTCACTACAAGCCTTAGAAAAGCAAATTGACAAATACCTGTGCTAGAAAATGGACTTCCCCTGAAAGGATTCTGGATACAGTGTTAGAAGGGGGAGAAATTTGTAGTCAGTAAATAGGAACGGACAAACTCACCATGTGCCATACACTTCTTAAACACAGCAGGAGAATAGTGTGACTGTGCCTTTCCTTCCCCCACAGAAATGGCTGGAGTCCTTATTTCAGCAAGTGCTGCACAGCGCACAGCTATGTGACTCATTTTCATTTTACAAGGCTTCTTGGTTTTAACTGTGACAAAATTCAGTGCCCATAAATCTCACGAATTTTTATTGTTACCTTGAGAAAATGGCACACCTTCATTTTGCTGTCAGTGGCCTCAGACTTCCTCTTCAGAGCTTTCTTTCCTAGGACACATCAGAAGATGTAAGGGGTGGTCAAACAATTTCCAGATTCTGCTGTTTATGCAGTTCATGAACTGTAACAGTGTAGGTACAAGGAATCCATATCAACTTTTTGTGTCCTAAACACAGTCAGGAAGGCTCTAATTCTATTCTGAGTGCTTCTGCAAACCAGCCCTGCCCTCAGCATACTCTCTTGCCTTAGGCTTTCTCAAGGGGTAGAGAAATACTCCTTCTCTGTGTCTGTTTAATCCTTTTCTGACCAGCGGTTCTTTGTCCTCCAGCTCTGATGTGGCTTTTACCTTTCCCTAAACTGCAGGTGACCTTGTTTTAGTGTTTACATAGAGGCCCTTTCCACCTCCCTTTCATACCCTGGGGAACCTGGTTTTCTTTACAGAATCTCAGGCTCCTTGTGTGGATATGAGTTAGGCACTCTTGACGCTCAGCCTTAGCAAATGAAGTCTGAGCTGGTCCATCCTTGTGAGACTCATTGTATCTCAACAGGGTAAATACCTATGTCAGCCCTAGAGAACTGAGGGCAGGAGCAGCTCACAGGGCTGGGATGAAAGTGCACCCAGTGTGTCCCTGCTGCTCTCTGCAGGGATTGTGCCAGGGAGGCTGCAGCATCCAGGGGTGGTCCAGCATTGCCTAACCTGCTTCGCTTTGTTCAGCAGCAAGGGACTTGTCCAGCACTGCTGTCCTTATGCCAACACAGCCCTGGGATCAGAGCACCAGCATGACACTCTCAAAATGAGAACATCAGCTTCCTGATACTGTCCCTCACGTTTGCTGTAAGAGGCTGTAGAAGAGCAGTGTTGTCAGCCCTACTGCTGTCAAACAGCCCATAGCTCCCTTCTGAAGTGCCCAGGAGAGGGGCAGCTAGACCTGGTCATGGCACAGCAGCTTCTGGGGCAGAGCCTATCTGCTGTGAGACCTCACCTGATAAGAAGTGCTCATCTGGTGCAACACTTCTGGAAAGCTGCCTGGAACTGCATGCATAGTTTGTACAACAAAAACCACCACCACTGAGTTAATGGTAAATTTGAGCTGGATACATTTTAAGGGGCTACTATTCAATTCATAGTAAGTTTGGGTGAAAGCAGATGTTGGGATCAGCCATCTAAGGATGAAATCCTGCTCTGTGGTCCTTACACACAGAAGACTCGTTGACTGAACATTTTCTGATGACCTACTTGGCTCCCCTACTCTCTAGATGCAAGAACAGTCTCAAGTCAGTGGATTATTTTTGTTTCAGCTTCATATTGTGGTAAGCTAACAGCAGTATAGGGAAACTGCGTTATTCCCGTAGGAAAAAGTCTCTTTCATCTTCTAGTACATAGTTCATTGTGCAAAAATAACTCAAAAAAAAAAAAAAAAGAAAGAAAAAGGGTTATTTTTTTGCCCAGTGCCTGATTTGCATCATGGCTTATGAACTCTTCTTTTCAGGCACAACTGAGGAGGCAGTGAGCAGTGGCATGGCCTGGGAAGAAACAGGAAGGGAATGGGACAGGAACTTCTTCATTCATATAATTGCCAAACCAGTATATTATGTGAGTGTGTATTAAATTCTCTGATTTGCGTCCTCTTCAGATGTGTCTGATCATGCTGTGTGACAGCACACAGAGGTAGAAACTGGTTTTAGGAGATTTTAAGCAAGAGGTGGAGATGGAGTTTCTGAACTGTATATTTCAGTCCATAGTCCCTAGGAGCACAATGATTATTAGCTTCAATGATTTCAGCATACTGTCACAACAGAGGATTTATTCTGACGAATAGAAGAAGTATATTCAGGTGGCAAAAACATAATTCTTATCTCCAAGCAAGCTGTGGATGGGACACAGGTGCTACTCTAAGTAACAGAAGATTTTCGATCTTTATTTTTATCAAAAAGAATCATTTTGTGCAGCAAGGAGTTACAGAAAAAATGTAATCCAAAGAATGGAAAGTGATTTTTTTTTTATTGCTGTTGTCTGCTAGAATGCAGCAGAGTAACAAGCTTCTGGCTGGCATTTTAGAGACAAAGAGCCCTTAGCCATAGGGACAAGCCTCATCACCCCAGCAGAAGCTGCTGCATGGCACTATTAGTGCAGGAGCCCACAGGAAGCTGCCCAGCAGTGGCAGGCTGGTTGCTCTCTGCAGCAGCATTTTGTGCCCCAAGCCTCACTAAGTTTGGACAAGCTCCAGGGAAGGGAGAAAATGGCTGTGGGGAAATGTGGGCATATGTGTCACTGAAATAAAATTTACACTGTTACCTTCAATATGAGCTGTTTTCCCAGCACCAGGAACATCTGCTAGCTTTTTCTCCTCTCCTCCAGTATCTCCCTATTAATAAAGGAATAAAAATTCATCACTGCAGCTGTCTCACTGCTGCTCTGCTGCTCTACACTAAATATTCAAGCTGGAAAGCTGACGATTTTAACTTGGAAACAGGAGAAATATGACTAACACTGCAGATTTGGTGCAACTTCTCTGCTCAGCCTACCTCCACTCCTCCTGTGCTGTGTGAATACGGTCTCATATTTCACAGTTGTAATTTCTGCTCCTAGTGTCAAATCCTGAAGGGCCTCAGCTCCTGGAGTTGTCACCAAATCATCAGACACCCACTGGAGATCTTGCTGAGATTTAGTTGTGTGGGTGAGAGGGAAAGAGGGAAGAGTGGATATGATAAGTAAACAATGACCTGGGTGTGAGGACCAAGGAAACTCTCATTTGCTTCCCGTCTATTCATCTTGCCTTAGAGACTGGGTCTGGCACTGTCTTGTTTCACTGAGTTTTTCGGTGCCCAGATGTCATTAAAACTGGGAACATAGGGCAGAAAATTTGCATTGAAATCTCATAATCACACCTTGGTTCAGCCACATAAATACCTTCCACTTTTGTGGTGTTTTCTCTGCAGTAGAGGCAAGTCCCAGGCTGAACCAAGGGGCAGGAAGATGGTATTGCGGCTGTGTCCACCCTGGGCTCTGGATCATATCCCTAGGTCAGCCACAACCCAGTTACCTTCAAACAAGGTTCCCCTGTGTCCCTGTAATAATTTTTTTGTTACTAATGTAATAATTTTGGTTAGAAACTCCAAGGAGAGGAGCCACTTAAGCTGTAGCATGTTGTTGTATGTGCAAGGAGTCCCTCAGGTTGTGTAAGGAGCTAGTGCTAACAGGTTGTGCTAGCACAGTGTTGTGACAATAGCTGCATTCGTTCTGCAGGACAAAAGGAACATGGCAGCTGTGGCACAGGTAGCAAGTGTCCCACTCTGGTGTCACTCGGCCAGGAGCAAATGAAGCCTGGGCGGTGAGGGCATCGTGTCTTCAAAATAACAGCAAAAATTGTGAGGAAGGTTAAGTGAAGACCTATATTAGTCTTACTCCCTGGTGCCCTGCAGCTTTTAATTAATCAAGTCCAATTATTCAGCCTATATCCATTTGAATAGTGGATAATACTGGAAGGAATTCACTTTCAATGGGATTTATGGCTCCCTTCCCTCAAGTCATTTTCAGATAAAAGATTATAAATGTTATAAAGTCTGTACGGATCGGTGTGATCCGAGCAGCTATAATTCATTGCTGTTAATGCTGCAGTGAGTTTATTTAGGGAACAAATTGGCAATCAGGAGAGGAGACAGTTAGTCTTTTAATATGCAGAAAAACAATTGTTTATAATTATTCTGCCTTTAATTCAGAGAACAAACACAGCTGTTGTTTGAGGCTCCTAATCTGATTACAGAAGTGCCACCCTTTCAGATCAGAGTAAGCCAAGGGGACAGGCTCTGCCCTGAGCCAGCAGGCAGCAGTTTTCTTTTGCATGGGAGACTCAGGTGGAAAAAGAACTGGATTTGTTTCCAGCTTATGATTCGACCCGTGTGCTTCAGCTTGTTTCAAACATCCTAAATTCCACCTTCTATTTCATATATTCTCAGCTTGGCTCATGGACTGGGAACCAGTCATCTGTGGCTTTGTGCTGCTGGGTGACTGTTTCTGATGTGCTGGGAAAGTTTCCAATGTTTTTTCTCACCTTGCCTCCACCTCCTGCCTCCTCTGTCAACTGCCAAAACATCACACTTGTGGTAACGACAAAAGAGTTGAGGTAGTGTCCCATCTTAAACAGCTGATGGTGGTGTCTGGAAGCTACAGCAAAGCTCGGGACACCATCATAAGGAAGGGCTGTGAGAACCAGCCCCACTCACTGAAAACTTTATGCAGAGGAAGGAGGAAACATTGCTGTCCCACCTTGCCCCGTGTGTCCTCTTCCATTCTGCCCTTGTAGAGATGACCATGTAAAGAGTTTTGACACCCACAAAGGAACTGCAGAACTGGGTCAGGATGTTTTAGCTCCTACAAATACGTGAGCTACGGAAGAATAATTTAAAAACTGTTAACTGCCTTTCTGAAATGAGATGGTATCATATTCCCTTTTATTCTTGTAATGGAAACGTGAGTGACTGATCAGTTCAAATGAACTTCAATCTATGTGTTAATATAATATATATATCCCACAACAGCTGTTGGTTTGGAAAGAATGTTAACAGCCAAACTGTCATTTAGCTATCTGGGGAAGTTTGATAGGATTCAGACTTTTTCTGCTACTCCCATCCTCTATATATACAGAGGGGAACAAATGTCCTTGAGTGCTGGTGATGACTTTCAAGGAGCAGAGGTGGTGAGCAGAAAGTAATATAATGAAAAGAGACTATAGGGAATGAATAAGAGCATATGTCCTATTTTGCTGCAAGGGTCTTCTGTTTAAAGCAAATGCTGGATTTTGGATGTAACATTGTTCTACCTACGCCGCTGGTGCAACTGTTGTGTTTTTTTTGTCTCTGTGCTTAGTCTTCGGCAGCAGAGATCTCTCGGGTTTCAGAGTCTCTCTGTAATTAGAAAGAACAGCTTAAATCCTGACTTCAAACGAGAAGCCACCAATCTGCTGTGTAAACAGGGAGCTTGAGAGAGTTCCCGGGAAGATCTTTAAAATCTGTTCTCCTAAATCCCTGGGGGGCAGGAGCCAGATCGTGGAGGGGATGAAGCCCATCACTGCTACCGAGTAATCGCATGTGAACATGGTGGGTGGGGGGGAGGGGGCACTGCCTGGTACAGCAGAAGGGTGTGTAGGTGCCTAGTGTAAAAGCATGGCTCATCCTTCTTTAATGCCAGTTCTCTTCTAGGTCCCTAGGCTGCACAACTTTGCGTTGGGGGAGAGTCCAATGATTTCATGCCAGGTAGTTAAATGGTGCAGTGCATGGTGCAGGTTTCTGTCAGCTGCGGGGAAGAAGGACATTTGGAAAACACTGTGATGCCTGATCCAGCATCAAGTCTGCAAGGATAAAGTTACCTCTTTAACTTTTTTTTTTCTTCCTATGAAGTTGAACTAGCAAGTGACCTCTCAGGTCTTTGAGATGTACCATGCTTCAAACAACTGGCACAGGGCTCCTCGCAGTCGGTCCTGGCTTAGTGGGAGCCACAGCCCATGTGGATTAAGCATGATGAATCTGAGTCAGAAACAACACAGCAGGCTACAGGGCCTTCCCACCCTGCTGCATGCCTAGCGGGAACACCTTTCAAGGGTACTGAGAGCTTGCTGATGGGTAGGCTGAGGTGTGAAAGACCATCTGCAAGGGATAAAGAAAATCTATGGGGCAGATCTCTAGTTCCTCACTGCCTTCTTATCTGTGCTAATTGTCGTTAAGGGGATTTTAATGTTGCTATAAACAGGAATCTGTGGAACTCCCAGGTATGCGCACGCTGCTGCCTTGCCCTGGAAATGGCAGTAGAGCAAATATAGCTGAGACTGCTCAGTTTACAAGAAAGAGCTCGTGGAGACTTTGGCAGGCCAGGAATGAATGAGACCAGACCCCAATAGCCTCAGCTCTCGGCAGAGAACAAGAAGGCTCCTGACAGCTTAAGAACTGATCATGGAGCATGTGACTCTGTAAATGCACCTTTATTTCCCCTTACGCTGCCCTATTCTAGTTTAAATTCTTCATGAAGTGCCAGTCTTAGTGTTGCAAACTTGTCTGTACAGACTTCTCTACTTGCTGGTCACTACGAAAATACAAATAATAGAGCTGGAGAAGGGCATTTTGCCTCCTGTAGGCCTTTCATTGCTAAGCCAGCTGACATTCTCCACAGAAACTGCAAGCAGTGAGAGTGGTACATGAGACCTTCATTTTTAAGAAAAAAGCCTGTGGGCAACCTGCCCAACTCTCACAACTGCCTGTCACCCCATGGGATTCTGGTTCTTCTCATTCCCCTGCCTACCCTGCTCTCCCAGCGCCTGCAGGCTTTGCTAAATCTGCACAAGCTGCTGTGTTACATGGACACAATGTTTTGGAGCTCTTGGGAACAGGGTGTTGCTTTTACACGGGGGAGTAAAGCACATCTTTGGCTATTGACACAGGCTAGGAAGGACTCTTTGCTTCTCAGGGCCAGTATGGTAAGAAGCCAGCCCCTTCTGCCATCCTCCCCCATCCTTCCATACTCGGCAGCTCTCCAGTTGGTTATTGTGTTCTGAGGCTTGAAGGCCCTACCAAACAGTTCTCTGCAGCTGCAAATGCCAGTTCTCCAGGGAGCAAGCAAAAGGCTTTCTCGACATCTCATCCTTTTTGTGGGATGAATGGTGACAAACAGGCAATCGGCAGCACAGTGAGTTGGGTCCCCTGGCCTTGTGACCACTTCCCTGAAGCATCCCATTCCTGCTAGGGACATGCAGGCCAAAATCAGCTTTATTATCCTGGTCTAAATACTGATAACTATTGAGCAACATTTTGTGCAGCTGGAAAAAGACGTGCACTGCAGGAGCTAGTTCTGGAAGGGCTGTGTAGGAACTCGCCCTGCAGAATGGGACTGTATGAAATCTGAAACCCGGAAAGCAGTGACGCAGACAGCCCCAGCTCACAGATCTCAGCACTGCACTCCTGGGCCCTGCCTGCCTACCAGGGTTACTGCCACTGAAACCAGAGGTAGGGAAGTGGAAAATCAGGCACAGCATCGTTGGAACTTCACATTTACAGTAACACTGGAAAGGAATTATCATACCTGGCCTGCTGACTGGAACATGGCATGTGTATACTATGTATGTGTTGTTAGAAATGAAAGTCAGTATTTTAGGGAGTAAAGTGACCAAAGGAGCAGAGCACTCAGTCATCTCACAGACTGCTGATGGAAATGAGCAAGTGAAAGCAGAAAAAGAGTTACAAACATCCTCTCAGGCAGAAGTCTCCTGAAGCTGCAGAGATCGGCAATATGAGCAGGAAGCGACGTGAAATTTGACCTGGCGTAAAGAAGGTTGGTTGGCCTAAAAAGGAGACATTCCAAACAGAAAGCCACATCTTTCACTGGTGCAAGCCGGTGTGTGTCATTAGATCAGCTGGGTCATAGCAGCTTATTGAAAGAGGGAAATGGAAAGCGGACAGGGATGAGAGTGTGATCATAAACAGCAAACTGCATATCATGTGAGACTACAGTATGTTACTGTAGCAAGAGAAAGCAGGTAATGAGATTCTTACCTACTTTTGGAAAGGCATCAAATCACAGCTGAGGGAGGCACCCGTTCCCCACAGTGCCTCTGATGAGAACCCAAGCAAAATATGCTGCTTTCAGTCCTGGGCTGCAGCACAGCAGAAGGTTTTAGATAAATTAGGGAGGGTTCAGGCAAAGGCACGAAGATGTACAGTGGGACTGGGGAGGCTGATTGGTGAGGAAAGAAGAAAAATAAATAAGTGTAACATAGATAGTAAGGAGCCTGAGAAAATGAGATTGTACGTGTCCATTTGCTTGCCGGGTGTGAGTTCCACAAGGGAGAGGAATATTTTAAGTAGCTGTAAGAGACCATAACTGGGAATAATGAGATAAAATTATAAAAGAGAATTGACACTAAGATTAGGTCATTCCTCCCTAGGTACCATGCAGAAAAGTCTCCTTCCAAGAAAGGGGCAGGGAAATGTTTTTTGCACAACATACCCAGCTGGAGAAAAGATGCTTGAGGCTGCTGCTTGGCCCTGATCCTGTCCATGATAATGGTCCAAGTGGCTGCTGCAATAAGGTTTTGGGTTTCCCTGCTCTGTTTTTTTTACATCTTTACTTGTATTATGATAGCTATTGGTAGGTTTGCCCAAAGCACCTTCCTTCTCCTGACTACTTGGATCCGTAGCGTGAGAGCTGTGCAGAAAAGGGTCTTGCTTCAGCTGTTCTCTACTGAGAAGTGGCAGTGCTGAGGACAAGTTGCTTTGGAGGGAAGTCTGGGTGGATGACTGTCATTAGCAGTCTGCTGGGAGAAAGTTGCCAGAAGTAGGGAAATAATGGTGTGTTGTGCATGTGATCCTTTGCCCTTTTGGCTGATGAAGGAGCCTCAATCAGGCCTGCCCCTCTGGGTAGGGGAAAGCAGTGCACACTGGGCCCTCTGTTAATAGCTGGGAAGAAATTCAAGCAGTCAGCACTACCTCCAACACAGGCAACCCCTCAGTCAGTGGAATAAGGCGTGAGTTTCTCGACTGTAATGAGCTTGTTTTTCCATGAGACTGCTGCAATAAGCTGTAATGAACAGAGAGCTGCAGAATACAGAGTGAGTGGGTGATAGAATAGCAGATAAAATTCTATGTTGATAAATGTAGAAATAGCGTGAAGAGAAACAATGATAAGGAGATGTGTATATACATTAGCAATTACCACCCAGAAAGGAGATCTGGAGTCATCCTGGGGAGAAAGACTGCAGCATCAGTCAAACTGAAGGTGGGGGAGGAAATTGTTAGGAAAGAGCCGGCAGCAAAACAGAAAACATCATTATACTGCTGTATAAATCTATGGTGTATATGTATCTTGAATGCTGCAAGCACTCCTGATCCCCTACAGAAGGTATAGTGGAATGAGAAGAAGTGTGGCAGTGCTGGCAAGCAGACTTCTGTGTGACAGGGGGCTCTGGCTGTTAAGAGTGGCTGGACAGAGCTGGGAGCAGCCTCTGGTGAAACACTGAAGAGCTGCAACAAGCAAGCAAGCACAGAGACAACAGACAGTATGGAATGACTCTCTTAGGAAGGGTGGCAAAAGAGGTGAGGGCTCTTCAGCTTGGAAAGGTGACACCAAAGGGGGTTATGCTACAGTTCCATCAAACCACAAAGTGCACAGAGATGTGAAAAAGCAATTACTGTGCACTGTTACTCATAGTGCAGGGACTAGGAGGCACCAAAGTTACCAGGCAAAAGTTTTAAGGGAAAATGAAAATAATTGCTTTCTCATCAATATGTAGTCACACCTGGAAATTACCGTCAGAGGTCTGAAACAGTGGCATGATTACAGATGAGTTCATAGTTGATAGTAAAGGGCTGCTAAGATCAAGGATGTAGATACTCTCTGGATAGATAGCTCTGGAAGCTGCTGTACTCCAGATTGCAGGAAGGTGGGAGAATCTCTGTTCTGTTCTTCTGCTGTGTTTTCTGCCACGTTTATTGCTGCCAGATGGGATGCAGAAAGAGTTGAATTTGAAGTCCACACCAGGTATTGTCAGATGCACTTACAGGTCTGGTTGTGGGTAGATGAGTGCAGGCTCAGCTTCCTCCAGGAAGCAAGTCCACACTTAGTAATTAACGTACCCGTTCTTGTGACTAGTGCTCTTTCATCACACCCTACTCCAGGGAAGGGTTAGCTATTGAGGAGCATGTGAGATTAATTCCTAACAAAGAATTGTTCAACCATTTCCTTTCGGGGAGCAGTCACAAGAAGACAGACCTTTGTTCTGCATCACTGGACTGCTTTAGGTCATCCCCAGAGATGGGTTTAAAGCAAAACCTCTTGAACCCTCTTGAACTTTAAGGAAACTCATTCCTGGATTTTCCATCTGGCTCAAAGGCTCAAAGGCAAGGGGCTGAAATTCAAACACCTCTGAACTGAGGGGAAGTCTGGAGCCAGATCCACAGCTGTAGCTCGAGGCCATTCTGAGCTTTTCATGTCAACTTGCTTTGAGAGCGCCGGCTCCATTCTGCACGGTGCAGCTGGGCCATGGGCAGTGCAGCAGCAGAGAGGAATTCCTCTCACACTGCTCACACAGAAAATTTACCTTCAGGTAAACTGCACTAAGAAGGCTTCATTATATCGGACAGCTGTTTACTCTGCTGAAGACTGTGAGGAGGCCTTCTTTTCTGCTTTTCCAGGACTTTCATCTCCCCTCTCTTTCAGGAGGAGTAGGTGTAGGAAGATTTAAAGCTCTGCCATGCGATTGTCATGAAGTTTGTATCCCATGATTCCTGTTTGTGAGCAGAAATAAATTAAGCACCTGGACCAGCTCTCTCACACTCCCCTCTTCCAAGCACCAAATACGATGAGAAAACTGCTGAGAAACAACCACAATTAACGATGGGGTCACATTTAGTTCAGCACCATCGGCTGGTTAATTGGCTGATTCCATTACAGTTCCCTTATCTGCGTGCCAGCATTGCTTCTAACAAGCTGCTTGCTGGGTAATTAATCCTGCCTAGGGCTTAGATCCTGAAGCTGGGTCTGCTTCAGGGGGCTGTGCCATTACACAGTTCAGGGCTGGAAGTGCCGCTCCACTCAGAGATCCTCACAGAGACCTAGCAGGGGTCCGTCTGGGAGAGGGGACATGCAGGGACTTTGCTGTCCTGGAGGAAAGTTGGCCATCGGTTTTGTGAAAAGAACCCAGCTTCTCGTGCTTGATGCTGCTTGACAAATCAGTAGCCTTCAGAAGTCATCCCCTCTCTGTGAAAATGCAGAACATTTTAATGAGGAAAACCATAATGAGATATAATAATATTTACTAAATACTGGGAATGATAACTTTAGAAAGTAATCAAACAGAGATCTGATCAACAGAAAGAAAGAACAAGATGAAAGTGGAGATGGAGAATCATTCTCGGGTGTGCAGGCTAGACACTGGCGTAGTGGGAAAGGCCAGGTTGGAGGGCTCAAGCAGAGACAGCAAGTGGGCAGCTGCTGGCCTGGGAGGTCTTCTGTCACCGTTATGTCTCCTTTTGACAGGCTGCCCAGCTGGTCTTTTAAGGTGGTGTGTGCCCTCATCTCTGCTGGTGAATGGATGAGACAGAAATGCAGACTTTATGTACTCTGATCTAAAAAAGTCCTTTCTGGGATCCCAGATAAGCTGTAACCAAGGAAGCATTCACCTCAGCCTTGCTTAGGCTGTGCTGGGGTACATGTCAAACAGCCAACAGGAAATACGCACAAGATGATAAAGGGAAGAAAATACTCATCTGGTGGAGGTGAATTATTGGAAACATGAATTTGTGTAGCCTCCATCTAGTAATGTCTCACATAATTACTCCTAATAATGAGTACATGGGAAAGTAGGCTGCTTTGGAATAATGTCCTTGGAGATAGGGCCATCAGAAGTGCCCATTTGCATCTTGGCCAAAGCAGCAGTACCATGCTCCTTCTGAGCTCAGGACCTCTGCACAAGTCCTCTCTGCTGAGCTGGGGTTTGCTCCAGACCAGTGAGCCTGAGGATGACCCTAAGCAGTGTGCAGGGCCCAGGATGCCCAGTCCAAAGCAAACTTCAGAGTAAGAAGATAAGTTATCTACCTCCCAGTCAAACAAGGCATGAAAGGCTTCTTGGCTTGGTTACTTGGGCTACCAGGAGACAGTAGGGACCTAACTCAGCTTGCTGATTGTGAAGGTCCGTGGTAGTGCACATCCTGCTTATTCTCCATGAAGCAGGCACACAAAAATCCTCGTTAATCAATCACTTCATAAATCAAAGCTGGACACTGACCTGCAAACTAGTCTTCCCCTAATCACCTCAAGGCAGGTGAAACAAACACACCAGAGGTGTGAGATAACAGAGGTACTCATGATGAGAAGGGATTGCTTCCAGAAGTGGTGCCCCTGGAGGAGGTGGGGAAAGCTTTGTGGCTCAAAAGTGGGGAGGAGAGATCAACATGATAAAGACTGGGAGCTGAAAAGACACAAAGGGAGCTATGGAGCAAGAGGGGGAAGGCTGAGCAGGGCATGGGGTCAGCAGATGAAGTCCTGAAGTGAAGGAAGATGTGACCCTTGTAATGAAGCGGGGGAAGGAAATCACAGGAGGGAGGTTTGGGTGAGCTAGAAAGTGGGGACAGGTGAGACTGCATGGCAGCAGCAAAAAGGACAAGATGGTCGTGCCTGTTCAGTTCATTGTGCCCACAGTCATTAGTTGAGAAGCCAGCTTCAGCCACCCTCAATGAAGAGTTACAAACCGAAGAGGCCTTCAGACATTTCTGACCACAAGAAGTATGCCTGATTCTGTGTGTTCTCTTTCTCTGTCAGGCAAGACATTTGAGCAATTAGATGGTTTTTGCTCTGTGACCACTGGAGTGAGAAGGGGAAGGAGTTCTAGCCCTTACTGTCAGTGTAGGCTGCCATTTTGTTTCTTTCCTGAAAGAAACACATCCAGCAGCAATGCTGGATGTGACTCGCTGTCCACCCTTGAAAAATGTGCCTATTCGACAAGTTCCCTTTTCACCTAGAGAGCTCTTCTCCTTTTTTCCTGTCCTGAGGCAGGTTACCCAAACACCATGCTCAGCAGAGACACTCCTTTTGGAGCAGAGCTCCTTGATGTGGCCTAGTCTTTAGGCATAGGGCTCCCAACCCCACAGCAGGAACTGCACCGTGCTACTGTTACCTTCAGTTTTGCTGGCTAACAGTGCTCACATGTGAATATTCCTCAAATTACTGCATGGATGAGAGGGAGATTACATGCATTTCTAGCTGTTCAGCTGTGCCACTTTGCAGCTTCAGTTATGCCTGCACTGGGAATATTCCCATTTCATACAACTTTGGAGCTCAGAATCTGTGAGAGCTGAACAGATTTGAAGAAAACTATCTTCAGAAGGCAAGAGGCACTCCAATATGTCAAAGAACAGACTGGGACTATTGATGTATTTGGTGCTGTGTTTTCAAAACTGCTGCCTGCTGGAAGCATATCCATCTGTGTTTGTTTTTAATTCCTCCAGAAGTCTGAACTAAGTACCATCAGATTCACTTAGAAAGAAGGAAGCAACCACTCTTCAAGGGAAAATGAAATGCAATTCAGGTCATCTTAACTTCAACACCTGAAGTCTTTGATATCATTACTGAGAATATTAAAATTGGTGAAGCTTTAAATACTGCATTTAGAGCCTCAGGAAGATGTTCACTTTGATTGCTAATGGGGCTGATGCAGGAAAATCCTGAGTGTGTTGAGACAGAAGCTAAGAGTTCGTTGCTGTTGTTGTTACTATTATGGTTGTCTAAAGCAGGCTGCCCTTACAAAAGTACCAATGATTGCAATTCTGCAATTGCATAGCCCACAAGCATCTTGAGTAACAAACGCTATCTGTTCGCAATCTATAGTTCTGATGTTCTGCCAGAAGGGAATATACGTATATCTTATAGAAAAAAAAATATTTCTTTTTTTGGAAACTCAGTGTTACTCAATTCAATTCTCCTGGAGAGGCAAGAATTTTAAGGGGCCAGGCCTGCCTATTTCTGTTACCACTGATGGAAATTCACATTGCTAATGGATCCGTGCTCCACGCTGTTATTAGTATGTATGGGTGCATTGTGGCTTTTGGTTGGTTGTTGTTTTGTTGCTCTTGTTTTCCAGTAAGCCTAGCTAACATGCAGTCTCTGTCCATTTGCTGATACTGTGGAAGATCTGAATTTTGTTGATTTGCCCATACGTTGTAAATACTGTACACACATTTTAACCAGATACCGTGCTGCCCTGCAGACGTTGTAGAAGCCCCTGACTATCTCAGATGGAGTCACTTGTGTCCCATGGAATGCAGCGTGTAAGTCCAGCCAGCAGGAAGATGCATCAGGCCTCTTTTGATGCATCCTTGCCTTTTCTCATGGGTTTGCTCTGTGCATCCCCTCTGAGACAGTCTGAGCTTGCTTACAGATGTGATGTTTTGCTACCAAAACAGTAATGCTAGCACTAGCTCCCTTAGATGCAGTGATACCAATATGACTCATATCAGCAAAAGCATATTTGCTTCCAAGAAGGAAGTATTTGTCCAAATGAATGTGCTCTGTAGCAGTGCTCATGCAGGGAAGGAGGAAGGGATGGAGAGGGCAGAGATGTGTTGCTTTAGCTACCCTGGCCTAGTAAAAGTAGCACCATTTTTGTGTGTAGACGAGCTGAGGAAATGTGCAGGCCCTAGTCTAGGGGACGGGACTTTAAAGCAGTCACTGAAGCCTAGTGTCAGTTTTCAAGGCTGAAGAATATTATTTTATTTAGGCTTCCAGACCAGCCTTGCTTCAGGAATGCACTTAGGTTGTTTTTAAAGCAAACACGCAATCAATAGCCTGGTGTTCTGCTCTGCTGTTTCTTGCCAGAGCCCGAGGACCACACATGGGCTTTCCCTCCTCTCCGTCACACTGCCAGGCATGCTCCCGGTAGCGGCAGGCAGGTCTGGGGGATGAACGCAGAGAGCTTCCAAATGGCCAAACAGGAGTCGCACATCTGGGCAGTTATTGCTGCAAAGTATTTTCCGTCAGGCTTCCCTCCAGGTACCGCTGTGAAAGGACCAACTCACGCCGCCCCGTCACGAATGTTATTCAGCCTCCGGCTTCAGTGGGAGTTTTATCTGAGCGAAGCCCAGGCGGGGGCTGCCAGCTTACCTCACCGTCACTAATATTCCTGGTGGGGCCGAGCGCTGCGGTTTGCATCCTGTCCCCGGCAAATACCAGCACCGGGAGCAATGGGGCACTGTGCCTCCTGCTCATCGCTGCGGAGATGGGCCCCGGAACGCACTCGCACAGACCCTTCCTAGGTGCAAGAGAAAGCCCATTTACCTCGCCTTGCGGCCGGTACTGACTGCGAGCAGCCACCTCGCGAGGTAAAAGAGCCCCGTGGCAGCTGCCGGCCCCCCGCAGCACGCAGCGCCGGCACGGACTCCATGGGCTCTCGCGGACTCTGCCCGGGGCTTGAAGGCGGCGCTGCGGGGCCCTGGCGGCCTCCGGCTGCAAACGGAAACCCGCATTAGCGGAGAGGAGAGAAGCGGGCTGAAATTGGAAGTGACCATTGCATGTTTGATGTTATTCAGAGGAGCCTGTTCTTCATTTAGGACATTAACAGTTGTAACAGAAGCTGTAATATTTCAACAACAGCGGTGATTAGGAGCAAAGAGGCAGCTAATCTCCATCTAAAAAGAGCTAACTAGCCCGTCCTTTAGCCCCTACCGCACCGCCACATTTAAATACCATGAATATTCACCGCTTGGCACCCAGCTGGCAGCTGAGCTGTTTTGACACAAAAACCTTCAAACTCAAAGAGTTTTTAATCAGTCTGCAAGAGAGAGAAGAAGAAAGTGAGAGAAAGAAATAGGAACAGAGAAAATGAATCAATGAGTTCAACGGAGAGGGGGGGGGGGACCCGAATCCGGTTAACCCCTTCCCTCCACTGTGTCCACGAGTGCTCTCTGTACCTGCACAGCCCTCCCCGGGGCTGCAGGGATGGAGAAGGAGCACCCCATGGCCCTGGTACCCCCTGAGTGCCCCTTCCCCCGGGACAACACATCCCACTGATTAGCACTTCATGCTGCTTTTTGCTTGTTTCCACGTGCGGGAAACATTTGAACTCTTAGGCTGGGCTGTGTTTGTGACTGGCTCCCAGTCACTTTTATTGCAGGCAGTGCAATTTCACTCACAGTATGGGATGCGCGTTAGTGCAGTCAGTCTTCGTGAGAGTGTTCATCTCAGAAGGATGGCTGGTAGTGCTATCCGCTGCCCCCTCCAGTGTCCTTACTGGAGTCCCGGAGTTGTCTGCTGTCCACACAACACCCCTTGCTTCAATTTCTGATGAAATCTTTGCAGCAGGATCAACCACGCAGCTGCAAACACAGAGAATTTTGCTGTGTCCAGGAGGAAAGTGTCCTCCAACAGTTTGAAGGCCCACATTTCACCAGCATTGTGGGTCTGGGCACTAACACAGCACCTGGCAGACTCCATTTCACCTAGGTTGGTCATGGACACACAATGGCATCTCTGTCAAAGCAGCCTGAGCACACAGTGTGGAGTGTGTGCAACACTGTGCTGTTACGTAAGCTCTGGACTGGTTGTGGTGGGCAGCCCATACCTGAACAGGCAGGAAGAGTGGGCTGCCATAGGTGGGCGTATATGGCCTGCTGCAGTTCCCTGCCTTGTGAAACTGATTGGTCTGAACTTTTTAAGAGTAGTCAGACTAACGTGTCTGGATTTTCTAAACGCATTTTCTAAATGCACTTGGCGGAGCAAGCTCAGGCTGGATCTCTGCTCCATGTCATAAGGCTGTGGCATTTTTGATCTAATGTGGGGAACCACTATGTTAGATTTATTTCATACTCAAACCCCAGCCTAAATGTCAAAGTTCTGTGGCCCAGACTGCATACCTCTACCATACATGGCAAATCCACATTGGTACCTTGGCTGGCAGAGCACCCAGAGCACAGTGGGGCACCCCTCAAACCTGCTCCTGCTGTGTGCTTATACTACACGGAATGTTGTCTCATCTGTTACACTGAGGTGCACCTCAGAAACCGCTGTCCTTGTTCCTCTCAGAGAAAACCACGGAGATGGTGAAGTATAGCAGCTGGGGACTGATTTAGGCAGATTGTTATGTCCACTGCAAAGAGTGTTCGTTCTGAGGAAGGGTCTAGCCAAGGCAGTACTGTTCGGACCTTCACAGACAGGATCCTGAGGAGTGAAGAAAGCAAGAAGGCAGCTGTGGGGAATGCAAGCAAATGAGGCAAACAGGCAGCTAGCCTTGGAGGAGTGTACTACTGGCAGTGGAGAAAAAAATCCGGCAGGTAAATAAGAAGAATCAGGATGAGAGAGAAGCTTGAAAGCTGTGTGCTGTGGTGTGGTGAAGTGCTACAGTGGAAGGATGTAGAGAGAGCAATGTGGTGGCAGTGCTGCGAGTCAGATCTGAGCCACTCTGATCTGTCTGGGCTGGAGGTGGTGCATTATAGATGTCAAGGAATGACCACAAGGAGAAATTAATGTAACCAAGATGGGAGATGAGGGTCTGGGAGCAGGTTTTTCCTGTGTGGGATCCCCAAATCTGGAGTTCATGTAAGATTTATTAGGAGTTACTGAAGCTGTGGTGACTTTTCCCAAATAGAGACTGGGACTCCACTGGGAAGAAGAAGCAAAAAGATTTGGGTTCCACATTTCACTACTGCTCTCCAGATCCTCTGATGGTCTCCAGACTCAGATCTCACCCAGCACTTTAAAATTTACAAGCATGCACACAATAGCCAAATGTGCTTTGTAATCTATTCCCAGGCAGCAGCCAAAGTGGCTTTCGCATAGATTGGTACTTATGCTTTATTCAAGTTGATAATTATTTTGAATGGAATACTCCCCATGAAGCGCGCCTGGAACAGCATCAAACCCTGCGAGCTGTGGGAGGCACATACATCAGCTGTACTCCAGGATGTATTCTGGAAAGGCTCACAGCTGGGTAGGAGGATCCATTTTCCTATATACTTAAATGAAAAAATAGTACGCGCTTTTCTTCTCTCTCTGCTTGCCAACATCTGGCCACTACTTCCAGTGAATGTGCACAGTTGCTAAGAACTGTACCTGGGCATGCTTCCTTTGCCTATGGAAAAAATGTGGGAATCTAATCTTCTAGTACAAAACCAAAGCCTTCCAGCTGATGTGTGTCTTTGAGACCCCGAGGACGCATATTTGGAGTGTTCTGAAGGAGGTGGATCGCATTATTCTACTCTGCATTCACCTACAGAGTTTTCTGCTGCCTGTATTTACATGCGGTTACTGTGGTCTTTGCTGGTAGGGAAACACAGGTGGAGCAGAAGCAGCACTGGGGGCACACTGCCCCGTCCTAGCATGTTGGGAGGGGACCGTGGTGGTGGTGTGGGGGTAATTTGGGGGTGGGGGCTCAGATAGACATAGAACAGAAGCTGTGGCCATCTGTGGTCATTAAAATTCCATTACACCTTTTGGCACTGAAGTGGCGGGTGCTAAAGCTAGCCCATGTGCGGCATGGCAGCCCAGGCTTCCTCAGGAGGTTTTCTGGGTGTGTTCTCAGCCCACAGTGGAGTGTGGGGCACAGACCCACACTGCCAGCCTGGAAGTTGGAGTTGACAGAGCCAGGATGAGGCCATAAGGGTGCTGCAACCCTGTGAGCCCTACTGGTGTGGCATCTTGGCACTGAAAAGCAACAGCAGCAGCACTTCATATCCACTCAAGTTATCTTCCAGGGTCATTTATTTTCTGTCCTTCACCTGTGGAAGAGAACAGAAATCCAGTGTTTCTCTTTGCCTCTTCTTTGGCACATCCCATGCACCCAGGAACTTGCTCAGCACCTCCCTGCAGTCCCCTCTGTTAGGAAAGCACTGTGTCTGCACCCTGAGGGAAGAGCTGCTCAGGCTGGCATCATCTGTGGCATCCCCATGGCACCATTCCACCCTCTTGTGCACCCCGGATGCTGCACAGTATTCTTGTCAATGGCTGCTGTATTTCATCTCTCCATGCTGCTGCCTCCCAGGCAGTATGGGGTGCTCTGTGCTAAGCTCTGGCTATACAGCGAATGGGTTAACACTGTAAAATGGTCTTTTTATGGAACCTCTTGGCAACACAGAAAACTTTCCCATTGCCAGGGTGTTCTTTTTATTCAACAATTTGTTCTCAGAAAGCAACCCATTTAACCAGATTGTCTCTATTAAGGCGTTTCAGCTGCTTTTTTTTTTTCCTTTTTTTTTTTTTTTCTGTGTGTGTGTGCTTATTTGGTGTGCTGTAAACTGCAAAGCGTTGTCCTACAATAGATTTGTCTGAGGGAACTGAAGTGTGTACTGCTGTGATTCTGCCTGCTGTGGGAGCTCCTTCAAAGCCAGATGTCACATTCAGAGAGTAATCTGTGTTTACAAACACATATAGGGAACACTTTCAACAGACACCAAACCAACATTCAAATCTTGCAGTTTTTCTTCTTTACCTGCCCACCTGCTCTGCATTCAGCCAGAGCAAGAGAATCAAGTTTGTAGAACTTGGACAGGCACATCTCCTTTATTCAGATGAGGAAAAAAACAGCATTGTTTGCAGAGAGCTGAATTTAACTTCCCAACTGGGGCCTCTCCTCTGTAAGTTCTTGGAGACAGAAAAACACCAACTGCTAGCAAGATAATCCAATTTCCTTCCCTCTCTCTCCGAGGAAGGCTGCCTACCCCCATGCCACGCTGGGTTTCAGTCTAGCGAGAACTTCTCCCGTCCACTCTATCCCCGGCAAGATCCATATCAAAGCTTCAGCCCCCCAGGGTTCATTAGAAGGCATTTATTTCTGCATATTCCTGGGGGCGGAGGAGCAGATAACTTTATTCACAATGCAAATAGGCTGCCCTTACTTTCAACCCTTCCTTCAAACTGGGAGACATTAAAAAAACATGAGCTCTTCTAAAATAATAAATACATTAATTCTGGGTGTTATATTGCTGGTGCCTCCAGAAAAGTGCCCCAGCACCGCTTTGATGGGAAAGCCAGGGAAATTTGTTAGCTCTGCTCTTGCCCTCACACCCTGAAATACTGTTAAAAGTTCAGTTGAGTGGGCTGAACCTGGATCAGAGCACTTGGCTCATTTAAGAGCAATTGTTAGCCAGGAGTTTTGCACAACAGGACTGAGATGCTTCAAGGGATGAACCCAATTCTCTCTGTAAATCTGAAGTGCTGGTCTGTGATTTACTAATGGGGAGCAGTGAGTTGTTAAGCTCATCACAATGCAGCATCCTGCTCCCCCGGTCCGGAGGGAGCCAGCTATTAATAAATCAGAACCCAGCGCTAAGCTACAGGGATAAAAGGATCTACATTAATATGAAAATATTAATATCTGGAAGAGCAGATTATCATCTAAATGGGTTAGAATGAGGTAGTGCCATTGTTTAGAAGAAATGGCTTGCTTCAAATCTCATTAGAGCTGCAGTTAGACTGGCAGTGAAGGATACATTCAGACTCCTGAGAGTGCTTTGGATGCTTGGTAGACATGGCAGCTGTGCTGAGAGTTTGCACATCTGCCTGATACTCATCTTTCCTCCTCGGTGCCAGCAGTTAGGACATGGGCACCGCTGGAGGAAGGGCTGAGAGTGCTCCTCGTGGTCAGGTGCTCATAGCGCCGTGCTCCTCCCTGCATGAGCATTGCCTGCAGAGATACCAGTGATGGATTTTTTGACCCACAATCCTTCCACCTTCATCCAGAGCCATGGTGGTGGTGGGCAACATGTGCACAATGAGGTTTCATCTCCCATCTCCCTCACTGGTGAAAACTGAGGGGTTCTCCATCCAGCCACACTTGCTGTGCAAGAACAGAGCAGAACAAGTGGGGCTGCATTCAGGGGATATTTTCCCCTGGCCTGGACTTCAGGGCATCCCTTTCGGGTTACCTGCTCCCCAGCTGCCTGAGGCACCATCTGCTCACAGCGTGCTGCCCTCCAGGCCAAGAGTTCTCCCCAGGTGGTACCAATCAGAGCAGAACCTGCCCCCCACACTGGCTGTGCTGCAGCCTGGTATGAGCAGGCAGTTCTTTGAGAACATAGTGGGGTTCGTGGTCTGTCTGCATTCATTCCTCACGCCCAGGCGGTGATGGTCCCTTCTCTGCAGGCTGGGCTGCTGCTTTCCTGGTGTCTCAGCTCACCTTCATGCCCAGCCCCACAGCAGTCTCCTTGTTCTGCCTGCAGGAGCTTCAGACACAGCCCAGAGCATGGGGCCTCACCACTGCCCTCAGGCTTGCCTCCTGGCTCTTTCTGCATAGAATCTGCAGTGGGAACAGCATCTCTTGCAAACTGCGTGCTTTCAGCTGAACAAAGTCTGTGTCCAGCTGAATGGCTTTTGAGATGGTTTTGTGTACAGCAGAGACTGTCAGGTGAGAAGACCTCAGCAGCACTCAGAGCAGCGTGGTGTAGCTCACCTCATGGCATTTCAGTGCTTGCAGGATGCAGGCTCATGCCGCTCACTCATGGCTCTACAACATCCACACAGGCACTACTCAGAGACAGATGTAACAGCTCTGCATTTATCTTGCAAGGATTATTCCCAGATTCATTAGGGGGAAATCTGGCCTTGGTAGTACTGTCACATGGCAGTGAACTCAGTCGTTCTTTTCAGTAGCCATAGAATCTCTTCATCCTTTTGATTTTAATTCCAGTCAAAATGTAAAGGAGCCTCAGATTTCATTAGTGGGAAAGGGTCCACAAAGAAAGTAAAACAACTGCTCCCATTGAGAAGGCTGAAATCAAACTTAAACCACACTGCTCAAAGCTGTTATTTTTCTTTTGCACCTGTGACTACCAAACAACAAAACTTCCCAGCACATCCTTCAGGAAATTGCCCAATCAGGCCATCTTTCCAGCTCTCACTTGCTTACATACGGATGCAGGAGGACCCATATATCATAAACAAACTGTGGCCCAGCTGTCCAGGGAAGTGAGTGAAGTTTAATCTACACAAGACATGAAGAACGTTTTCCTAATGTATGTTTTTGATTTTCAAAAATACTGAGACTGTTCTCTGCATTAATGATGGATTGGATTAAATGTGCCCCATTTCCTAGTAATGTCCCCCTGGACTTCCACTGGGACCTCAGTGAATCTGGCATTTAAACTGAAGAAATCCCTGTTTAGACTGTGTGAGTCCCCAGAGGGGCCACAGATCTGCATTGCAGCTGTGAAATGCGGCGTCTTCTCTGTCTCTTATCAGAGATCTGTGCTTCTCCTGGGAAAATTCATCCCAAAGGGTTCAGCCCTTGCCAAATTTTCAACTGGATTTTGTTTGTTTATTTTAAATTTATTTTTAAACATCTGAAACCAACAACATTAAAAAAATAAAACAACAATAACAACAAAAGAAACAAAACCACTATATTTAACTTGAGTGAATCCCTCTCTCTATATATAGATATATTTTAATTAATTCCTTCAGGCTGCCAGCTTGTATTGCAGGACTTAGTCTAAAATGGATTTAAGTGACCGAAATTCTGAAAAAGTGGAATTTAATTGAGAAGTATCAATGTTTTTCTTCTCTCCTGTGGTACTGCACTGTCACCTCACTAATCTTCCTGGTGGCTGACTCACCTGAATTTTAAAATGGTTCATATTGAGAGCTCAGCTCATGTGCAAGATGCCGTTCTTCTGGCCCCAGTGCCACGCTGCAGTGGCAGAAAGGCAGCACTCCAGGGCAGGGACCCAAAGGCAAGCTGCCCATCCCAGCCCTGCCTTGTCTCCTCCCATCAGCCTTCCAGAGAGTTTTTCCCCACATCTATATCTTCCTTCTTCATATCTATTCTGATATATCACACAGAATATCTAGGTTGGCATGGGGCCAGATATCTTGGGTCCAGAACAACTTCTTACATTTTTTTTTCCCCAAGGTTTCTACAGTGCTGCAAGGCAGAATTTTAATATGATGCTACATGGACTCTGGAGGCTGTGTCAGGCTACAAACACAGCTTCATCTCCCTGAGCTTCAGGGGTTCTCTGAGCAAGTGGGAGGGTTGCACTCTATAAATAGAGTGTACCAATCCATGCTTCATTTTATGGAAAGGGGTGGTACAAAACACACAGCTACAATCTATTCAGGGAATTTGTTAGAACCTCAGGGACCAGCTCTGCTTACTTCACAGATGTCTGTTTGTTGGAAATACCAGTTTAACTGACAATTTTCTCAGCCTCAGTATCTTAAAAGTACAGGTGTTACAAATGAGAACAACTTTGCAGACTTTTCCAGTCCTCATGTAGGGTTGTTCACCCCATTACTGAGGTGTAGTGCATATTTTCTCTTACAGACATCTCCAGCATGTGAAACACTTATTTGGGCACTGGCAATTATAACAAAGCCCACAAATGGAAACCTCAAAAGAGCACACTCAAGGACCCTTGATTCCTCTGGGTATGACTGATCTTCCAGTATATCTCAGCAACAAATATGCCTGTCCTGGAAATAGCTTCAAAATGTGAATGAACTCTCTTTGCTTTGGAGTGAGCTGGTAGTTACGTATCTGTACGTCCCATACTATTGTCAAGAATGGTGATAACATATAACTGTCCTGTGGAATGTATGTGGAGAATCCCAAATTTCTGCCTGTTTCTCATGGCTATCCAGGCAGTACTGTATTAATCAAGGAGAATAACGAACAGGAGCAACCCTCCAGCATAAAGTGGATTCTGTGTTTGTACCTCAGCTATTGCAGAATACACAATGGCTGTTGTTTCTGAACAACTTTGCAACCCATCCTATTACTCTGGAAGAGACATTGGGATATAAACAGAGGACAAATGACGCCCTTGTCAGCAAATATCCCCCTAAGCAGTAAAAATAGTAGAAGAGTTATACTTGTCCTAGCAGATGTTGCTTGTTAATATGATCTCATATTCAGAAGTTATTGGATTTGATGTTTTTCTGGAACTACTTGGGGAACGTGGCTGTGATGGAGTAAAGGACTGGAATGTGATTTAGCTTTTAAAGATCTGACCTTGTAACAGTTCATATCTCTAAAAGATGTACTTCGTTGTAAGACCAGCAGGGCCAATGTTGTGATACGGCAGCATCACTGTACTTTAAGTCCTAAGGATGGTGCTGCATTCAGAACCTGACTGCAGCTGACATTCGAGTTGTTGCAGTGCACTGTTCGGGGCCAGCTGCTGCAGAGCTGGGCAATAGGAGCAAAGTGAAATGCAAGGCTGGATCCTGACCCAGAGTCCCCATTCTCCCACTGCTAGGAGCATTAGGTTTACCCTACAAGTCTTACTAGGAATGAATGGAACTGCTTTGGTTTTCTTCCAGACTGGTTGTGCTTTGCCTCATGATAAACTTCTACATGTCCTGTCCTCTCCGTGCGCTATCTCCCAGTCTCCTTCAAGGGCAACACTGGAATGCAAGAGAGGTGCTTTTGTTGAGAGTTGCTCTGAGCTGAGAGGACAGGCAAAAATTAACCTTCCTCCTGCCTGGTGTTTCAAACAACTTCCGCCTGCAGGGAGGGGATGTGTTGAGAATGTGTGAGAGAAAACACTGAAATGGGAGAAAGCGCACAGAAAAGGAGAAAAAAAAAGTACAGCAAGGAAGCTAGAGACAAACTTCAAGTTGTGGATTATTTCTCACCCAGGCTCTAATTAGGAAGCCTCTTATAGAACTGTGAAGCTGTCAGGCTGCCAAATGTCAGCGTGTTTATCAGAGATCAGGCGAGTCTCCTGTCTGCAGCACTTACAGTTTGGTGCCATGATCCTCTGGGTTCCTTCCGCCTGTGTGAGTCACACTCTGCACTGGCACATTTCAGGGTGTGCAGGCAGAGCAGGGAGCTTTTCCTTTTCCCTTAGGAAGCCAGGAATGAACCCTTTCCTGAGATCTGGCCTCTTCATCTGGTTCAGTGTGAAGAGGGTTAATCATACGGCTTGGAGCAGCTTCAGTATTATGTGCCATAGTGACTCAGATTCCCAGGGAAATCCCCTGCTTATCTGATGGAGCCTGTTAGTCTGCTAATTGAATAAGCTCCTATTAAAAGTGCTATGTTTTTTAATGACTGCTAACAAAGGGCCAGATTCGGATCTGATCTTTTTGCTTGGGATCATTTTTGCTGATCATCCAGCCCTGCCTGAGCTCCGGGATGGGGCTTCACAGACCTGGGGCCCGGAGCTGCGCACAGTGTGGAGCTGGAAGCAGAGCACCAGCTCAGGGTGGGACAAGTGAGATGGCAATAGGGCATCAAGCCTTCTGCTCTAATGCGGCAAATCTTCCTGACAAGTAATATGCAGGAAGCTTTTAATGGGAAGCTTCACAAAGAGGGAGAACACACCTGTGGGACTCTGTGGCACAGCCCTCAGAGGGAAGCGTTGGTTGGGAGACTACCAAGGCTCCACGTAACGTAATTGCTGCAGATATCTAATACGTGATCCAAGCCATGCTCTGAGTAATTAACTTACCCAGTGTTGAAATCAGGTTGATTTGTTGATTCTGCATTTGAGATGTTGTCTATGTCTGCATAGGAAAAATGCTTTGTATGCCTCTGCATATGCACATTCAAACCTTAATTTTAATTAAAATTATGTGCATTATATCCATATCTCCTGTTCCTTGTGAGAATGACTTTGAGAAGGTATTTGTCTAATAGGAACTAAAATAAAAGTGGTTAACCTGTGAAGTGCACGTAGCTGGGTCCCAGCTGCTCAGGAAGAAGGGTGTAATCTGCACTCTGCCTGCAGCTGGGCCTGGTCAGCCCCAGGGCTGCTGGCATCATCCTGGGTCCGCATTTCCTCTCCTCATCTCACCTGAAACCTCCACTGACTTCCCTGAGCTTGTGTGACATCAGACATGAAACATTTTCTAATAGAAGGGGACTTTTTCATTTTTTCTTGCCCATGGAGGATGAGATCTGGCCACCTTCACTGCCACATGTCCTCACGCCTGCTCACTTCTTTGTGCATCCTGTTTGCTTTTCTCCTCTGAAAGTTTTTATTAAAATGCAGGAGTTTCTTTTAGAAGGTCCCACGTATTCATGCTGATGTGGTGCCGTTGCTTCAGAAGTTTCAGAAGCGATCCATAAATGATGCTTTTTTTTTTCACACAATAACAATAGGGAAGTGTCAGAAATCTCAGGCTGCTGTTATCAGAGGCAGAGTCTAAAAAACATTTTTCAGGCTCTTCTCTATTCCCCACTCCCGAGCTGTCAGGCGCAGTGACACGGCTCCATCACTCTGCCACTCGCAGTCCCAACAAACAGAAAATGATTTCCAACTGGCAAACACGCTGTTTACTTTCCAGAAAAATTGCACTTTCCAATCTGACAGCTGATCAAGGGATCTCCTGCTGCTGTCAGCATGAAGGACTGTTTAAACACAGGGATGGAAGTTTAAACATTTTCTCATTATCACAGAATAAAAAAAAAAATTAAAAAATAATAAAAAAAATAAAAGCATTGAGACTCTCCGACCACCTGCTGTGAGAGTAATGAAGCGCTGTCACATGACCAGCCGGCGAGGACTTTTATCTCTGCCCCAATATCATTACCGAAGTGACACCTGTCACATGACCCACATCAGGGCTTTCATCTGTGCTCCCCAAATGCAATTCTGGGTTGTGCGGGGGATTTTCTTGGTGCTTTTTTTTCCCCCCTTTAAAGAGCATTGCCCACTTGTGCCACAGCAGACAGGCTTTTCCCAGTATTAAAACCCTCTGATTTTTTCTTGGGGCTATGTGATTTGGCCAACAGACCTGCTCTGACCTGAAGTAAAACAGAATCTTGGCCTGGGAATGAAGTTATTACATTTAGTTCAGGATGTTTTTAAAGCAAATATTTAAGTCTGCTGTTAAACTCTCTTTACATAAAAGACGATGTTCTCTGAATTAAAGGATTTCTCCAAAATCTCAGATTTGTTTTCAGTTTTTCATTAGGTGGTGAGAAGAAACAGCTTGATGATCCTCGAGAACAAAAATCTCCATTTACTTGCACTTATAAACTCTTCCTGCTTTACCAAGGCATCCTACATCTGCCAAGAGGAGTTTGCTCTGGAAAAAGGAAAGGTCAGTCTTTACCAATGTCTGGGATTGTTTGTGAGGTCTTCACCAGCCAACACGAAGATTTGAGACGAGCCCACATATATCATAGCAGTACTGAGCACTAACTCACCAGAACCTGTTCAGTCAGTACCTCAAAACAGAACGTGAAACATCCAGATGTGTCAGGGGGTGACCAGCTACATCCCAACTGGATGTGGGCAGGTTGGAGATAAGGCTCAGAACTTCATGGCCTTTCATTGCTTCTCCTTTCCCACTCCATGTTTAGCCGTGCATGAGCTGTAATACTTGTCTGACTCCTTTGCAATCTGATTCAGTTCATTAAAGCAATAAAAAACTAACCCAGCAGAAGAGTGAATCATTTTCCACCTGTTTAGTAAGTTAAGTCAGCTCATCTAGGGCTTGGGAAAGCACCAAAAAGCAAAAGACTGTGGCAGTACAAGCAGTAGACAAATGGGGAACAATGACCACATTTTGGGTGGTGCTAACTTGGTCCATAGATCCAGGTGTGTTTCTTGTTCACTCTTCCTGACTTGTTACAAAACAACATCCATTTTCTCTGAGAGCTGTTGTTCTTGAGATTGGGCAGGCCAGGGGATGGAGAATCTGTTGAAAAGAACGCTCCTGATGTAAACAGTAGTCTGTTAGTGTGAGGCGGATGGTTCTGGGGCAGTCATCTCTCTGGTCTGATGTATTTAAGGCACTGGGCCTCAGATGTTAGGTTAACGAACAGATGAAGAGTGCTGGGTTGCAGCATATCCTTCTGCTCTGCCAGGGTCTTCCTGGCTTTCCCGTCCTCCAGATACAAAGGTATCAGGTATCATTTGGCTCTTTGGCAATTTAGCGTAAGAACTTTGTCTATTATGGGAGTAGCTGCAATGTAAAAACAAAGCCATTCTAGACACCATGAGGAAAGTGCATCTGTTCCCATCATTAGCTCATTTACTGCCCTTGCAAAACAAAAACGATTCATTTAACATTTATTGAAATGTTATTCAGTGTCTCTCAATTTGAAGTAGACATCTAGCCATAACCATGACAGGCATTATAAGTGTTGCATCTTCACTGCTCTTCTCTGCCATCCCCAAGAGAGCAAAAGGAATGCAGATCTCCCTGTCCTAAGCTGGGCATCATTTATCGACTCTCTGAACATGCATATTACAGTGGAATGTAACTCAGAATTGGAGAGAGATTTCTTACCAACACAGATTCACTTTTAAAAGACATCTTATTTGTAGCATTTTGCAATGCAACAGCCAGTGCTTATGTGCTTAAGAACTCTTGCTTTGCTTTGAAAGAGATTCCAGTTGCTCTTCTCTGCACAAATAAACCTGCATGTAGGAAGCTGACACAGAGATATGTGCCCAAGTAGAACTCTATAGGCTCTAGTCAGATTTGTTTATACAGCTGTGAGGTCACTGTAATATTCATTGCAAAAGAAATAAAAGGCATAAGGTCCTGGTATTAACACAGAATTCTCTTCAGTGTTTCAAAGCAAGGTCAGGCATCTGTACTCACTTTGAGTGCTTGGTGTTTGGTAGATGTGGATCTACACAATCTAAGCTGGAAGAACTTTAGGAACGTAGCTGGCTTTTTTTATCAAAGCACAGAACATTGAGGATTCTAACAATAACATAAGGAATACTAATTGTCTTCTTAACTGAGCAATACCTGCAGCTAGCCTATATGCCTTTTTCCTCTGCAATTATGTATACAGTGAGGGCGAAGGGGGACATAAACAACTGTGCTGCTTTCTGCTTATGTCTGCAGTGCTCAGCACTCAGAGGAACTGTAGCTCCTTTAACCCAAAATGACCTCTTCCATCTCTTTCTGTGGCTGCCATCTACTTCACCAGTGCCTTGTCATGGCTCCATAACAGGTTTTGTCCTAATACCTCAATGCCCTGCATAATTCTTGATCAGAGAAGTTGCCCCAGTCCCGCCAGTGACACTATTCAGATGAATAAGAAATATTCAAGAAAGTTTACATGCCTATACCATAATGATTTGTCTTTGTATTCTTTTTTTTTTTCTCCCAGATCTGCTATGAGATTACAGTGAGGCATCTGACTTCTAAGGACCGAAAAGTAAGAGAAAGTATCCCAGGTAACTGAGACCAAGCACCCTCACCAAGCACATGAATGCAGTGAGTTGTATTTCTGATTCTTCCAATACAAATTATATGAGGAATTTCACAGTAACTGTAGCTGGGAAAGAGCTCCTGCACATTTCCCCATCCTGATCAGCACTCACCTCAAATTAGTTTTCATTCTCATAGCCTGTCAGCAGCCCTTGAGATCAAGGAGATTAAAACACCCTGGTAACTCATTAATGAGCCAGGACTCTGCAACAACTGGACCAAAAATGGCCTGTGTTTGGCTTCATCTTAATTCTTTGCCATCTCCCCTCTGCTCACCAGCACCTGCACACACTTGAGACCCAGCATAAGAAGACCTCTGAATTCAGCTCTAAGCAACCAGTCTGCAATGCATATGTCTAATGCTCTGTTGGTGTGGAACCAGTATGCTGGTAATCCTGTTAGCAGTGGCAGAAGCTCCCTCTAGGAAATTATAACAAATAGTCTTTAAACAATTCCTTTTGTTGACAACTTTATCCAAGAAGCCATCTTCCCTGGAGACTTACTCAACTTTTGACTAATCCCCTCCTTCCCTCAGGAGCTCTTTTGTTGAAGTAGATTGTAGGCAAACCCAAAGAATGACAGGTTTCTGTAAGCCTTGGATCAGCCTCTACATTCTTTCAATTGTCAGTCCCCATCTGTCCTGTTTGTACAACGATCTTCTGGTCCAGGGATCTCTCTATTAAGTGACACATGGCTACGTTTATTCTGCAAGTCCAGTGTTCAGACTGTGCTGTTACATCTTCATTGCCAAGTCAATCTTTTTGACGTTGCTTTCTGAAAAACAATAGGCAGGGCATCAGCATGCTTTTGTTCTCTTCTGCTGAAAGGTGATTTTAAGAAATAAGTCACTCTGGACCGGACTCTGCCCTTGTTTTACACCTGCAAAGATTTTCCCTTATTTCATCAATATGAAAAGTTATTTCAAAGATCTTTGTTGTAATGGAGTATAGAATCTACTCCTTTTGCAAAGGAATTGTGTTAGCATAAAAATATATGGCCTAAGTTCTGAATCAAAAGGACAAATAAATCCTAATTCCAAATATTCTGCGGGGCCAGTGACTTCAGTTACTTTCTCTTTGCATGAGAAAGAAAGCAGAATCCAACAATCCATACGTTTCTTCTCAGCAGATAGAGGGGAAAAGGTAGAATAGAGTAGAAGATAGATGATGCGTTGGCATGGAGAGTATGTCACCCTGGGATAGATGCCTGGCACTATCTGGTCTCTTCCTGAAACCAGAAGGAGAACAAGGAGGAGACTGTGATGATGTTTTGTCTCTTGCTGTGTGGTTCAGGGCCCATGGATTCAGGATTGAGCCTGGTATGTTTAGTTATTTGGTTTTGTCTATTTTTATAACTCAACTCAGGTTAGCCAATGAAAGAAGGCTGGCCAGTTTCATTATGTTCCCAGGAAATTCCATTCTCTCATGCACCAGCATGAGGCTGTTGAGCCTTAGATGCCTATCTACCTCTGATTAGATTTGAAAAAGCACACAGAACCCCTGCTTTCCATTGGTAGCCTATTAAAATGACAAAAAAATTACTGTTTCATTTTTAACCTTGCTTGCATGTCTAAATCCAGATGCCTTTTTCTTAAAAAAAAAAAAAAAAAAAAAAGTTTAATAATCTGAAAAACATCACTTATAGAATGTCTTCCTGTAGTTAACTGCAGAAGAAAACTTGAGCTGACATTTAAGCTTGTTTAATATATTGTGTAAGCAGCTTAAAAAAAAAAGGGGACACCATCACTTTGAAGCCAGGTTAATATTAAAAACAAAACAAAAACAAAAACAACTAACTAACCAACCAACCAAATCACTGCAGAGAATCTCCTACTTTTTTCATAGTTTCACTATTTTAAATCTTGTGTTTGTAAAGTGTCATCAAAATCAGGTTAAATTGGCCAGAGCTAAGTCTGTAAACACTGAAGCATGTGTGCCCTACTCAAGTGAGCTGTCCGAGAAGCCTTACTGGAACTGACAGCCATTTTTATGGCAGGATTAGTTTTTCTCTGATCACAGAGAGGGAACAGCCACCCTGTCTGCCCTCAGCTGAGCAGGTGAGCTGGGAATGAATCCAGTCTGGCCACAGTGTTGGCTCCTTCTCAAAAGTACTGAAGGCTGTCCTGTCTGCTGTTGTCCACTTGATGAGGACAGGTGGGGTTGAGCAAGGTTGTAAGACCAGGCACTGGGTGCTGGGACCTGACCTCACAGCAGTAAACACCATCTACATGCATTTAGAAGCACAGGAATATAGCTGAGATTTGTCCTGATATCTCAGCTAAGTTGCAGACAGTAAGTCAAGTTAATTTGGCCTCAAGACCAGCTTCCATGTCTGCCCTGCAAGCACAGACTCAGCTGGTGACACTGACTGGACACTTGCTGCTAGCAAATGCACAAAATAAGCAAAGAGACAGGATATACGAAAAGGGTATTTTCCTGTAATTTCTTTCAGTGATGTTAAGTGATTTTTTGTTAATAGAAGTTTTCTGTAATAAAAAGGAGATAAATGTTGGTGCTGGAACAACATTTTAAATCCTGGGTATCCCACTTTTTTGTTTGCTTGAGCTGCACTGAGTGAAGAGGAATTACCTTGGGTGAATATGAAATATATAATATAGTTAATGTACATAAATAACGGAACTTCTTTTATTTTAAAATATTTTTTATTAAAACATAAGAAGAGATGGGCCACAAAGACATAATGTTTTCAAGTTGACTCATACTAAAGTACAGATCAATTAAAACCATGAATGTTACAAACCTGAGGGATTTTTCCTAGCTCATCCGAGGTTCTGACACATGCACAGGAAGCACATTTTATCACAAAATTAGGCAGATCAATTTTGTGACATTAGTCCAACATTGTGCTGATACAGTGAAATAGATGAAATCAAAGTGTGATGTGTGGCAGAGCAACCAAATCACATCAGAAACACCCAAATGTCTGCTTCAAGCCACAGCGTTGTATGGAGTTCTGAGAGAAAAAAGACTCCACTGACAAACTCCAGTTTGCTGATCAGTGGCTTGCTGTGGCAGGATGTTATGACATGGGATGAACCCAAGAAAGGTGGAGCTATGGTTTCATCACTCCAATGGAAGAATACACATTGCCATAACATCCATTGCGACATTGCTCTTTTCCCCCCTGGGTAGAGCTCTTTGTCATTTCTGGTACTTCAATGAGCAAATTCCATTGTGTGTTAAATCATAACAAGTAAGCTATAAAATGTGAATTCAATAGGCATAGACAAAGGCAAACAAAGCAATTTGGTCAGTTTAAGCAATGTGGAAATGAAACCATATTTTGACTGGGGAGGCATCAGAGGAAAGGGCACTGGTCTGAGATTCGAGAACATGACAAAACAAACCCAGACCTCCCATGATTCCACTGTGCATTGTGCACTGGGGGCCACTGGCTTGCTGACCTCTTCTCTCTGAATGTGAAAAAGATTTGCCATTCTGTCCTCAGCCTGGGATGTGGTGGTCCAGCTGTGGGTATTGGTTGTTTTCCCACCTTCAATGCATAAAAAAATTCATATGCTAGAGAATGATGGCAGCAGCTTTCATAGTGGCAACCATATACTTACCCAAGAAGTAGCCAGTCATTTCTACTTTCTACCAAAACTTGCTCGAACCTTCTGAGAGATGTCCTTTATGATAAGAAGTAAATAGGTCACAGATTTCAGGTTGCAGTCTCACTGCTGGAACCGAGAGCACGGATTGTTCTGTGGAAAACAAAATAAAACAAAACAACAAACAAACAAAAAACAGGTTAAGGAGAAAGCTGCAAAATAGTCCTTTTCTTACATTGAGCTACCTTCCTGATACTCTCCTGAAAACTAATTCAGGATCCTATTTTTCACATCTCCTTTCCTCCTGAATTTTTTGGAAAAGGTTTTCTTTAATCTAGGCTCCCTTCTCTAGAAATCTCATCTTTGGTTTCTTTTCTTTTTTCTTTTTCTTTTTCTTGGAGCAACCAGCAAAATATTATTTGGTAGAACAGTGGTGGGAATGCAATCCACTAATCAAAAGGATTCAAATGGATCTATGCGCTGCCAAGCTCTCTCCTTCCCACCCAGCAGAGGAGGAAAAAAAAGAAAAAGAAAAAAGAGATAGAGCAAAGGCACAGAGCTTCTCTCCTTCAGCAATCTCACAAATGCAAAACCTTCCACTCCAGTGACTCCTCATTAACTTACCAAATCTGACAGTCTAATTATCGTAGCTGCTTCACGCTTAGAATAAATAAATACTAAAGTGGGTGTTTAAAGAAATTGAGCAGTGAAATTCAGTCATCTAGACAGTCAATAGAGAGAGAGTTTATTTTAAATTTTTATATTCTTATGTATTTATATCATTTTAGGAAAGATAATGAGATAGTTGTCTTTCACGCTAATTGAGTTCCTAGGCTCATGGCTGCTTGCTGTCACAATCTCAAACTTAGCTTTAACTTTTGTGCCTTAGAAATGTGATCACTGCATCCCCATTTGCTCTTTTCTACTGGTAACTGGCTGAAGGCAGAAGTGCACCTGAGGGTGGGAAATAAGTATATGGAACTTCCAGACTGCATGTCTTTGACAACAAAACAACTAAGTCTTCTCAGATTTGCATTTAAGAGCATTAAAAGGAAAGTGAAAGTTAAAGAAACCTTAGATATAGCTTTGCAATTAGACAAATAACAGAAAAATGTCTGCCAACTTCTGATACAATAGCATCTGCCTCTGTGAAGGGTATTAGCAGTGCTCCCTCCCAGAGCAGTTCATCTCCCTGAACAATAGGACCTTTATAGAGATTCTCTGGCTAGAGATCAATGGGAGTTAGAGCATTTGATCCATGTCTGTAGGACTTTGTTTCCCCAAGTCATGTGGCCCAAACTTGGTTCCAGTTATCCTTTTGCAAGAGCATGAGCTGGGGAGTGAGCAAAGGAAACCCTCCTTCTTGTCCTTTCCATTGCCTTGTGCTCCTAAACCTGCAAGCATTGTGGCTGCTCCAGGCCAATGCCCAAGGAAGATCTTAAGCAGGACAGTATGTCCAGGGACTCGTGCCCTTGGCATGCTGCTTCCTGGAAACATCTATGAGGTTGCAATGTCTCTTTCTGAGGATAGTGACTTAATGACATAGCATAAAACCTCAGAGTCCTGTCAGTATTTTCACAAGCCACTACTGTGGTGATCAGGCCACAGGAGCTGAAGGATGTTTTGCCTGAGTTAAGTGAAGATTGGCTTTATCAGCTCACAGAAAAAGACTGCTTCTGGTTCAGAAGTGATAGCTGAGTTGCTACTCATCACCAGCCTTGGTTTATTCCCTTATAGACACACTATAAACTGGATTCATACACTTGATGGAAACGTCAATTTCTAGGTGTCTGTATCTGATTTTCAGTGAAGGATGTCCATTTTCTGTATACAGAGGTGGCAAAGCACACATAAGTGAGTGTAAAAACCTTTCAGCTATATAGAACACAGGGAAAGCAGCCAACCCAAACAAGCCATCTGTGAAAGCCAGCTCTTCTTTATACATGCTCTGTGTTAACAACTACCAGAGTTAGCTGATCCCAAGGGAAATGGGATTTTTGGTAGGCAGTGCTTGCAGCCTTCACATCCCATGCCTAAACTTGCTTTGTGCAAGTTTAGATGCAGCAACAGTTCTCTGTCAAAATCAAAACTATCTCCACCTCCTTGTCTCTGAAGGCATAAATATGGGGAAGTTTTAGGACAAACAGGAAAGTGTTACCATGACCTGGCACACTGATCTTGAATTGCTTCGGGGAGCCCACCTGTAACCAAAAGGAGCAAGCCTAGTTTGATTTGCAGCTTCATGGCTGGAGCTCTTCTCACAGTACATTTTGCTGGCAACTGCTTGGTGCTAACTCCAAATTCCACTGTTCTCCCTCCCTGCCTACCAGCCTGCTTTAAAGCACTTGTGGCCAAAACAGATGTAAATAAACCAAGGTTATGACTAAGAATATTAGACTGAAATTGTTATTGTGTCTGACCTGACAGCAGAGTAAAATACCTTCTCAGGAAGCCTTTTGCACTTCAGGACTGACACTGGGTTGAGAGCACAGCTCCTGCGTACTTGATTCAAGAATTTCATCTTTCTTCCAGGAGTTATTGGAACAGATCACAACTGGTCAGAAAACATTCTGCTTTAGCAGGTGGCAAAGGTTAGGCTGAAGTTTTATCAGAGGTACTGTAGTACAGGACTACTCTCCACAGATAATTGTCTCAAGATTGGCTTAGGCCAGAAAAAGGACAATAAATGCTCTCAGGGGACAAAATCTTTTCTTGCAGCATGTGTTACTCTTTTTTTTTTTTTTTTTTTTCTTTTTCCTAGCACTTTGCATCCAAATGAGCATAAGCAGCAGCAACTTGTTCCCCACTCTGTGAGCTGACCAGGAAGCACAGAGTCCCCTACTCCCCTCCCCATTCCAAGGGCAGCAGCCAGGGTCTGGTCGTTCACATTCTCCTCAGTAATGAGAAAGATGCTATTCAGAGGGGTTCTTTGAAACTCTCATTTCTCCAATTATTTTTTCCCAGGAATTGACCTTTGAAAAATATCCTCTGGCTTCCAGCTTGTCATAGCAACTTACAAAAAGGGCAGTTATGTCTACAATTACTTCATAACAATAGAAAATAATTTCTTATGGGAACATTATTTTTTTAAATGTTGTTTCCTGCTTGCTCTCACACACCTTGTATCAACCTCCTTCTCCTTTCACCTTTCATCTCCAACTCATTCTTTGCCCTTCTGCTTTAACTTTCTCCTTCAGAGGATGGGAACTAATAGCCAGCATCCTTCAGAACAAAGTAGGAACAGAATATATTTAAAATCTGCACTGTGTTATCATAGCAACCAGAATTTTAAAATGATATAGTTAAATTCTGAAGTAGTGCAATACTAAAATGACATAAGAGAACAAATGTCTTATGGCAGTAGGGATGTCTACATGGGAAATTATTCAGAATTGCCTAATTTTTACAGGCTTAATGAGTCACTCATGAATATAGTCTTGCATGACCATACTGCTCTGGTTTCTGCCCTGTGCACTTTGATTCTGCCTTCAGTATGTTGGTTGCTAAGTTATTGCCATGCAGTTGCCTGTCCAAAAGGTATTTCTTGCTGCATTATGGAGGATAATAAATATGGGATTGTGTAGAAACCCAGGTGAAATGAATCTCTAGAAATGTGTCTGAGAGACTGACACATTATGCCAATCTGTTTTCTCATTCCTTCTATTTCTCCTCACTTTCTCCCTTACTCTCACACTGTCTGTCTCTGTACCTGTTTTTTTCCACACTCTCTCTCTCTCTCTCGTGGCACTGACACTTTCATCTTCTCCCTTGGGGATTGGAGATGTCACTGCGGGAAGTGCTTGTCCGCCTCTCCGGCAGCAGCAGAGCCCTGTGGCTTTGACAAACCTCATTTAATTGGGAGGAAGCCAGGAGGGTTTGAAAGAACTGAAACATCCACGAAACTCCTTTTATCAGGCATAATTTAAACTCTGCATGGAAAAAACCCTATATGTATAAAGAAAAGTCAACTTCCCTCCTGCTGTGCGTGCTCCCCTCCTCCCCCCCCACCCCCGGCACAGGCAGGCTCCTGCGAGATTCCATCTTTTCATTTTTCTAAAAGTGTCAAAGTAGATTTGTGCTCTGTGGCTGGGTGAACAGAAAAGGAATGCAGATGTCTCTCACTCCTGCTCACGCACACACAGCACCTTCAGAAGGGCGGCAGTTTGGGAGAGATGCTGGCTGGCTGCTCCTTCACTTGGGATATGTCACAGAAGCCAGAAATTAAGTTTTCAAATAGCTTGACAACACAGCCTTAGAAGGTTTCTTCTTAATTGCCACTATCTTTAAAAGAAAAACACCAGCAAACCAGCATATCTGGTGACTGGGAGACAACAGAGAATGCCAGGGCTCTCTGGCCTGTCTCCCAGTAGAAAGGAGCTCTTCCCACTGAGAAACAGAACCTATAACTTGTGAGACCTTATATATATTTATCGTCAGCTGAGGGCAGGAAAGGCAGATGTGTGTGATGTGTATATGCAACTGTGTGCTTAAGAAAAGGCAGCAAGGGGAGAAGAAAATAAGTCAGGTAAAACTGAGGGAGAACTGGTGTGACAGAGTATGAGGAACAGCTGTTGCTTCCAAACATCAAAGGGAGCAGGAGGAGCAGACCAAGGGAACTGGGGCTAGCACATCATGCTGAGCAGCTGCGAATTCAGGACATCAGGAAGGACCAGCATGCCAGTTACACTGAATACACAGCTTGAGCCAGCCTGAGGAAAAGCTCAGGGCCCCTAGGGCTATAGAATGGGGGAGAAACAGCCCATCAAAGCACACAGACCTCAGCTTTGAAAGTGCAGCATGGGCATATCCCATCCAGGTCCACTTCTGTTATTAACTCTGTGGTGGAGTGGAAGAAAATGGAAAAACAAGCTGTGGAATTTGCACTGGGACGTAAACTTTGCAGCATACAGGAGTGGGGAGGGAGGGCAGGAAGAAACAAGATGTCCAGGTCCAAAGTACTGAAGAGGCTTCTAGTGAATGGCTATTTGAAGAAGGTCTTTGTTGGTGAGGTGAAATCAAGGGTCAGCTTACCAGCAGGCACTTGATAGAGCTGAGGAGGCAGAGGGCTGAAGAAGCCATGAAGAAGGGCATCTTGTGCAGAGATTCGCCCTGGAGGGAAAGCTGTGAGCATTCTGGAGGCCAAGTCCTCTGCAGCTGGAGCCCTGCTCAGCCTAGTAAAACAGATGGGAAAAGTAGTGCAGGAGATGAGCACAGGCCAGAAGGCCGGAACAAAATTAGATCCAGCCCTTCTCAGAGTTTGAGGCAGAGATAGTGATCCATGGAAGCTGGATAAACTCACCACAGATAAATGGCTTCCTAGGACATTTACTTTGGCTTGGTTATATCCAGGATCTCTGTGCAGGCTTATCTTTTCAGGGGAGTTTTGAAAATTAATTGTTATTTTTTTAAAGCAGTTTGTGAGTAAAAAGGAAAATGCTGGTGGGTGAATTGCATCTTACATGGCATAACTGGAAAGTTGGAGGTCAGTGTTAACCAATTTACAGGGAGAAGTGCAAGTGCACGGAATTACCTGAGTGGTCCAGGGAGCAGATTGGAGGTCAAAACTGAAAAACTAAAGGAAATACCTATTCCCCATCTCCTACCCTAGCACCAGTCATGTATCTGGTTGTAAAATGTGTTAGGGATTCAGGGAGATGAGTCTGCTTTCCAGGGTGAGAGATTAAATTAGATGTAACACACATGCTCCAAGCCTAGCAGATGCCAAAGCCAAGCAGTTGCTTCCTAGAGGAGCACGCAGCTGGGGACAAGGAAGTGGAGGAGAGAAAACAAACCAACAAGCAAACAAATAAAAACAGTTATTTAGTTTTACAGCTTACTTTGTTTGTTTGCTCTGATCGTGTTTCAGCACCAGGAGGCCCATGGAGCCCACTCTGTTGGGCTTCATTTCTCTGCCCCCAGTGCCCCATCCCCATGAGACCACGGCCAGGATCCCCCACCCCTCTGCTTTCCCTCTTTCCATTTGACATGGCAGCAATTTTGTTCCGAGGGTATAAAATGTCTAAGAAGCATTTGTAAAAGGTATCCAGCCTCACCTTGGTATTTAAGGGCTGAATTCTCACCTCCTGCAAAACAGTTTAAGTTTGTGCAGTCAGGGGTGCAGGGACAGACAGGGAGCTGAAGCATCCAGAGGTTACTAGATCCACGCTACCCAGGATATGGTGGGATCTTACCCGAGCCCTGCTGCCCCATAACCCAGCTGCTGCAAGCTGCCACCCTGGCAGCCTCCCACCACTGCTCAGGCTTCCTGGTAACAGGCAAGCTCTGCACAGAGCTCCCCTTTGATTTCCTAACTGGACATAGAGAGTCATGGCTGAGCATTCTGTGTAAAGCAGCTCTTTCCTTCTCAAGAGCCGAGAGTGCTAACATGGCCTTGGGATGCCTTATAGGTCTGGGGCCAACCCACATGCAGCCAGAGCTCTGCCATGGCCCGTCAGCATGCAGCAGTGAGGGAGCCTGTCAAGGGACCACAGCCAAAAAACAGAAAGTGCAGTATAGCAGAGCTTCAAGGAACATAGTTATTTCTTTGTTCTGACTGAGAGAGGGTCTCTTCTGTTCTAGGACATATGTTATCAGGAGTCGGGATGTACTGAGCTTTGTGTCTTTCTGAAGATGTGTGTGACAGTGGCTGGCATCTCGGCAACCTGTATTTTGCTGAAAACTTCAGCAAGTTTGTTCAGCAACCTGCTGAACAAACAGAACAGTCTGGGAAACACAGCTCTAAAGGACAGCATATTTCCTTTGAGCAGTGGTGAATCCGAAGTGATGAGCTGAACAGATAATGAACAGCAATGATGAAAAATGTGGCTACATCCACAAAGAACAGTTGATTCTTGAGTCCTGAGGACAGATCCTATCTATCCTTTTCTATGCATCTATGAAGCTTGTTGAGTGTGAGAGACCTGTCAAAATCAGTATGGGAGTGCCATGTTAATGACTCTCTGAGTTGTTAGGCACTTTGCCTGCTGATACATTTATTTCACACATATATATATGTGTATGCATGCATGTATGCTTGTGTGTGCATGCACATTATACATGCTTGAAAAATGCTTCTTTCCTTTACAGGCTCAGGAGTGTTTGGTGATGTGGGTGCCTCTTCAAGCTGAGGTATGTAACCAAGGCCAGAGTCTTGTAGATTTTGGCTACTGAAGAGTGTGAATTTTCCTCTCCTAACTAATCAGGGGATTGTTTCATTGTCTTGTGTAAAAGCTGCCCTGGTATGTCTTTCTTACCACTGTTGAGCAATGTTCCTACAGCATGTTTCTAGAAATGAAAATTGAGACAGTGCGAAGTCTGTCTTTGGTCTGGGCAAGAGGGCCTGGGAAAGCAGGACCTTCTGAATCAAATTGTGCCCCGCAAAAAGCTGCACATAATGTCTTCGAATTGCTGTTATCTGAGAACAATCCCTCCTCCTCATAGCATAATAGTCCCACTTTCTGCCTACCTCTACTGCCATCTCTCAAAACCAGTTGCATAGCTGATGTTAGATTTACTTTTTACTACAGAGCCACCCTGCTCTTCCTCCGCTTGCCAAAAGAGCTCATTTCAAGTTAAATAATTGCATAAAGAAACAAATAAACCCAGAGGCCATTTTGTCATTGCCATTACAGGTAGCTTACCTGTCACAGATCACTCCAAGTCTCTGAGGTCTCCTGGAAGCAACGAGTTCTAGAAAGTGTAATATGCAATCACACGATGAAACAAAAATCAAGCCAAAACTCATTATTTGAGCCCTTACAAAAACACGTGCTCAGAATTTCAAAGGGCCCTATAGAATCTGTCATCTTAATATTTATAAATATACATTATTCCTATAGGATTTGAGTACCAGCACTGATGTTAATAAGACTGTTCCAATTCTGTAACCCTTTCCTTTCATGCATTGTAAATACAGGCTTTGGGCCTCCATCTGTTACAGTGAGAGTCTTTGCTTTGACTTCAATAAATGCAGCATCAGTCCCCAGAGCCTTCACAGTGAGGAAGCAGAAAGAGGTTTGCAGGTCTGCATCCCCGGCTATTACTTACAAGGGCTACTGAGGTTCATGTATTCCCATATGGGTACGTGGGGCTTTTCTGCATGGACATGGCAAAAGGACTGTGTACAAAACAAAGGCACTTGGATCCCACTCTGTTTTTGCCCACTGGTCTTGCTGTCAGTTCCTCGCTACGTTCATCATTCATCATGTTAACCATTTTCATGCATGCTTTGTACTTATTGATTCAAGCATCTCTACCAGACTGGAACACTGCAGAGTTTGCAGCTTTGGGAAGCTGTGTTGTTGTTGCCATTCTTCAAGAACAGATTTCTAAACAGTACAGAATATGTGGAGAAACACATTCTTCAAATGTTTTCTTACAACACATGAATTTTCTCAAGCTTAGATATGAAGAAATGGCTTACATGTGGAAGATTCCCCTTGCAGCTGATTAATGAAGACCTTTTCTTGCATCAGAAAAGCCATAACATTAACTGGCATATAATGGCCTCTAAGTTTGGCTGGGCCTTATCCTGCAAAGTCCTATGGCATCTGCCCTTCTTTGTGCCAGGGAGCACACCAAGCTGCTCAGCTCAGCCACACTGTTCAGGGACAGAAGTGTCCAGCTGCAGATGAAGCAGGAGGCCCCTTTGCCTTCAACCTGTGCAGCCATTTCTAGAGCAGCAGGCCCTGGGGCTGGGTCACTCTGTGTCTGACTTGATGCACAGACAATTTGAAAAAGTGCAAATGGCTGAACTTTCAGCACTTAACCTTTCCAACAGCAATCTTTCACCATTAAGCCAGGCAAGCAGGTTGTTAAACCTGTCTATCACAGTGTAAGTAACAGGTCACAGCTGAAGCATTCTCTTACACCCAAATAGTAAGGTAATTTGTAAAGCGGTAAATGGCAATATAATCTGAGATAGGATTCATGACTGCTTAGGTGCCAGAGCTCTGGAATTATCACCATTATATAGAAGATATATATCTTTAGTAGCCTCTTCCCTGGTCAGTCACTGAGATTAACTCTGGCGGAATGCTCCTCTTGGATCGCCATTAACATATTCTCAAGGTCCTCCTTCCTTCTCCTTTCCCCCTCAACTGTAATAAAAGTGTAGAAATAAATTGTCTGTACCAAGTAGAGATGTAAAGTTTCCAGGAAAAAGAGAAGAAAACTGAATTAAAATAATGGTTTGGAATTTTTTTTTTGTTTTTGTGTGGCAGGTTTTGCCTCTTCACTGAGCTGGCCTAAAACTTTCAGACGCTGCAACACTCTGCCAGAAAGTTTTGATTCACTGGAAACATTTCATGGCAATATATCAGATCTCTTTAATATTTAACAAAAGTGCCAAAATTACTTAAATATCGTTACTGAAGTCTTTTCACTTTAATATTCTTTAAGGAGTTTAATATAGAAGTTAAAAAACGCAAATTCAGTTGCTAATGGCAGGGCAAAAGGTCTCTGTGAAATCTAACTGGAACATCATTTTGCTTGCGTGAAACAAAGAGGAAACTGGACTTTCTTTACCTTGCAGATAGTAATACCAGCTCACTTGCTGGGAACTGGGAGGAATACTCAAATTACTATGTCTTGAGCAAGATTCTTGACCTTAGTTTAACATTTATATAACTCAGAGCTTAGTAATTGTCTACAAGGGGTAGTATAAGAGTCAGTAAGCCAACTACTGCTGTCCCAGTCCAAACAAATCTCTCAGAACAGAATTCTGCTTGAGTGAGGACAGCCAAACTTGCCACTTTGAGTAGACAGAGCTTTGATTATAACTGGAAGATATGGGTAAGAAAACACTGTGTCTCTACTCAAGATTTAATGCAGTTAACTAATCCACTTTAAATCAGTTCAGATTAATCTCCTGACTGACCCCATATAGGCAAACCCGCAGAGAATTCTGAGGCCCCATTGTGTTGAGCAGGGTAAGAGCTGAGCAGTAAATATTTTCCCTACTGTAAAGATTAAGACCAATCTAAAACTGTAAAACAGTGTAAACAGCTATCCCTTAAAAGTGAGAGATACCACTCAAAAAAGTGGATGAACTACTGATTTAATCATCTTACAGTGATAGATATACACACAAAATGATGGAATCCTGTAGGGCTGATTGGCTTTTTTTTAACAGTATGAGTAGATCTGAAAGGTAGTGCTTGGGTTTGTTATTTTCTATCAGTATGCAGTGCAGTGTGTGCTAATGAGGAAATACCTCCCTACATGAAAACCCAGGTGGAAGTGGCTAATGAACTGATAATGAGGCAAGCAAGCCAGAGGACAAAAGTTAAACTTTCCTAATTGATGAAGAGAGAGATGCCTAGTGCTGTTGGATGAAGACGCTGAGGTTGCAGGCTGGAAAAGAAAATTTCTCATTAGTGAAATCTCTGTGGCTGCAGGACAGTATGAGCTCTGCCCATGTGGCAGGCAGTAAAGTGTAGGCTGTGGCCAGTGCCAGGCAGACAGGGAGTTTCCCTTCAATCTGGCCAGCATATACTGTGCCTTAGCTGCAGCACAGCTCTTCCTTTGGGATCAAAGCCGTACGCAGTTTATAATGACAGTAAGAATTTCATCATTTCAGAATTCAGTTTCCAACCATCCAATTTATTAAATGAAGCATCAGCATAAAAAAAAGTGAGATAAAAAAAAAAAAAAGGCAGCATTCAGAGTTCAGACTTCATCTGCATTTTCAAAAATGCCATTTGATGTTTGTGTTTCACAGCCTGCTGCTTGTTGCCTCCATCTGCCGGTGGCATTTTGGAAAAGCAGGAGATACTAAAAATGTTATCAGGAGAAAGAGTTGACTATGGAAAGCTTTTAAATCTCATTCAACATAGAAAAGCTTGCAGACATCTGAAAAACAAGGATTAATATGAAAACTATTGATGTGCCTGAAAAAGCCAAGTGAGCACCACGAGTCTGCAAAGGGAAGTGATACTACCTGGCATAGGAAACTACAGTCAGTCTGTGTGATAAATAAAGCTCACTCACAGCAAGTTACAGCTCACAGCAAGCTCACTGCGTTATAAACAAATAAGCACTGCTCCCCCTCTTTGCAATCCAAATGTCAGAAAAATGAAGCATAAAACGATGCATTGGGTGCTCCAGTATTCCCAGTTTGGCAAAAGCAGTAGCTTAATGTCATGGGCTGTGATTCTTAATCCTTTCCTGCCCTTGACCCCTGCTGTCTAGATTCAAACTTGTAACCATTAATGGGGCTGGATCAAAACACTGGCCTTCTGGTGTCACCAATGGTGTTTAGAGGGGATTTAAACTCCCTGCTTTTCAGTGCAGTGAAATGAACACAGCAGTAGATTAATGCAAGGATTTGAGCTCACACAGCATGAGAGCTTTCAAAAATAGTGTTAACAGAGCTACAACTGCCTCTTTCAGGGAAAGCAAAATGAGGGGAACTGAACAAATGAACAAACACAGGGCAAAGCCTTGTTGTTACGGGCTGGGCTCCTAAGCACAGAGAACTGGGGAGAGGGCCAGTGAGTGCACTGGGACATGGGGCTGGAGCTCTCCCAGCCCTGCACATTCTGCAGGAGCCAGTTCTGAAGCCAGGGCTGGGGGAATGTCATGCTTTGAGGCTCCACGCCTGTGTGTAACTCACTGTCCCAGATCTCTGGTGGTCAGAGAGCATGAGATCAGAAGGTACAGGGCAGGCCAAGGAGTTTCTTACCTGTCTCTCTGCTCACCTGGGTTTGGGCACAGGCTGAGATTTCGTCAAACTTCAGGCAATGGGCACGGGGACCATTTCTGAATTTCTCTGAGCAAGAGGGCATAGGCACAGGTGGACAAGTATTGCCTTGCACAGTTCTTCCCCTGCTAATTTTCCATAGAGCAGCTAGGGGAGCCACTCTTCCTGCAGCTGCCCTATGTGTGCCTGACTCTCACACTCTGTCTCCTCTTCAGGGTTTGCAGCAGGATGTGCTCAAGCCCACAGTAGTGACAGGAAAACATCTAAAGGTTTCCAGCTCTCATTTCAAAGATTCCTACTAATCCACCTGGCTCAGGAACCCTTCCAGTAACAACCTCAGTCTGGGGCTGAGCCTACACTGCTGAATCCAGAGGGAGTTTTGCCATCAACTTCAATGAGAATAGGATCACACCTCAGAGCTTTGTTTTGCGCGTGTTTGTGCTTTGCCTCAGGCAGGAACCTGTTTGTTTGTTTGCTGCCTGTGCTCACTGCAAACATCAATAGGACTAGCTAAAAGCATTCAAGCCATCAGATCTGGGGAAGCTTCCGAAGTTTGTTTGCTTATCTGAACTGTCCCAGGCACTGGGATTCACTCCACTGGGCTGGGAAGAACCTCAAGAGGGAAGGTTTCCTCAAGCAGCTCCAGAGCTTCTACTTGGTGAGTGATCCCTGGGGGGACAGCAGCACTTGTGCCTCAGGGAAGAAGGGGGAAGTACTCAGGGCATGTTTAAAGCAAATAGCTTTAAACAAAGGGACTGATTTGCCTTTTTACTGGCAGCCTCATCAAAAACTGACTTGATTTAGTTCATGACTAGAGAATAGTCTAACCACATATGCACAGCCTTATTCTAAGCAGGCTGGTTTCTACATCCCAGGTTTGAGCCATGTGTTTGGCTCCACTGTGTGGCTGCAGCATCTCGGAGTTCCTTCAGCCGGCTTTGAGGAAGGGAAAAGATGCTGGCTCTCCAGTTGGCAGAGGTATTGCCCCAAGCACTGGTTCAGTATCCCTCTTCCATGTTCTTGCCAGCACGGTGGGATGCTTCCATAGGAGGGTGTCCTCTTCTACACAAACTCTTGCATTTCTGTCTGCTCCAGCCACAAATACCATCATCATCATGGCATCACGGCACAGGGCATTTCTGTAGTCCATCATTAACAAAGCATTCTATCCAGTCTGAAAGCAATTCAGGTTTGAAAACTGCTTATACTGACTGGAGCTATTTCCATGCTGCCTAGGTGTGTGTCCTCCTCTCCTAGCCCTGTCACTGGCATCCTCTGTAGCAGCAGAGGCCAGTGCTGCTGCTGAGGCAAAACTGGAGGAGTGCTAGGAGGAATTACTGCGCAGGACAGTTATGGTCACCCAGATATTCGGTGTTGATTTTACTAATTCCTTCATTAGTTTACCATTTGTGCTCCCACTTTTCAAGTATCCCTCAGTATCAGGAGAGTTTTTGGCACTGTATGCAGAGATGACTGCTGTCAAAAAATTGTCATTGGTTTGTCATCCACGTGAGCATGTCTTTCCTCCCTTCAGAACATGTAGAGTACCCAACCAAGCTTTCAGCAAGTTAGAGAAGAAAGTGCTTCCTCCAGCTGTCTACTGTGTGCTCACTCCCTATCCAAATTAAACTTGCTGTGGACAGCGACACATTCCCATTTCACGCTGGTTTGATTAATGTGTCGCAGCTAATTGTGTGAAGGATTCCAGCCCTTTCGACTGTGAGACCAGGTTATTGTTCAGCCAGTCGTGGCTACCATGTGAAAATGGGGGCTGTTTAGTGTTCATGCACCAAAATCAAAGGAGGGGCATCTTGGACTGGGTCACAGAGCAACACCCACTTCTTTGAAAAGATGTTACTATGCTCTACTAAACCTGTAAACCTCTTGCTCAAAGCACGTCTTCTCCCTCCTCCTCTTCCCCCTGCTCTCTTTTTTTCCCCTCCAGAGAGCCAGACTCCCCCCACACTCTCTTAGGGTACAAGAGAGAGAGAATGGCTAGACTGCAGATGGGTGGATTTCACATTCTAGGGTTTTTAATATTTCACTTTTATATTTCTCTTAGAGAATGATCCTGCTGAGAGGCTGAGAATCAGTGCTCATCATTTCCCCCTCACTGACACTTGAATATATTTTCCCAGGAGAAAACATTAAACAAAAAGAGAAAGACAGAAAGGGGGAGAGAGAGAGAGGGAGAGGGAGAGTGACTGAGCTAGCTTTTCAAAGCATACTTCTCAACCTGCCCACATCAAAATAAGAGACAACTGGCCCTTTGAAGTCCAGGACGCAGACTTCTCTACCAGCCCATGTGGAAATAAAAGAAGCCAGCTTTATAAATCACACAGATTTCTCACCTTGCCCACATCAAAATCGGGGACAGTGACCTTTAAAACCGAGGCTTAGGGCCCCCAAACTAATTTCCATAAAAATAAGTAGAGTTCAGATAAACTGTGTCCCCTGGTACCTGTCAGCTTTTCCAGTGTAAAACAGGAGACATTGTACTTTGTACTGAGGACTGGGGACTAACTAGATTGTTAGCACTTGGGACAGTGAAATCTTCCATCAGCCTAAGGTGTATCTCAGTGACACAGCTTTGCCATGGGTGTACTTTTGCCTGTATCTTAAGGCACTGTCTGAAAACAACACTGCTGTCAAGTAGTTTAAGGGATTTAGTAACTCTGTCTTTTTCCTAATATGAACTAATGATCCAAAAATGATTAAGTGGTCAGTGGCTCACACCAAAAGTTCCACATTCTTGTGAATTAAATCCTACCTGGCTTATACTTGGGGAGCTTGGAAAGTCCTGGCCAGTTATCTTCAGTTGGGACCCCTAATACCTGTGCAAAACAAAAAAAGAGAGTGAGAAGAGCAGTAGCCTCAGTATATTGTACCCTGCCTTGGTGCAGAGCTGGATGACTTGGTCTCAATGGAGAGAGACTATGGCCTTTACTGTGACCCAGCACAGATTTGCACTGCCATAAGTGGTACTGGATCTACCTCTGCATATAAATGACATGCACATTTTAGCACTGGATGTTACAATGGAAGGGTTCCTGCTGAGACTTAATGTTGTCACTCCTGGGAACATCACTGAAGGTGTATGCAGCTTCACTGCCAGGTACCATTCATGCATATGTTCACCAGCCCAGGGATCACACTATTCAGCTGCTTTTGCTGTTGGAGGTGTCCTCCTGTGCCAGCACTGCACTGGGGACTGCCCATTGGCATTGGCACCCACTGATACTTTCAGTGGCAACTTCGACTGCAAGCTGAGATAGAAGCTCCTCTAAGTGAGGGGTAACACAGGCAGGAAAGACAGCCAGGAACAGAGAGGAGGATGGACACCACTTAGGATGGTATTTGCCTCTAGAAAAAATGTTGATGAATTCACAGTCAGACTGTCCGATGGTTTGACAGGATGAACATATTTCACAGCATAGAGATTTTCCAGCTGTATGTCTATATGGTGTTTTAAACAACAATCTGGCATGGAGATAAGCACTCTGGATGACATAGAGTCATGCACACAAAAGCAAACGGTCTCTAAACCAGCGCCTGATACCTTTATTATTAGTACATGAAAGGAGCTGACTATTAAAAAACAGTAGGAATCCCCGTTCTGAACCTCTGACTATGCCAAATATCTCAAGCTAGGCATCGAAAACCTCTAAGGAGCTTTGAAATCTTGGCCTAACACAGAGCCTCATTCCAGGCTGTATAATAACATAAAACCTACTGTGAAAGACACTAATTATTTCATGGCTCTTAAAACTTCCTCATGATTTTTGAATAAGTTTTTGCCTTCTATAGCACAAATCCTATTAATCACGGTATCAGTTCTAATACCAGAGAAATGACGATAGGGCTGTAACCCTCCAACTGTAAAACCACAGGAAATGCATCCAGAGATTTCAGCCATATGTGGAAGGGTAGCCTTCATTCACACTGCAAAACTGAGTCCTGCCCTGTTTTTGAACTGTTAATTGGTCAAGTATGGATTTTTTTTTTTCCCTCAATAACTCTCTCTATTCACTTTCTATGAAAGAGAAATTCAGCATTTATTTGAGTGAACTGAACTCAAGTCTAATAACTAGACTAGCTCGTCTTTTTAACAAATTCTAGCTAGAAGCAGAGAGGAAAACCCAACCTGACAGGTGTGCTTCTGGATGAAGGCATTAAGAAGTAAAAGCTTGATTTCAACAAACTTGAGGCTGTAAAGTCTTCTCTCACCACTTCACAACTTTAAGTCTTCTGTACTTTCTGCTTTGACATCCCATTGTTGGAAAACTGCCCGTGCAGGAGAGTTAATTCCTGGGAGACGTGAAAGGGCAGATACCTATGGCAAAACCTAGTGGGAACCTCTGGGTTAACCTTTCTGGAGAGCCAGTAGTGTGGTCAGCAGCGAGCAGTCAGGATCATACAGAATCCACCAGCGTCAGGAACTATCTCAGTTTTGCCAATAACCACTGAGGGTGTAGCAATGTGGTTTTGTTTCCACTGCAGAAAAGTCATCTTGAGAGGCTTTTAAATCTCTCTGCTCTTATTCACTGCTACCTTTGTAAAGTATCTGTCACGCTTTTCATTATGCAAAAAGCAGTCTCTAGGGCCACACCATAATCTGGTTGATAGAAAATGTTCCAAGTCAATATAAAAGGACCTGCAAAAAAACCCTGGGCCTTGCCATTTTCCAAAGTAGCTTACTAGCAGTATTAGAACTTCTTTGTGAGATTATAGTGTACTGTATCCTACAATAAGTAAATGAATTAATGAGAAGGAATAGAATTTGCAGTACCTGCACACTTTTTTATGCCTGCTTCAATTTGATGTCATTTTAATTGGCTTTAAATTTTTGATGAGATGACAAACATCAAAGGAAAGTCATTTGATTTACTCCTGTGTCTGTAAGAAAGTTGCCAAATATAAAATGGGTTACCAAGTCTGCTATGAACTTGGCAGACCGAACCAAATTATTTCTGCTATTCACAGGACCTATGCTCCAGACTTCACAATCAACTACAGAGCTGGAACAGCAGATTCCTTTCTCTCCCATTTCAGGATGTATTTTACTCACCGTCCAGATCTTCTCCAGCTGTTCAGGAGCACTAGAAGTTCCTGCAAATGTTGGCTGGCCCTGGATCATTTCAACAAAGACACAGCCTGCACTCCTGCAAGACACCCAAGGTATTAATTCATTCACATGCTTCATATGCATAAGGTGAGTGTGGGGTGATCAAGGGAGAGATTGCAATTGTTGGAAATGGAAATGTAAAAATCTTGATCTCCAAATTCTGAAATCCTGACATAAATTGTAAATACTACATGTTTTGCGTCTCATGCAAAAAATACAAGTCTGATGTATAGATACTGCGCATCCACCTGTTTTTCATTTAGTGTGTGTGTATAGGAAGCAAGGCAGGACACGAGGTGTCTGCATACATGTACCTAAGCTTCAGCAAAGGTTGATCTACCTCCTTGGTATGGTGTTAGGCAGGGTAATTCAGTATCAAAAAAACTCTACTTCCTACGGGAAGGACCATGCTATACAGCCCTGGGCTTCCAGCACTGTCCTAAGTGCTTGCATCTGGCCCTTGTTCCCACTTGTTTGCAGTAATCAGCAACTTCATCCAAGTCCTACACACTGAAACGTTTGACCTAAAAACCCAGCAAGTAAAATAAGACCAAAGGAGACTAGCGATTCATCACATTCACATCCTTCCACGTTAAATGTTTTAGAATAACATGAAGCAGTCGAAGTCGCCTGTGAATTATGGTCCCATCCGCTTTTCTCATCAGCCCTGCCAACTGAAAAAAACAACACCCTTCACCAGCAAAACAAGACAGGTGATATCCTTGGAAAAGAAACTCACTAAGTACCATCTTTTTTTTTTTTTTTTTTTTTTTTCTTCCCAGCAGCAAACTGTTCCTTTCAGGTCTCTTTCAACCTATCCTATTAAAAACGCACCTTAAAAAAGATAGTTAGGAAAGATGCCTGCACAGCTGTAGGTTGTTTTCTGTGAGAAAAAGGTACAAAATCTGTGTGATAAGAGTAGGAAAAATAAATGGGGAACTACTAGACGGTTTATGGGCTGGAAGGGTACATTAGATGCAGATAAAACACAGAAGCACTAACCAGTAGAGTGATTTCCCTTCAGGAGCAATTAGCCCTCCTCTAGAAAACTGAAAGCAAGATTTCACAGCATAAAAAAATTAAGTGGCAAAGTAATCCTATTTTCATGTTGTCCTCTGCTCTATACTTTTGCTAAAGCAAACCAGCCAGCTTAAAAACAAAATTAAAAACAACAACAAAAAAACAAAAACAAAAACCCCAAAACAACACACCAAAGCCTGCAAAAAATGCTTAATTTTATTGAAGTGGATTAGTCCTGCTGGGAATAATGATTTGATAGTTGTGGTCAGGATAGATTTAGCTATTTGCTGGTGTTTTGTTTTATCTTTTATTATGTGTTGTAAAACTCTGCTCATTTACATTTTATCTTTACCGTCCAAACATTTTCTAGGTTTTCTGCCCTTTCACTAAGCCCCAGTCCAACTTTTCAAGTTTCATCTTCCTGTTATACCAGATTTGAGTCTTTCAGGCTTAAATGTTGAAACCCCAGGTTTGTCTAACTGACTCTGACAGTATTATTCTCACTCACAGAGCTACAGCTAATAATCTCCTCTGGTCATCTGTACTGCTCTCCTACCACTTACATCGTGTTTTTGCAATGCTGCAGATGCTTTTCCCACCTGGCTGTGGTTGGTTGAAAGCCTGACATGCAGCTCATCTCTGGTATTCATTTTGGTCATCCTCAGGTAATGTCAAGCCTGTTTGCAGATCCATATCTAATGCTGTTTTCACAAACAACTCTGATGTACTTTGGGTCTTCTGAGCCTAGCTCCTTATTCGTCAAATGTGCTTTCACACAGTCCAGGCTTGTCATGAAACTTAACCCATACTTTTGCAACACAGATTTTTGTGTTTCACAGTACTACCACATCACTAGATTTTATTTTGGAGCCCAGTCTGCTGAGACCAGTGCCATAACAACCCTCTGTTTTCACAGCTGATACATGTACTCAGATGGCTCACCCTATTTTGCAACCACAGAGGCTGCTGCAATCCACTGATGCCATTGCACAAGTCTAACCACATATGGTCAGTGCAATTTAGGTACTTTTGATTTGTGTTGTGAATAGAACTTTGTGTTTTTGAAGCAAGCAGTCCTGACATTTATCCACAGTTTGGGTTCTGATATCCTAGCTAGAAATGGCCATTAGACTGGCAGCAACAGAAACATCACATGGATTCAATGTAGCCCCCAAATGACAGAGATACCACTAGACATCCTGCAGAGATTACTTCTGATGAACAGGACTGTGAGGTTTTCTGAACTGAATCTAGACATACAACACTGAGGAAAAGGGCTAGTAACAGTGAAAGTGTTCTGTGAATGTGATCTTTATGACTTAAATTGCTCTGATGAAAGATTTGAGGCAACAGAGTTCATTGAAGGCAAACCAGATCAGCAGTGGTTTCCATTATTGCTGAGAAGGCATACAATCCAGGCAGAGCAACACATGGAAGTAAGAACTAGAAGGCTCTTTTTTTCCCCTACATTTATTCCCTAGATTTTTCTAGATTCTGTCTAGCTCTTGCTAATAATTTGTTCAAAAATTCAAATCTAATGTAACAGTCTTTTTGCTACTGGACAAGCTGTCAGTTTGAGGAGAGGAACAACTTCTGAATTCTTACAAATTTGCCTTCTGATAGAACTCTTATTTGTATTCCTGGTTTATTCCAACAATATCTGGATGCCTTTCAACTCCAGTATCTCTTATAAAGACAGAGCTATCAGAGCAACCGCAACAGCTGAAAAGGAATAACAGTTTCCTGTAGTGTGACTCAGCTGATGAGTTTCCTTTAATGCTTATTTGATACTGCATTGATTCACCAGAGGCAATTGTAACTGTTGCTACCTCCGTGTGCTTTCAGGCTGAAATATGCTTTTCCTTACAGAAAATCCAGAAATAGCTGGAACCAGTAATGCAGTGACATATGGGCACCCACCTCTTTTCCCAGCTGGATTTTTCTATGGGTTAAGGTAGGACCTTGGAAAAAAAGACCTCATTGGTGCTAGTCAGCTGATTAACCTCTCCAGAAACCTCAGTCTTCCAATATATGAGAGCTATAGGCACTGCCCTTCCAGCATTATGAAGATCCTTCTCTTAATGAGAATGGTTCAAAAAGCAACCTTTAGTTTTAAATATTTCTCAAGAGTTAGGTCTAGGTCAGTACTGGTTTGTTTTTCTCCCTCTTCCCCTCAGCCCTCTGGTGTTCATTCCTGAGGTGCCCTCACCTCTGAAAGCCCATACACTTCTCAAAACATGTCAGTTCCACAGAGCAGTCTAGGAAAGCACTGGGGCAGAGCAAGCAGTGCATCATAAAATGCAGAGGAGTTTGATGAGGTCCTACAGCATGTTCTGCCAGGAAGAGGACATGCAGAGCATCCCTTCACTGACTGCTTTGTGGCTGTTCAGTAGTCACAGCTACCTTTTTATACTTGCTGCATCCCTCTGAGACTGGTATATTTTCATTAATGGGATCCTAGTAGTGAGAGGGAAAGACAGAAGTGCTGTGCTACGGCTGGTCTCCCTCGCAGTGGTGTCAGACAGAAGTATCCTGCTGAGATCAGTAGAGTTACATCAGTGCAAATAAGACCAAGGACTTTGTGGTACCTCCTCAATCAGTTAGTTTTCTCTTTTGCTTCCTATGTTAAGCAGACATTGTACCATCCTGCATGAGAAAACAACAGGCAGTTTTACTATCTGCAGGCCCTCATGATGTCTTTCAGGAAGGGGCCTAGGCATGATGTTTCAGCATGCACCAGACATGTATGTGAAGCAATACGCTGACAGCTAAAGTAGCAGGAGAGTTGTAACTGGTTGAACATAGTGAACATAGACAGGGTTGGTTCAGACAGCCCTATCACATCAGCCTGCAATCCCTGGGACAGATTTGGATACTTCAGTTACTCCTCAGTCTCCAGTACTGCATCACACAATGGAGAAACACCTTCATTGGGATTAAGATCTAGGGTATCTCCGTGGCATCCTGCAGTTTCCTCTCCACAGATTCTCTGTCACTGAGGAATTGCAATTTGGCATTTAGCCACAAGTGTATCTTTCACCTTGTGCCTCACCAGGCAGCACTGCATATTGGAGCCCCTGGCCTAAGTCTCCCAGTTTGACAAAATAGGGCAACACGATCCAGACTTGGGAGAAGGCTGTAGTGGGCCTGGCAGATCTATGTCAAATGACTGCATAGGAATTCTAGGTGAATCTATCTGGGGAGATTCCTGCAACTACCGTAGAAGAAATTACATGGAAAACCTGTCTGAAAAGAAGACATGACTGTAGGTACTCATGATGTTGAAAACTGAATTTTGAAAACTAGCACTGAACATGCATAAAGCCTTTAGTGTTTAAAAAAAGTCTCCCTCATATGCAGCGTAATGTCGCTGAAACATTGTTAGTCTCCCTGAGATCCCTTAATTGAATTTTCTAAAGTCTTGAAGAGATAGTGAGGGAGAAAGAGAATAAAAAGATACAGGGAGATTAAAGCAGCTTTTCTAGTTAGTCCAAGAGCTAGTGAGACTCCTTCTGTATCTCTTTCTTCATCTATTCAAGGCCTCATTCACTTCCCATGTGCCTCCCACTGACAGTATTGCTGCTTAAGCACACTATGCATGAATTGCCATAATGTTTTATTTTGTTGTAATTGGTTTCTTTAAACCAAGGCTTTAACACCCACTGTCTCATGCCATTAGCAAGGGCATTCTGACCTGCCTTCATGTAAATTGCAGTATCCAAAAGAAATAGCTTTTTTTTTTTTCTTTCTTCCCAATAGACAAGTAACATCTGTGTGAATTCGCATTATTTCCTAATAGACAAAAATTGAACTTAAATGCAATGTACATCAAGATAATAAATGATCCTTGTTAGAGGAAGTTACTGAATAGAGCTCACTGAAGAACTCTCTATTCTCTCAGCTTGACATCTTTCTTTAGGGCCAACACTTGGAATGTTGTTATTATAAGGAGGCGTTATAACAAAGGTGCCTATAGTGTGAATGTTGTTCAGCAGGACTGAGTACTCTGCTGTTGGAACTGGACAGAGTGCTGGATGGGATCTTTGTATTGCAGCCCTCTGCTGCCATTCACTGCACTGGAGCAGAGTTATGTAGTGGGGATGCTGGATTTGCACAAGCAGAAATGCCAGGCTTTATGCATGCAACCAGGGCTTTGGACAGGCTCCAGCTTTCAGAAAAAAAAAATACAGGTTACTACCAGCATCGACCTAATGCAAACCCTCCAATCTGTTAGGCAGGCATCTTCCTTAAACACAGCAGATGTTCCTGAGAGACTGTCTGGAGAGCAGAGGTGGCAAGGAGTGGGAGGGAGAAGTCAGGACATTTGGACTGGCTTAGCAGCTGGAAGCCATTAGAATTTAGCAAGGTTTTCCTCCTCAGAGAAATCTTTAAGCAATTAAATTAGCATCAGCCCTAGGGAAGCTAACAAACAAATCTCCTGTTTCCCTGAACTGCCCTCCAGATTTAGTTCATCAGAGTCTCCAATAAGCCACAGATCTCTGGCAGGGGATACTGGCTGGAGCTTTGCAAACTTACAAGCCCTCTTCTTATGCATACATCAGCCTGCTGTGCTCCCACCCTTTCACAGCCTTCAACTCTGCACAGCAGTAAAGGAAAGTGTCAGTGTGACATGCACAGGCAGAGGATCTACTGATCTGAAGAAAGGGCAGAGCTGCAGTACTATCTACAGAGGTAAAATTGGCCTGAATAAAGATGCTCTGCTGTTCCTTGATGAGATTCACATTGTCCATGAGTAAGTCAGGACTGTGTTGCTGGGAGCAGGTTCATGTTGGTGTAGAAGAGAGCCAGAAAGTGGATGCACACTCACACCCATCCAGGCCAGCTCAAAAGGTCCAGTGAGAACCCTGTGAAACACTCATTCTCTCCTGCATTTTACCTGCTCTCAGGAGCTTCTCTCACTTCAGTTTTGCTATTGCATAGCTTGCTTCCCATGATTCCCAGGCATTTTAAGATTTTTTGATAGGGCTCATAAGATAAGAAGTCTTAACTGAAGACAGTTCTTCTCTTATATGAAGTGTAGAGCACACCTAAGATGTTCTTTAAGATGAATGACAAAGTATTTCAGAAGTAATGAACATCTTAGACACTTTTATATCTCCAGACCTATTCAGAAGCCCTTTACTGCCATCTTTTGTTACAAAGGCCAGAATTATCATTTGTGTGTTCATGATTGCATGCATTGTTTCTTCACAAAGCCATAGCTGTAGAGAGCTACCACTGACTTAGCCAACCACATATCTACAAAACTGTAAGTGCTTTAAGGAAACATAAGACCTGAAAGTGCTTTATAGATGTCACCAAATGAAATTTACATACTTTATAAATATTGTCAGGTCTGATTTATATAACTCCATAGCTGATGTGTACTGACACCATTCCTCAAAATGTCTATGAACCCTGCAGTATGAAACTCCTCCATCTCACTTGCTTTTTACTCACAGGTGTTAGTTCCTCTGCTTACAACTGTTAGTACTGTAACTTGGTTGAGTTCATTTAATTCAGATAAAGATGTTTTTTTCCCAAAAAAAACCCCAGATGATTTGACATAGGCCAGTACCAGATATCCAGATCAGAAGAATAATCTGTAGCTCCAAGCAAAACATCAGGAGGACGGTACCAGAGTGTCACCACTTCAGAGGAGTATGTCTGACTGGGGATGGACTTGGCACGAGCGAGGCCTGCCAGAATAAAAAATACTGAGTGCTGTGGCAGTACAGTCTTTCTGTGGGTACAATACATAAATGATAACAATAATTGGAAACAGAGCATTATTTTCTCTCAGTTCAGTAAACACAAGGAGTCCCAATGCAGATTACAATCAATTGACAAAAAAAATTGTATCTGGAAGATACCTCTGGGGCAGATCAGATCAAGCAATATGCTATGTTGTGCTGGGTTTTACCATTTGTGACTGAAGCGGCCATCACAAACTGATGCCAAGAAAGCCCATCTGTTCAGTACATTGCTGTGGACTTTACATGTCACATGATTTTCTGAAGATAGAGGGGTTGATTCTCAGTTCTCTTGAACTGGTTTTATGCGGCAGTAATTGCTCTGACTTAAATGAGGTCACTCCCTGCAACTAGTAGTGCAAAGACAAGAAAGGCTAGACAGACCACAGAAATACTTTTCTGAAGTTCAGTAAGAGGTTATGCTTCAGTGTCTTTACTGGCTGTGGATGCAGATCTATATGCATGCTAAAGCTTCAGTCTGAGCAGATATATTAGCAGCATACAAATTGTGACTCACCAAAGTCAGCTAATTTGAGCTCACCAAGACAGCTGATGAGCAAGTTCTGGGGTTTCAGATCACGGTGAAGAATATGTTGTTGGTGGATGTATGCCAGGCCTCGCAAAAGCTGGAACATGAAGAGCTTAAAAAAGCCAAGAAAAAAAAAAAAAAGAAAACTGAAATGATTTGGTGTGAATTTGCATTCATACATGAGCTCTGAACTTTGTAAGTCCTGGAACAAAGCAGAGGCAAAGCAACTGAGAAATGAGTAAAAATCTCAAAAATGAATAGAGTTGTCTGAGAAGTAGAAAACTGTGGTGGGATATGATTGCTTTCAGGTGGAATATTTCTCCACGAAGATAATTAAAATGCAGTCCCTAATTTTGGAAATTCAGCTTTTTTTTAGAAGTGGAGTGTTGACTGCAGGAACTGCATGCCAAAAGACAGTCTAAACATTCGGAACAGCAGATATTCTGACCTCAGTGTTGATAACGAAAACATGAAGCTAAGCACGATAAAGGCTTAAGGAGCTGGAAGATTTTTCCAGTTGAACCAGTTATACCAGCAGAGGGAGTTGTGGGGCTGCTTCTCACACCTACACTGCCTCTCCTCAACCCCAGCTTGACCAGTGAACTTACTCGTTTGGCAACGTGAGCAGTTATCTTCAAGCTGGGAAAATCAAGAAAACAGAAAGGGAAATAAGAAAGGAAGTTAGAAAGAAATATCTAATTCCTGCCGCTATGGAAGTATAAATAAGCCATAAGTAAAATAAGTTGGATAGAAACAAGGTGTGAAATTGGATAGTGGCTAGAAAACAAAACACAGTAGAAGTATATAGTTTATCAGAGGAGAGATTTTTTTCACAAGAAGCTTAACCTGAAGAGGAAGATAAACAGTGACACCCATAGGTAATTCTTGTACCAGAAAAATGTCCCTGTGATATTCTGCAGACTTGCATCATACTCAATAGGAATCACTCAGAGGAAAAAACATTTGCCAGCAAAAATGAAACGAACTAGATCAACCCCTAAAGGACCAGTACATTATTTTTGTGATTTGATTTCTGCTGACAGTGAGGGCTTGAGGCAGGAAAGAAGAGCAGCTGGCTAGTTTTACTCACACAAATGCCAGGGAGTACATGTTGCAGCCGTGTACTCCATGTGCTTTACAAGCCTGCCTGGTAGTAGAGCCCTGGAGATCTGTGCCAAAACTACAGCACCACGTCTTGGACATATCTGAGCTTTAAGGATGTTAAAACTCAGGGCCCCAAGAAACTACATTAGAATTGGTGTTGCTTAACAACTATCTGAAAAAAGATGTGAACAAGGTGGCAGCATTTGAAGATGACAGAAGTATTTAGATTAGCCAAGATAAGAAGTGACAGTGAGAAACTTCAGAGAGATCTGACAAAGTCAGATGAATAGGCAGTTTGATAAGGTACAAAGTTACTGTTGACAGCTGTAAGATAAATTAACTGACGCTACTCAGGAAAACGACCCAGGCATTCACCGAGGACATCTGCACTGAAACTGTAAGTCAGTGTGCAGCAAAAAGCCTGAAAGTTAATTAAATGTGAAGATGTGTATGAAGGAGAGTCAAAGACTATTATAACATCAGTCTACAAAGTAATGGTACATCTTCAGCTCTGCTCAGTTCTAGTCAACCTATCCCAAAAAGCTGTGGCAGAAACAAAAGAGATTTAAATGACTGTAAATATGAAGACATTATCAAATAAAGAAAGAGTGACATTTGAGAGCTTTTAACTAGAGGGATTAATAAAGTATTCTAATTATAATCTGTGTAAAGATAAATTTGCTTGCCACAAGACGTCATTGTCCACAAAAGCTGAACTAGGCTTATGAAATGGGAAGAACTAACTGCAGAAAGGCTTTGGAGACCAAGAGGTAGTCTTTCACATCTTTATCAGAGTCAGTTTTTCTCCAAAGTGCTTGTCATATATGGAACAAATAGACACTAGCAAGAGCTTAAAGATATTTGAAGCACTGCAGCAATTTACAGTCACCGTACACAGAAGAAAATAACATTCTCGTTCATACTTTAAGGGATGTGAGTCTTTTAAGGAACTCACCATAACATTGCAAGGATGAAGTCCTCCAGGATGCTGGGCCATGTACTGTGCCAGATCTGTGTGCTAAATAACAGCAGATAACTTGAGCCAAAACTATGAGAACAAAGTGCTTTTACCAACTGTGTTTCTTCTGTACGTAAAAAAAAATGAAGGTATTGCTTTGACCTTGGAGAACATTTAATTTGATGCAGCACGTAAGGATCTGCCTAAGTGCATGGTCACATCGGGGAGCTGGCTGACCTGTTATCTCTCCCTAGCAGTTTATGGCCTGAAGTTGATAGTTAACAGAATTCATACTTGTGCCAGAATTAATCATGAAACTGCAGAATGAATAAAACATTCTCATAATTTTGTTGATAGCTGTTAGCAAAAGCAACAAAAGTAGTAAAGCTCATGCAGAGAACTCATTTATTGGCATCCTGCCCTACCCATGATAGTATCCTGCAGTTTGGTCTTGGTGAGCCACATAAGGTCAGGGACAAATTTGATACCAGGATGTGTGCTGGCATCATTATTCCCTGTCCTTGCGGTGGCTCAAGAACAGTACTGTTAGTGTAAAGGCAGAAATGGACGTAAATAGTTTCTGCCACCCTCGTGGAGACAAAATGTGGAATCATTTTTGCATACAGCTGCTGCATACACTGAAAAAAAAAAAAAGTAAAATTGTGTGTGGTAAGCAGGAAATCAAGAAGGGAAATCAGTCATTGCACTAAAGGATTGCAATTTGTTTCTTTGCCAACGTCTCATAACGCAGCAAATTCATTATGCAGCCACTGGTCTTCCCAGTACTTCCCAGTACTAGCTTCACAGGAAGCCAGAAAAAGGAAGAACTCACCATGTACTCGAGGACAAATGTTAGGGTCTCCTTGGTCTGGATGATGTCGTGGAGAAGCACAATGTTGGCATGTTTCAAATGCTTGAGAAGAGAAGCTGGAGAAACATAAAAGATCAGCTTCAGTACTGCTTCTGCAAGTTCAAGGAGACCGTACGTGCAACAGAAAATCAAATTTGGGGGGAACTATTCCAATCTCAGCATTTCTGTACAGCAGCGTGTACTGAATGCAGAAGAGGATGGAACAGCTCCTCAGAGAAGCAGGAATGAGTGCTCTGGGCTAGGCAGGAGCCTATTTTCTCTCAGAGGCACATTGTAATTCTCAGCTGTCAGCTTCTGAGCCAGTGAGAAATCATTTCTTCCAGGAAAACGCTGAGAGAAGCAGGGGTTGGGAGCTCCCAGTGCGAGTGTGGCAGACCTGGGTCACCAGTGAGCTTCACGTTCATTCTGCCATCCACCTCCCAGCACACGGGCCTCAGAAGGGCCCTTAGTAGACTTATGGGGAAACACAGATTTGCATCAGCTTTCAGATTTTGGTGTAAAAACTGCCGGAAGAAATCAGTCTATGCTAAGCTGAATTTAGCTAGGTGCTTTTAGCATATTGGTAACTTTTTCCAGCTTTAGAGTCAAAGAACAGAGATGAAGTCACTGAGTGATTTATACAGCTCTGGCATGTTTTGTCTATTGGCCTATCAGCATAGCCTCAGAGCCGCTCCAGCAGTTTGCTTCAAACAATACAAACATTATTTGAAGGTTTTTAGACTGGCAGTGCAAACTTTGCATCTTACAACCTAACAGTTTAGACTGGTTCTAGAAGCTTTATAGGCAGGTGTGGACGAAATGTATTTCAGTAGTGAGATTTCTGAGTGGTATGGGATACTTGCTAAGTGCTGGAAGCAGCAGAGAATGTCAGTAAGCCCTTGCATGGAGCTTGGTGCTGCTGGAACTGAACTGCCACTGGTACTGCCATGAGTGCACTGTGGTATGAACCTTAAATATGCTTCATGCTGTACCTAATTGCCTGTGAACCCAATAATTATACTCTGGCTGTATCCCAGCCAGACTCTATCTGCTATCAAAAGAGACTGCTAACCTGGCTGTGTGATACCTTGAAAATCCCACGTGGCCAGACTGATCTGTTGCTCCAGAGGAGCAGTACAGAGGGTCCACAGTGAAATGAATAATTCAGCCCCTGTGCCTGAATCAGGCCCCTGGGAACTGCTCCTTGTTGGTTGCTTCTACAGCCTCCTGCTGCGGTGTCAGGTGCTACAGCTAGAACTGAGCTTAAAATGCATTTCAGCTCTCTGGGGCTGCCTGGGGTGAACTGGCTCTTTGTCAGTGGTGCACCATTCCTCCAGGGTAGCTGAGAATGCGCCACATGAATAAATCTCGTGCTTTGTTTGCACTACTGACTTACATTGTAAATTTGAGGTGTCAGATGCTGCAAAGCTGAGCAGTACACAAAAGATCTATTTGAAGTAGACTCTTAGTGAGATCACCCTAGTTTTCTCCCATACTGAATGAAGTTAAGACTCTCAGCCTGCCCTACATTAGAGCATACTGAAGGGGTGCTGATCATTAGAACATCATTAGTTCTACATAGATAAAGCTTTTAAGGCTTATTTCACTGGTGGACAGAGCAAAAACATTATAGCAAATGGATATATACAAACCGTATAGCACAAACCATTCTGTAAAGAGCTATATTTTGGTATCCTTTTGCTTTCACCCAGAAATCAGTTAAAGAGTTTGTTAACTTTCTTATCTTAAACACATTGGTATAAGCCTGGAGCAAGTCCACTGATATCTCTGTTTTTTCTGAGTTTCAAATGGAGTTGTCTGATGTGAGAGTCCCTCTGTGCTTGGGCTGCTGTGAATGCCGGCACATCCGGCCTCTGACACTCCATCTCATGAGCAACAAAGTCTACCCTAGTTTTGAACTACAGTAAGAAGTAGAAAACAAAATACGTGTGGCCTCTTACATGTGTAGCTCTCACTGACACGAGACAACAGACTGGTGCAAAGGTTATATACTTCTATGAAGGCAAGAAACTGGATTATGGTCCTCTTGGGATAGTTGCACAGATGAAAATAGAAGCTTAATCAAGCAGGCAGTTTGTGAACTTGTGTCTGTAGGGACACATAAATGCATTCAACCAAAATCAAGCACTTAAACAAAAGTCTTTCTCAAAGAACTTGAGAAAGCAGCAGATACTTTGCCCCATGCTCTGTGAAGGTGACCGACAGAATTTCTCGCCATGCTGAAAAGGTAAATGCTGTTAAGCACTGGATTTACTTGAAGCATTTCTCTTCAAGCTGGGATGTGTGATCCTCCAGTATCAGCTGTGTTTGTGCTAACACCAAGCAGACTTCCAGTCCACAACTGCCCAATGTAAAAACTGCTGTGCTTTGCTAGTTCCTAGCAGACCTAGCTTGTGGAGGTGACTGTGTGGCTTTGCATTTGTCAAAACAATAGCAGTATAGCTGTGTCTGGATTTAACCTAGGTCACTCCAGGTTTCATAGAGGCCTCTACGTTAGGAGGACAATAACTTTGGCTGAATGTTGAGTGAAAGTTGCACAGGTCAGACTTCTGCCAGGCAAGCCCACAGCCTATGCATCTATGCTGCTCTGCACTAAAAATAATTTGCATGTGTTATAATTAGGTGTTTAAAGCTGTGCATAAGGAATCTAAGCCTGTTTCAGTACTGAACACTGAGACAGCAAAAAGAGATTTTCTTGAAATGGTGAACTCTGAGCTGTGGCCTGTGGATACCTTGTGGATGTGCAGTGAGCATTTCTGTCAGTATGCAACTCTGACAGGAGGAATGAGCTGAGGGACAGAGCAAACGCAGGAGAAGCTGTCTGCTGCCCATGTGGCTAACGGTACAAAGGCTGTTCTTCTCTTTTAAAGCATGTAATTTGGGGATGAGGGTCAAGCAGTGCACACAACTGACTGACTTCCTCCTGTCCCGCCAGGAATTCCATGCATGCCAGGTTCTCTGACCACTGGATCTGTTAAAGAATTCATTGTGGTGAAGCTGCATGACTTCCATGGAATTCCATCCACTCAAGCCCTGTTACGGAGGTGGGCATAGCACACAGCAGGATTGATGCCAGGGAGGTGAAGTGTGTTGACAGAACAGAAGCCAGGTGAGTCCAGCTCTACTTAGAGCAGTACATCATGAATGAAGTCTGATCTCAACACAGTCAGTGCTGGAGCATCCAAGGACTGCTCTGGAGAGCAGATTTGACACATTATCATTGATGTCATTTATATGTTTTATTTTTAGTGTTCAAAATATGGACTGGAGGTTCCCCCTCCTTCTATCACATGCTTCCCCCCCTACAACACAAAGATCTCCTTCATGAGGGGATAAGGACACTGAGAGTTTTGTGAGAAGCACAGCCTTGTACACTCAGTCAGCAAGAAACGAGTTAGGAAGCTGTCGCATGGAGTTTTTTTCAGATTAAAACAAGTACTCTTCAAGAATGATGTTCCTCACTCTATACCAGTGTTTGACGAGGCTCTTAATTTCTTACCTTCTCGAATGGCTGTAAAGGGCACTCCTTCCTCTGTCTCCAGGCTGATAACTTTCAGTGCCACCAACTGACCATTGATCCTGTCAGGTCAGAGCGGAAGGTCACACAAAGCACCTCAGTGCTTGGCATGATGACAACATTAACAGGCTTCTGAGGTGCTTCATGCTCACCCAGGCAAAAGTATTTAGGGCTCACTGTCCCTCCCAGGCCAAACTTAGAAACAAGTTGCAAATCTCTTGTCTTCTTGAGCAGCAGAATGGAACCAGCCCACCCAGACATAGCAGGTATTGCTGTGTGCCTTAGTGATCCCACTCTTCCCTCTCAGAACATTCCTGCCCCTTGTGATGGCAGTGTGCCCTCAGCCTCAATTTTGCTGTCATTCAGGAATTCCTCGTTCCCAGGAAAACCATTGCTCCATTTCTGCTCTCCCTGGCATGCTGCCATGCAACAAAATGCCCTGGCAGAGACTCCACTGCTGAAGTGGAGGAGTTCTCTGAACAAATTGGATGGGGCTTTGCAAATATTCCACTTTAAAGCAAACCCAAACATTTCATTAGTCTTTGTCTTCCTACAAGTACTCAAAATTGCCCAGTTTAAAGCTTATTCTTCTGATTTCTGTAACTGATAGGCATTGGGAATGCACTTACAGCACTGCTGGTCCATGCTCACCTGCTGATCCCCCTGTAAACAGTTGCAGAGGATCCTTCACAAAGCTTTTCTAGATGTATGTAGGATGTGGCAGCTCCAAATGGGATGCCTTGCCTCTGCTTCATGAAAAAAAAGGGTATACATCTTAGGTTGCCATGAAGAACTAGAAGCTACCAGCATGTCATTCACCAATTCAATATAGATTCACAGCTGGACTAATCATAAGATGAAATATCTTCTGTCTGTCATAATGGATGCTGCATACTCACCCATTTAAAACTCTCCACAACATCCTGTTCTCGGAAGGGATCAGTGTAAGTCCAAGGCCTCCACATCCTGCACCTTCGGCTCTGGAGAGTGTGGAAATGCTGTGGCTGCTCTGAGGGCACAGGAAGGGCTGCTCTGGTTACATCTCTCAGCTGGCACAAGAACAGAAGGCAAACCATATCACTGGCAAACAACCATTTAACTGCAGTGGTTCTTTCCTTTCTCTTCAACTGCACTGGCTTTAAGCACTTCATCTTCAGCTCCCTCCCCATCATTCATGTTTTACAGTAGTGATTTCTGAGACATCCAGAAGGGGAAAAACTGTCTGTATGTTTCTGTCTTGGTAAACGTTAGCTCTGACAGCACACAGAGATAAAGCTGCTGCAACTACTGAAGAAACTTCAATCCAAATCATTCTAAATTTATGCCATCTTCTTCTCCTCCCTCCTGCCACATTAAGCCTTTCTCACCACTGTATGCTTTAGACAGCCTGGTAATTTGGCCCATATTTCATAATAGTGCCATAAACCATAAAATCAGTAGTAACGAATGGCAGGCAGCCTGCAGTCCTCTCACGGGCAGCTACATGGGATGGATGCCTGCATCATCATTGGATTAAAACACAGCAGCACTTGTAATCTAAGGCATGATGCCTCCTCCAGGACACTGATAAATAGATAGATCATTAGCTCCCTGTTTTATAATCTCAGTGTCACAGAGCGTACTGGAGTGCAATCTCTCCCCACATCGTCACATCAAAGGAACTTACTTGCTATCTAAGGCATGAAGCGCTCTCTCAACGGTTTCACAAGCCTGAAGCTGCAAAGTTTGATGCTGTCTAGGTAGAAGCGAATGTGAACATCTGCGCTTCCTTACAGCAAGGGGAAGAGCCCAGGCGCAATCTCTCACAGTGCAGAATCATTGCATGGTGATATTAAATACCTCTTCTGTAGATGCCGCTTCCGTGTGCTGAAGGCCTCTGCTGTGCTGGGAGCCCCTTCCCTCAGAGCAGCAACTGCAGCACCGCGCCCTGACGGCACTCACACACAGCATGTCTGCCGTGCTCTCCTGAGTCCTGGGAGCACTGTCTCTTTTTTTCTCATTTGCTCCCCCCTCTAGCTGGTCCTATGACTTGCGTGACACCTCTGCCTCAAGCGTTCTTATGACTTCTGCAGTTTTTCTTTTAAAGTGCCATATGTGGTGATTCACACTCATGCCTGCAGTAGCTCTCTTGGCTTAAGCTCATTGGGTGCATGTCCCGTAAACATATCCAACATATTTTCACAAAAAAAGGAAGATGGAAGAATAGACAATAAATCCAAACCTGCCTGTACAAAGCTCTTCTGTTTAAGTAACTCTCAGTGTGATAGATCAGGGAATTAACAGGGTAGGTAATTGATATGTAGCGCACAGGAGCAGGCCATGACTTTGCTCATGTCTGTAGCAACTACAGTTCTGTATGCCGCTAGCTTTAAGCTGAGCTGCCCGAGCAGCGTGGGCGAGCAGCGCACACGGCAGCTGTGCAAGCGTCGGCTGCCTGTCGCTGCAAGGCTTCCCACGCAGGAAGGCATGACCACGTTCATACAAACGGGCTTTGAAAATATATTTAACCACAATCAACACGCGCAGTACTGCAGCCGCCCGACCCGCGCTGACACCACGGCGCGGCGGCACCGAGGGCGGAACGCTCAAGCGCAGAACGTTCGAGCGCGGCCGCGCACGGCGGCGTTTTGTCCCACGCAGGGACCCGTCGGCGCGGCCGCCCGAGCCCGCCTCCGGCTGCGGCTCCTCCGTCCCGCCCGCTGCGCGGCGCAGGCCCCGCCCCGCGTCCCCCAGCTGATCCGCGCCTCGGCGGCGTGGGCGGGCGGTAGGATCGAGCGCGCGGCCCGCTGAGGTGCGAGGCGGTGCGCGGGAAGTGGCGCGCGGCGCGTTTTGCTCCTCCGCGGCGGTTGCCGCTCCCTCGCGCTCTTCCCGCCATCGGCGTCTCCCGCGGGGAGCTGAGGGGTCGCCGCCGCCCTCCGGCAGCCGCTGAGGCGGCGGGACGGTAACAGGTGCGGGAAGTTCGGGGCGCGCGCGGGGACGCGGCCGGGCCTCTGGCGGAGAGGGGCTGGAGCGCGGCGTCGGGCGGAAGCGCGCTGCCGAGGGGCCCCGCTGGAGCTCCGTGCGTCGTCCGGGCCGTAGCGCGGGAGGCGGTGAGGGGCTGCGCTGCGCAGGTAAGCCCGCTGCGGGCCTCCGCCGGGCCGCGCTGACGGGGTGGCGGCTCGCGGGGCTGTGCGGCGGCGGCGGGGCAGGGAGCCGTGCGTTCCTGAGGAGTTTTCCCTTTCGCTGTGAGGAGCTCACCTGAAGTCACCTCTTTATCTCGTTCCACTTTCGCTTTGCGTGACTCGGTTTCTTAGGGCTGAGCCCACTTTCACCTTTCAGCGTCCCGCAGTGGCGGCCGGGCCGTGCCGTGCTGATGGTTACAAGTGGTGTAGCACAACCGGGGTAGTTGTAGAGGGGCTCTAGGGGCGAAGGCCTCGCCGCCGCTGTCACAGTACGCTGCCTTCATAGAAGTAGCCGTGCCCAGCAGCTGTCTGGCTCGGGAGGGAGAGCATCTGCATGCGTGCTGAATGAGGAAGGTGTGGTTCAGAAGAGAGGGCTGAGGGATGCTCACCAACCTCGGAGCCTCTTGTCTGTTCAGTAGATCTTAAATTATCAGTTGGCTGGTGTAGCAGATAATTTCCATCCCAGTTCTCTTGGCTAGTGCTAAGTGTGCCTAAACGTAGGCAGTACCGGTGTTGGCACCTCCTGGCTTTGTGCTATGAAGCTTGGAGGGAACCTTTTTCAGCAGCTGTTCAGATAACTTTGTGCAGTAAAGTTGATGTCCTTTTAGTTACATGCTTACCAGCTCTGCAGCAGTAAGCCAATATACTGGGATGTTACAGAAGTACTTGTTACTATCTGTCAACTGTAGCAGGTAAATAAGCTACCAGATGGTGATACGTTTTTGAGGCTGCTGGGAGTTCCACTATTTTTGCAAGTCAGAGATGTACAGGTTGTTTCTGTTCAGCCTTGAGTATGAGATTACTTTTATGTCTGTGGTACTTAGTACTCAATGTCCGGTGAGGGCTGTAGTCCTGTAGTAATCAGATGAATGTTTACACCAGGTCATTCCTTGCAGTAGCAGTTGTTGCAGCGTGGCAGGGTTTGATTTCTGGAGAACTGGAATTAGCAATCTGCTCTGCTAGTGGGAGCCATGACATCAGTGTCACAGTAGTGACCATCTGTTTGTAACAGAAATCCATTTCATAATCTGGCTCTGCTTGGCAGTGTTTGCAGTTCTTCTCTTGCGGTATTGAAAAGAAAAAGTAGAAAGTAAGCATGTGGGCAGAGCAGTGCAGGTGTTGATAACTTACCAATCCTTCACACCATGAGAATGATATGTGGTATCTGTTTTTTTTTTCACTTCTGTGATTATTAAACTTTGCTATTTATAACAGTTCAGGTGAAATAATGCATTTGTAAAGCTGCAGTAGTTTATGTACAAATGAAATTAGGTGATACGCTCAATAGAAAATGGCATATTCTGATCGTGAGAAAACAACTTTCTACTTATAAGGAGAACTTGTTACTAGAAGTAATGTAGTAGATTTCTGTGCAGTTGAATCTCATGAGACAAATACATCTTTGAGCCATTAAAAATAAATTCCTCAATGGTAAAGCCAAGCACATTAAGAGTTAATTTCTCTGGTCTTAAATATTTATGGTGCGATACTCTGACAACAGTATCAAAGCTTCATATAGTCCATGAGAAGTTATATATTTAGTTACAGTCCTTCACGAAGAAGTGCCAACATCTTCAATAAAAGAAATTCTAAGAACTGTATTTAAATGGACTTATTCCAAACAAGAACGCATCACAAAATCAGAAGTTCTCAAATAATTCTATTTCTTTTGGTGTTCCATCAGCACCTGTATTACTGAAGTGTTGTATGACAGTTTCTTTATCTTCAGACTTCCTCTGTTAATATAAAAATTGACAGTAGTGGGTTTCTTTGTTAGTTATTTGTTGTTGTTATTGAGAAAGAAAAGGAAGAAATGCCTTGAAAGCAGTATCTTTCTGATGATGAATGCAACTGTTTCTGATCCTGGAAAGTCTGATCTGTCTCGCTGTTTCTTAAGTGCAAAGAACGTATGGTTCATTACAACACTATTTTGTCATACAATTTGATTTTTTTTAAACTTCATATTTTGTTTTGTATTTTTGTGACTCCTAACTGTTCTTTGTCAATCCTGAAGCCCAAATTACTATTTTGGTGTCCTGTATCTGGTTTTACAAAGGTCTACATGGTACCTCATTATTCAGAGCATCCTAGGGCTGGAAAGCACTGGGATTTGTGTGAATTATTTCAGTTATTTGTTACCATGATGAGCATTATTTCTAGTTGTGAATTAAAACTTTTCTGAATGCAGTTCACAGCTTTGTATATATTATCTCTTGTGATCAAGACTTGTCTGTTTTCTTTGTATAAGGGGTTCAAATATTCTAGTTTTTTTTTTCTTGGAGATGAACTGTCTTAAAAGGCCGTTATGTTTGAATATTTTTCTGTTTTTGTTACAGCAGGTATCAGGCAGCAACTACGCTGAGACAAAATGGCCAAAAGAATTTGTCTGAAACTTATTTCAGTAAATGTGATCACGTGTTCCTTAATGTAATTAAAATTGAGTGCTTCATCTAACCAGGTAGTGCACTGAGGGGAAAAATACAGTTCTCTCTACCCAGCAGACTGTAAGAAACAAGTATTCTCTGTAGTGTCGCTTTTCTTACGAGACGAGTAATACAAAGGTATCTTTGGCAAGATGGAAAAGTGTGAGTGTAGATTACCAAAATTCAAAATGGAAAAAGATAAAAGCATTAAATAGAGCAGCTGCTTTTTCCTCATTGGCTCCTGTGGTCTTATCATATAGCTACTCTGCTACCAGATTCTGTGAAGAAATGTTTTGAATTCTTCCATTGGTTTTCTGCATTCCTGCACAAACTTTAATAGAACTGTACTCTGTTACATATGGTAATGTGATTTGATTCAGGATTAAGAATTGTATTCCTAACTGTTCTCTGCTCCTGTAAATATATTTGCCTTATACATTTTGTTTCAGCTTAGGATTCTTAAACTGAAAACAAATCTATTGTTCTGTTTTAATGGTTTTTTTGTTTGTTTGTTTGAGTGTGCAGAGAATTAAAGAGAGTTTTTCTGACTTTGAACTAGATTTTGATCAGTCTGCCCTTACAATGGGCCTACTGTGAGAAGAATAGGTAGGACAAGTCTGACTGCTTAGCTTTGTCTGCCAGCAATGTGTGAGTGAACCAAACCATCCTTGTGTTGTGGAAGTGATTATTGATTTTACATGTGGGATCTAACACTTTGCTTCTTGTTTATTGGGGTTCTGGGATTATTATTATCTTGGTTTAATGTTATTTGCAGTTAAATAACTGTATGTATTTTTTTGTTTGTTTGTTTCAGTTTGTGGAGAGACTGTTCCTTTTGAAAGAGAGATGATTTGGTGGTGATGGAGTGCTGCCACTGACAGATGGCCTCACAGGAAAGAAGGTGAGAATGAGCGAGCAGCTAGGTAGAGCCACAGGGACTCCCAGAAATGTGCCAGCCAATGATTGCTCTCTGAAACTACTGAGTAATGTCAGTATACTCTGTGTGTAACCTAAGGTGAAGGAGAGAGGAGTAACATAGCTTTAAGTTTCAGTTATGTCTGGAACAGTCAACTTATTAAAACAGCAAATTATTTTGTCAGTTAATTGTTGAACCTTGTGCATATGGAAACTTCCAAGTAACATTGTCTGGTGAATAGTAAAATCATCTCTGTTGCCTGAGATGGAAAATTAATATCTTGTAATAAATTCTGGGATATAAGTATCCACACAATGATCTGAGGGTTAGCAAATGAATAAAATCTAGAGTATAAGGCTGTAAACTAAATTGAATGCACAGTATGCTGACAAAAGCTCTGTTGTCAGAGAACACAACACTGGAATATGTGCTTTGTCCGTCTCAGTAAAATCCATGTTCTTGTTTCTAGCCAGGTACCCTAACTGTCACTGAATTGCACAATTGCAGAATTGTGAGGGTTGGAAGGGAGCACTGGGGAATCATCATATCCCTAACCTCCTTTTTCTGGCATGTACATTACTTTTTAAATGTGTTCTTTTTAAATGTGTTTATATTCTAAACTCAAGTTCTCTGCATCTAAAATGCAGGATGGACTCACTCTGTGTTTTAATATTACATTTGTCATTTGGATTATATTACTTATCTGAATCATAGAGTAGTTCTTGTTTGTCATCATGGAGTTCTTTCTTTTTTTCTTTAAATGAAAGAATAGATTGAGGATAGGTACTGGAGCTGAGAGAGGCATAATTCAGTCTTGTGTAAGTTCTCATCTTAAATGCTGCAAAGGCAGACTGTGCAAAGGTGTTGTTTGGCTGATGCACCACAATGAGCAAAACTTAGTTTAAAAAAAAATCAATGGACTTCATGAATAAAGCTTGTGGCTTTTGAATGTGCTTCTTGAGTGTTAGAAGTTGTCTACAACGTAGCCTCTCAGACTAACTTTTTCTGAGTTTGCTTCAGTAATTGAATTGAATAGGTTGGACTGGATGATCTTTTAGGTCTTTTCCAACCTTGATGATTCTGTGAATACATGTGTTATTTTATTGCTTTTATTTTAAACAAACATTGCTATTCCAGCAGAGCTCTTTCATTACCTTTTTGTAATTAACTTCAGGTTCATGCAAAGCTGAGAGAACTGTTTTATGTAGGCAGTAAATGACTTGACTGTTGCCAAAGAAAGAGCTAAGCCTACTTTTCCTGCTGGGCAGAGAAGTATCTATTGTATATAAATTTGGAAATCTGAAGAAAACTCTTAGTTTGAAAGTCTCTACTGATGTTTAAAAAAACTTTTTTTAAGAATACCAAGTGACTTCAAAATTTACTAGAAGTATGCTTGTTGTCAAAGTCCAAAGAATTTCTTTTGCTGAATGGGAGAAGTTGCTGGCTGAGCAGTCAAACCAGAGTGTAAGTGTTAAAGAACCTTTGGATAGCTTCAATTGTGTGTGAGCACAGATGCTCCCATGGTGTTTCAGGCTTGTTTCTTTTCCTTGGTCCAGTTGATATGACTGGTTCATTTGAACCTGAGAAAGTTGCTAAGAAAGTTGCTTTGAAAGATCAGAATGTTTTTTCTTCTAGATCTAAATTTCCCCAAATTAAATAGTACAAAATATGAATTCTTTCTATTTTCTAAGACGGGAAGAGTTCATCTAAATCTCACTGTAGACAGGAACAGAGTTGCTCAGAAGAACTGATGTAACTATCTCCCCTAGCATACCCATAGTGGCAAAATTGTGCATGGATTTTATCTCCTTGCTGTGAGCAGCAAGTACAATGTGTAATTAGTTGTATTATTTGCAAATAAATGTCTTTAAGGGTTGCTGGTAGCAGTTTCTTTGAGGGGTAGTGAAGGAAAAACGAAAAACTAATGAACTCAAAAGATTTTTTATTTTAAGAGCATTTAATTTAAGATTACCAAATTGTAAATGAGTTCTGTTGATGTTTAGAATTTAAAACTAATATTTGAACTTGTAAGTTTTTTCCTACGTACACGAGAAGCTAGCTTTTGTGGTATTGCAGTACCATTGAAAATTTCAAGCCAGTTCTGTGCTTCCTTCAATCTTTTTGTAGCTCAGAAGAGGCAGAAGGAGCCAAAGAGAGAGGCCTGGTCTATACCTGGAGGGCTGGTTCCTGCTCTGTAACTCCAGAAAGGCTTCCAGGCCTCTGTGGAAAGACTGTACTGCAGGCAGCCCTTGGTACAAATCACGGCTTACTTCTAACGGAAGGTAATAACTATGTTAATATACAAGATTTGCATCAGTAACAAATTTTAATTATTGCCAGCCTTTCTTTCAGAATGTTTCATTGATTACATCTGCAAGTCTCATGTACAACTTTCAAACTGTTTTTTAATGTTGCCAGTATTCCCTTTTTAGTTCTAAATACCTTAAGGCTGTGTTGGAGTAGAGCTTAGTGTCTTGTTTCCCATTCTTTTTTGATGGCTCTGGATTTTCGTTTGAAAATGTAACGTAGTCTAAACTGTCTTAACTCAAAATGATATTTATGCAGTGTAGTTCATTCAGAAAAGACATTGCAGTAAGAAGTTCCCTGGATTTCTAGCAGCCTTGTTTTTCCATTAAAAGAGGCACAGAACTTAGCAGCAGTAGTGGAGGGCAAACAGCAGTCTTCCTGTATCAATAACCACAGTTTTGTTGAGATGGGATTAGGCTAAAAATTGATATTTATCATAGTGTTTTCCCAAACTTCTGTATTGATTTAACTTCATTAGAATTGTGACTTTTTTGTCCTTATTTTTTTTTTTTAATAGGTGGTGAGGTCTACAGTTTTGGACAACTGCCCTGGAGATCAGGACCAGAGGAGTTCTGTGCTAATAGTCCCATTTTAGAAAATACCTTGCTTGGGCAGCATGTTATTACAGTGGCAGCTGGCAGCTTCCATAATGGAGCTGTGACAGAAGGTGGTGTGGTGTACATGTGGGGGAACAATTCTTCTGGACAGTGTGCAGTTGCTAATCAACCATATGTGCCAGAACCACAGCCCATCAGTATTTCTGATTCTGAAACCAGTCCTCTGCTATCAGTAAGGATTTTGCAGCTAGCATGTGGAGAAGAACACACACTGGCACTATCGCTAAGCAGAGAGATATGGGCTTGGGGGAGTGGCTGCCAGCTGGGCCTTATAACAACAACTTTCCCAGTGACAAAGCCACAGAAGGTAGAGCACCTGGCAGGACGTGTTGTGCTTCAGATTGCTTGTGGAGCCTACCACAGCCTGGCTCTGGTACAATGTCTCCCTGTGCAGGAGATGAAGCCTATTCCAGAGAGGTGCAATCATTGCAGTCAACTCCTCATTACCATGACAGACAAGGAAGATCATGTAATAATTTCTGATAGTCACTGTTGCCCACTGGGTGTAGCGTTGGCTGATAAACAACCAGAAAACCATGCCTTCTGTTCTTCATTGGAAAACCTGGAAGGAAAAAGTGTAACAGGTAGTGAGAGTGAAGACTGTAAGAAAACTCTTGTGGAAGAACATGCGCTTGTTGCTTTAGAATCTGATGGAGCAAGTTTACTTTCCAGCAACAATGGACAGGAAGACAGTGGAATTTCTAGCCCTGGAAATATTCTGTGTACTGACAAAAAAGAAGTGAAAGAGTACTTAATCAGTTTATCCGATCACACGTTAAATGAGAGCCTGGAGAAAAATATCTGCACAGGATCTGAGCAGGTTAGTAGCCAGTATGTCTGGATGTGCTGCAACTCCTGTTATATATGCCTTGCTTGATGTTACTCTTATCACAAATGAGATACTCAGTTCAATGGGACTGCGGTATCCTATAGTTTCAAAGTGTTTTGTCACTCAGTGGCTCTCAGTTTTGAAGTGTAAGAGTTTTTGTCCCCTGTCCTTGTTGAGTTGTAACCCTGTGATGCAAGTGGCAGTGACAGTGATAGTCTTAACTGTTCATGCTCCATGGTATAAAAAGCAAGTAAGTTTATTTGCCATTCTCTTCTCTAGCCCTTCTGTGTTGTATGGGTTTCATGCTTGTATGGAAATTGTCAAATTTACCTTCAAGGTAAAGCTTTCTTTACTTTGTATGGAATAGATTCTTCACAAATCTGTTTAATTACTTGATGTTAAAGCATTGAATAAAAGGCTTCCAATATTAATCAGCTCAGGGTGGCACAAATGGGTAAACAGGGACAGGAGTTCATAAATACTGCTCTGTTTTGAGTGATGCAGACAATAGTTCAACAGTACTATTTTGATGCTATAGCAGAACAGTTAGTTAAAAACTTCTTAATAAGGAACAGTTGATATTTGATGTGAAGGTTTGAGGAATGCTGTTTCCCAGCTCCCTGGCAAAATATCACCATTTCTATTTATTTAAGAAAAAAAATGTTGTATATCAAAGGGGGGTAAAGTATATATAACCCAAAAGCTCCTAGACTAAAATCTAATGCGAAACTTGACAGTACAGTCTTGGCAGTACCTACCTGAGTAGGTAGTAGATGATGATGTATGATAAAGGTAACTTCTGTAAGGTAAACTGCTACTCTGGTCCAATTTGTGAAAGCTAAAGCAGAAATAAGAAAACTTCTTCCATTGTTTCAGATGTGAGTATATCAATTTCTTAAATCCTTTTTACAATTATCTGGGATGTGTTGCTGTCACTGCTTGCTGAAACAAAAGTAAGTAGTGTTAAGAACAAAAGACTGTCCTGTGATCTGGTATTTCAACATGTTCTGTTTTCCTATTGAGTGAGATCTGTTTAATAAATGTTACCTAGACACAGCTGTCCTTGCTGATACAAATGCAGTCTCACACTTGTGAGCTGCTCAGAATCTTGCAAGCACTCCTACCATTAGGAAATAACTGAAATAAGTCATTTCATGCTCTGTCCTGATTTCTTGCTCCGGGAATGGTTCTAAAATAGTTTTTCTTACACAGTTCCAGGAATTAGACAAATGTGGAATTGATCAACTGAATCTTAACACAATCGAGCATCTTTATCTCTGCTCTTCAAGTGACTCCTGGATGCTCATGTCATGTTTCACCTTAGTTTTGGAAAAACAAAAATGACTACAAACTTGGTCTCCAAAGTTATTAAGATGAAATGAATAAGACTATCCCAGCCCTTTTAGCTACTTTTTCACAAAGAAATATTGAAGAGTCTTTCCTTTCTGATAGGATAAAAATAAGTTAAAATATTTTCCACCAAATATTGAGTGACAAAATAAGACTTGCTGTCCAGTTTTTACTTTACTGTCTTGTGTATTGACTCTTATTTGATAGGTAGAATTATTGTTGTTGCAGACAATGATGCAGTGATACAAGTAACTGCCTTTAGTCAGTTTATCACTAGTGTAACTTGATGACTCAGCTAAGTGTTGTATGGATGCAGTAGCAGTGTGAAAGAATATATAGAATAGAGTGGTCTTAAGGCAAATCTTGGAAAATAAATCAGTGAATCACTGTTTACCTTTTAATGTATGAAAATTTCTTACATTTCTTTTAGTATGCTGCTCAGTGATGCACTTTGCTGGCAAATAAGTTGGTAATGAGCCTAAAATTAAATCTCTTTCTGTATTTGCTTGCAAAGATCCATTTTTTTGTATTAAAAAAAACACTAAAACCACATCCACAGAAATAGCCTTCAGCCCCTTAGGAATGAACGACAATGTGGCAAGTCCAAAAGACACTTGGAGGTGGTTTTGGTCATGTCCATAGAAGTGGTGCTTAATCTTAACCTGTGATTCCAAGGATTAGTAGTAGTTTATGCCAGAGTATTTAAAGAAACACAACACTTTTCTTATAATGTCTTGTTCAGTATAGCTCTTAGTTTGATTAGTGAATCAGCCTGCTGTTACATGCTGTCTTTATAATACTTTGACTTTTGTTGCTTTGTTTTATTTTAGCCTTCTCAAGGAGAACAAATTGGTGCTTGTATCCCTGGTCCTCCAGGTACAAGTGCATCTGCCTTAAACAGCCTGGTGGCCTCTTGTGCATCAGCAGTGGGTGTGAGAGTAGCTGCTACGTATGAAGCGGGAGCGTTGTCTCTGAAGAAAGTAATGAACTTCTATGGCACACCTTCAAATGAATCAAGCCCTCAGCCTGGCAGTGGTTCCACAGGGCCTGAAGCTCTGAAAGACAGTCGAGAAGAGCAGGTCAAACTGGAATCAATGCAGGGGAAGAAGAGTTCCAGTTTAGTTGATATTAGAGAGGAGGAATCAGAAGGAGGAAGTAGGAGACTTTCCCTGCCTGGCCTGTTATCACAAGGTAAAAAAAAAAAAGAAAAAAAGAAAAAAAAGAAGAAAAAAGTCTGAAAATATGACGTATTTATTCAACATAAAGTTATTCATCAAATGGGCCCATTGTGTTAATCTAGGCATCTTCTTGCAAAGTGACTGTCTATACAGATTGTATAGCAGATGAGATGTCTGTGGCCTCTATCCCTCCTGTGCTGAGATGGTTTTGAGCAATGGTTTTTGTGGTATTCCAGTTCTCACCACCAGGATTCAAAGCTGTTGATGTTTTTTCACCACAGGCTTCCATGGTATTAATTACTCTGAATATGTGGTTATGTAGCTTAGTTCTGTATCAGTCTGTGCAGGAATTTTAGGAATTGGAATATTTCTATTTGCAACAAGTGTCTATTTTCCTTAAAAAGTATACTTATCTTACATATAGTTTGTTTTTGCACATTTGCAGTGTAACTGCATTGTTCTCATATGCCTGTTAACTTTACTAGCTGGTAAAAATTACCTGGGATCCATCTGCTGTTAGCCCGCACACTACTTACTACTTGTTAGTAACCTATCTTCTTGCATGTCAGCCTTTGCTCTTAATCTTAATTAGACTTCTTGCAAAAGCCTTGATTTTGCATAATACGGAGTAACGTGCCTGTGTAAGTGATTAATTTAAAATGATGACCTATTTTTTTCCTCTTGGCATGTTTTCAGTTTCTCCTAGACTCTTACGGAAGGTAGGACGGGCAAAAATGAGGACTGTAGCTCTCACTCCAACCTACAGTGGTGAGGCAGATGCTCTTTTACCATCTCTAAGAACAGAGGTATGGAGCTGGGGAAGGGGGAAGGATGGACAGCTAGGACATGGTGATGTTCTACCAAGGTGAGATTTCTTTAATAAATGTTTCTTTATTCAGTCAATCACTTGAAAATCTTGAGTATCCAATTTAATTTTGGTCACCTGCTTTGCATTGTTCTTATTCTTTGAGGTGTTCTGACCTAAATTCTTCCACGAAACATGTCTCATGCTGTGTTGTTACTGAACTTCTGAAGTTAATCAGAATTTCTCCCTTGCAATTGCTAGGAGTTCTGGTGATATTTTGACTGTGTTGCCCATGCTAGGGTGACATTTGTGTCTAATTTTGCACCTCATGGCCTTTTTGATTAAGCTGGTTTATTGCCAAAAGATTTAATATATGTTTGCGTTTTCTAATGTTCTGTGGGAGTGGGGTAAGGGGAAGAAAGAACTTATTTAAAAAAAAAAACAACAAAATCTTCTTTATGGGTTCTGGAAATTAACAGGCTTCAGCCACTATGTGTGAAAAGTTTAGATGGTAAAGAAGTGATTCATATCTCTGCTGGTGGTCATCATTCCTTAGCACTCACTGCCAAATCCCAGGTACGTGTTATTGTATCACTTATTGCTCATCTATCACGTTACTGTCATGTTGAATATACTCTAGGTTTCTGTTTCTTATAATCTGTAGTTTCTGTTTATGGGAGGAGACTTGGAAGCAGTGTGCCTCATGAAATTCCGATTGTATTAAAGTTCTCTATGGCCATCAATATTGTGTTTGAAGGCTGTAATGACCTGTTGCGTTTCTGTTTCTATTCTCAAATTGTCTTCTCACACTCAGAAAAACACCAAAATTAGTGATGAGCTTCTTAGTGCATTCTTTGTATGCCTTTGGCTTGTATTTGCAGACTCAATGCATTGTGCTGCTATAGTGCAGATTTCATCTATGTATACTGGTTGTTAAACACTGATATTGAGCTGTTTCTTACAGGTGTATTCATGGGGCAGTAATATCTTTGGTCAGCTTGGTCACGTGAACTCCCCAACAACAGTCCCTCGACTTGCAAAGGTATTTTGTTTTCTGTATTTTTCTTCTTTGAGTTTCACTTTTCCTACAAAAGTGAATGCAAAGTAATTTCTGAAAACTGACCTTATTTATGGATCTGCATGCTATATATCAGCAGAGTCTGCTTTCTTTGGTTTATACAGTGACTGTTATTCTTAAATGAGCTTGTGAAAAAGGTATCCAATAAATCCTTCATATATATACTTCCACTGTTTTTGACCGCTATAAAGTTCTAATACTGAGGGACATGACTGTTTTGTTTCCTTACCAAATCTGCCTTACAGTTGGTTCTTCTGATAGAGATGTGGAAGTACTGAAACTTTTCTACTTTTATAGAATAGCTAAACAAATGCTTCTAGCTTTTTCCAGTTTTGCTAGATCATGGCCATATTTTTTTTTTCCTTGTGTATTTATAGAGCTGTTAGTTAAATCTTACCCCTTTTAGTAGGGTTTTCAGTTTGTTTTGAGCTTTTGATTTTTTTGAGTAAATAGGTTAATAATGATTTTTGGATCAGACCAGATCCTTGCCTGTTTGTCCCTGAGACAGGCAAGCACCAGAAAACTAGCTGCAGAATTTTTTTTTGCTTAGGCTGTATGCAAATTAAGGTACAGCATGTTACGTTTCTCCCATATTTTTGGGTTTCACAGCCAAACAGAGAGGGAAAACTGGTGCCATAACTTTCATCAAACTCGCCTGATAACCACTTAAAAATAAAATTGGCTTATAATTTAAAGGTTAAAAGAAACATCCATTGGAAAGAAGAGTGAGAAGAGATGATTTTCAGTAAAGGACAGAAAATACACTTGTTATAAAATACTGATGTTAAAAAATTACCAGTAACTGTAATACCTTAGCTTGTTAGCAGGCATATTACTTGCATTCTTGTCTAGAATCTGTATGTACTCTTCTTCCAGTTGGAGATGACTTCTAATTCTTCTTCCTCATGAATTTCAGGTGTGTGGTGATGGTGTTTGGAGTACAGCAGCAGGGTCAGATTATTCTCTCTTCTTAGCAGATGAGGAAGACTTCCAGCCTGGATTATATTTTTGTGGTCAAGAGACAACTACAGATAATTTGAGTGAAAGTAATTGTAGTAAGAGTCCAGTTTTGTTACTATCCTGTAGTAAGGTGAGTGATATTTCCCCTAAGTTAGTACAAATCATACTGATTCAAACTGGATCTTACTGTAGCTAGCAAGAGGTTGGCTTGAGGTGAGGGAGTGTGTACTCTGATTCCCTGTCTCTGTATCATTCGGGCTAATTAGAGTTTAAGAGAGCAAAAAGGAGATGGTTTGGGAAGAAGGCTGCTCTTTTGTTTCAGTTAATCTGGGTCTCAATCTTATGTCCCTAGATCTAGCAGAAAAACAACAGTGAGGTTTTGAGGTAGGATGGATTTATACATATGAACAAACCCAGTATATGTACATGTGTGTTTCTAAGGAATCCTCTTTTTAACAAAAAAAAAACAAACAAAAAACAAAAGGGAAGTGGAGTTGAAACACTGAGTTATGATGTAGTTTTGCATATGAACTAGAATGAGTGAGGAACCACAGTGCATTAGATTAGTGGTACACATACTGACCTGGGAGAATTTTTTTCCAAAAACCGTAAACCGTAAGTTGCAAGTAATATTAGTGCAGATATTAATATTAGTCCAGTTTGTTAATACCATAATATTGTTATTATGAATAAATTGACATCTTTCAGATTGAGAGTGCACTGTAGTTCAGAGCATGGTTACATTAAGCTCTTGTTATCCTCAGTTCCTGATTAACAGAAAAAAATAGCTGATCTGGTATTATATTGATATCAACATTGTTTACATAGGCATGTTTTAAAAGTAGCTAAACTTAAGGTCACTGTTTCTTAAACAAGCAATGATTGTTATCTTTAAATTTTTTTTTAGTAGTATAATGAACAACACTGACTACAAATGTTTCCCCTACGTTATTAATTTTGTATTAAGCCATTGAAGAGACTGCTTGACTTTAACTATTTGCAGTGACGCTTGGCACTAATGATGATAGCCTTTATTCCGTATCATCCTGATTTTTATTTCTTTTTATCTTCAAATGAAAGCTGTTTTTTCTTTTTGTTGTTGTTTTGTCTTTCAGATAGGATATATAAGCAATGTGATAGCTGGTGGAGACAACTGTTTGGTCTTGGTAGACAAAAACATAATGGGGTATATTGCCAGTTTGCATGAGTTGGCTTCTACTGAGAGAAGGTTTTATTTCAGACTGAGTGAGATCAAATCTCAGGTTCTTAGACCTCTTCTAGGTTTAGGTAAAAAAATTTTTAATATTTTCTTTGATATTATCTCGTCTGTGTTCTACAGTAAAGTTCTTTATGCAAGACTTAGGTCATTACATACTTTTAAGTTAAAGCCAAGATTGTTTTTGTCTCCCTCGTTTGATACTACTGAAACACAGCTGCAGTTCGATATCTGCACAATGTTCTGGTATTTGTGCTTTCCTAACTGTTTCATCTGAAATAATTGTTTGAACCATTATGTAATGTAAAGTCATTGAATTCCTGATTGTGGATGCTGTTGCTTGGAAATGAAATGAGCTGATATAACATCCATACAGCGTACTGGGGTAATCCCCTTTTATTAATGGTTGATCTACTTTTATGATGTAAGCTAAACTTTTTTCTGACTTATTACAGATAACTTGGGCAGTGCAAATACAATCCAGTTGTTGCAAGAAATGGCAAGCAGGTTCAGCAAGCTATGCTATCTCATTGGTCAGCATGGGGCTTCTTTAAGTAGCTTCCTTCGTGGAGTTAAAGAAGCCAGGAGTTTGGCCATCCTGAAGCATTCCAGTCTCTTTTTGGATAGTTACACTGAGTAAGTGTCTGATTATCTCATCTTGAGTGTCTGCAGGCTTAATCTATTGACTGCAGCAAGCTCTGTATCAGGAGAAAATAAATCATAAGGGCAATTATGTAAGAATCTATAATTCAAGTTACATTCTTACAATTTAAAATTTATGCAGAGTTCTTCCACAGGCTAGTTCATTTTTGTAGTGAGCTTTATATTTCAAACTTTGCTAGTGTGCACACTGGGCAATTTTGGTGTTGGGAAAGTGTTAGGAATGTAAAATTCTGTACAAACACTTATTGATTGCTGCATGTATAACAGTAAAGCATGACACATTTGTTAATTAAAGATGTCCTAATATAAGGCAAGAGAGTTGCAGTTACTTGGCCACTAAGTAAGAATACCTTTTGGAATTTACTGTGGTCTTTTGAAAAGTCATTAACTAATGGTTGTTTCCTGGAAGAACAGTTTTTTTTGTCTGGTATCTGCTCATAGCAGACCTTACACCTAGAAGACACAGCTGTGTTAGTGCTCAAACTTTGATCTGAATTATCTTTATTATTATTATCTTAATTATTCTGGGGGAGGATGTCAATGCAATTGTTTGCTGTCTTTCTTCTCAGTAAGTTTTGCAGTTGTTGGGTAACTTCATCCAGATTTGTTTCAGAAATCTCAAACTTAGTATCTACAGGCTTTATGAAAAATATTGGCTTCAGAGGAAAGGGTCTAAAAGTATCTTATCTGAATGTAGTTTGTCTTACTAGATATCTGAACATCCCTCAAGGAACAGAACTTGTGATTGTAAACTCAAAAGCTTCTCTTGTTATGCAGTAGCATTCTGAATGTGCAGTTGCACGTTTTCTTAAATACAAGTTGTCTTTCCTACTGGGTCAGTGATAAAATTAAGCCATGTCACTGAAACAAAGTTTCATCTCAGTTTATCAAATGAGTGATAAACAATTTCCTCTATTTCATCCATACTGACTGCAACTTTTATTTTAACTTAGATGCCTAGAATTGATTCTCCATTATTACTAGAATTTCTTTTCCTGTCACTAACTGCTATGACTGATATCTGGTCTTTACTATTTGCATGGCTTCTGCTCTTTCCCTTTGTTTTCTTAGTTCTTCAAATATTTATCTGTGTATGGTGTCAAGCCTATGCATGTTCCTCAATGTAGTGTCTTTACTAACTTCCAAGGATCCATTAAGCCACATAAAAGGCTATCAGTAAATTGGATTAAACTGAGACTTGCTTTCGTTGTGAATGGTATCTCTGTTACAAGGGAAGGAAAGAACCTTTGGAGGCTCTCTGGTCCAGCCCTCTGTTCAAGCAGAGCCATCCAAAGCAGGTTACCCAAACTGTATCCAAATGGTCAAACTTTTAGATTTTTTTTTTTAAATAGGGAAGAAATGAAGGGTAACATGATGTAGGAAAAAAAGAGATTTCTATCTTTAGTAATATTAGAAGCTACTGTTATTAAACTGTTGAAACAGGCGACCTATTTTGTACGTTTTTAAACTTGGGGAAACAAATAACTCAAGTTTCTGTTGTAAAATAGTTCCTCTGGCAGCAACTGTGTGTAACAGTAATGCGTATTCTGTTTTTCACGTGGAAAATGAGTACTTAGTGTTGTGGTAACACTGAGTATTTCAGAGTTTGATATTTTCTCAAGCCCTTAGACTTATGATTACTTGTGTAACAGGTAATATGGATCTCACTGGTGTGCTGTTGGAAACTGCAATAGATGCTATTTCCAGGGTTGCTCCTAATTTGAAACTAAAGGTTTCTTTTTCTTCACCATTTTAGATATTGTACTTCAATAACAAATTTCCTGGTCATGGGAGGATTTATGCTTCTCGCAAAGCCTGCAATGTAAGCAAACTTTTATCATGATGTGGAGTTTATGGTCAGCTTGTAGAGTGTTCTAAATAAGTATTTGTGTGCATGTGTGTATAGTAATGAGCATGACATTGCCTCAGCATACTTGAGTACAATAATTCATCTTCTATGAGATGAAGAAAAAGTTTCTCCCTTTCAATTATGATGATGATTCATGTTAAAATACTGCTTAATTAGCTCAATTGTTATTACATCAAGGTGTGGAGAGAGGAGGAAAAAGATCATAAGTGATGGCAAATTCTTTGAAAGAAGCGTAAGTGGATTTCAAGTAATTCCTGAAAGCTTACGAGTGATGTTTTCATTATCTATTCAGTGTTTGTCAGTATTTTATGCTTTCAGTTGTTGCTCCCTGGAATATACAGAAAAGTGAGCATTTCTTTAAGAGTTAGTGAGAGTAGATATTGTGAATTCAGTTTAGTTTGAATTCTTTTATGTTTATATTCTTTTAAGTTTGTGGAAGCTCTCTAAAAGGTTGGAGAAATAGCACACTATTTCTGCATCAGACATGCTTTACTTACTGTATAGATGCTTTTAATCTTGAAGAAGGAAATTGTGCTTTTAGATCTTAGAATACAGCCTTTTGTCAGTTGAACAGTATTTTTTCCCTAGGAATTGAAGTAGTGATGCTGTACAGCTCTCTAGTGTTGTGAGGAAATTGTTGTAATGAAGGAGTTTTTGTTTTTTCTCCAAATGTTGTCAGAAAAATTGCCAGTTTTCATTCCTTCCTAAAGTCTCTAATCTGGACATGGATTTTGTTACAGCTGATTATGATACACTTTAAATGTAGCATAAGCAATGGTACTGGATGTTCTTTAAAATATTGGGGTATCTAACACGGAATTTTCTATACCTGTGGAGCAGTGCCAGTGACTGAATACAAAATCCCACTGCAGAGAGACATTGAGAATCTTTCCACCGTGGGCAGGTTTCTCAGAGTGACTTGTAAGAAATCTGAGTTCAAGTATAAGCTTATTTATTATTAGCAGTGATGAGTTCTGGGTGCTGAAATTAAGTGTACCAGATTCTTCACACTGGTTGGCACTGTTTGGTATCACAGCTTCTCCTACTGCAACCAGGGTCTCATTAGGTGAACAATTTTTAAGGGTTCTGAGACTTCAGTGAACAGATATCATAGGAGTTTTGGCCCTTATCTGTAAAGGGAAGTCAGGAATATCTTTGCTGATTATGACTTTGTTTTTGCAGGGAATTCTGTCTCAGTAAATGGTTAATGCTGTCAGTGTGTCTTTTCTGGATGTTCTAGAAGATGAACAGTTAGCCTTAACAGTTACTCTTAGCTTTCTTTTAAGCTATCTGACTTCACTGGGAAGTTTAGTTCTATACGTATGTAGTATATAGGTGTGTATAAGAGTATATATTCACTTGCTGTTATTTTACACTTTCCTATGGAGGGACCTCTATGTGAGGATCTCGAAGCACTTCGGAAATGCAAGCTATCCATTTAAGTGGTTGACTTAGTTTAAATTTGCAAATAAGTTAAACAAATTTACAATTAAAAATACAATTGTCTCTCTAAAGAGGACTCTTCTTAATCCTTATTGAACAAGAGAGTTCTTAATATCATTAGCAGACCTAGACAAGGTACGTAAGATACCATTTCATGCATCAAATTAGTCATGTAGTATTCTAGGGAACCTGATGTGCAATTCTCTGATCTGGTTCTTTGTCCCTGGGGCTTACTTTCTCAGCCTCACCTGGTTCTTAAACTTCATGGTTTAAATGCTTCCCAGCTGGATGTGTATTAATGCAGATATGTCATGTGCACATGTGATGGCACAGATATTGTGAAGGAGAGGGAAAAGCAGATTTTGTTTTCATTTCTATGAAGAAATCCTGGTCTTGTGTGCTAATGTATTGTCTTCAGAATCATTTCCCTCTTCTTCTCTGAACTAGATTAGTTCTCCCTCTTGGAAGTCAGACTGAGGATTGAACAGATTTCCTGCCTTTCTTTGAGGTAGGATGTAATTTTTCTAGTTAGGGGAAAAACTGTTCAGCTTTCTCGAATAACAGGGGTGGGGAAGAGATTATTTGATCATATTTAGGAAAGTGTACTGGAGCAAAGTTAAGATTCATTCAGGCCTTCCTATGAGTCAACTCTGATAGAAACTTGCTACTTTAACAATAACCATGACAAGGCTAAAATGTTCCACCTATTTTCTCTTTTACTCATCACATGTCAAAGGGAAAAAGGCAATTAGTTACTCTTCAAGTGGGACAACTAAGTCAGCTTTCTTCAGCCAGCATAATGACTGAGCTTGTGCGAGCAGAACTGAAGTCCTGTGTTGCAGTTGGTAGAGAACTACGTGATTTTATTATAGTACTTGCTTAAGTTAAATTGGGAATGGATTAATAAGTAGCATGCATTTGCCTTTGTTATTTTTGTTTTATGAAAATCCAAAAAGGTGCATTCTGTGCTAGTACAGTGCTCACTGATGCAAAATATCACTGATGTCTTACTGTCATTCTTGTTTTCTTCCTCTGTTCCCCAATGGTCCTATCATTTAGAGACTTCTTGAGTAAAAGTCAGGAGCTGTTACAGAAACTGTCTGAGTACAATGAGGAAAACCTGCAGCTAGTGGATGTTTTAAATTCTCTGTTTTTCATGCCATTTGGACGACTTCATGATTATGCCAGAACCTTGCTAAAGCTTGCCACATGTTTTGAAGTGGTAAGCTGTCTTTATTATCTATGATCAAAAACTGTGCACACAAAACTTATTGCTTGGAAATAGCAGTGAGAAGCAAATGCTGGGTAATTAGAAGTAGCTTAACCCTCAGTGAAGCTATTCAGGTTTGCTACAGGGAAAGATCATGCACCTTTACTTGTACATTCATAAGCCACACTTGTGTAGATTACATAAGTAGAATCTTGTTACTCTGCCAGAACTTTCTAGTGCTTGAGTGCTTAATTAAAAATTTTTATTGCATTATTTTGATGTCTTCGTATTGCCTTTCACTTCCATCTGGCATTTTTAGTGTAGCAATCCTTGGCTTTAGCAGTACTGAAAATGTAATATTAGATGTACATCTAAATACATAGCAAATGTCTACAACTGCATTCTATTCAAAGAATAGATGACTCCCAGCTATAAAAACTACTTGTATGTCCATCCCAATGTGATTATTAGAAACGTTACTCCTGAAGTCATCATTTCTTTTTTCTGCTAAATCTTGTTAAGCTGCAAGAAAGTGAGTCATGTAATTGTATATGTTAATCATTCTGCCTTTAGCATTCATGGAACTTCTGTGGTCTAAAAACTCCTGACACCAAGAGAGCATGTGACCAGGAAAGCTATCTAGCTTCCACTGTTTATTTTATTAACTAGATCAGCTGTCATGCACTTGGTGCTAATTTAATAAAATGGGGTAGCTGTCTTGCAGCTTGGTTATTGTTATTGGTACGGGCCCTCAGAAACTCTGTCAGGTCTGTCTTGCTTTGTGCCCTAGGCATCTCCAGAATACCAGAAGCTACAAGATTCTAGCTCTTGTTATGAGAGCCTTGCTGTCCATCTTGGCAGAAAAAGGAAAGAAGCGGAGTACACACTTAGCTTCTGGAAGACATTTCCTGGGAAAATGACGGTATGATGACAATTGTCAGCCTGTTAGTAGCTGGTATGTCTTGCTGTGAACTTATATTCTGTCTGTTACCTATGCTACTCTCAGTTGCAGATTGCATTTTTCTGGCTTGTGTTGCTGAAGTAATCTAATTTTAGAGAATTTTGACCTATGGAAGTACACTATGAAAAATAAATAGCACTGATCTTAAATCATAATCAGTGAGAAGTAAACTTCTGTGACTATTTGTAACCTCTACCTGTAGGACTCTTTGCGGAAGCCAGACCGTCGTTTAATCTGTGAAAGCAGCAACAGGGGGTTGTCCCTACAGCATGCTGGAAGATTCTCTGTGAACTGGTTTATCCTCTTTAATGATGCTCTGGTGCACGCTCAGGTAAGCCTGCTTGCATCCAGGAACAAAGCTTTCTTTCAAACAGCATGACTCATTTTTCATACAGTGAAAGTAAGTTTTTGCACTATTTACTACAATATTTCTTAACATAAAGTGGTATTCTTTCATATTTATTAAGGAATTTGAAATGATCTACTAATGTTTTCTTTCAATGTATGTTTGGTGTTGCCCTGTGGTTGGCATGGTTTCTGCTCTCTTTTTGAGAGAGGGAAGTGTACATAAAGAGCCTGTAATACCATTTTCCTTAGTCTGTACAGAAAGAAATTATGTTCAGAAAAATCAGGAGTAATGAATCAGTCTGTACTCAGTGAAGTTTCTTTTCCTTTCCTTCAGTTTTCAACACACCATATTTTTGCCTTGTCCACACTGTGGGTAGAAGCTCTTTCAGAAGAAGCTGGTAATGTGTGAGTATGAGTATTTATTGTGTTGTGATGCTGAAATAGTCAGATCTCTTGGATGAGAGGATTAGGACTTTGTAAACAGTTACTGTAAACTAGGAACAGAATGAGATGTAATCATTTTTAGCCCATTTTCTTTTATTTCTGTTAGAGAAAAAAAAAACAATAACCACCAAGCTGTTTAAAAATTAAGAACAACAAGATAGAATCGAGATTAGCCAGTAGTCTTTTCTGCTGCTTTTTTACTCATGACCTAGTGTTAAAGTGATTTCTAACGAGTTGGGGCAATAGAGATACAATATTCATGCTCTAAGAAACATTGTTCTTTCTTTGGATGAAATTTCACTGGATTAAAATGACTCTTGCCCTCCTTGTAGGAATGGATTGAAGATTACAACACCTGAAGAACAGTTTGTTCTGCTTTCTTCAACACCACAGGAAAAGGTAGGCATATCTACAAATTTTTCATGGCTTCAGTGATACGAAGGAGACTTTTCTCTCCTACTATAGAAGCAAACAGGGAGAAGTAGCAGTACTGTACTGCAGAGCACAAAGGAGATAGCTGTAGTTGTTGTAAAGGAGAGAGCTTCTATGCAAGTACAGATGCTAGCTAAATTCTGTGATTAAAACTCTGTTTCAGACTAAGTGGCTGAGGGCAATAAGTCAAGCAGTGGATCAGGCCCTTAAAGGGACTTCTGATTTAAGTCTATATGGAGCTGGAGGGAATGTTCCAAGACAGGAACCTCCTATTTCTCGCAGTGCCAAATACGTCTTCTATAAGGACCCAAGATTTAAAGATGCTGTTTATGATGGGAGATGGCTCTCAGGAAAACCACATGGCAGGTAAAAGCATTTGAACATAATAAACAGTTGAAAACAAAATGAAGTAGTTACTGAATTGGTAAGTAGGCTTATTCACAGAAGCTTATTTGTGAAGTGCTGAGTGAACTGATTATCTGGTACACACTTTTGTATACAGAGTACAACTTTGTTTATTTTCCAGGGGGATCCTAAAGTGGGCTGATGGAAGAATGTACTCAGGGACCTTCCGAACTGGATTGGAGGATGGGTAAGATCTCCCACTACTTGTGGAGGGAGAGGGCAAGAAATCTTTTTGGTATAAGTTATAGCCAGGATTATAAGATAGTAAATCTTTTAATTAAAAGGTTTTGCAGTGAATCTCTTTGACTTAGGGTTGTAAATATTAGGATATCCATGTGCATTGATACTTGAATAATCCAGAGCTATGTTAATTGTCTTCAGAGTAGACTCTGTAACTGCAATAAAAAACTTGCTGCTTAATAAAACTGGAGTTAATTGGGGTAATCAGCTACAGGATGGGGGGGGAGAGAGGGGGGGGGTAAAACAGTTGAGAAAGAATGAGCAGGTAATGTGAACTTCTAAGCAGAGGAACCCAGTTAAGAACTCTACAGTCAGTTTTTCTTTATGTAGGCATCTAGTGTTTTGTGTTGCTGTGTTCTTTCAAAATGTCCAGTGGGTGTTTTGCTTTTCCTTTTAGGAAAGGCAATGATTTTCATACAGTGCAGTGATGCAATTTCTGTCTTATTTTTTTTTCTTGCATTGTTTCTTGTGGAGTGGGGGTGAAAAAATTTTGGAAGGAGATCTTGAAAGTCTTGAAATAAGCCTTTTGTCTTAAAATGAATGTGTTTATGATCTTGGTGACTAAGATAACAACATCAGAGCAGTTTGAAAATAGAATGTGCAGGAGTGAGTCCTGGATATTAACAATTTATCTTGTGAAACAAGTGAGACCACTTGAAAGTAAAGTAGTAGTTGATTATGCAAGTTTGAGTTAATCCATTGCTAAGAATCTGCTTATGGCATTAGTTAGGCTGCAAAGTTAACTTCTTTCCATTCTTACACGAATCTTGTGATGTTTTACATCTGGAGTCCTATTGAATTCCAGTTGTATTTTCAAAGTATTGAGTCAGAGGAGAAGTTGAAATGTGATCAGGCTGTGGGCAGATTGTTAAAATGCACCTTAGTTATTAGCATATCTTAAACTATAAAACAGATCAGAGCTTTTTGCACGTGTAACTAGTAAATGTAACTAGCCATGATCGTTTTGGCATTCTTGGAGATACAAATTCCAAACACAAGTAAATAGATCGATGTTTAGCATTATTTACTATGATAATCAAATGCATATTCTTGCATTTCAGCATTCACACTGTTCTCGACATTCAGCAACGGTATTATGTTGTGGGACTAGATGTGCTCACAGTAGAATCTTTTATAACAATCTTAGCCTCTTTATAAGATCTATGAATAAGTTGTCTGTTCAGGCGTAGTGAAAATATGAATAATTTTGTGCATCTGCTTGAGCATAATTAGAAGCTAGCATCTTGTTTTCTTCTTTTAAATGTTCTCGCCTTGGAATAATGGTGCACTTGAGTTACCAAGATTTGAAGACAACCAAGGTAGACATAAGATGTGAGAAGTCTCGTGTCCTTTAATAAGTTGAGAAGAATGCTGTGGCTTAGTAGAGAGAGGAAAGCTTAGAGAAGTGTCAAAATCTAAAACCAGAGGAAGCAGTACAAACCCTAACCCGAACTGACCTAATGATGCTGAAATTTTTGCTTTCTCTCTCTACATCAATACATCTGTTTTAGCTAGAGATCTAGAAAACCATAGAGCATTCTGATTTTAGAATGGGTGTTACATCTCTTTATTGAAGTGAGTTAGTATTATAGCTGCTTGTGTTCCATGTCTGTGTGCTGACAGGTATGGTGAATACAGAGTGCCAAATAAAGCCTTGAATAAAGATGATCACTACGTGGGGTACTGGAAGGAAGGCAAAATGTGCGGGCATGGAGTCTACAGGTAATACAGCGTTTGTTTTCCCCTCATTACAGAAGGGAGTCCCCTTACCAACCAGCCCTGTGTATGTAGATGTATTGTTAGCTTATTTTCTGCATTTACTTTGAACTGCTTACATTTACACTCACTTTATGTTCTGCTAATAACATATATTCTACAGTTGCTACCACCTTTCAATAATTCATGATATTCTTTTCTTTAGAGATAAGTAAAATATACCAGTCTTGCTTGTTGGGGAGAAGTTGCCTTTAAAACAATGAAGCTCACTTATGTCCCAAATATACTTTAACTATAGTTTTTACTTGGTACGACTGTAATGTAGTTCTTTTAAGGAATAAAGGGATGATAAACTGTAGGAGTCTTGCTTATTCCTTCTTTTTTTTCTTCATAGCTATGCTACTGGTGAAGTGTATGAAGGATGCTTTCAGGATAATATGCGTCATGGCCATGGGCTGCTGCGCAGTGGGAAGCTTACCTCTTCCTCTCCCAGTATGTTCATTGGACAGTGGACAATGGATAAGAAGAGTGGTTATGGTGTTTTTGATGATATTACAAGGTAACATTTGAGGTGCTTGAATTCTTAAACACTAATAGAGTATACATATATACACACTAAGTAAATGCTTTCTGAGCACAAATCAATGTAGTTTTGTATTTCTGGTCACTATATCAATGTTTTTTTCGTTCCTGAAAAGAGGGGTTTTGGTTGGAGCTCAAGAAACCAGTTTCAGTTTAACTAGACTGAAAACCCACTTGCAAAACAGAATAGTAAGACTGAAGGTGAAAGAAATGTGTGTATTTCTTGAAACAGAGCTAATAGTATTTTCAAATGTCAAATGACTTTGAAGGCCTCCTTCTCACTCCCTGCAAAGTTTTTTTTTTTTTTATTATCCCCTCTATTTGAGTCATCTAGCTTAGGTAAAGAAACCAAAACTTAGGTAGCAAGTTAACTAAAATAAGCATATAGCATCTGTTCTAAGTAACTGTCAAATATATCAAGTAGATGCCTAATGAAGCTGAAGATCTCTTTTCGCATACAATTTGTTTGCTGAACTGGATCAGATTCAAGTTTCTGTGTTTCTTATTTGCTGTAACCACAGCTTGGTTCCTTCAGCTAGAAATTGATCTTAACTGGGCTTCAACTATTTCAGGCAGTCAGGAACAGTTTGCTTGGATGTAGCCAATGTGACTTGTTAAAGGAAGTTCTTCAGAGTTCCTTTCTATCATAAAGTTGCCTTATTCTCTTTAATCTAGTGAAACGGGATTGATAGGCTTGTAGCAAGTGATGTATAACTCATTTATAATGTTTTTTGTGATGGTCAAATACCAGAATAAAGCCATAGAAAGAGAAAATATATATTAAGCTGCATTATTTCCACTTCATTTTTTCTTCAGAGGAGAAAAATATATGGGAATGTGGCAAGATGACCTTTGCCAAGGCAATGGTGTTGTGGTTACTCAATTTGGATTGTATTATGAAGGAGCCTTCAGCACTAACAAAATGATGGTGAGTTGCACACTAGGATTTGTGCTATAGTAATTTGTCCATGAGACATGGTACCCTTCTGGGGTAGATGGTTGGTCATATAAGTAATCTGTTAGGTTGTGTAAATCTTCTGCTTTCCTAACCTTCTGTTGTGCTGTTCTGTTTTTTTAAATGTCTATATTCCAGTTTTGTTTTACTTAGGACTACTTCAGAAGTTGCTTTAAAGAATGAATAAATAATTTGTTAAGAATTAGTAGCGAAGATTTCAACGTATCTTTAGATCTGTAGTCTGGCCTATTATAACTATAGTGCTGTTTTGTCTGATTCTATTTGTAGGGGACTGGCATTCTGCTTTCTGAGGATGATACAGTTTATGAAGGGGAATTTTCAGATAACTGGACTCTGAGCGGAAAGGTTGATATTACAGTAATGTGTAAACTGTTATTTTTAAAATAATGGTAATCTTGTACTTTGAGTCCTAATAGATTTCAGTTCAATGATGTTGTCTTTTCTCCAGGGAACATTGACCTTGCCAAATGGAGACTATATTGAAGGTCTCTTCAGTGGAGAATGGGGATCTGGAATAAAAATCACAGGAACCTACTTCAAACCTAGCTTATATGAGAGTGAGAAGGATAAGCCTAAAGCATTGTGAGTGCTGAGTAAGAAATAACTTCTGATGAGGTTCAGTAATGCTGTTAGATGTAACCCTTGGCTTTTTTCAGAGGCTGGTTATTTTTTTTCCAAAGAAAAAGGGAGATTTTGAGAAGATGCTTCCTCCTTTTTTATTCCTTTTCTCTCCTCTCTAAAAAATATGATAAAACCCTATTTCATAGCTGTTGTGGTATTCGTTACTACTTGAGTAATGGTATAAAAATTACAGGATACTTGACATGTTGCTACTGACCTATAGCAGTTCCAGTACTTTTTATTTGTATCTGGACTGGCTGTTAGAACCTGAATTCATATGTAATGTTCTATGATTATATTTGTGAGAGAGACTAAGTTGCATTTGAGGGATTAAATCATTCACAGTGTCCTACCTTCTGCTAATGACTCTGGTAATTTAATGATGTCAGGTAAAGGTACATTTGGACAGAATTAGCTAACTACTACAACTTTTCCAAACAGGGCAGAAATTCAGAGTACTTGAATTGCTGAATTGCCAAAAATAAAACAAGGCATTTCAATAAATTAATTTGCGAAGCCTATCTAATAATACTTGTAACAGCTGTATAATCTCTGGAAAGAAACAGTGTGTTTGTTCTATTTAAATCATAACTGAGATCTTTAAGTGGAATAAATTTAAGTAAATTTTAAGAAGAGCTGTAGATGAAAGTTCAGTGTTTAGTAGCACCGTGCACTGGTCTGCAATACTAGTAATAGTTGTACAGAATTCAGTGTCTTTGAAGCTTATTCTGAAATTTCAGATTAAAATGGGAAACACAACTGTTTTAACGTAGATTGCTTCTTGGTATGCTTCCAGAGGCGTTCACTGCTGATTTCTTTTGACAGTGCTGACACCCACAATGGGATGTGGAGTTACGCAGGCCTCCCTGCTGTATTGAGTACTTAAGACCTTAGCAACTGCCTGTTTTTACCCCAGTAGGGAGTCTATGAATAAATGTATGTACATATTTGTGAAGACAGCTTGTGAAATAAGGGTTTCACCAACCCTTTTCAGTCTCTTGAGACTGAAAATCTTCTGATATCAGTTGTGAAAAAGCTTGAAAGCCTTTTTTTTTTTTTTCTTTCTTTGTGAGACTGGAAGCATGGAGAAATGTCAGTGTTTCTAGTTCTCCTCTAAATTTCTTGGGGAAAAAATATTTATGAAAGATGTGGCAATTTCTGAAACTTGACTGAAATCAAGAAAAGCACTGCTAGACTTAACAGTTCTATTTGCTTTCTGAAAGCTTTTTGAAGCCCTGAATTCAATTTTATGCCTTATGAATATGGATGGGCAGCAGCTCTTGGTTTTGTGTATAGAGAATCCCTGAGCAATGGCTGTCAGGGAAAAGATACCTGCACTCATTTTGCTCATACCTAATGTGATGCAGCGTTATCTGTAGATGATACTTTTGGGCCAGAAACCATAGATGGATGGTTTTTGTCTATGTCGGTAGGCTATTTTACATTCCAAGATCATGAGATGCTTGGGAATCACTGTACTATGTTCTTATTATGTGGATGTATACAATCTTCTGAATAAACACCAGTGATGTTGATAAGCCTCATCAATCACAGTATGTCCTATTTGACTGGAAAAAAGATCAGTGCTTTTCATATTTAAACAAGATGTTTCTCAGAACAATAAAAGAAAGGTTAAGACTGATATGCATAAAGTAGTAATATTTGTAGTTGCTCCCACAAAAAGACAGTAAAAACATTTTAATTTTTTAATGTTAGGTTGACATTAGCTATGAAAAACTACTTATGTCTAAATGTGTTGTTTCAAGTGCGTTTAATTTTAACAGACTAACTGATCATTTTATTAGGCGGAAACTTGGAATCCTGGCAGTGCCTCCTGATGAGAAATGGAAGGCTGTATTTGAAGAATGCTGGAACCAGCTTGGCTGTGAAAGCCCAGGCCAGGGTGATAGATGGAAGGCTTGGGACAACATTGCAGTGGCTCTGACCACCAACCGACGGCAGCACAAGGACAGGTTGGTTCCTAGAGAATGTAGTTTGCAAGGTGAAGAAAGTATTGAGAGGAACTGGAATTGTGCTCTACTCTAGAAACTGATTCTGGTAAAAATTATTTGTGTTCTGTAAGCAACATTAACAAAGCATCAAAACAGAACTCCTGATACAGACATCTCTTTCAGGGACATGGTGTCTAGGATTAGTTCAGGTGTTACAGTCTGTTAGATTATTCAGTGTGTATTAATAAGATTCTAGCTAATTACTACTGAAAGATCTTTGACTAGTAAGAGAATGTTCAGTTGTCACAACTGAAATCAGTGCAGAAAAATCAGGAGAATATAGGAAACAGAAATTCAGGGTGTGGGAAGAAAAGGTTTCTTGGATAATTATTTTTTGAGATTTAAAAACAAAAAACAAAACCAAACCAACAACAAAAGCCGCAAAACAAGCAAACACAAAGAGGTTTAGACTTTGCAGGATATTGCACAAGAGACTCATTTAGCTGACTTAGCTATTTTTCTCTTAATTAGTTGTAAGTGAGCTCAGAAGATTAACACAGGCAGCTGGCTTTTAACATCAAGAAACTTACTGTAAAAACAGCACTATGACACTTAGTAAATGCTGCTGATGTCCAGGAAATGTGTAGTGACAAGTTGCTGGTGGTTCCTGAATGTCTGTCAGAGTGGAAATTGTTATCTTCCATGTTCCTTATTTTTACAGAGTTGGGATTTTATAGTAAAACAAGTTTGTGGATGTGTATTTCCACAATGTTATTTCAAATACAATTTTCTTAAGTGAAGCTGCAGAATCTTTGTGCAACAGATGTGGAAGATGAAGTTCAGGCTGAAGGATTCAGTAAGACTTTGAAAGTTCAAGGGTATAAGAAATGGACTAGTTTCCTATGTGTATTTTTACCATCTTTTTCTTTATGGCTCATCGCTTTCTTGTTGTAACTTCCATGTTTTGCTTCAGTTTTTATTCCTACTCTGTCTCCAATAATCTGTACATATTTGTCCTTTTTATGTCTGCAGTCCAGAATTACTGAGCCGTTCTCATACTCAGACACTGGAAAGTCTGGAATTCATTCCACAACACATTGGTGCCTTCACCTTGGAAAAATATGAAAATATAAAAAAATATTTGATAAAGGTATTGTGACTATCAAATGCTCATATCGCTTGTTGGCAAGGCATTATGTTAAATTCTTCTGAGTTATAACTTGTGTAAGAGCTTCCTTGAATCCCTTTAGTATTTGCATGTTTATAGTCCATGTTGAATTAATTCATATTTACTTATGACTTTCTAAGTCACTGAGTTCAACAACCATTAACTAAGACTAAAATCACTGTGTGTCTAACGAATATTTCTTTAAAGTCAGTTTTTTCCTCAGTTGCTGTTTTGATTTTTATGCAGTGGATCCCAGCAGCGCATTCTGAAGTACTTGCTAATTAATCATGTTAAATGTAGTGTTTATCCAATTAGTAGCACATTCTTGTACTGTCTTGACCACTGTATGAGTCTGTATTCAGCTAGTACGTAAATTTCTTAATTTAAGTGGTCATTCGATGTATCTGCAATATTTTTGTTTCAAATTGTGTTGTTCTTTTGATCCATCTCTAGTTCCAGATTTTTTTCTTCAACCTGCCTAGCAGGCTGATCTATTTGACCAGGCAATTGGTATCTTTCACATCAGGCATGTGATACTCCTCTCCATCCATTGGGCAAGCTTGTGGAAACACTAGTAGCTGTCTACAGAATGACTTACGTTGGAGTAGGAGCTAATCGACGATTACTGCAGGAGGCAGTAAGAGAGATCAAGTCCTACCTCAAACGCATCTTCCAATTGGTTAGGTAATGGGATTCCAGTGTTCAAGTTAAACTGTTTACCTATTTAAAAATACATCCAGTACTGAAACAGTCTAGTGTTTATGTAGTTTGAGCATGCCAGTATTTTTACTCCGTTTGGGTGTTGATTGTATTTCCTTAAGCTTTCTAAAAGGTCTTCAATATTCTGCCAAAATCATAAAAATAATCAGACTTCAACCCAATGACTTAATCCCACATTGCACTTCAAAATGCAGATCAGGAGAGTTCAGTACAGATTTCCAATTTAGTGTCTTTGGATATTTATGCTGTGAGAGGACAGTGTTCAAAGGGTTTAGAAGAGTAGCAAGAGTGGGAAATTGCAGCATATTCCATTAAAGTTATTAGGAATACAGCTCATCCATGTTGATATGAAGTCTTTGCTTGGACTCAGAGCAACTGCAGGTTTAAATGGAGTATTTTTTCTTTCAGTTTGGCAAATCAGTAACCACTAAAAGCCTTATCTGTAGGGAGGTAATGTCAGATTGGCCAAGATCTCTCTGACATATAAGGGTATGGCCTTTATGAGTTTTCTTCCAGGTGGATGGCACTGTACATATATTATCTATGCTGTTTTAGTTATGCCATATTGTAATTAAGGAGACTTTTCTTCTCCAGTCATCTCTTCTTATACTGTTCTGTGGAAATTTCTGTGAATTTTCATACGTTACTGTGTGCGTTGCCACTTAGGTTCTTGTTCCCTGATCTTCCGGAAGAGGGCAGCACAATTCCATTTCAGCCGACGGAAATAAAGGGAAGGCGTTCATTCTGCAGTGGGAAATCTGACTCCAGATCAGAATCTCCTGAGCCAGGGTACGTAAAGCAAGGCCTTCATTAGTTCACAAGGGGTTTTTCTGCTTTATTTTCTGTTAACAGGTTTTCCTTGAGAAAGGTTTTTAAAAAAAAAAAAAAGCCTTGTGTTGTGGATATAAGCAGTTATTTTTTTCCTCTGGTTTTGATGATGGTTTTAAAAACATCTTTTTAGGCCTGGATTTCAGAAGGATATTTGGAATATGAGTATTGGGCTAATGCAGATCAAGTGCAGATGTCATGTGGAGCTTAGCCTTGATTCCACCATTGTCCTGTCCATAGCCACTTCAGGTGTGGACAACGGAAGGAAGGATCAGCAGCGAGAACCTTCTGAGAAAGGCCCCACTATTTCTGTATAGATGATATTAGTAGGTACCCTACATTCAGCTTTCCCTGTCCCTGAACTTGCAGGGACATCTCCTGTTTTTCAACTTGTGCTTAAAAGGTAAAGTTACATTATCAGTGGAATGGCTAAGAATGGGTGCCAAATAATTGCCTTGAATATGCAGGGAAAACTTGAACTGCAATATAGTATACAGCTCCCCAGTGAGTGTTCTTTGCCTGGATGCAAAAGACAGTCACTGCTAAGTATTTCTTAGCACAGACTTGTTTTTTGTACTTTCTATATTGTTAATTCCTCATAAAATAAATCTATACTAATTTAAAAATTTGTTTTCCAATCAGTACTTTCTTGCTCTGCTTTTATAGTTGTCTCTATTCTTTTAAATGTCTTTCTCTTTACCCCCATTTTCTTTTTCTTTTGTTATAGCTATGTGGTAACCAGTTTTGGCTTGCTACTCCCTGTACTACTGCCGCGACTCTATCCACCTCTATTCATGTTATATGCCTTAGACAATGAGCGTGAGGAAGATGTTTACTGGGAGTGTGTCTTACGTCTAAACAAACAAACTGATATGGCACTTCTAAGTTTTCTTGGAGTGCAAGTGTAAGTATGCTTCAGCACTAAGAACTTAGAGAATGGTATGTAATTAGATAAAGCAAGTCAAAGATTGTCCGGAGTGCATTTCTGATTAAAATACATGTAAATATATCTTCAAACTAATTACTATGATTGAGAGAATGAATCAGAACTTCTCCTAAAGGAATAAATTAAAAAATGGGGATAGAATGGGAAAGAAGATAGGTATCACTACAAAACCAGAGGGAGGCATTTCAGATCTGAGTATTTTGCACTTAACTGTGCTAGATATAGTTCTACCTGTTGTAACAGATGCTCTGACTCAGAAAAGAACACAATAACTTCGTTTTCGTAAGATAAATGATACTTTAAACTAATAGGCTGTTGTCTGAATAGATTGTTTTGGATTTCTTGCAGGAAATTTTGGCCGGGAACTATATCCATCCTTGGTGAGAGTAGGAAGGTATGTTCATTGGGTCTTGACTTACAGTGCACTTTGTTCAGTTTTCTTTAAAGAAGTCAGTCATAAAGAACAGGTTGAAGAACTTTTGACAAACCTTTTTGCTGAAGAGATGCTGTGTTATCTTGATCCCTAGAAAATGTTTCTGCTACTTAAAAGCTACATCAGTGATTTCTTAAAATGACTCTTTGTCCAGCACTGTCACTTACTGTTTTACTCTGTAAGAAGTTACAGTTCAGGAAGAAATTTGAAACCCTTTTGCTGGGTCTCCAGTTATGAAAACATATGAGGGGGAAAAATGTCTACCAAATAAATTTTCAAGATGTTTGAAAGTTGTGCTACTGTATGCATTCTGATTAGGAGAACTGAATTATTTTTATTCTTAGTCATAATGTTTTCGGAGGCTGAACACTGGTCTTAAATAGTGGTAATATAGTGCTCATTCTCTACGCTTGACTAATAATTATTTCAGTAATCATTACTTTGAACAATTTCAACTTCTACAAAACTCTTACATCACATCTGTTTAAGAGCCAGTGGATTTTTATTTGAAACTTTTATTTCTTGACTTTTATTTCTTGCAGCCATTTAGATCCCACTGCCTTTTTCTGTATTTATAACTGTGGCTTGGCCACAATTTTAGTTGCTGAACATAAGCAATGTGCTATTCATAGAATCATAGAATCACCAAGACTGGGAAAGATTCACAGGATCACCTAGTCCAACCATTCCTTGATAGATGTGAAATGTTACAGATGTATAGTAGTAAGCAAAGCTGTTGCTAATCTTCCTTGCCCGCCCCCCCCCCCCCCCGCCTCTCCTCCCTTTCCCTGAGGCTATGGGTTCCCAGCAAGGCATTTTCCCTCTTTCCCAAAACATGAATCATGGGCCACTTTGGAGTTTCAAGATTCACCTTGAGGTTAAGGGAACATGATGCAGACTTCCACTTATACTTGAAACATGCCAAAATTCAGCAATAATATGTTGAGTTGCTGCAAATCTTTTGTAATTTTAGGTACTAAGCAAAATTCTTATTAGCTGCCTGCAGTTTTTACACATCTCTATGTTTAGACTTGTATTTTTTTTTTCCTGTTGTAGAGCAAAACCCTTCCACTACATACACATACTATGCAACGTGTCTTTGAATTACATGGTGTCTGATGCTATCTACAACTAATTATATGCTGTGGTCATCCATCTATTAAACAGGATGTGTTCAGCGATATATCTGCTTCTGTTGTTCAGTTTCCTTATTTATTTGAATTTCTGTGGGTCTTTCTGCATCCATCTATTCTTTCTCTCCTTTGTTCAGAAAGCTGTAGGCTCAGCTCTTAATGAGAGCTCAAAATTATACCAGTTCTTTTCTGTTTTCTCCAAACCAATCTGTGATTTTTTTAACTGGTATGACATTTCTAGGTTTCAACTGTTTCAGTCTTAAGGTTCCCTATAACTATTGAGATTCTAACGGTGTTAACCATTAAGATTCACTGATTCTCAGTCTTCCTTGACCTGGAAGATATCTAAAAAATCTGATTCTCATAACTTAACCCCTTCTTTGGTATAGGTTTTTCTGAATTTTAAAGAAACTCAGTAATACATGGACAGCTTCCTAAATGACTTTATCTTTTGGGCATATCTTTTATGACAGTGTTGCATGACATGCAGCTTCTTTCCCTGAATAGTGTGTTGTGAAACCTGAATGACAGATCTTCTTATGGTTACACAGGTATCATCAAATACAAAAGATGCCTGCTTTGCCTCTGCAGTTGAATGTTTACAGCAAATCAGGTAATTCTCTGAAGCTTGTCTTTTAGTTTTTTACTGGTTCTGCTTTAGTGGCATCTACTTAATATGATCCTTCTTGCCTTATCTTTGTTCACCTTGTTAGGCAAGGTGTATTTTCAGGTAAGTTAGAAATTTCAGAGTTCCTACTACAAACATTAAAAATCCTCATGATAGAGAATGACATGTAGCATTGTAAAGGTGACTGTTGAGAAATTTGCCTGTAGACACTTAAATTCAAATGCAAAAGGATATCTAATCAGATATGCATGTGAATTTTTAAGCAGTTAGGATAAAGTGACCTATTATATCGGCATGTTTGTTTTTGTCAGCTGACACAAGGAATTCTATTGTAAGATCTAGAGTTCTTGTTTCCTCTCCCTTCCACAATGTTTAACTAGCTTTAAACTGTGAGGATAGTTTTGTTCAAAGCACACTGCTGCAAACTAGTAATTATAGACCAGGCTGTACTGCAGTTGAATGACCTAGCTTCTTGCATGCAGGGAAAGCTAGCTAATAAATTGTCTTCCAAATTTATATGCAGATACATTGCTTCTTATTGTTACCCTGTTTTGCTTTTGCTCTCCAAACAGTACCACATTTACACCAGCTGACAAACTGAAGGTAATCCAGCAGACTTTTGAAGAGATATCTCAGAACGTACTGGAGAGTCTTCAGGAAGATTTTCTGTGGTCCATGGATGACCTTTTTCCCGTTTTTCTCTATGTGGTGCTACGAGCCAGGTAGGTGCTAGCATTGGCATCAGGCATAAGTTGAGCATGGGCTGTTTGAGAACTCAGGCCTGTATTAAATTTTCAAGCTTCTCATTATATGACTAATTCTTTTTTTTTTTTTTGTAGTTTAGTCCAGTTTCTGGCTTAGTTGTTTGCTTTGACCTGAATAAATATTGAAGAGTCAAAGTTAAGATGACTGTGTCCTCAGAATGGGGATAGGAGAAATACATGATAGGCTTTTTCTTGCCCAGTACCATGTCATCTTCAGTTGTCCTCTTTTGTCCCTCCTCGTGTGACAGGATAAGGAATTTGGGTTCTGAGGTGCACTTAATTGAAGACCTGATGGATCCTTACCTGCAACATGGGGAACAAGGCATCATGTTTACCACTTTGAAGGTATGAAAATTATCCAACATTATTAAAAAATAAATAAAATTGGAAATTAATCAGCTGTAAGCAGCGATGATTGACTTAAGTCAACTGTGTGAATGTTAGTATTTAACTTTTAGTTTCTGTCTTATTTTTATTCAGGATGACCAAGGAAATTACTTAAAGCTTATGATAGCCTAACAATTATAGAAACTGCTAAGAAAATGTTTTTACATTTGGATAAAGTAAAGTTGCACATTGAAGCAAGTTGCTCTTGACTATTGCGTATGCACAGATATACCATGCCTTTTTCCTGCAACTTAAGAAACCTCCTTTTGTAAACATTGGAAAGAGGGGTTTTTTTTGAGACTAAATTCCGATAGTGCTTAAGTCAAGGATGCCATCAAGATGGCTTAAGAATTCATTTTTGTGAAATAAGTTACCTTCATTTTCCATTTGCTAACTAGTATTCTCTTTGTAAGTATTGGGAGGGGAACAGTCTTTCCTCACAATAACCCACTATACAGCTTGGACCTCCATAGCAAAAATTGTTTCATCAAAACTATTGAAACAGGTGTGTTTCATGACAAGTCAGGTGTTTAGAGCTTTTCTGTGGAGTTCTGGGGGATGCTGTTAATCTGAATAATAAAAATCTCGAGCTGAACTGTAAATTGAGTTATTCCGTCTGTGCAAATTGGAAAAAAGAGTTGGAGAATTTTTTTTGCACCTATTGTAGTACTGTAAAAAGGAAGGCTTCAGTTGCTTAAACTTTCCTCAAGAATCTATTTAGTATTAAACTATTCAGTTTACTGAAACATCAAGTTGTTGGTAATGGCTGATCCTAGGCATGTTTGAAACAACATTAAGGAGTGAATAACAGCAGATCATGTGTCAAAGTTAAGGTCTGAATATTTCTTCAGGAGACAAACTTTGCTCTTCAGTCTGCATGCTTTGAAATGTATTAATACCTACATCCTGGTAGTGTAAGGAAATGCTTTCATTTTGAGGTCCTTCTGTGAAAGGTCAGAGAGAGACTTGTGAGCAAAGAAATGTAGTTCCACTTTACAAAGTGGAGAAACATTTACTGAGAGGCCCAAGTCATATATCATGCTATCTTTATTAAGAGAAAGTTGAGTGTAATTTGTTCTTTCTGATAATTTGCTGTGTCAGAGGATTGGTGTGTGTTGCAATTTTACTGTATCGTATCTGCTTGCTGAAAGTCTTGTCCTGTTTTCTTGGACAGGAAGGAAGGGTTGGGGTGGGTTGGAGGAAATCAGCCTTTTTGTATATGATTCTTTATCAGCTTGGTGAGAGCTGTTACATGTGCTGAAATTACCTTTGTTTTAATTTAGGCATGCTACTACCAGATTCAACATGAAAAGCTTACCTAGACCACCATTTACAACGTGTCTGGGATTATCTACTGAGTGGAACTTCAGTGATACCACTTTATTTCCTGACATGACACTTAAAATTGAGAATACTCTGATATTTCAGTTCTGTTGTTACAGATGAAATCATTTCAATTTTAATATTGGAAAACTGCAGCCAGAGGCTATCTGTGAAGTGCTGATGAAGAGCAGAACTTGATTTGTTGAGTATTTGCCAAGAGGAAATAATTTCCTATTCTAACAGATCACTTATCCATTTTAAATTAAAAATACTACAAAAAGGCATGGCATCTACATAGAGTACATGTAAAAGTCTGGATCGCATGGCTTCTAAAGCAGTAGGTTTCTTTTTTTATTCCTGGTTTGTCAACAGAGGTGTTTAAACAGGATGAGTTGCACCACAGAACCACTCAGTCTTCCTGAATTAATCAATTAGATTTGTTTATTTAATAGAAATGTTAGTATTTATAATGGATATCCTATAGTGTGTTTTGGCTGTATAAGTTCTGAGGCATCTTCGTAAAAGAGTTACTGAATACAGTATTAATGTGTGCTATTTTAGAACTAATCACACTATTACTGACTTGCCTGTTTACCAGAATTATGTACAGGCATTCACCATGGTTTCTGTTTATGAAATAATTAAAATAGCACTGACCAGTTCAAACTCCGGCACTGAATTAATTATTAAATATGAAGAGTGTTAAGTTTCATTAACCAGGGGTCTAAGGACAAAATTTCTTTAGAAGCCCATGTGATAAGACAATGGGAACATGCTGTTGAGCAACCTGACGCTGAATTAGGTTTGAGACGTCTGCTTGTTAATTTATTTGATTGCTTACATATGAGGATGAAAAAAAAAAGACCACCTTGGTGTGTTTTTGAACATTTAGAGAACAAATAATTTCCCTGGGGGTTTTGTGAGTGTGCTCTTCTGTGGTTTATGGTTAACTTAATTTATGTGAATAACACTAATGGATAATTTGGGTATTGTAGGAGCTGTTCTTCACCATGGCTGGCACAAAAATGAGGAGGGGGGAACTGCTGATAGAATGTTATAACAGTTTGAGATATGTCAAACTACCATAGATAATGCTAATAATATTTTTGAAATAGTAATCATGGCTTGTGTATTGGCACTTAAATGGAAAGAAACCCGATGTCAAAATACTGTTTTGAACAGTGACTGTAATGTAGCAATTTTCATAATAAAGTAAAAAAAAAATTGGTCTTTCTGAAGTTATTTTTAGCATTATCAGCAAAAGGAAGAGAGTCATTCTGGCAGAGTGATGCTTAAAAGTGTTGTTACACTTGTTCTCCTTGCAACCAAGAATAGAGATAGACCTCTTCACGTTCGTGAACAAATTCTTTTTATTTCAATCCGCTGTTTAAATAATACTGAATAATATGATGAGAGATGAACAAAAACATGTTTAGAAAGTAAGCTACCAAATGTTTGGGTTTTTTTGAAAAAAATAAGTGTGACTGAGGGTGGAGAGTATATGATGTGTAACACACCAGCTCTAATGCTTTATCTTTTGTGCTGAGTATCTTTCCATGCAGCCATCTTTTAGAACTCGTACAAAAATGTTTAAATGAAAACTGCAGGAGTAGAATTTCTTCTTGGATAGGAGTTACAGTGAACAACCAGGTAAAATGATTTTTATCTGCAAAGATAAACTTGTTATTTATTTCACTTTTTTAGGAATGCAAAAGATTAAAAGCATTCTTTTTCCTTGTAACTGTTCAGTATCAGTGATCCTCATCTTTAGGTGTTTCAGAAGAACAAACTATTTCAGTCATAAGCTTTGACATACGAAGAACCTTTTTCTGTATGACTGTAATTCCATATTGCTTCTCTGCCTTAAGCTGAGAATGCACCTGCAGATGGAAATGTTTTTTCCATTCTCTTCCTACCACTGAAAATGGTGTAGCTCCAAATACGTATCAACCTCACATGATTAACTTCATTTACTGTGAATGAAACAAACTTGAGAATTAAAAATCTGCCTTTTCTACCTATATAGAAAATATTGTAAAAACAGTAATGATATCGCTTGTGTGAATTTAGTTTACTGATTATGAGAAGCCTGGGCTGGATTTTTTTTTGCCTTTCTGACAAAGCTAACTGATAGCTTAGTTATTGGCTGAAGTGAATCCTTGGATTAAATGCGTTTCTGACACAGATTCCAGTTTACAGCCTACGTGGGCTGTGATGCATTGGGAAAGTAACACACAGCAGCTTTGATTTTGTATTTCTGTAGCTAACCAAGGAATGAGTTAACCTGCAGGACTTCCATCTCTATTACATCATGGTAATTAATTTATTTTCCTCATCTTTTTATTTTTCTTAAGTTGAAAGCTGGATGTTTCTTGTGTTGCAGTGGAAATCCTGTAAGGAACAATGGAAGATCGAGGCTACAGTATAACACATTGTAATCTGTAGGCATGGCAACTGAGGGCAGGCCTGAAAAGCTGGGTGTCCTATTAAGTTGGGAAGTTGCTGAGAATGAGAAACTACTTAAGTGAGAGACAAAGTACACTTTCTGTGCAAGAAAAGGGTTAAGGGGATTTGTTCTCCTTGGTAATGAGTAGTTCTAAGGTTAGGTTTCTGCGGATTAGAAAGGAGGGGATGTCCATAGATTAGCTAGGGCAGTGAGGATACGTGCTTTGCTAACATCCAACAAATATTCTTTCTCTCCAGAAATTCTACAAGAGCCGAACATGGTGTATTCTGCACTGTTTGCAGGTAAGAAATTATGTACTGTACTGAAACCACTGTGCTACACAGATGCATTTACCCCATGCAGTTGTAAAATTAATGCCTTTTCATAGTTATGGTAAAGCTAATTAAATTTGTGGTAGGTAGTTCCCACCAGCTAAATACTAGAGATGTGTATAAATGGTAAGAACTAAAAAGACAATTTTTCCTCATTCCTAATCTTCACAGAGTAGTCTGACTTGAATGCCAGGTGCTATATGCATCGACCCTTTTTGCTGAAAGTAAATTGACTTCACAACCATCCCTGTTGTAATAGCAGTCTAGGAAACTACCTTGTGTGTAGTAAGAGATACTGTAGAAGATAGATGTGAATGGAAAATTCTGTCTTTGAACTCCCTAACCCTGTAGTGTTTAAGTTGATTTTGTGATCAGTGTGCTCATCTTGTCAGTTTTGTTTTCAGTCCAGGTGGTTGGTGATAAACAGCTGGAAGTAAAGCTGCCTGCTTCACATGACTATGGTTTGCTGCACTCAAGTATTCTTCTTTGAATGTGCTGCTCTTCTAGGAGGTGATGCTTTAGTGGTATTATCACCATGTAAACAAGATAATAGCACTATCAGTATAGCTATGTGCTTTTCTTTTAGAAGAAAGGAGGATGAATCATATCATCAGATATATCTAGTTACAGAGAGTAACATACTACTTGAATCAGCAACTTTCATATGCAGTTTTGATTATCTGTATACTGTAGAATGGCTTACTGAATGAATGTTTTTTGTTTGTAAAAACAAACAAAAAAACCCAAACACCTGTGCCACCTCAGACTTGCGGTAGTTATTCTTATATATATGGTTTTAAACAAAGTCTCAGCCTTTACTTGAAATATATATTTCTTCTGCTTATGTTTCAGATGGCTTTTTAAATTCAAGCACTTGGTTTGAAGTTCTTTTTACACTCACTTGAGAGCGACCTATGTCAGTGGAAGGACTAATTAAGTTTTTAGTGCAGGACAAAAGAGTTGATTGGAAGAAGCTTATTCTTCATTATTTGCCTTTGCATTTTACTGACTTTTGCTTACTTAAGACAAAAGCTCAAGGGTGTTCTCTGCCCTCAAGCTAGTTCATGATCTTCAGTATTCCAAACAGTTCTGACAAATTTAAAATAAGTAGCTTTCCTTTTTAAAAATGCTCAGTAACCTTATCAAGGAGACCCCAAGTATTACCCTTACAGTGTGTGTGTATATGTCTCAGGAAATGAAGATGCAGTGTTTTTAATTAGTTTTCCCCTTAAGTAAGCAATTTAGTAACTGACAAACTTGCAGTCTTCTCTTTGTTGCTGAAAAGGTGGGTCAGAGCAATGAAGCTATTTGTGTTTCTGTATTAATACTCAGTGAAAACGAGGGTACAATGTCATGAATGTAGTTTGCAGTGTATGGATTCCTCTTTGCTTGTCTAAACCATCCTCAAGTTAAGACTTCTGGCCTACTCCTAATGTCTTCAGTAATTAAGAAACAGGTATTCATGGCTAGATTTATATGGCCTGCTTACTTGATCTGCCTAATGATGGATTTAACAAAGCTTAACGAAGGAGAAGGAAAACCCTTAAAGGAACAGAACTCAAAAATATTGAGGGGTAAAAATAATAATTGTGGCTCAACCCAGTTCCCAGTGAGCATGTGGTAGGAGGATTCAGTGTTACATAAATTGTTACATAGATTAAAATATAGAAAAATAGTTTTTCCTTAGTGGAAAAACAGTTATGTAGTATAATGCAACAATTAAATGGAAATGTTGCATTGGGTGGCGGAGGGAGATCAGGATTTGCTGGTCTTTGAAAGGAGAAATCGTAATTGTAAAAGTGGTCTTTGGATTAGAATTTCTGCAAGACATATAACTGAGCATCCTGTGGAAGTAGCTTGTAATGAATTACCAATACTCAGCAATAAAATGTTTGAATCAGAATTTCCTAACTTCTGGTTTTTTTTCCCTCCTTTTATTTCCCCTGCCTTCTGAAAACAGTTTGGTGATTTAACAGGAGAGAGGAAAAATGGTCTATAAATAAGTATTAAGAGATGTGCAGTAAAAGTGACAGTAATGCCTTCTGCTTTTATAAGCAGATCAAGGTAATACATTTCCTGCTTTTGCTTTTGATGTGTTCTATCCACAGAACAGTTTAGAGGAAAATGGCTGCATTTTTGCTTTACTAATCTAGGAAATGAGCTACTGCAGTGTCATAGTGATGTTCACTATTGGCTGATGTGCTCAGATATTTGGTCTTGCAGACTTTTTAACTTGTTTACTAAGTCGTGTGACCTGTTCAAATATGTAGATCTTCAGGAGTAATCTTACAGTAACAGCAATCATGACAATATCTTCATATTTGTATCAAACGTGATTTGAAGTTGGCTAACTGAGATGTGTAGTAATCCAGTATGTTTGTTACATTTCTCTTACATGGGTTTTTGATACTTTGGTGCAGAAATACACCAAGTTATTTCACAACTCTAGGGAAATCAGTAAGCACTGGACTGTGTAAGTGAGAGAAAACTGTGTTACCTGAAAAATTTCCATGCTTGTTGCAACTTTTAAGTGAAGAATTCTGAGCATTCTTTAAGGCAACCTCTTACTGCATTGTTTCTTGTTAGAAAGAGATTGGAGACCTTCTTCCACTTCTAGTCTAAGTTATCACGTAGTGCAATCAGCTGTAAATGCCTGAATCAGATGAGGTAAGGTATGAGATTTTTGTTTAGTTCAGTTTGAGGGAATACAGAGGGAAAATATGAAATCCTTTCCAAGATGTTGCATTTAATTTAAACAGATCCTTTCTTTGCAAAATCATGCCCTCGATTGTTTCAATTTTAATAATGTCAATAAGAATAAATATAATTTATTTTTGAATATGATTATTTTTCAGGCTATGTAAAACACTTGTTTTATGTAAAACAAGCTTTTAAAATCTTGGGGAATATAACTTTCTGTGGTAGCACACTTAAAGCTGGGGAACAGAAGTTATACAAGCAGATTATTATTTTAGCTTAATAAAGCAAGCTAATGACAATTCCATGAAGAAATAAAATGCTGTTTTGCAGTTGAGGTTTATCTCTGCATTTTGGGAGTTGGTGGGTAACTGACTTTACAGTTGTGGCTCATGTCTTCAATTATGCTTGCAACCTGGTGTTGCAAGTATAAAAATGATCATCATTTCTTTTTTTGTTGTTCTAATTTTCTATCAATTCAATATACTTGATTTTTCAGTATGAACATACTCTTTTTCCCTAGTTCAACATCTGTCTTTGTGAAAACCCACTTGGTGTGAATACTGTAATCAAAAACATAAATGGAATCTTCCGGAATGAAAGAAAAAATGGAGGTGCCAGCAGTTTGCAGTCAAGATAATGGTACTGGTAACTCTTGCATTTCTCTTTCCAAGAAAACTGGCAAAAAGTTTTGTTCCATGCATGTGTGGCTCATGACTTGTGAGAAAGGCTAATTACATGTATAAGTTTTACTACTTAATAATGGGAATGACTTTTGGTCCCTAATGTTGGTAGGTAATTTATAGGGTCTCAGAAGAGAATTACTGCCATTTGTTTCTGGCTTAAAGTCAAAGATTTCTTTAGCTGTATGAAAAGATGCTAATTTCTAATAGGGCTTTTTTTCTTCTGAAGTAAATGATTCTCTTTATTTAAAAAACTTATGCTTCTGTGCAGAGTGTATTGTTTTATTTGAGCTTACTTTGTGTAGGGATTGCATTCTTGGAGATACTCAGTGCAAGCTCTCTACCGGAGGAAGGCAGTGAATAATGAGGAAGAGATATCAAAAAGCATTGTTCTCTTGGGTGGTAGGAAGTTCTTGTAGCAGAAAATCCTTTACAGTTAGATGTGTTTTGAAAGATAGATTTCCCTGTAGGGCTTACAGTCATGATTCACAGAATTCATAGATCATTATTCTTGTAAGTGTTTAGACATCTGCTCTCCTGAAACTGATGGTTTCTTTGGTAATGAGGTATGTTTCCAGGCTTCCCAATTGAGATATTCAATAATTCTGCTTGATGGTTGAGGTGAGAGTCCTGTTTGGAGCAGCTTAGTGAGGCAGTACCTGTATAATTATTGTATAAGGAAAATAGCTAATTGAGACTGAAGTTGATCATGAAAGTGTTGTCACTGTTATAGTGTGAGGTTGATTATACAGTCCATTGCAGAAAACAAGTAAAGCAGACAGGAAATCAGTGTGTATTTCTTGCAAGTATAAAGATGTTGCTTTTCAAGGAATGGGTCACTGATTAGCTTTCACTGATCTTCTATTTGTGCTGAAATGTGTTGCACTTTTCTGTTTCTTGGGCTCAGGTTTATCTCATGTTCTGACTCTAGTGCTGCAAGAATTGAGTTTGCTCTGTAAAAGAGATGTCAATGGTGTTGGCGTGTTATATGACCTGCTCAGATCTCGCTGGCTGCAAGCACTTTTAAAGGTAAAATAATATTCAGCTGTGAAGATAGATGTTTCCAGGTGATAGCTACTTTATTTTGCCGTGTAAAGACAGTAAAAAACAATTTACGCTAAGTGCTCCTAGTCCTTATATTAGAACTGACATCAGCAGTCCAGGTGAACAAAACTGCTTTAGCTTTATGGGGGAAAAAAAAATGTTATGAGACAAGCTCTTTTACTCGATGCATCCTTATTAAGATTAGGGGTGTAGAGGCATGAGTTGAATATGGTATTGCTCAGCTGTCTTTTTTTCACTCTTCAGTGTCTGTTTGGCTATGTATCTTGCTTGATATGGATACTGATTAAATAATACTTTTTGGTTTTTATGATCTGATAGGCAGCTGGATGCTGTGTGTTATAGAACAGAGTCTCGGCTGGTATTTCTGTCTGAATCAACTTTATCTCTTTATAAAACAACTTTTGTACAAATTTTGTTTTTCTTCTGTGAGGGTTCTAAAAATCTTTAAAATTTAAATAAGGAAAAAAAAATCCAGAATGCCCTTAAGGCTGTTCTAAATACAGCTACTTGATATTAAATTTCTTTTGTTAATCATGTCTTCATCTAGGGTCAGGAAGCAAGCCACAAGTCAGAACTGACACTGTCTTGCTACTGTCCTGTGTAATCAGCTTTCCTTGTTGGAAAATTAAAAACCAAAGCATAACTGGCTAGCTGAATGACCATATGGGAAAAACAATTACTTATAGACCAAATTCTAGATGCAGTAGCATTAAAGATTGAGATTACAAGCTCTCTGGCTCTAGTTGAAATTTCAAATTCCTAGAAATACAGTATTGTCTTTGGTATGTTGTGTATGTATCTATATAGTGAAGAAAACAGATGATGCTGTCGTTGCATTGTTTTGTCTGTTGTGCAATAGATTTATGAATGCCTCCAAAACTACCTCGGAAAAAGACCAGTTCCTGTCACATTGCAGGCACATGCGTTGAATTGTGAGGTAAGACCATGTATTTCTTTACTTACTAATACTAAATTAGTCAACTTAACTGCAGAAAACAATGTTCTAGTATTTGTTTTGTCGTCTCAGGTCTGAATATACTATATGAACAGAAAGGATTCTTCACCTTTTCAACAGCTGATTACTTACTGTGTTGAGAGGGAAAGAAAACATACAGCTGTAATCATTAGACTGCACAAGCTCTGACCATATGAGATCATTAATTGTTTGCTTTAACCACTTGTGTGTGTGTGTATATAAAATCTATCTCACTGTAGTTCAGTATTATGGATATTATAAAGCACTTTGACATGAGGTTTTTGAAAAGCTTTTTAGGTATTTTTTTCTAATAGCTGATTATTAAATAGTAATAATTAATGACTAAGTGGAGAAACGGATGGTAGTGATGATATTGGTTGAGGCATAGAAAAAAGTAATTTAGAGATCATGGCCTGAACCAAACTGTGTTACAGTCGCACAGCATGCAGCCAGACTTGTTTGAGGTCCAATTTTAGAGCAAACAGTGTAGGTATGCTTTTTGTCCTGTAACATGCAGGACTTAAGTTTTATAATGTTGTATTCCTCAACTTAATTTAGAACTTCCTTTGAATTAATTGGCCTTCAGAATCAGTCTTGTACTTACTCTTATCAGGTGGTAGAGTTGCTGCGTGAAGCCCCTCCGTCTGGAGAGATCAAAGAGCTGAGACGATTGCTGAGGGCTCCTCACTTGAGGGTAAGTAATGCTTAAGAAAATTGAAAATTTGTTCATAGCAACGTCGGCACTGGGGATGGAAACAGATAACCAGCTTCTGACAGGAATTAGCAAAGGAGTAAGAAGAGGTTTAGTTTCCTAGTCATGGGCTAACCTAGTTGAGAATCCATTTCAGGACTGTGTATCTGTGGTACCTGCACGGGGCTGTGCTTTATAAACAACTAATTTACAACTAATTTTAAAGATATTCCTTTGAAAGGTAAATTCTGAGCAGTTGATGCAGACATGTAAAATCAGAGTTTATTTGATATTGTGTGTAAAGCCTGCATTCTTATCTTCCAAATAGAAATATTTCAACTTCTATCAGATTTCCTGAGGAAACAGAAAGGGAACTGTTCTTAATTTTTTACAGTTGGAATTACCAAATGGATAGAAAAAAAGCCTATGTGAAAGGAACCTGTGTCCACTTAAGAACTTAACCTGATTTCTGTTTCCTGACCAGTCACTGTTAAAAGTAAAATCTGTATTGTTGTATGTTCTTTGCTGATGGGTTGACTTCTATTGTTTTCACTTGTAACAGGCCTTGCTATCTGCTCATGATTCTGTGGCCCAGAAAGATTTTGAACCTACACTTCCACCACTGCCAGACAACATACCTGAGAATGAGGAAGCCATGAGGATTGTCTGCTTAGTGAAAAACAACCAGCCTCTGGTTGGGGAGTTTACTGATACCTGTCAAATCACTTCAGCTTACACAAGTGTTGAATAATGCATCATATGCATTTCGATTTATTTCCAGGAATATCAAACAGACTGTGTGTGTGTTCTTGAGGCTTTTACAGAATTGGGGATTTGCAAGAATTATTAAGATTGGAAAGAGCCATAACGGATCATCTGATCCTGCTCTGTGCAGTGATAGCTAGAGAAGGTTGTTCATGGCCATGTCCAGTTAGGGTATGAACATCTGGCAGATGCTTTTATCCCATGAAATTTAAAACGTAAATAGGACTGCAAGCTGTTCCCTCAGTCAAAACAGTGAAGATAGAAAGGAGGATGGAATGAGAGGGTTCATTTGTGCTTATAAGCTGAAAACATACTGTAATCTGACTAATCATCTTGGGAGCAGATTTGTAGGAGTCAGATGCTGAGGTTAATTTAGTATGATATTGGATGACTTAATACTATGTAATAGCACAGCTAGTGATACATTCTTCCTAGATCCATGTGGTGTTTAAAGAATATTTATCCTTTAATGCCTTTTATCATTGCAAAAGAAATGAGACCTGTAATTTGAAAGAAAACTTGTAAGATTGTCATTAAGTGTGATTAAACTGTTTTTTTCTATTTGCCAGGGTGCCACTATTAAACGGCACGAGCTAACAGGTGACATAACAGTTGCCCGTGTGATCCATGGTGGGCTAGCAGACAGAAGTGGTAGGTATAACTTGTAACAAGTTGTAACAAGGTAACAACAAATATTCAAGGTGAAATAAGATGTTTTTCAAGTAAGGTAATTGCATTATTTCTACAATTAGCCTTCCCTTGTGTGAACAAGCAGATGTGTATGCCATACAGCACTCTATACTGTGATGCATTGGAGTGAGTTTGGTTCTGCTTTAATTTTTGTATGAACATGATATGTTTGAGAGAGTTGAGATACAAATCCAGTTTTTCATTATTCAGATGTTAAAAGCAAAGTCACACATCTACTATGAGATCGATCACTAACACCCCAGACTGATGTATTATAAAGCTAGCAGCTCATTCTCTGATGGAGAAATAGTTATAGATAACTTTGTGTAAGATAAAGGATACTAAGGAATGTGTAGTAATACTTTTCAGCATTAGTCTGTTAAACACTTCGGTATTATTAGTTGCTAAGCAAAATTAAAAGACTTTCCTTGGAAACATTACTGCTTTGTTATCTTACAATTATACCATTTGTGTTCCTTGGGAAATGTAACTAAAATGTAAAATATAAATGAAATTTATCTGTAATCATTGTGAAGTTTCTATTAGTAGTTCTGGATTCTGTGTAGAGAAGAAAATCTGTACTGTAGGCAGTAGCTGAATATAGTTCTAGTTTGATTAATATTTTAAATTTATGGAAAATGTGATATTCTTAATTTTTCAGCACCCAAGCAATTAGGAATTTCTTAAGGTTTGGTTCCAAGTTTCATGGTTTATTAAGATGCTCAGAAATTATTTTAGGAAAGGAAGCTATATTAGAATGTTCATGTAAACTTCTAAGGCAAATTATCAGTAGATTGCATGTTGTGTAGGGGAGGTGAAACAGGCTGCCCAGAAGAGTGGTGGAGTCACTGTCCACAGAGGTTTTCAAGGAAAGATTTGCATGGCACTGAGGGACATGGTTTAGTGGGCATGGTGGTGTTAGGTTGATGGTTGGACTTGGATAATCTTAGAGGTCATTTCCAACCTTAATGTTTCTAAGATTCTAAATAAGAAAATGGAAGTGTTCAAAGTTCTCACGTCTCACAGAATCCCCTGGTCTTATCCATGGGCAATATAGTGTATTCTTGTGTACCTAGTGTATGGAAACTTCTACAGCTGACATCTAAACCTGTGATATAACTTTATTTACCCACCCCCCCCCGCATCCCCACCAAGATCATCATCCATGCTGTGATAAAGCTTCTGCTGCTGCTTTCATCCTTGTTTTTACTGTAGGGTTGCTGTATGCTGGAGACAAATTAGTGGAAGTAAATGGAGTTTCCGTTGATGGACTTGAGCCTGAGCAAGTTATTAATATTCTGGTACTGAATCTTTTAAATTTTATTTGGACTCCGAGGGTAACAGTATACTGCTCCATTTCCCTACCTGTGCTGCCTTCCACTCTCTAGAAAGATTGTTTCATTGCTGTGGATGAAATTCACAGCTGCTTATAAAATTGAAATATTGTGCAAATTCAAACCTGAAAATCCAACGTGGATATAACAATCAAATCTAAGTTAATTGTGGCCTTTCCGTCTGCAAATTCTGTGGGGGGTGGGGGGAGAAGGTAAATTAATTTATTCAAACTTCACTGATGCATAATTTCCTTGGAAAGTCTTCCACAAAAATGAAGTGGCAAGGTGCTATTCTAATAAAATTCCATCTTATGAAATGAACTAAAGCAGAGTGAAGTGAATAAACTTGAGTTACATGCCTTCACTCGCATGAAAGCACAGTGATAATCGCTTGTCAAAATCTTTTGAAGAAATTTGTTGATCTGTCTCTTTTATTTACTGACCTTGCACAAAGTCTTTCAGTTTTCTTTCACTGCAGAGTATTAATGACAGTTAGGAATGGCATATAGTCATGCTATATGTGATCAATGCCAAGTCTTTTGATGTATTATTTTCCTCGGCATACTATTTCTAGATAATTTTTAGCTTAATTGAAATATGTAGTTTTCAAATATTAAATATTTTTCTTCCACCTTTTACATCACTTGTCTAACCAAACTTGCCACTAATTTAAATAAGATTTCAGTAGGAAAGTTAGGTTTGAATTCATGTTGAACTTGGGTATATTTATAACAGAACATAGTTTTTCATTGAATTAAAAGTATTCAGTGAGATTTTTAAGCTAACTTCTTGATTTTACTTTTGGAAAAAATATAGTAGTCATATTAACTCAGTCTACTGAATTCCATTTGTAATAACATAAAAGCCATGTTGTGTTAAGTCTGTGTGTCAAAGTTTGGTAGTTTATGTTGAATGCCAGTCATGTTTTATTCCTCTCTTTAATAATTTAGGCTCTTTCTCAAGGAACAATTATGTTCAAGTTGATTCCAGTTTCTGATCGTCCTGTTAGCAACCAAACAACAGTAAGAATTGTTCTTTTTTCTATATTGCTACTGCAAAGAATTGCTACAATAATGCCTGTCTGCATGATGCAAAGATGTGGTGTTGCTTCGAAGTTTACTGCAGTCCCTAAAATGTTACTTGCTACCTCTCAGCTAATGTCTGTATGCTGTTGCTGTAGCAGTAAATAGAATAAACTGAAATGTAGTTGTGTCTCAGATAATGAAGACATTTTTAGAGATATGTAGACGTTAAAGCTCAATTCTTCTCATAATTTACAAGTCTTCTTTCTTTGTTACTCTACTTTTTCTCTTCCTTAATGAATTGGTAGGATTCAGAGCTTGATATTGTTTTTAAAGTTCAACTTAATCATGAACAGACTTAACTAGCAGACATACTTGGTTTTGTGATTATGAAGGTTATGTAGTATCTTTTCTTTTTCATTTGCTTGTTTTTTACCAGCTCTATGTGCGAGCAATGGCAGATTACTGGCCATTACAAGATCCTGCCATACCATGTGCTGATGCAGGTTTGCCTTTTAAGAAAGGTGAAATACTCCAGATTGTGGACCAGAATGATGCTCTGTGGTGGCAGGCTAGGAAATTATCAGATCTTAGTGCCTGTGCTGGACTGATACCCTCAAACCATCTTCTTAAAAGGTAAAGTAATCTTAATTTTTATGATTTCTAGTCCAGTCTTGCTAGATAAGCTTTTGCCATTCATTAGCAGTAGGATTCAGTTACATCTGACAAGTGTCTTTCCTCTTACTGTTCTCAGGCTTATTTCTCTCCTTCTTTCACAGCGTGTGAGAGAAAATGCTTTTCAGAACACCTACGTAATCTGAAATTAAATCTTATGTTCGTAGCAGTTATCTAGTCTCTGTAGTAAAAGCCCTCTAGTAGTTGGAGTATAGAAGCTACAGTTTTAATGAAAGTGAAGAGCTCTGTTTGGAATAATAATTCATGGTGTTTAAATATATATGTATTGGAGGAGTGGGGTGGTTATTAAAATGAAAGATATAAGGATATTGCTATATCTAAGAAAAATATGTGTTTCTTTATAAGATGTCTTATGAGCCATTACTGACTTTTCAGTTTTGGTCAAAACTTATTTCACCAAATAAATGGAGATGCTTCAGAAGAAGACAAGGATCTTTTGCTTGTTCTTTACATATATAACCCACAGTTTCTGAAAGCATAAACTGTAAAGAGAATTTAAGCTGCTATAGCACACTTCTTCAGTTGGATCCTCTAACCACATGTCCCATCTGTGTTGCCTCAGGAAAAATATAAGGCCAAGCAATCATAGATAAACTTTGATTTATACTCTATATAAACCTACCTGTGTTTTTATAATAGAAGTCTGAATTATACTAGGTTGCTTCCAGCCTCAGTCACAAAAGGCTTTCTTCTAATTCTACAGGTCTGTAGAGTAGAATGGCTAATATGCCTGTCCTTATACGTTAACTCAAAATATTTTTGTGCTACTGATTTGGGAATTACATTTAAACAGTTCTGATAGCATGTAGCTTTCCTTTAGTATTCTGCATTGGCTAAAACATTGCTAATATTTCCTTTTTTTTTTTATGTTTTGCACTGGCTCGGTAGTGATTGATATTAGCCATTCTGTGACTATGACCGAAGCATCGTGCCCTTGTGGACTGGCTTTTTTATTTTCTTTTAATTAATTTAACTGTGCTATATTTCTTTCTATGCAGGAAGCAGCGAGAATTCTGGTGGTCTCAGCCCTTTCAGCCCCACCTCTGTCTCAAGTCATCAATATGTGAGTGAAAAGTTATTTGAATGATAGAGCAGGAAGGAAAAGTCTTGTTGCTACCTCCAAGAATAGAGAAACTACAGCTCATACAAATTCATTTTAAGTCAAAGACATTATTTCTAGAGCCACATTGTAACTTTAGCAGTGTTTTAAACATTCTTTTCAAAATAATTACTTAGTGGTAGTTGTATTTGGAGGACTGGTAGTGATTGCAGTTATCTCCAGTGTACTTGATATCTGACTGAGAGAGTCTGTGAATTCAGTTCCTTCTGTAATCTTCGTGAGTTAGGAGCACTTTGTGCCCATAGGGTCAGGTCTGAAGTGACAATGGTACTAGTCTCATGACTTTACAGGGGCGTAGACAACAGTTTTGCACTGGAAGGTGATACAATACTTTCAGAATAGAACAGAGTATTTTTTTCCTCAGAGTACAGTTAAGCTACATTGCCCATGGGAGATCCAAAAACATCCAGCTACAGAACCTAACTTTTCATAAACTTGTAGTTATTCCCAGGCACAAGAAATGTTCATCCTGTTTTCTTTCCTTTTTTTCTATGGTTCCTTTTACTCTTTTTCTGTTGTGGTAACTTCTAGATTAAGTGCTTCATTGCATAGGATTATTCTGACTCAAAATGATTTGTTTGTTAGAGCTCTCTTTTACCATAATCTTATTGCATTTTAACTGCTTCAATGGATATACTGTGGATAGTAAGCACTGTGGAAGAAGGTATGAGATGGTGTGTGGACTATATTGCATTTCTGTACTTAGAATCAACATAGCACTTGGTTTTTTAGGCTTTGTAAAAGTTGCCAGAAATAAGGTAGTTTGAGTTCCTTTTCCATGTATTTGCTAAGTTCTTACATTTTGCGTGCAAGTCTTTTGTTTGATTGAAGTGATGGAAACTTAAATTATCCAAAAGTGGAAGTTTAAGCTATGCACTATCAGGGGATATTCTGGGATGGGGAACTGAGAGTTTGGATGGGGTGCTTAGAGAAGGGAAAGGCAACTTTTTCCTTTCTCTCTTCCATCTTCAGCAGGTAATGTGAGCAACTCTGGGAGAGTACCTCTTGAAAGGATGTCTTTGGGCAAATACTTAGGATGGAAACAGGAGCTTATTGGTATTGAAACATGGTCAGCTGGAAAGTAGTTCCTACTGAGCCTGTCTGTAGAACATGGAAGGGCAGAACATGTGAATCTGAGGTTGCCCAAATCCATGACTTCGGATTTCAAGGACATGAATTGATGTGATCTGGGCATAAAGAGGAAACTGAATCCATCTTTTATTTCTCTTTCTTTGTAAAATTAATATCAAACAAATAAAACCACTTTTGTGAGCAAAACATAATGGAAAGATGGACCTAAATGCAGTGAGAAAACAGAGTGAGTGGGACATTGCACTCTGTAATTGTAATATTTAATGGGTTTTCACAGGGTAAACAGAGCAATTACCATGTTAAACCTTTTGTTATTCCAAAAAGATAATTCAAGTTGGATGTGTTCAGAGCAGGAGCTAAAGAATAGTATTCTGTTTACTAAAGATGGAGAACATCAGGAAGATGTGGTTGCAGTGCCTTAAATCCATAAATGTCTAAAGTTTCAGATCTCTTCTTTCAGTTGTCTGAGTTCAGTCTCATTATGTGTAAGGCTTTTTCCCTCCTCTGTTTTTTTCCTGGTTTGGATAACTTTTTTTTTGTGTGTTGATCTGTCTGCAGAGGATGACATGCAAATTGATGAGAAGTGTGTGGAAACAGGTAACTGAATTGACTTCGGACTGTTCTTTGCTTCAAGGTAATAGCTAGTCAAAGCACATTTTATTTCCTACTTAAAGAGAATCATTCTTCAAGTGAACTTAACTGTAGAAAATTCTTGTTTTCATACTCTGGTAATGTATGTCACTGTATGAAAATGAGCTGTCTGCAGTTCTGGTACAGTGAATGACTGCTTACAGTGAAATGTGCTGAAATGAGGGACCACCCAAAAAAACATCTGAATGAGAACCAGCATCTTTGATTCAGGTTTTGAATTGTGTAACAACATCATTTTTGCATATTTACAGCCAGAGATTATTGTAATCTGTGAGAACCCACACAATTTATTGTCAAGAGTCTGAGCTGATGTGAATACATTTTTAGGCAGTGAGCAAGAATAGGGTTTCACAGGTAAATAGTATATATGAAGAGTGTGAACTTGATGCACTTCCTGAAGTGGCACAGTTCATTCTTCCTTCTACTAAGGTATTTAAGAAAGTTCTCAGAGGGGATGTAATCCTGTAAGTATTTGGTGCAGAACTTTCTGCAGTTTTCTGAAACAGTTGTTACCGTCCACATCTGGATTGCATTAAGAAGCGTGAAAAACGGCTAGCACATGACTTGTATCACGTCAAATTTGTTGAACGGAAGTTTGAAAATCTGAGACATTGCCCCCAAGCAATAACACCTAAATGCTTGTAGATGTATTGCCTTCCTGTGCCTCGTGCATCACAGGATTAGTGCATGTGTGCAGAATGCCTTAATATGGTGACCAAGGTCCCCTAATCTCACATTATGCTGTTGCATCCTTAGCCGGAAGCTCAGGTACTTGCCTAAGTTGCTTTTGGCATTATGGGAGGGGTTTGAAAGTGTCTTTGCCTCAAACACAAGTAGGTACTGTAGATCTGCTGTCAATTCCTATGCCAATTCATTTTCTGCACATATTGCTATTGGGGAACAAACATTTTCTAAGAAGACTTTCAGAAGAATGACTGTGTGGAGAGAGATTAGGCAGTTAATTCAGGCATGGCCTCAATGTAGGAGGAAATGAGGAATATGTGTATGAAGCAGACTGGTGGGAGCTGTAAAATTGAGTTATAATTCCAAAATCCTGTAAGAGGAAAATAATTAATTTTTTGTTTATTTTAATAACTTTGCTATCTGGATTATTAAAAAGATGAAGAAACATTTGAGTCTGGTAGGTTCTTCTCACCTAACTCTGAATTCCTTGGTATTGTTTTGCTTTGAGATGACTGTCCACAAAAAAGCAAGTGGCTTAAAATCAAGCAGTTGACAAAAATAAGAATATTGTTTTAGCTTGAAAAGCCATTCTGAGTCTACGGTGCCTGTAGGAGCTGCTGATGTATAAAGAGAGAAAATGTTCTATATTCTTGATAGTGTGCATAGTCAAGAATACATAGAAAGAAAAATATTTTTATAAAAATGAATGTGTTATGTATAAGTCAATCAGTGAAGGTGTTTCTTTGTTTTTGGCTTTGTTTTCTTAACCAAGCAAATCCTTTTAGTTAACAGCTACTGATGCATATTGAGAGTTCTGCAAAATGTTAAGTCTTTCGAAATAAATTTGTTTTCTACTAAAAGAAGTCTACTATTAAATTTCTTTGAGGTGTTTGGCAGTGCTATGGAGAAAATGTAATTCCAGCTCCCTTTTGTGCAGCTCTTCTGCATTTGACTTGCCAGTAGGATCATCTTTTATCACAGATCATTAATTTTCTTTCACCTCTCAGTCAGAGCCCAAATCTCTTAAGACAGATCTACGTGGCTGTTTTTTGTTTTCAGCTAGGACACATGATAACTGCATTTGGGGCTTACTGTTGCAAATCCTACTCTTTACTCACCACTGAGTCTGCTCTTTGCTGTAGCTAAGCAGTTAGAGCAATAAGGAAGCAAGTATTTCCTATCTTATGTCTTACTAAACAATTAGCCATCTGTCTTCATGATTTATTTTGCAAGTACAATACTGAAATAGATGCTGTAGATGAGACTCATTCTGAACATTCATACTCTGTGCTTCATTGGGTGTATTTTGGAGTTAGAGTCTGCAATACTCATTTCCCAAAATTCCTAAATTCAGTGGGCCATGCTGGTTGGTTTTCTTTGTTTTAGTTTTGAGAAAACAGTCCATACTAATTGTTCTGTCTGTCTCTGTCTGAACCCTCAGAGGAGCTCAAAGAAGGTAACAGTAACTTTTTTCTAACTCTTATAAGCAGCAGTCTATTAGAATTTATCAGGATATATTGTATCATGAAAAACTGTATTCCTGTTGTAATATCTGATAATTGATGTTTGCTCACTGTAAATTTCCATCTGCACTCTGTACCATGGAAGAACAGGTAGATAAAGCAGACTTCAAATCTCAAAAAGATTTGAATGACATCTCAAAATAAATGAGGATAGAAAGGATATAAGCATAGGTGTGCTGTTCAGTATTCTAAACTTTGCTGTAGTCAAGCAGTTCTGTTCCAAGTAGGATTTTCTTCATTATAAACAAGGGAGTTGTTAGCATGTGTAAAAAGTTGGAATGAAATTGTCTTTTGAAGCTGTGAGTAGTGCAGAGTGCATAGGCCTAAAAAAATATGCATCTAACCTTGTTTTGATATCTGCTTGCTTATGAGATAACTACCAGTCAATTGACAAGTTGTAAAATATTATACATTAAATGCAGAATTGGTTCCAGAACAAAAAAAATAATTTTCATTTGCCAAAGCATCTAAGAAGATATGCCTGTGTCTTCTGTATCTTGTTCTTGGTTTAGCAAAGCCTTTGTAAAGGGAATACACAACTTGAATAACTATACATGTGATTAGGTGAAAGTTAGGAGCCCTTCTTGAAGAGAAATAAAATACTGATGTCACTAGGCTTTTTGTTGTTCTTAAGTCACCTCAATAAAATAGTTGAGCTAGAGCATTAATCTATTGGGAAAGTGATATTTTGGAACTTTGTAGAAGACATTTTAAAAAAAAATGCATGTAGAGATTTAGAAGACTTATCAAAATGCTTACTACATTACAAAAAACAGCATGAGAATGGGGAGAAAATGAACTGGAGGGAACAGATTTTTCTGGAATATTGGATATATGGTTATTCTAAATTTGTTATTTTTTACTTTGAGCTACTGTATTGCTAGTCATATTAATGTTGTAACTGAAGAATTCATATAAGCTAGGTTTCTCCTGCAAAGCTTAAATTAGGTGGACTCTTTTCTTTTTTACACTTCAGGTATTTTGAAACATTGTCTGGTGTGTAGTTATCATAGAAACAGAACAAATAAAACACTGAGGTTTCATATCTCACTTAGGAAAAGAACATGACTTTCCAAGCTTCATTCAACTAGTTTAAGCTAAATTTCCAAGCTCTTACAGAAAAGTGTGGTCATTTGCATTTTTAATATTTTTGTGTAGCGTGCTTTTTAAACTAGATTAGTTGTAATACTAGCTTGTGTTATCTGCAACACTGTTCTTACAGGGTCAGAAATAATTGCTGGCAGTATAGCTTTGAAACTTTCCTTCTCCCTTATTTTTTTTCCTTCATGAGTATTTCTTCTTATTCTAGAAGAGGAAGAATTTGGTGAATTTGGTCAACGAGTCTTCATTGGTATGCAGTGACTAAAGATAAGTAAGATGCTTAGGGCTTGATCTAGATTAAATGTTTGTGTGGAGTTTAAATCAAATGCTTTGGTCTTCACTTCACCTAAAGGGTTACTGAACTGACTTTTGCTCACTTGTTTTCCAGACTTCAAGAAACTATTTTCTTCATACTAGTACTTGCTCTCTCTGTTTAAGCTTCAGTTCTTAATAGATTTCTGAGACATGGCCACCATTTAAATTGACTTTGTTATATTTGTTGTATTTCCCTTAATTCAGGATTATCTTTATTAGAACATTATTCTGTTATCTGTCACGCATCAAGAATGATGAGGGCTTTCATTAGAGAAGTAAATGTAGAAATGAAGTTCTCGGAGTTGGTTAGTAAAGCGAAGCAATCAGCATATCCTTGATACTAAATCATAACAATCTCTATAAAAATATTTGTATTGGTTTTGTAGGCTGAAGCAAAAGTTCAATATTTGCTTTAGTAGAGTGCACCTTGAAAATAAATAAAATCTGTTGACTTGTTCCTATCAATAATTTATATGACTATGAATTTCTGTTTGGGCTAGTTTGGGGCATATTGTTGTGGTCTTTAAGGGCTAATTTTCAGGTAGCTTTTAATGCAACTTGACCTCATTCATCTAATGCTCAGAGGTCCTACCAAGCTAATATGCCAAGTATGCTAGTGAAATTAACTATCTTTTAGTTTTCTAAAAAATGCAGCAGATATTTAGCTTAGAAAGAGGCGCTCTAGGCTCCAGAACTAACTGCTTGCATTTTAGTTGCAATTTTTAGTGCTGATGCCTTTGTCCCTTACAGCTGGTTTCCGCAGAAGTATGCGCCTGTGTCGGAGGAAGTCCCGGGCCAACCAGCAGTCATGTTGTGCTCGGTGCCCCAGCAGCTGCTGTAGCACTTTTGCAGCTCCATATGAGGAGGTGGTTAGGTACCAGCGGCACCCAGGGGATCGGAACAGACTAATTGTGCTAGTGGGTAAGCTGTAATTACTTCCTGATGAAACATTCACAGCTTGTCATGGAGGGGAGGAAATGGTCAGTTTGTGTCCAATCAACTGGGATTTATTGCTGCTAATTGTGACAGGCAGTGGCTGAGGACAGCAGTGGCTGAGTGGCTCTGAAAGCAACATATCAAGAATGATTTCTTGTAACTTTTCTCCATTGTTGATTTTAAATTCTGTTGTATGTATCATCTTTACTTGAGACAATTTTCTAAAAAAGAAAAAAAAACGACAGTCTTCTGAAGAAACCATACGATTGTGAATTCTGGTTGAATATGCATTTTATTAGGAAAATGGTTCAGTTTTATATTCAGGTAGGACTGATACATAAAAGTGATGAAAAACATTTGTGTTTCACTAGGAAAACATAAGTACATGGAAGCATTTCTACTACTAGAATTAAAAAACGTGCAGGTAGGGTAGCAGGAAGAAGAGGGTCTTCAAATCTTTGGACTAGAAAATCTCTACCCTGGGTGGAAGGGAAAGCTAAAAAGATGTCTTTGATTGTGGTTACTATAGTAAAATTGTATTAAACAGGCTGCCGTTTCTCAAGTTCTCTTTATGTCATTATGACTGAAAGAAGCCTGGTTTTCTGTAGTGTTTCACATTCCTGAAAAAGCAAACAGAGTAAAAGCAGGTTACTTGTCCTTTCCAAGTCTGGAAGTTTATTTAGTGTTTTGTTTTAAAGTGGTGCTGCTGAGTTACTTCCTATGAGTGGCCATGTTGCTAGGAAGTGATTTGTACCCTCATTCATCAAGATACTTCAGGCACATCTAGTGTATTTTTCAAGAAGTTTACAAGATCAAACTTATAGAGTGATTACTTGCTGCTAAATAATCTTTCAACACAAGTAGCAATCTGATTTCTATTCTGGTGATAGGTCATTGCCTGTTACCTAAAAATACAAGTTTATCATATTTACAATTCATTTGTGTATGTGCAAAATGTTAGAAAACAGTTGTCTTAGAGATCCTTTCCAACCTTAATGATTCTAGAAAATGTGGAGGGGGTGGGTGCAAAAAGTGCCTTTAAGTGTAATACTAGTCATTTTTTCAACTATTCAGGTCCTGCAGGAGTAGGAGTGAATGAGCTAAGGCGAAGGCTTATTGCAAGCAACCCACGAGAGTTTCGAAGTGCTGTGCCTCGTATGTAATATTCTTCTTTCTGTCCCTCCCCCTTCAAAAATGGTGATAAGGAAGTGTCAGATACCTACCTCTTGCCTTAGTGTACTCATGCTCTTTGTTGTGTGACTGTTTTGTACTGCAAGCTGCAGTCAGTTGCTTTTATAAAACTTGCTTTAAAATATTATCTGTTTTGGCAAATTGGGCAAAGGCACTCTTCAATTACACCTTTTGAAAGCTTAAAACTTTATGTAGCAATAAATCTGTATGACTCTCTAGTCTTTACCATTTTCTTTTCATAGATAAAGTAAGAGTATTTCTTAGGCACATTTTAAGTTCATAGCATTTAGGTGACCAAGTGTGAGAGTGGAGGCAACTGAAGATGGTGCTTAATAGGCTTTGCAGCTTTCCTTATTAGCCTTCTGGTCTTGAATGAGAATAATACAGATTAATTTCTGACTTAATTGTAGAAATTTTCTCTACCTTTTCATATTGGGTTCTTGTGATTTGGATAACTAAGGAGGGAATGTATCAATCTGAAACTTGTTGAAAACTTAAGAATTTCCATTATGTTTAAGATCCCAAATATGAGGAAAGTACAAATGTGAAAGTGCTTGCAGAATGTTTCAGAATGAACATAAATCAGCTTCACCTCAGAGGAGGAAAAGCAGTTATGCAACTAGTTCCAAAGTTGTTTCTGATTTAATCCAAATAAGTGCATTTCTTTCATTCCAGGAAATATAGTTAGCTTAGCAAGTTTTCAAGGATTTTTTGTTGGTCAGCCAATAGAGTAAACAAGGCTTTTGCTCTGGACTTAAATAAAGACAACTGATTGTAGTACCTACGAAAATATTGATTTATATGCCTTCATGAAAGCTCTCTTATTTTCATCTATAACATTGCAAGAATTTACTTGCAATTGATTTCTACTGTCTCTACTTTCAGACACCACTCGAGTTCAGAAGAGTTATGAAATGAATGGTCGTGAATATCACTATGTATCAAAGGAAACCTTTGAAAACATGGTGTATAGCCACAGGTAAACTGTAACACTCTCTGAGAGCCAGTGGTTTTATAGTTAGGATTTAAGTCTGAGTTCCTCTCCTTACACTTGCTATGTAAGTTGGGTGTATTTGGGTCAAATTACTTGAGCCCATTGTTTCAAAAACAATTTGTGCAATTGCAGATAAGCTCCTCTACAATTAATCTTGGCAGTCTTCTCAAAGTCTGGTCTCTAGTCCTGTGCTTGTCTGGTGTGATTGGTAAATTAGGAATATAAGCTCTGTTAAGAACTGGTTTTCAAAATTGAGTAGGTCAGGCCTGTCCCTAATCCGCATCTCTGTTGTGGAACCTCTGTGCTGATGACATCTCCGTGTAAGCACCTCAGCTATAAGGCCCAAACTTTAAGAACTGTTCCTTTCTCTGCCTAAATAGACTCTCTGCTAAAATAGACCAGCTTAGCAGCAGAAGCTATACTCCTTAAGTGTATACTTCTTAAGCTATACTCCAGAGTGCTTTGAGATCATCTCATCTGTGAAGTTATCAGTACTGAGTATATAACTGATAAGCTTTTTGTTGCTAGAATCCAACCCCCAAACACATTATTTGTAATAGTAAAATAAGTAAAAGATAAGTAAAAAGTACATTCATTATAGCTGTAGTAGTTCTTAAGCTCTTAAGTCGTGTTCATTAAGAGTTATGATTTCTCGATCTTAATCACTGGATTAGTTTGGAAAGTTTCATGCTTAAATGAACCTTTTTGAGACTGAAGCTCTTTGTTTTCCTTCTTTCTCACCACTGTTACAGAATGCTGGAATATGGGGAATACAAGGGGTACATGTATGGTACCAGCGTTGATGCAGTGAGAGCAGTCCTTGATGAAGGGAAGATCTGTGTAATAGATTTGGAACCACACGTGAGTTGTAAAGGGGCAGGGAATCTACAACTGATAACTCCTGGAAGGAAAAATAATTCTGTATACATTCATGAGCTACTGGAACGCTGTTAGATGCTTTGTTTTGTATTTCCTGTTACAGTGCTTATTAATAGTAGATTTGTCTTTGCGTGGGTCTTAAGGGAAAAAGTACTACTGTGACAAGTGCATACAGATCAGTATTATTCTCTTGTTCATTTGTTTCCAAGTGAGCAGCTGCATTATCAGGTGGAATGATGTAGAAAGGAGTTTTCATACTTGCATACAACAAAGACTATTCTTTTATGTGGAAGCTGTGATTGCAGTGAGCTAGACTGAGCCTTAGTTTTGCAGTGGTTTGTACTTTTTTTTAAAGTTACATACCTGTGGAGCACTACTCAAAATCCAAACTGCTGTAGGAGCAGATAAGGCTACACTGTGGTATTTGCTTTGCATCTGAAAACATCCATAGGTTCATTCTGCTGCACTTTTCCTGAACAAGAGGGAGGAGGAGGGAAGAAATTTAATCTTGCTGCTTCAACGTTATATGCCACCATGAGTTTCTAGAATGTGAGTTTGTGGACAAGTTTTAGTAAGGGTATGAAGTAATGGTACATAACCATTTTTTAGCTGTCACTAGAAGGTAGGAGTATTGCTGTGTAGTTGCATACTTGTATTTTAAATGAGGTAGCTTGGCCAACTTTACATGCTGCAATTTTTATCTTCTTTATTGTTTTATTTTCCAAAAATACTTCTCCAGAGGTAGCTCAACATTTTTTTTTTTGGTGGTTGGTTGTTTATTTAAAACTAGAGTCCTCTTTAATGTTGTCAGTCTGTTAAAGGCAGTGTCCAGATACTCACTGACATTGAAAGCATCTTCTAATAAGGTTGTCAAGCAGAATTAAGCGACTGCTATGCTATGCTTGCTTTAATAATGTCTGGTCCAGGGATTATCAGTGAGGTCACTTTAAAGTAGGTGTTTGTGAAAAAGATTACTGCTAGGTCTGGAGGTAATAGTACATTGTAAGCAATTGGTTTTCTATTGAAATACAACTGGGATGAATGCACCTGAAATAGTTGTTTTTACTCCTACTTTGCAGGGCATCCAAATAGCCCGGACTCATGAATTAAAGCCCTATATTATATTCATCAAGCCATCCAGCATAAGCTGCATGAGGCAAACACGTAAAAATGCCAGAATCATTACAGATTATTATGTGAACATGAAATTCAAGGTGAGATGTGGGAATGGAAGAGAGAACTTGCTACACTGGGGTTGTATGTTTAGAACATAATGCATTCTACTGTGCTACTTGTACATCTTTACAAGTTTGTGTCCTGAGGTTCAGATCTAAATTTTTTTCTTTTTTTTTTTTCCCCCCTCTAAATTTGCTTTGAAGTAGGAGGGTTGTGGTTTGTACGCAAAGAATTGAAGCATTTGGTCAGATGTCTTTGTATGAAGAGACTACTTGAGATACTTCAGTTTAACTAGCTGCCTTGTGACAAGTTTTGAGCTAACACACACACTTATTGTTTGTACTGAAATGTATGGATCAAATGTGCTTCATTCAGTGATGTAAAAAAGTATTTTTCATGCAGTTTTAAGTGTGTAATGTACTCTATTGTGTATAGGTACTGTATAATGTATTACTGACAATACTGATATCTGTTCCATAGTGACTTTTATAGAGAAAACACAAATCCTGCTTGTAGGAAACACATAGCTTGCATTTGCAATTTGTGTAGTGAATTTATCACCACTGTTTCAATGCAAATCATAATCAAGCTTAGCATCTTAAAGTTTTAGAAACCTTGGTGCATAACCATGTATGAAAATAAATCATAATTGTTATGACACAAAGAAACGTGAAAATGGAGAAGGTAAATTAAAATGCAGAGTAAGAAAGTGTGCAAGAAGGCAAGGGAAGTGTACTGAGACTTAAGGTGTTTCTATGAGAAGCATATGGCAATCAGCCATTTCAGAAGCCTGGAACTGATTGTAGCCAAAATTTTTCAGTTGTTATGGCAACTGTAAATTGAAATAGTGTACAATAGCATTGTCTTGTCTACTCACTTATTGTTTTCACAGCGCAGGGTATTCTGCAGATGCCATGCAGATTGTTTCTCTCTACAGTACTAGAGCTTTAGAGATTTGTTGTGTCTCACAGGAAGAAGATCTACAGGAGATGGAGGATTCTGCTAAGAAAATGGAAGCTCAGTATGGTCAGTTCTTTGATCAAGTGATTGTGAACGACAACTTACAAGAAGCATCTGCTCAGCTGTTGTCTGCAGTCCATCATGCGCAAGATGAGCCCCAGTGGGTCCCTGCAATATGGATATGCTCAGATACTCAGACATAATTCAGAGTGGCAGGCAGCTTCATGAAGATTACAGATTGTTTTACTTCAAGAGTAATCCTCACGTCAGGATTGTGAGAATTTATCTTTGTATGCAAGGGATTTGGAAGAGGATTAGGAAAGAAGCTGCTATAGGAGATACTGTCATACTGTGTTCTGTGTAGCTGTTCAGCTTTTATGCCACAATTGCACCTTTTTTGTACAAAAAGGAAACACTGAGCAATCCACTACAAGAATAAATAAAAATCTATTTTGTTGCATGTATAATTTACTCATGGGTGTCCAACCTTTTGGCTTGCTTGGGCCACACTGAGTGAAGAGGAATTGTCTTCAGCCACACAGAGGCTGCTCTGAAAGTAATGACTCTTATTTTACTTCCACAGAAACTACAGCAGATTAAAAAGAGCACAACAATATTATTAGTGTTTTGTAGCTGAGAATTTGCTCTGTTTTTCACTGATCACCACTATTAGCTGTGCATTTTGTCAGCAATGAACAAGAGCCTACCTGTCATGCTCATGAAAACCTGCACCAGCAAAGGTGACCCGCTGTGTTTGCATCCTGTTTGGTCTCTATTAATGTTCAGCCAGTGTTGATGAATGAGTGCCATTTTTTTCCACGTGGAAGAATTCAGTGACACGCTTTTGCTTCAGCTGCCCCTCTGCTGCCATCTGTCACATGGCAACAAAAGGGAATGGTGGGAAGATTCACCTCCGCTCCATATCACCAACATCTGCTTCTGACATTGCAGGCCAACATAATAAAATAAGGGGTGTGTAAACAGCAACAGGAACGTCAAATTAGTGGGATATGTGATCTCGTTTTTGTGAAACTTAACGTGTTGGCCTGGTTTGATGGCAGTGGCTGCGATTCTCAGGGAGATCTCAGTGTTTGTTTTGGTTTTAGGTGAAATTTTACTCATACTTCATCCTTGACAACCGTTCACAAATGTACGTACTGCCAAAAAGGAGTGATGTGAATAAGCTGTGATTGTGAAATGAGGGATATTTTTCTCTTGCAAGAGAGGGCTTATAAAAGTCTGGTAAAGAGATATGACCAAACTTTTCTTTGAAGTGAATGCCTGATTGCAACTTTCGACAATTTGCAGGTTATTCATTTATGTCGACTGAAAATGCAGTTGTAAATATACAAAAATATTGATTTTTTTTTTTGCAATCTTGAAATCTGTTCCCAAATTCCTGTATCAAAGTGGATAGCATGGCTGCATGATTTTTGTGGTTCACTGATCTGTGTTCAGTTAACCTATCAAAATGTATGCAGTTATTTGCCATAACTTGAGTTAGCACTGTGCTGCACCCTGCGTGTGTCCCACACCAGCCCAGACAGTGCTGATCACACGCCGACATGCGTTGGTGGGGAGCTATGGGTGTGTGTCGGAGGCTGCCCTGATCTAGCAGGACTTGGCTTTTCCTCCATCAACTCAAGTGAATGAAAGCTGATGAAACATGAATTTATTAAAGAGGAAAATCAAATCCAAAGCCCCTTTTCCTGTTGCATGTTCTCTTCATCAGAGAGTACAGTGATTATGGCTAAAAAGTTCCTCCCTCTCTTCATCTCACGTTACAGGTGTATTGGATGCTGAAGAAACATTCTGTCAGTCCAGCTCCCCTGGAGAAAATCAACTGGCGAAGGCTGTGCTGCCTAGAAGTTATTCATGTAGTAAGCCTGCTCTTGTAGCTAGTGCCGTGCCAGCTTCTTGTGAAGTCAGAACCCGTCCTTGGTGAGAAACAGGCTGGAAAGCAGAGCCCACCATGGCCCTGGGATGGGGTGAGTACAAGCAGTGGGAGAGGGACTGGTGCACGGGCTGGTACTGTGCCCTCAGAGCACTGGGACGTAAATTGAACGGCGGCTGCCAGAAAAGCACAGCATCGAGCGTTCCCTCCCTTTGCAGTTGAATTTTCTTCCCGTTTAGAGCATATCGCTTCATTTGCAAATAGTATCAGCGATAACAAGGCGAAGGAAGCCGGAATCCCAGATTGGAAAAGGCCTTGCTCCTTCGCCCCACCACCCGGCCTGAGAACCCCTGCGGGCAGCTCCGCTCCGCGGCCGGCCCTGCAGCTGAGGCTCGCACCCATAGCGGCGGGGCGGGGCGGGGCGGAAGCGAGCGGCGGCTCCTCCCTGCAGGGCCCGGGACGGCGGCGGCGGGCGCGGCATGGCGGAGCCGCGGGCGGGCCCCGAGCGGGTGAGGGCGCGGCGGGGCTCCCCAGCAAAGGGCGGCGGGGGGCCGGGCGTTCAGCCTTCTCCGGCCGCGGCGTGGGCGTTGGCTGCGGTTCGGTGCGGCCGGGAAGGGCCTGCCCTGGCGGAGGGAGCGGGGCCGCTGGTTCGCGCCGGGGCTGAGAGCCCTCGTTGCGTCTGTGTTTCCGTCCCCGTGCGTTCGCAGGGTAACGAGTATGGCGAGCGCGAAGCCCGCAAAGAGCTCGTCAGTGTTAAGTGTTAGAGTTTGAAGAGCCGACCCCCGTCGTGCCGCTGGGGCAGCTCGGTCACCGCGCTGGCAGGAGGAACGCGTCTGCCGGTGCCGCGTTACCGGTACCGCACCTCTCGCTCTGCTTCCCGGAACAGACCCCCGGCCGTGGGTGTATCTCCTCCTCCGAGGGTTCCCAGGCAATTCCTGTGGCCCTGCGGCTGCTCACCGAACGGCGGCGGTGCCGGGAGTGCGCGGTGTGCGGGGCTCCGAACGGCCCCTTCTCCTGCAGCCGGCGCTGCGCTGTGTGTCTGCAGCGTGATCCTACGGGCCCTGGGGAGCTGCGACTGTGGGCTGCAGGTCGTGGGCCTGTCCTAGGTAATTAACGATAGATACCGCCCCAACGTAGGAATCGATGGAATGCAATGAGCTCCGAGCTGAACGTAGGTTGATGTTTTTTTCTCCCTTCCTCGCACAGGGCGTTTCATTTGTCAGGTGAAAATCCCCTAGTAGTGCTCACCTGAACTTTTACCAGCGCATGGAGCGATGGGATTTTGGGACAGGTGCCTTTTAGGACAAGCTTTGCTGCCAGAGCAAACCACCATTCATTTCAGCAGGAGTAGCACTGGCCCTGGCCCAGAGGCAGGGAGGTTTGCAGCCAGCTAATCCGGGCTGCTAGAAGCTTATTTTTAGTTCAGAATTAGCGGGTTCAGCATGAGCGACGTCAGGAGTGGAGAACTGTTCACAGTGCCTCTTCCAGGGAACTGCTTCCAATGATATGGGGAAAAAACAAGTGGTGAGTTGGGGACCCTTGAGCCTTACTAGTCAAGCAGCCTTTTGTGTTGCTGGTATCGACTGAATTCTCAGAACGTGGGAAATGTTTCGTGCTGTACTTCTTAAATACAATTATGTAATACAAAATCAGCAAGTGAATTGTTCTCCTGTATCTGGAAGGGAATCATCCGGTGCAAGAATTGCATTTCAGATTGGTAACAGGAGGTGCTCGTTTATTACTATTTATGTAGTTAGTTATGCATATGAGATGTTTGTAATCTGGCTTCAGAAGCATAGGTGGCAAAACATAAATAGTGTGAGTTCTTACTGCCTCTGGAAGCAGCTGTTCTCTGTGGAGTGGTTTAACAGACCTCAGGATGGTTTTGCACTGGGAGAAGCTGACTTCTGCCTCTCTGTTATGTTTCAGTGCCCCCCACGTGCCCTCCCTCCAGTGCCAAGGTAAGATCGGTTTGTTCTACGGGATTGATTGTGGTTCTTTATTGCTGTGTTTTTAAAAGAAATGATGTGAATAAAAATGAGTTTGATAAGTATCTGCGTAGTCACAGTAGCTTTTACAATGTTGCTTTTCTTGCTGCTTTGTTTTTCTATGATCCCTTTCAAGATGTATAAAGCATTTAATGTTTTTCAAGGTTGAGAGAACTTACCACATTTTTAATATTCAGGTAGATTAAACCTTTTAAAGTCTTGGACAAAAGCAGCCTGAGTTTTATTACCATCTATTTAAGTCTTACTGATGTTTCTCTTTTCACTGTCTTCTTCCTTAACTCTTTGTTGCTGTTGTTGTTTTTTCCACATTCTTTGGTACGTTTAAATTGCAAATCCTTCAGGACAGGGATTTCTGAAATCAAGCTAGATATTATCAAATGGAGACACAGGTGTTTATCAATTTGATGTAATATAGGGAGAAATGTGGGCTTTTTTCCCCCAGCATTTTAATGAGCAGTGTGGAAGGTAAAGCAACTCTACAGACTTTAAGGCATAATATGTCAGAATTCCTTCAAAGTTCCTTAGGGTAAATGTAGTGTGCATGATTGCAACATATAAAGATAGCATGATTTCAGTAATGTATGTATTCTAATGTTTCATAACTTCTGTTAGTTTGTTACATGTCAGGCAAGTTTTAATTAGCCAGGTGATTATAGCTTTTAATCTGATCTGCAGCTGGCCAATCAAGAAACTGCACAGTCACTAACAAAGTGTTGAGTCTGGTTGATTGCTTTGTACACTTAACCCTTTTGTGTACAGTTGCCAATAAAAAGAAATAGGAATGGAATAAGGGAATTAATCAAATAAAGATGTAGAGAGAATGTCACTGTTGTGAGTTGATTAAAAACTAACTCTCTTCTTACCTTTGTTCCTTTTGTACTGCTCTTCAACACCTTTTCTCATTAAATGTGAAGTGGAAACCAGGGTGAGTTATTCTGTCATCAAAGAGAATCATAAACATGGATGGTTCCTTTTGGTGTCGCTTCATCCTCTCTTGAAGGGTTGGTCCTTACAGTTTTCCTAAATGTAGGCTGATAATTGTTTAAATTGCATGGGTATTAGGGTGTTTTCCTCTGTTCTTTTTACCAAGTGCTAGTTCCATAATAATTCAGGGTAACTGGAATGTTGTCACTATGCTCTAAAGTAGTAATTTATTCTTCGGAGCATCATTTGGTTTTTCACTTAACACGTGCACGTGCATATTTAGCTTTTATTGCATGTGAGATAGATTTGTTGTCTTGCTTTCCTGTTTTCTACTGCACTTTTCCTGCTTGTGCAAATCAGATAATTGTTACCTCGTCTTTAAAAGCTGAAGGACATCTTCGCTTGTAAAAAGGACTCTATTTCATAATTAGGAACAGTATGGTTGTTAAAAAAAAGAAAATGGAGGTTTCTCCATACTGTGCACATTAACTTATGTTTCTGTTCTGCAGATGACATTCCACTCAGTCGTCCCAAAAAAAGAAAGCCCAAAGGAAAGACTCCTTTAGGTAAGGTCCCCCATGTTTGTAATCCTGAGTGATGCCTACACTGCAGCCAAGCACCTGACAAGTTTACCTTTTTCAGTCTTGTACTCTGTTTTGGAATAGTATTCTTCTTACTTTATTAAAGTTGATTCTGTGTCAGGTGCTTTCCCTCCCACACATACCCCCACCAGAATACTGTCTGTCTTTCTAGAGCAAGTCTGTAGTGCTACCTTGAAGTAACTACTTCTATCTTCTCTTTTTTCCTGGATCCATTCTAAGTACTGCTAATAGAGCAAATTTTAATAGTGAACTGAAAAAAAATGCTTTAATGTTTATTTCTCCTGTTTTTTCCTTTCTCAATCTTTTAAATACTTAATGAAATAGTCACATCTGTAAACTGCTTGCAATATTGAGTGTGTTAAGTGCTCAAATTTTTGAATGAACCAAGATACAACTAGTTTAACAAATTGGCTCAACTTAAATCCTCAGCCAAATAAAGTTGCAAGTTAACCAGTCCACTGTCACCTGAGAGTTAAAAGCATGAAGCATGGCTAACACCAGACTTTGCATTTTTATAAGAAGTGCATCTACTGAATAAACTGTTAAATGCAGTAAGTGGAGCTGTTGCCAGCAGGGCTTCCCAAGGAGCAGTTTTTGTGACTGTTTATTCCAGTAGGTAGATTGATGGTGCAAAGCGTACTTTGACTTTTGCCATTAACTTGCTGTTTGATTTTCCATTTTAGCACAGTAAAACTGTGTAAAACATGGAGAAGCCTGTTGCTTCGAGTGAAAACAAGAGTAGATTTTGTTGTTATTGATAAAAACTGCAGAACTTGAAAGTACTCTAAAAAGGTTTGTCCTCCTGTATGAAAAGAATGTTCGATGAGATTTCATGTTAACCCACCATGAAAAGGTAGTTCCTCCAAAGCTTAGCAGTTTTTCACTCAGATTGAAGTAAACTTTCTTCAGAAATGTTTTTTATCTGTTCCTCCTCGATTATTGTGCTGTTTGTTCAGCAATTAATTTAAATTTCCCTTTGATATTACACCGTTTTGCCTTAACACATCTGTCAGTCTGAATCAACTTGTCACGGTTAATTTTTCTGTCCCTTGCATCGTTGTCTTTGCATGTAGAAAGGAAAAATACAGAGCTATTGTTCCTTCCTGTATTAGATTCCATTCTATCAGTCCTCTGTTGTACACCCGAATGGGAATAGTGCTACTTCCTGCATACCTGCTTTTCCTCCCAGATGTGAAACTGTTATGGTGAAATGAAGACTGTATGTTTTCATCTTGTATATTTTTATTACCATATTTGCTTCCCATTTCTTAAGTATTCTAGCCAGCATGTTTTCACCTCAGCTGGGCGAATACAGATACTCTACACTGTGTAACAGCTAGCAGTGTTTTCTTGCCTTTTTCTCAGCAGCTTTGAGTTGAAGTTGCTGGAGGCTTTTTTCTGGTTTTCAGATGACATTGTCCAAGCAACTGTTCGTCGGCAGTCTGAAAGCAGTGAGCCCCTAACTCCTGAACCTCAGGATGTCCCTCCTCAGCGGAAACGCAAGAAGAAGAAAGTACCTCCTGGTATGTGAATAACGGTAGACTGCAAAGAAGGCTGAATAAAACCTGGTGACAAAAGTATGACTGGCCAGTTTGTGTTTTGGTTTAAAGTGTTTCAAATCGAGTGCTCTTGTAACAAGTGGAATTAATCTCTGGGTGAACGATAGCTTAGAGTTGCCATTTCTGCCATGTTTATGTGGTAACTATTTCTGTATTTAAGTGAATGTGTCTCTAATCCTATAAAAGCTATAAATTTTTTGTGTGGCTTGTTTTTTTTTTAAATCTCCAGATTCTGAGACCTCCTTTACCCAGCAGAACATTGCATCCTTATTTCAGAATGGAAATGGCATGGATGTTCCTGAAGCTGAAGAAACAGTGGTCCGCAAACAGAGAAAAAGAACCAAGTGAGATGAATAGCTCATTAATTTGGAAAATCTGTGGCAGTAAAAGAAACTGAATAACATTTTAGTGTCACTTTACAAAGACATGGGACTTTCAAAGTTCACAATGCCATTTACCTTGCTTAGCAAATTGTATTCATGCAGTCCTGTCCAGGGCTAAGATCTCACTTTCTTCATATGTTTGTTTTATGTGTATCTGGATGTATTTCAGTTCAGTTCAGTATGTCAGCATGAGCTGACTGTTTCAGTACATAAAAAATTAAAATGCATAACTGCTTTCTTTCATTTTTCCTGTATTCTTCTTAATTTTCTGAGAAACAGCTGCTTTCTCCTCCTCCTGAAGGGCCTTTTCTCCAAGAGCTATTTCTTTACAACATTCTAGTTGCCTTTCCAACCACAAGCATCCATTCCCTCGGCCTTGTATTTAGTTTGTACAAATTTTTTCTGGTTGTTAATCTCTTGATCTGTAATTCTTCCATACTTAGTGTTTTGACACAAGAAGGTATCTAGATTGAAAGAAAAGTCCCCAAATCAAGGCTTACTGTTAATGCTTTAGTGAGAATTATAGCTTTAAATTTATAAGTGAGGGTAATATACTGGTCAGTAGCTTAATCTCTTTGTATCAGTGAGGTTAGGCATGGTAAATGGTCGTTGAAATCTTCAGGTTTAAAATTTTTCTTCTTTTTCTGCCCCACTGTATGACTTGTGATTATAGGAAGGCTCGGCCGGCAGAAACACATTGTTCCAATGAGCTGGAGGTAGAGGAGGATGACATTATTGAAGATGAACACAGAAGGAGCCCAGATCAGCAGCCTGTGTTTGCTGCTCCCACTGGAATTAGCCAGCCTGTCAGTAAGGTGTTTGTTGAAAAAAACCGTAAGTGCATTGTGTGATTTTTTTTTTTTAAACTTAAATAATTTCTTGCATTTAAAGAACAAATTCAAATATTTTGCTATTGGGCAGAATTTAAAAAGGGAGTTTGCCAGTAAAAAAAATACTTGAAAAGAAATGTACATTATAATCTTTCAGCAGTGAGTGCTAGTGTTGTAGTGTTAATGATTTGTTGAATTTTTTTAGTTCCGTGGGTGAAAAAAACCTGATAGTACAGAACTGAGCTCGTTTGATCTAATACTGTCACAACATGTTTAGAAGTATTTACTATATTGCAAAAATCATTCATGTGGAAGGCGGTGTTTTTTGTTTTTTAAGCACAGAAAACTGACTCCTTCCCCAGTTGTGCTGTGCATTCATAAACAGCCTGATTTGTCAGGTTGCACCACGCTGACAGAAGCATCATGATATGAATGGAAGCTGGGAAAAGATATGAATGGCAGGGAAGAAAAGGGAGAAGAAATCTGATGGAAATTTTGATACCCACAGCCTTTTCTTCATAGGAAGTTCAAGCATTTATGTAAAAATATTAAGTGAAGTTAATGGTACTCTCTAAAATAAATTTTCTCATCCATTTAGGGCGTTTTCAAGCAGCTGACCGTGCAGAATTAATTAAAACCACTGAAAATATCAACGTGCTTTTGGATGTGAAGTCATCTTGGACCACCAGAGATGTTGCCCTCTCAGTACACCGAAGTTTCAGGTGATGGATTGATGTTCTGATGTAAATAAACTGAAATCATTCTGGTGTTTCGTTTTTTGTTTTTTGTTTTTTTTTTCTTTCTTATCTTCAAGGTGTTAGCATCACTTTTCTATCACTGTGATGTATCCTTACTTCATGAGGATACTTCTAATAGGTGGTGGTTGGGTATGCACGTGGCATAAGTGCTCTATCATTTTTCTGTTGACAGTAACATCTGTTTCTAGTCAAGACATCCATTTGAAATGCAACCTCTAAAAAGAACAAAAAGCTGAAGCTAATTAAGAAAGCTGTATTGTTAAGATTCAGAATCAATATGAAGAGATATGTATGATAACAGAAATACTAGGAACCTACAGAAAAAAAACAAAATGAGATTCTCCTATCAGCTGTGATATGAGCAGATTTAAAATGTCTGAACGCTTTCCGGTAAAAAAGGAGGAGTGAAGTTACACTGGGCATAAATTTGCACACAGAAGTAGAAACTGATTTTTTTTTTTTTTTCATATGTGGTTGTATGGTGATTCAGAATGGGAAGATGACAGCTTTTTCACGTCTCTGGTGTATTTTACCTGGACACCTGTGCTTGATCCTTAGCTTTTTGTTAGCAAGAAAGGCAATTACAGATTGAAGAAATTCTGAAGACTGACTTTCTCTCAAGGACAGATTAAAGAGCCTTGCATAGATGAAAGGGGCAGTGGTCTTGGGGAGCTACAGATAAAATGGGGAAGCAGACAGAGTGAAAGTATTTGATTCCTGTAGCATTAGTAAAGGGGTGTAGCAACAGGATCAGACAGAACACCTGCACTTTCCTGGTTGAGTGCTCAGGTCCTCGTGCAGACTGTCAGGGGAGGAAGCAGAAGTCCTATTGCTTAGGATTTTTGAAACTGGATCAGAATAAAGCGCTTGAAAACAATCTATCACAGAAGCAGGATTGAAGGGGTGAATTTGTAAGCCTTTTCATCTGTAGTTTTCTCTAATTCAAGGCATTAAACTTCTCAAATGTTCTGTTATCCTTTCAGGGTAATTGGACTCTTTACCCATGGCTTTCTTGCTGGCTATGCTGTATGGAACATCGTTGTTATCTACATTTTGGCAGGAAATCAGCTTACCACGGTTTCTAACCTGCTCCAGCAGTATAAGATGCTAGCCTACCCTGCTCAAAGTTTGTTCTATTTGTTGCTGTCTATCAGTACGGTCTCAGCCTTTGATAGGTAAATTGTTGATGATTTAATGTTGGTGAATGATTTTGCACATAGCTGATGTATAGTTAAAAGGTATATTTGTATATTCAGGCTTTTGTTACTCATTTCTGTCCCTTACCTGCTGCCTTGTTTCAGTATACGAGTGCTATTGTGTAATCAAGAAGTAAACCAAATGGGAGAGCTGTGGTGGAGGGGAGTGGGGAAAAGCTACTGTTTCTGTTAGATTATTTTTCATGTGAATTCCTTATTCCGTTAAGTTTGCAGCATAGCTATATCTACAGTTCACCTAGCTCAGCTGGTGTTTCTGCATTATGTCTCGAAGAGTGGTTTCACTGAAGTTTATTTTAATGATGCATTGCTTCCTTGACAGCATGGTAAGACAGGGAAGGAGTCTGTTTCGTGGGAGGAATTGTGTCTTTTTTTTTTCAGTAAGTGCTGGCAGGGAGGAGTCCTGAGTTATTCTTAATTCCTCCTGTATCAGTGTGAGCTTTGTAAGTAGTTTTATTATCACTAAGTATGTTGGTGCAGACAGTGAAATTAATGGTAAGGACTGGGGGGAGCAGATCTCTCCACACTCTCCCTGACTGCAGTGTGAAGGCTACAAAACTTATGGAACATTATCCTTAATTTCAAACTTTCTGGAGCTTGCCATAATGAGGATCGTTGCTTGTGTGTGCAGCACGGTAGCTTATTAAGGCACTATAACACAGGCAGGAAAAGGTATCTTGAAAAAAGTAAAAGCAATAGAACACTGTTAGAAGAACAGTATTATTGTCTTATTGAGCTGTGTTAATGACTCTTCTTCTTCTAACCAGGATTGATTTGGCAAAAGCATCAGTTGCACTGAGGGGTTTTCTTACCCTAGACCCAGCAGCATTGGCTTCTTTCTGTAAGTATTCTGAAGTAAATAGGATATGGCCCAAAAAAGAAAGTAAATGGAAAAAATCCTGCATTCTGTTTTCAGTGGATTTTTCGTCTGTGGTTATTTTCTACCTTAAAATAAGTGACTTGGGGAGGAGTTGAAAATAGCATTCAAGAATTATGGATGCTTCACACATTTTTAAAGTATTTTCAATAGTAGCATTAGTGCTGGGATGGTTGTTTCCCCACTTACGAACAGAAAACACAAAAGTAGCAAAAACTAAAATGGGACCTCTGATGTAGATGGTAGATTGCAAAAGAGCAGAAACCCAATTTTGATGGGTCGGAATACCTGAACTTTGAGAAGAACACTGAAGAAGAGAGAATGCAGTTACGATGACAATATCATTGGAAGCAGTAAAGTGAAAGAAAATGTAGTGATTGTTTTAATGATAATGATAATTTATAATCATGATGGGACAGCATTTTCTACTTGCTTTATACCTGACACTAATTTCATTTCTTCCAGTGTACTTCACTGCTCTTATCTTATCCTTAAGTCAGCAGATGACATGTGACAGAATTAACCTCTACACACCGCCTTCAGAAAATGGCAGCATCTGGTAGGAAACCTAATAAAGGTCTTCTGCAAATTGTTAACATCGCTCACTTATGAACCTTAGTCAAACTGTTGGATTCAAAAGGTTGTATAACATGCATAAGAAAGTATTAATGAAGAACTTCATTACTACATTTGCCTCTGTCTGAGCGTGCCTTGAACATCTGAAACCTTCACTCAGAAATGAGAAGTCATATTTGGTCTCAGTCATGTTGGTCACAAATGCGTCGTAACTTGAACAAGATCTTGTTGGAACAATGCTGAGAACATCAGGGGTGACAGAAACTTTATCTTTTTTGCTGCATGAAGTTAGCTTTTTTTTCCTTTTTTAGAGCTTTCACAAGTGTTTATTGACTTGTTTATTGAAAAATCTAGATTCTAGTAACAAAACCTCAACCTGCTGCTATTAGTGACAGTACAAAACATATCAGCAAACTTAAATCCTAACCTTTTACCAAAAGCCCCATTTTATCTGGCCTTTGTCTACAAGTTCTTGCACTGGTTTCCAGGCAGACTTCACTGGCTTGCAGCTCATTTGCCCTACTGCCCCACAAAGAATTGATGGAAATAAGTTCTACTGATGACTTTATATTATATCTTTCCTCATTGTAAAATTTGACAGTGCGTTTTGGTTTTTATTTTCTATTTCTTGGACAGGGAAAGAATGTACTGTTGAAATCTACAAATGAATGTTCTCTGTGAGCTAATGTTTTTTTTTGTTTTTTTTTTTTTTCCTTCTGAGCTGCTGTCTTTGGTATACACTCTCTTTACCAGATCTTTGTAAAGTAAGACCATTAGCATGATAGTGATATTATTACATCAGACTTAGCAAGTTTTTTATTTGTTTTTTTGTGATATTCTTCTGACGTTATTGTAATATGTGCATACTGGTGTGTACCGTGACTAATTGGTTGATGTTCTTTTCCCAGGACTGCAGGTATGGAGGAAGAAATTCTTCAGCCATGGATTGTGGTGAATCTGGTAGTATCTATTCTAGTTGGGACAAGTTGGATCTTCTTGTCTTACCGACCAGAGCTAGACCACAGTGAAGGTAGGAAATGTTATTTGGCAAAAACTTTTTTGTTCAGACTTCTACCTACTGTAGTCTGCATTGGGTGCTCGAGTGTAGTACTGAGAAATGTTATGACCGAGGAACAGATTTGTGTTTGGAGGTCAAAGAAGGTTAAACGTGCTTCTTCAAATTACTCTAGAATGTTAATTTACAGCTTTCTATATTTCAGCTGCTGCCAAGTTATCCTAATTAATTCTAATAACTCAATTAGTTTTAAAAAAATACATAACAAAACAACTAGTTGGCAGCTTTTACAATTATTGAAAGTAAAACTTAACAGTAGATGTCTAAATTGTAATTAGAAGTCATTTTTTAAATAATAAAAGGCTTATTCAAGGAAGACAGAGGTGTGATCTAGCCCAGATTTTGATGGGATTATAGATATTTACAGATGTCAACTAAAATTTGGTAATGTGCTTCAGCAATTTCAAGAAAGAAATTCAGTTAGGATTTATCTCAAGTAGTAAAGAAATATTAATAGAATGGCAAAACAAAAAGAAGTGTGTGATTTCAAACTTGAGTGGTTAAAATTACAGTGCTGCACGCGCAGATTGTGTAATTTTGCCACGTTGACAAATTGTTGGCAAACAGTAAATGATCAGGTCTTTAAATGGAAATCTTCAGTCTTTGTTCTGACACTTTCAAAACTGGAACAATCTATCAGTCTACTTACAGATAAAAATTTAAGTGTCCAGGCTGAAGCCTACTTCCTATGATCAGCTGCTAATGTCAGTACTAGCTGTGTTAATGTCAGAGGACAGCTACAGTTTTCTAAAGACATTGGTGGGTCTTCCCATTACTGAATTGCTGATACGAGGGCTACAAAGAAAAGCAGGAGGCTGGGGGAAATTCCAGAGAACTTTTCTGGAATAATGAAATAATATTCAGATGAAACTTTTTTAATAGAAACAGTATTCTTTTCTCTTTTTTTCAGAACTGATGTTTCATACTGAAATTGAGGAATTTCCCCAGGGAGTTATCATACCCAGAGTCCAGCCATAGAGTGGAACATGCACCTTGTAGCTGAAGCTGATGGCTCAAAGCTTGCTGTATTTTAACCATGTATTATAACTTTCATAAAGAAAAAAAAAGAAAAAAAAAAAAGTATTTTTATATTGTATATATTTCATGGATCTTTTATGTATACTAATTTTTAATTATTCAAATGTGACTGAAATCTTTTATATATCTTCTTTTTGTTTTGTAAAGTAGATTATCTCTAGTACGTAAAGTCGAGGTACTTCTGTAAACATTGCTACCTACACAGCCAGAGGAAATAGGTGAATGCTGAAGATCTGCTATTCTGTGCTTTTTTGACAGCAGTGCTATATTGTCATCATCAATCTATGTTTTGTTACTGATGCTGTTAGAAGTTGAAGTATATCCTTTTCTAAGATATTCCATAGAGATGCAACAAATCTTAGGAAGAAAGCAGTTTAAATGAATAAATGCAGATGTCTTGCAGGATGAAACAATCTCCTTAGCAGACATAGGCAAGAGCTAGTCTGGAATCCATTTCTCATGCAAGTATCGCACAAGACTAGTTTTAAATTTTGTTTAATATGTATTGAGTTTTGCATTATTTTATTTAATGTATCTGAGAGTGGTTTTAAAAGGTGTGCAGTGTCAAAGTTCCCTGGAGGCTACTGTGTTATAAAAGTGGTGGTGAGTTTAGCCAGATGAAAGAGTGGAAGGGAGATGTTAAAGAACCAGTAAGTTTCTATACTGTTGCCTAAGTTGCTTTAAAACAAGAATGGGAACATGAATAACTAGGACAGCTTCTGCTCTGTCAAGAGCTTGAGTTCTAGTGTGCTTATTTAGCAAATTTAAGTAATTACGTAATTCTAGAGAGGGAAGAAAAAAAAAGTTTTACTGGAATTGAAAGATTTTTCCGTAACTGCTGACTCTATTTTTTTTTAATCTATTCACTTGTTTGTGGGAAGGAACTGTTCAACTTTTTTGTCAATTATTATGATGTGTAGAAGTGTGGAAACTGTGGGGCTGGATTACAGCTGGTGCTGCATTGTACATTGTAACAAAGAGATTCATGATGCTGCTCCCTACCCGTGTTACTTTGGAGGTCCTTGTGATTTGCTGTAGGAGATGGGAGATGAAGCCACTACTTAGTGTTCCCACATAGGTTTCTACACAGTCATTTCCTTGCAAAGAGGGAAATGCACGTCACAGATTCTTCAAGCGTCATGTGTTTGGTTTACAGAATTGCTGAGCTCCTGAAAATGAGATTAGTAATGGATTCTATTTGTTATTTCATGCTTCTGTTATCTTGGCATGTGATAAAAAGTATAACTTCTCTCATAATGTATGGAGCTCAAACACAACAGTATGAAGGCATCCTGTCAGTACAGAGAAACATGAAGAACATCACTGCTTGATTTCATTTCTGAAATTATTCCTAGGAATTGGCCTTCTAAGTATCCCACAAACAAAGCAATGCTAGCCAGGAGCCGGATTTTGCTCTCATTGTGAGATGGTTGAGCAGTGATTAAGTTTTTTGACTTAATGGCGTCAGTAGTTCAAGCCAGACTTGCCTTCCTAGTTTCTACCTTTTTTTGGAGGACCTGAGTATAAACCCAGATGAAGGAAAGAGGTTTGAGGTTTGCCATTTAAAATCACGGATAGATAAACAATTTCATGGCTTATTATCTCTTTTACAAGGTAGTTTTCATTCCGTTAAGGCTCACAATGGAATTTAACTGCTTTTTATGTGTGTGTGTGTATTTAGTTACTTGGAAAACTTTGGAACATCTTAAATTTTACAGAATAGATGTTTAATTGCAGAACATGCACTATATGTAGAAGCCTTAATTGAAATGCCTTTGTGCATTTCCATTACCATTGTTTTTGGTACAGTATTTTGTGTTGAAGGAAAAATTGCAGAGAAATTAGTGCCAATTTTTTGTTTTTAAGTATCTGAAATGAGTGAGGAAGTGGTCTGAATGAATGTTAGCTTGTACTACTTTGTACTGTTTCCAAACATTTAGTTTGTTTAAAATAAATCAGTCTAACTTGTTACTTTCTCAATGCTGATGTTATGTTATTGTATACAAGCTCTGAGCAGATGTTATGGGAAAACATTGCTTTCTGTAGTCCGTTTCCATTAAGTAAGTGTAAGTAATGGCTGTCTTCTCTTTCCACCAGCAGGCTCCTGCCACTGTACTGGCCTTCTGCAGTCAGAAATAGCACTGTAAGACCCCAAGAACCAGCGAGTAGACTCACTGGTCTTACTTTCCAAGATCTGGATCACATCAGATTTAGACTGAACATAAGGAAGAAAAGTTTCACAGTCAGGACGGTGAGGCATTGTAACAGGCTGCCCAGAGAGGTGCTCTGGCCCTGGAGACACTCAAGGTCAGGCTGCACGGGGCTCCGGACACCCTGATCTCGTGTAGGTGTCCCTGTTCATTGCAAGGGGGTCGGACCAGGTGTCATTTAAGGGGCTCGCCCAACCCTGTGATTCTGTGCTGATTCTGCGATGAAGTGCTGCTCGGCGTCTTTGCAGCGGAGCTCCGCGGGATGCTCGACGGTACGCAGCCCGGAGCCGCGGCCCGCCGCCACACCCCTTCCCGCCAACAGGGGGCGCCCTGTGCGCGCCTACCGGCCAGCGCAACTGCGCGGCCGCCATTTTGGGCTCTGCCCAAGGGAGGCGGCGCGGACACCGCAGTACCGCCTTTCCTTCCTTCTGCGGGCAATCGGCGCTGGAGTCTCTCGACGCGAAGGGGCCGAGCCGAAGGAAACGTGTAGGCTTCTGAGGTACGGGCGGTGCTACGGAAGGGGAGGAGCCGGGTGGGTTCGGCTTAGAGGCGGGTCGGCGAGTGGTTGCAGAAAGTGCAGGGAGGTGTGGCGGTACTGTGGCCTGAGGGGGGCGCCGAAAGAGCTTATACAGGTTCACGTTACAAAGACTTTCAGAAACGAAGTTGATGCGAGGATTCATAACATCCATCACTAGAGGCCAGAACCGGATCGCTGGTGGATTTGGGGGCGCTGATGCCCAGGGCAGGGCAAGATCTTCACCAGCAGAAACCAGCAACAAAGTACATTTCAGACAGCACTCCTCATGTACTCTGACAGCGAGAGTTTTGGAAACAATCCGAAACCTCTTATACATAGTTTCCTTCAAGACAACCTTAAAATCCAGCTAAACAATGTAATAACATGAAAATCTGCATTAAGCAAAGGCGTGCAGAACTTTAGAGAAAAGTAAGCCAAATACAATTGCAGCTAATTTGTGTAATTTGCATTTTTCAGAAATTTGTGGGGCTTTTTGATGACTAGCGTGTGTAAGTAACTGATCTGTGGAGTAGGATCAGTTGCTTGCTTTTGGGAATCATGGAGGTTTCCATAAGTACCAGTTTAAACCTAGAATTTATTCCTTCATTGAATCATGAGTTTCTAGACAGATTAAATTATTTTAATTACCAAAAAATTACTCTGCTACCTATTAATAGGCCTCTTTTTCACTGCTTTCTTTTCTAAATCAAGTCTCCGCTGCACTGTTGCACCAAATAAATTGATTTCACAGTGCGGTTTCACATTCCTGCTCTTTGGACATCAGTCTGACAGGGTGTGTTGTGCAGGATCTCTGAATTATGGTATTTCTTCCCCAGTCAGAGACCATCATCGGGATGAGTCATTGCAACTGGCTTAGGTGTTTTAGTGGTTTATTAGACAGCCTAAAGTACTTCAGCAAAGCTACTTACGAGCATTAAAGACAGGGCACATAAGTCACCTACTTTTGGTACCTCCCTCTTGTCAGAGACATTCAGAACAGTCTTTTTTTAAGCATTTTTCCATGATTTTGCAGGCTAAAAACTGCTTATATCACTTTTAAAAGGGGGTAGGGAAAAGAGAGATGGAAGGTAAAACTAGGTAATGTTTTTGTAATGCTTGCTTTTGTTCATTGATATCTTCCATTGGAAGAAATGGTCATTTCTCCAATGGATACTTTTTGAAGTACTTTATATAGAAAATGAAGTTTATTGTGACTAAATCACATTTTTTTCCTATGTTCATCCATTCAGATACATTCACAAACTGCTTCATCTGTCATTAGACCAAGACAATAGGAAACACAATAGCATGGTTATATTTGGGATGGTGTTATATAACAGAGGTTTTCTTTTGTGACAACTTTTTAATTACATTACATAGTGTTAAATGCTAAATAAGAGAAAGATGGCAGCAAAACAAACAAAAACCAACAAACAACAACAAACAACAACAACAACAAAAAAAAAACAACCCACAACAACAGCCCAGCCCACTTGTGTTCTATTCCTACAAATGTCAAAATTGCAGAAGTAATCCATCTATTGATTTATGTTTCACAGGGCATGAGAACATTTTGTAAACATATGAAAATTTTTTACAATGTCTCACATTGAGCTTAAATGCAAGATTCTTTGAAAATTTTAAGTCTGACATCAAGTACTAGTTTATATGCTAATAAAATGTAATTGGTATGAGTAAGGGTTAATACATGGATGTTGTGAGTAATAAGATGTTTATTGTGCTTGGAAGCATGTCAGCTTGGAATAGGAAGTCCATCAACCTGCATTTTACCAATGCAGATCACATATGTCAGATTTTGAAAATACAAATTTTATGCAAAAACTTCTTCATAGCACTGTATCTAATTTTCAGTGTATCACTGTATCTTGTTTTCAGTGCCATGAAGTTGTAACCTGTTCAACAGTATGATGGTTACATGTTTGCAGTGTTAACTGATGCATTAACATACTTTAGTGTTAAGACGTTTTTATGTTATTCCTTAGATGAAAATAACATAGTTAATGAGCAGAACTGCAACAAATCTCTCTGTAAACTTAATCCAGAGACTGGAATATTTGGCTGTTTAAGTCAGTCTATGCTTTACTTTGCTTTGCTATTAGTATTCAGGTTCATTGTTACAGAGAGTGCAGAGGGCTGTTATTTCAAGTGAAGCTTGCAAACACTAGCACTTCAGCTGCCCAAAATCTTTGGCATCAGGCTTTCTTAAAAACAAACAAACAACAGTGAACTAATGTTCGTTCAGACATCTCTAATTTAAGTATGTGCAATTTCATATCTGTTTTCACTTACTTGACTTGAGGATTACATGTACAGTTACTTACACAAAAATACTTGTAAGTGCTACATAGTTTATTTTAAAACAATCAAGATTTGCAGTGGGTAGGGATAAAGAACCTTATGGGGTTTGTGTGAGTCTAATGTCTTCTCTGAAGAGCCCACAAGCTAATATTGGTATGATTAACAAGAGTAACTTAATAGTTTAGGCAACTATTTTCTTAACTGATGACTGATGTAAATCTGAAACATTTCTTGCAGTAACAAGAAGCTGTTAGTATGATTGAATTGTGGTGAAAAAAGGAGTACAAGAATAGAAATATATGGAGGCAGGCAGAGCAAGTTTATTGAGAGGCTCTTAAGCTTAGTTGTACCTATTATGTTCTGAACTATGAGTTCCCTTCACAGCATAATGAGTAGTGTCAAGTATTGTGTTAATACTTCAGTGTGACTATTTAGAATTGGTTGTGCCTTCCAGTCATTTGGCATTCAAGGCTTTGAAGAGAAGCTGCTGGCAGAGCAGTAGTATTTGCAGGGCTTGGTTGCATGTAGGCCCAGCTATGTCAGATTTGAGCACTTCACAGTGGAATTTCCATGTGTTAAAACTGAAATGTATAGATAGTGATGTTCACTATTGTCAGAACATATGTCAGCAAGTACTAGTGGCATGGGACACAGCTTTATCTAAAACATGATGAGGTTGCAATTTTAATTAAAAAAAAAAATGCTCCTTTTGTTCAGCTTGAGTTGCTTGGTCTAGGGTGGGAGATGAGAAGTTAGTGATTTTGTGAGCACAAGGCAGTTTTTCATCAGGGAAAAGAGACAATAAAACCTCTCAGATTCTTGTGAAATTGTGCCCTGAATCGAATCATAGGAATCTGACTGCAGAAGATGTTTTCAAGCAGCAACACGGGTGAAGATTAATGTGTTTTGTAACTTCTTTTGAGAAAATAATATTAGGTCCAGATAATCCTTGGTGATGGACAGGTACACAGTATAAACAAAAACACATACAGGGACTTCAGATGGTTTAACAGGTCTTCAAAATTAACCCATATGTGTTATAACTTAAGACTTCCTTTATGTTATAAGAGGTTCTCAAATTGCTTGTTAAGATGATGCAATAGTAAATGGAGATGAAAAAAGCACAAATCTGTATTAAGAATGCAGAAAAATGCAAGAGCATTTTCAACTGGCTTCTTTGGTCAACATGCAGTACTGAAGCTGCAGGAAAGTCCTGATTGATAGCTAATTTAGGGCAAACACTGACAGCATGTCAACTGGCCAACACACCTTTTGAGAGGCAGGAGAAAGAAAAATGATTTGTATGAGAAACTCATTTCTGCAGTTTCAAATTTAGGCTTAAAAATGGAAGATTCCTTCTCACTAAGATAACTTAGGTGACAATGAAAGATAAATAGATTACTGAAGAAAAGCTGTAGACAGAAGACAAAGCCTGAATTCAGAAAGGCACTTGGACTGCAGTAATACGAGCTAAAAAGTGCAGTATACAGTGAAAATACAGCAGGAACCCTCACGTTTGTTAAGAAATATTTCAAAAGAGGGAGATAAAAATTCAGTTGTTTCCTACATGCAGTTTTGCTTGAGATCTGAAAAACAATGAGGCATACTGCACTTCCTGATACAAACATATGATGAAGTTAATGGAATATGGCCACTTTAACTGCATTTTCAAGTATACAGTGTCTAACTGTATTTTAACCATACAAACTAAAGCAGCAAGTAGAAATCACATTTTCCTTCTTTGAAGCACAAGAGAGGTATGATCGTCTGGTATCTACTTAGAATTCCCAGACTGTATCGTGTTGAGTTGCAGCAGTACATCCAAGTTCAGCCTCAGCTGCTGCTGAGGGCAGCGTCAAGAATTCTGATCTGTTGTTTTGAACAGGGGGTGGTAATAGGGACAGTAGTGAGTTCTGTGTTTGTTCTTTTACCTATGAAGAAGAAAAGTTAATCAAAAGAAGGCTACAAGAAATCTACATAAACTTGTGCCTGACTTAATTAAAAACATGTAAAAGTCATAGAGCCATCTTCTTGCATGTTACAGTATTGAAAACAGGGTAAGAGGTTTAGCTTTCCTCACTCTACAGGAAGTTGAATTAATCTTTCATGACTAATTGCATTAGCTATGGAATTTTTCTGCTTGAAATCCCAAATATTTACCAGTTTTCTCATCAGTTAGGCTGACCTGTTATTATCAAAGGGAAAATAGATTATTGTAATGATGTGTCCTTTTACAAAAGTTGTCTGAAGTAGATGAGCTGTTATGTGATGGTTTTTGCTTCCAGCTGACCTAAATATTTTGTAATCCAGCTCTAATATTTTAGGATTTATTTTGATTATTTTTTGGTAGCTGTGTTATTTAATAAAAATTTAGTGAACTCACCTGTTTGAAGAATGTATGAGAAAGCAAACTGCTTGCTGATGGCCTGCATCATAAAATGAACAATATGATTACATTTTGCAAAGTTAAATTATTGGGAAAGGGCCTAGTCTGACAAATCAGTTTAAACTGTGTCATTATTAATGCATGTGATCAAACGTGAATCACGAGAAAGGCAGCACAGAATTCCTATGTTCTGTGTCACAATTTGTACTGAGGGCTCTACTAAAGACATTAGATTACTTTTAAAGATTTTACTTTTTTCCGTTTCTTCTTAACAAGGGGTTTTACATCTCATTCAGAAGAGGCATCATACTGAAAACAAATACTTAAGTTCGCCATTGTTTCTTGAACAAAGTACATATTTAAAATCAATTTTACTTGCTGTTATACAACATAGATTCAGACCATAAGAAACTGAGGCCTAAAGGGAGTCAAACAAAACTTTAAAAGCATGGTTCCTTTGTCAGATAAGACAGTTTTTAAATAACAAGACCAAAGGTAAGTGTAGGGTTTTGTGTAGTAATTCTGGTCTGAAATTCTGATTGTAACAGTATTCAACTAATTACTGTATCCTAAACCATAGACTAGACCTGGTCTAAGACTAAAATGACACAAAATTATTTTTCAGCAGAGCATTACCTTTTCTCAGGGTCCTGTTGCAAGCAAAGTTCTACCAAGTCGTAGAATGCAGGGGAAAATGTTTTAGAAACAGGACTTTGTAGTCTTTCGCTCGTCATTGTGCGAGTCAGACTCTCACTAATTCCAGAATCAACACCTGATTGGGAATTCTTCATTCTGGATTCCCCATGGGGGAAGGCATTTATATCCCAAGGATAGTATGTGGGACCTTTCAGCTTCTGCAGCAGCATCTAGTAGAAAGGAAGAGCAGTTCTATGAGTGCACCTCCCACAGACCTATTCAGGCTATGCTGTGAGTATACCAGAAAGGATTATTTACTCTAGCAAGAAACATGCATGTTTGAAATAACTAAAAGCGGCCACCATTTCATCAGTAAAAGCTCTGCTTTATCTCAGTAATGATTTATTTAAAAACAGGAAAAAAAAAAATCTATGTCCTTTGAAGTAGAAATGGAGTTTAGCTTCATACCTGAGTGCGAGGCATATCTTGAAATGGAACATGTCCATTGGCTAATTCACATGCTGTTATTCCCACACTGTAGATGTCAGACTTCATATTATACCCAGACAAATCCTGTGGGAGAAATAAAACTGTACTGGATCACTGATGCCATTGATGGGTGCAAACAGAAACACAAATTCCAGTGTCAAGACACATTTCTCAAATTCTGTAATCTAAACAGGATTGAGGCAATTAACAAATTGAAACAGTCCTTTTTGTGATGTTGCACTGAAGACAGGATCTGCTCTAGTTTTCAGGAAGAGAATCAGGCAGATTCAGTTGTAAGCACCACCTCACCAACAGCTTTAAAACCTGTTCTCTTTAGGAGAACCACAAATTCAGTTATTCTGGGTATTTTTGTTTTTAAGTTGCAGTTCAACAGCTTCTATTGCACTTCTACAAGCAGATGTAAGATGGAAGTTGAGTACTTCCTGTTAACTTGGAATAAGAAAAATGAAGTGTATTTTAACTGACCTGTCTCAGTAGTTCAGGGCTCAGCCATGGAAGTACAGATGTACTAAACTGAGGAAAGTCATACACCACCTTTGACTTTTGTCCATTGTTAACTAAACTGTAGAGGTTGTTTAAGCCAGAGAGAGAAACCAGTCCATCCCCTGAAATCAGAATGTGGCTAGCTTTAATATTCCTGTAACAAAAAGTGGTAAATTTTAGTTAGACAAATTACTCAAAGAACTATTACAGTAGAAGTATGAAAATTTTTCATTAATTTATATTGGGGAGTTTACATGCAGTTTTATTTAGCAGATTATTTTAATGAGTGGTCTTCACTTAGCATGAGCTGTCTTTTTAATACACTCCGAGAAATGGTTAGCAAAAAAAACCAGACATCAGAGAATGGTCGTCTTTCCTTCCCTGCGAAGAGGGTGAAGTAAGAAAGTATTTATCTATCCTGCTATATTATTCAAAAACAAACTAACAAAACGAGACAGCCTGTACTGTGTCTGCATCTGTCATAAGAAATATATGGAAAAAGGAAAGAAATTGAATCGAATATGGGTTTTGTAGTGAATTTAAATTCCTGACAAAGTAGATGCTGCAATCTGATTCTTAACTATGGAACTGATGTTGTCCTACCTGTGAATGTAGCCATTCTGGTGCATGTAATTTAATCCTCTGATTGCACCAAACAGAATGTTCCCTATCAAAGCTTCACTCATTCCTTCAGGAAAGTAAGTCTTCAGCAGGTGTCTAGCAGAACCTGGAAGCAGGGGGAAAAAATACCCTAAGCCTAACAAGCCACCTTAAACTTGTTTTCTATGCCTCTTTTGTTGTATACATTTGCCAAGAGTGATATTCTCACCTTTATATTGACTATGGTACATCAGGAATACCTACATGGATGCAACTGAAGCATCCATCAATCATAAGGATTGCACTCATATCATGCTTGCTAACTGAAAGCCTATGCCAAACCTGCACTGAAACAAACAAGTTTTCTATGCTCTTAGGTCAAATGCATCTCCGTCTTACTACTCTGTACTTTGTGGGGATTAGGACTAAGTGAAATTTAATGCAGTTCAAATGTCAATCCTTTCTGGGGAGGAAGGAGATATACAGAAGATTTATCTAAACAAGTGGTTTGGGAAAGTGTATCTGTTTGGGTTTTTTTTTTATCCCCCTGCCCCCTCCAACATTTTTTCCCTCCCCTCTCCTTCTTTATGAGGAGATTCTTAAAGAAAAAAGCACTTGTCAATTGCATAGCCCAAATTTCATCAGTCCTTTTCCTTATTCCAAAATTGCAGTTAACAGTTCTTACCGTAGGCCATGAATGGAGAAATGACCCAAAGCCAACTACCAGCTGTAAACACTGTCCAAAGCGTCATTATGTTGGGATGCTGGAAAAAGTGGGATAAAACCACCTCATTCTATGGAATTAAATGAAAATGGATGTATTAATCACAAAACAAGTGTCTTACTAAAAGCATTAATTGTGTAGTCATCAGTAGAAACAAAATGTTCGATCTATTTATACTAAATTGCATGTGATGAGCATAGCTTGAATAGATGTCCAAATAGCTTGGATGTGATTGCATTTTTCTGAAGTCTAGTTTGTTCACAGTCATAAGTTTTGCTGTTAAATGCAGAGCACAAGATGTGTTTCAAAGGAAGAAAGTAAAGTTCCATAACAATTTCTAAAACATTCATCAACAGTTTCTTCAGAAAGCAATCTTTCTAATTTGTACATGCCATTTCTATTCCTTTGATTGCCCAGTAAAAGCATGAAGGCTCCCTCAGTTTACTAAACCCTTGTGTGTTCAAAAGTGGCTTCAGAAGGGCTGTTGCTTTACCTGTAAGGCTTTCAAATGCTCTTCTGAGCAGCTTTCTAGGTCTGTGATCCTTATGGCAACTTGTGTGCCTGTAGGGGTATGCCGTGCAAGATAGATTGAAGTTAAGTTGTTGAATCTCCTTCCTGAAACCAAAAGTTGATACCTTAATATTAGAAAATGTAGTAAGTCACCACATAATTTTCTTTGTAGTTGAAGAACTTTACAGTTCTGAATTGTTGTGGATAGCAGCATGATGTTTTCTTTAAGCACCAACAACTTAAGATCTTGGGGCAAAATATATCCACAAATTAGTTAGAGCTTGGTTCTGCTGTTTTTAGAGCAACAAAGAACATTTAAATGTTTGTCAGCGTCAGTAATGCATCTACATTAACAGCCCTTTAAGCACACACATTAGAATATATGGGAGAGACATGGACCTGTTAGAGAGCATCCTGAGGGGAGCCACAAAAATAATCCAAGTGATGGAACACCTCCCCTACAGGGACAGGCCCAGAGAGCTGCAGTTCTGCCTGGAGAAGAGAATGTTCCAGGGATACTCAATAGCAGCCTTTCAATATCTAAGGGGGGGCTACAAGAAGGAAGGGGACAAACTCTTCAGCAGGTCTGTTGTGGTAGGAAAAGGGGAAATGGTTTCAAACTTAAAAAGGGGAGATTTTGATTGGACATAAGAAGTTTTTTTTTACAGCAGGGGTGGTAAGGCAGTAGCACAGGTTGCCCAGAGAGGTGGTGGATGCTCTGTCCTTGGAGACATTCAAGGTCAGGCTGGATGGGACTCTGAGCAACCTGATATAGGTATAGGGGTCACTGATCATTGCAGTGAAGATGGACTGAGTAACCTTTAAATGTCCCTTCCAAATCAAATAACTATGATTTTAAGCTTGCACAGTGGGATTCAGTGCAGCCATCATTAAGATAGTCAAGTCAAGTAGCCAAAGGACAAGTTATGATGTTACTTAACATTGTATTTATTGTTTACATGCCAGAGGTTTTAGGCAATGACATCCAAATGCACAAACATCAAAAGAAAAATTTGATATTTATTTATTTGTCTTATGTTTTAAAGCAAGTGCTGACTGAAACAAGATGATCTGTATTTTTCTCAAGAATAGGGGATAGGAGAAACAATAGTTTTAGTCAGCTGATAATACATTTTCCAAACTTAATATTTATTGCAGTTAGCAATAGTTACGGAGAGAATGCATCTGCAAGAACAAGAAGTATTTTAATGTACAGCTGTGTTACCTATTTCCACCTGGAGTTCATAGTGAGAGACATTGGAAGAGCAAAATATTGTTTCATTCCCTCCTTTAGATGGGGGAATCCAGGCTAGCTCAGAATCAGCCTAATGGTGGAGAAAAACATAGTTCTTAGAATTACTATGTACATTTATATTTAAAATCAATGCATAAATGACATCAATTGGAATGCTAAGATCAAGTACTTCAAGCTGGTGCTTGAGACTTAGTACACTGGGATTTACACAAATAAGCTACTGGGTCTTTTGTTTTTAAACTAGTAGAAGATTATGAGTAATATTTAGTCAATTGCAGTCATCTTCTGAAGTGGAAGCCCCAGTGTATTCCAGTTATTTTTCCTCTTAGTAGTTTATTAAGTGCTCACTAATGAGATCACTTTTTTTTCCCCACATGTGCAACTTCATACTGAACTTTGCCAGTTTTTTGTTTGTTTGTTTAATTATTTGTGTTTTTTTCTTACCAGGTATTCATGGCTGCTGCTCTGAGATTGCTTTTCTGGTCGGATTGACTCAACTGGTGTACGTAGAATACAGGAACAGTCCTTGAGAAAAGAAACAAGTGAGTTGCTAGTGGTCTGGCTGCAATTTATTAAACAAGACAGTGGGAAAAACAACACAAGTAACCCTAATAACCTGTAGTTCAGAAAGTTTTCAACTACAAGTCAGACATGCAAGAGATTAAAAAACAGCATAGGGTATATGGTAGGCTGGGAACTAAACAGCCTGCATCAAAAGTTGATACAAGGAAGCTGCAACATCTCAGAACTGTGGAAATCCTCCTAAGCAAAACATTTCACCAGGGCTGTTTAACTTAAGGTACTGCTGGCTAACAAGGTACAACTATTGAGGATTCCCAAATGCAAACTTACCAAACAAGACATGGAACCACTTTAGCTGAGGTGAAAAGTCATATACACCCATTGATCCTAGAACAATTAAAGTAGCAAAGTCAGATTGTACGTGAACCCATGATAAAAGTAAGTCTTTTAATAAATGAGAACATTGAGGCATTCCTCTCAGTTATGTCACACTGAAACTTCTACAGTGCTGGGAAGGCTGCTTTTCTATTAACCATAGCCAAGTATATGCCACATACGTTCCAACTTAAAGGTTTACTTTTTAATTCATGGCTTTGGACATCTTATTACCATTTCTGAACAAGCAATTTAATTGCAAGTCAGCTGCACAAGTGCAGAAAATAAAACAGAAATGGATTTGTGCATCATTAGCAGTTCATAAGAAAGAAAAAAACACCTTATTTTAAAGAAGCACAGCTGTGTGCAGCTGAACTAGCTCACAAACCCAGCCAGAAGGTATTGCACTTTACATTTCACAACTGAAAGAAGAAATACTATTGTAGGGAACTTGAATAAGATAAAGTGAAACAACTAATTTTTTTCAAATTACTGATCATAGAGTCAGCACTCAAACTCCCTCACAGATCAGAATCACTACAAGTTTTCCAGCAGACTTTTCTGTCCAACACGTTGAAAGCTTACACAGAGAGGACAAAGAGAGATGGTTATGTCTGATATGCACATTGAAACTTCTAGCATAAAGTGGAACTACCTCACTTACTTTAAGTTACCTAATGATCCACAGGGAAGTCTTCTACTGTGTTGAATCAGTCCTACTTGACAGCTGACATAAAGTCAGCTGTTGGGGGTTGTTCCATGTTAACATGTAATTATTGCTTGAAAGTAACTTCAAAAGGTGAACTACTACATCCAAACCCAATAATTTTGTAAAACAGGGACCTAAGCTTGATTATATCCTTCATTGAAATTATGAATGCTCTTTAATTTAGGCAACACTGAAAAGTGAACAAGCACCAACAAACTATCTCCTGCCAAATAACAAAGCCACCAGTAATCCTTAATATTCTTACTCTAAACAAAACGCTTGAAGATATGTGCAATTCTTTTTCAAATATGAAAAATGGAGAGATCCTTAGTAGGTATTTGGCTCTGTTAGAAAGTAAGGGCTTGACTTACCAGCTTCACCAAAGAAGTCTGTGGCAGGGTAGGAAAAAAATGCAGATACCTCAAGACAGTGGCCAGTTCAGCGCTACAGTATCCTTGTTATACCTGGAAAAAGAAACCTTGTTCCATTATACAACATTAGTTACTCTGTTGCTTGAAACACTGTGCCACAAAAGCAGCTAAGGCAAGGATGTCTTCATAACTTGGGTATGCTAAAGTGAAATCGTTGAGAACTTGTTCTGAGCTGTGCAGGAGTATCACCAGACAGCAGCAGTGTTCCTAATCCACATTTGTTCTAATAACGTTGTTTCTTACTTTTTTTAATCCCATTGTTTAATGTTGTGTCCATTTTCATTATGGCTTTGGGTCCCTAACCTAAGCCTTTTTTTTCTATTGCAGGTTGTGACAGGGCTGATCGTCATCGCAGCTCAGCTAAAGCTTGGGATGCAAGTTCCAGCTATTTCCAGAAAGACGTGAGCTGCGGAAGCCCAAAGCCCAGGTACCACCCGTGTTACTGTTGTGCTGCTTACGCAGGGCTGCAGCTCTTGAGGGTTTGAGTGGCTGAAGGTTCAAGTTCAGTGATCTCCGACAGATACCGACTCGAAGTCCTCGACAAAAGGAGCGGAACGCGGAAAGCGCTCCCGGCCTCCCTTAGTTCAGCTCCCTCCAGCTCGCACCTTTCCCCCGCGGCGCCCACCCGCCCCGCCTCCCTCAGCCCCGCGGCGGCCGGCACAGCACTACCCCGCTCCCGGCCCGCCAGGCTCCCCGACTCCAATTCCGGAGGCGAGGCCGGCTCGGAGCCCCTCGGTCCCTGGTGCGGCCAGGAAGCCCCACGGGGGTGAGGAAGCGCCCGCTCGTACCCGCCGCCGCAAGCCCGGAGCCCCGCGGAGCTGCGAGGATCGGCGGGGCCTCGGCAACGAGCGGCCCGGTGTGCCGCGGGGCCGGCCCCTGGCGGCGGGTGGCCCAGCCGCGCGGCGTGCTGGGGCCTGTAGTTCTGCGACGGCCGGGCGGAAGTCATCGCCGGGCTTCCTCGGTCGCCGGCTGATTGCACGGCGGGCGGCTGCCTGTCAGCCGCGGGCTCAGGGCGGCGGCGGGGAGGCGGAGCGCTGGAGGGAGCTCGGGTAAGGCGGGTAAGGCGCTGCTCGGCGCTGATTTGGGGTGGTTTTGCCGCTTACGGGCGCTCTGTGAGTTCTCAGTACAAGCTGCTGAGGTGCAGCGGGAGTGTGTCGTGGCCGAGAAGCACGAGGGCTGACCGTGGCATGGCCTGGCCCCCGCTGCGGGCCTGCGGCTGCGGGTGGGCTGCGCTATACTGTGCTGTGCTGTTTCGAGCGGCAGGCGAGCGGCAGCCCTCGTCTGTTCTTGCGGTGAAGGTGGCGGAGATCTTTTCTGGTGGTAATGTGGATATATGTGATGCTAAGCTTTATTTTCGGGAGGCAACGTAGATACATGAGATGCCAAGCTTTGTGCCTACGGTGTATACGTATCTGACTGTGGTCGAGTGGCAGACTTGTGCTGCGGCGGTGGCAGTGACCGCAGGCTGTGCATGGCGTGACCTTCAGCGTGCCGCCAAGTTCGTTCCATGGTAACAGTGCCCTTGCCCACACGGGCTCCGTATGGGGGGGCTGTGTCTCTGCTCACAGAAGGTAAAGCTTGGCGAAATATCAGTTGTGGTTTTGTATGGACTTTAGGGCAAGGCGACTCTGGGTTCCTTCAGCTTTTTAATTACAGCGTTGCATTCTGAGCTTCTGAGTAAAATGCAGTAATAGCTTTTTTCCTGTTGGCTACCCAGTGAAAAAATGCTGCATGGTGCTGCACCCTTGTATTATTATTATTATTATTGAAAGTAATCTTCAACTGTAAGCTGTTGAAAACATTCTTTTTTGTTATGTTTCGGAGTTACTGTTGTCTGACAGTGAGAATGTGGATCAGATACATCAGATACTATGAAATAATTCTTAACAATGTTACAAGACAGTGTAATGAATTTTAGGTTAGCTTTCACATACCTTCTATTTTAGAAGTATGTATTTTGTTAGCATTTATTGGGCTATTTATCTTTGCTGTTGGCTAATAATACTATGTAGAAAGTATTGAAGTTAATCTGTTGTCTTTACACATATTTCCAGCGCGAGACTTAACATGCTTAGAATTTGATATGATGGACAACTGAGGAATAACAGTAGAACAAATGCATGGAAAGCTGGATCTCATTAATTCCAAAGCTTATAGGTGTGTTGGTCTTTTTTCCATCCCTCCCATTTCTCACCCACATATAATACAACCTGACTGGATGTGCAGACAGTTGGTGTGATACCTCAGATGTGAAGGCGTTCAGCACTCTGTACTGGTAGAGCCAGGCATCAATTTGTCTGTTTGGAGGAAGGCTGGTAAGGAGGAATTGAAGGAACAAAAAGGAAATGTGTCTCCAGCAATTAGTACATAATGCTTCTCAACCAGGCTAAATGAGCTCAATATTCATTTCTTCTTCTTGATTTCTTGTCTACATTGCCTGTGCTTTGAATGTCTTTTTTCTTGCAGTTGGTATAAATACATTTCAGGCAGTTAAGTAGGCTGTTTACCTCATTCTTGTGTTGAAGGCATGCATCCTCAAGGTTTTTCTTTTTAATTGTACTAACACTGAAGGTAACTTGAAAAAAAAATTTACATATACCTGAAACTTAAGAGCTCTTTAGTGATGGTGTCTTCTATTAAATCTGTATCAGTTCATCACATTTGGGATGAGGATTTGAAATCATGATTTAAGAAGCAGAATGCTGGAAAATCTGGATTTCTGTTGTTAGTTTGCATCTAATATAGCAGAGGGCTGACTGGGGTGAATATCGTCCTGTTGAAAGGCAGTGTTTCAGGAAGGATGAACATGTGATTCATTGATAAGTTTTCCAGGAAGCTACCAAAATAGCATTTTTGCAGAGATGTTTACAAAAGAGATGACAGATCCTTTTATCTAGTTAGGTTTCTAGCAGTATTCTGATGGCTGGGTCACACTGAGCAGTCTAATTTCTTTTAATAAATATAGAATTGTAGCAGTTAAAATTCTGAGTAGCGATTAGAGTGTATATTAAGAAATTTAAACCGCTTACTTGGCTGAATCCAACTATACATCAACCTGAAAATGTTAGTGATCTTAGTGGAAAATATTATTTAAGTTCATCTGAAGTAAAGACAGTAAGCTTTGATTTTTAAAGAAGCCTCTAACAAACCTTTAATGAAATACAAGTACAGCTCTTACTTCAGGAGTTTGTGACATTCTTATACTTCCTGACTAACAAATGGAGGATAGTTTGTTTTTTTTCTTTCTGAAGAAAGAGAATTAAAAAGCCACTGGAGGTCTACCTGGAAGAATGTGTACACTTGAATGTTACGGCTGTGCATTTAGAAAGTTTCATTGATTCCCAGCTCTTTTCTGTATGGTTATTTCATGTAGTTAGCACCCATAGTTTTTGCCAAAGATAGAATTAGTTCAAGCATGTGTTTCTACATTGTGTGATAGGGATGATATAGACAACTTCCAAGCATGTAAATGTGATTGAGTTTTTAGTCCCAAGCTGTGAAATTTAGCACTATTCATGTATACTTAGGCATGTACTGAACAGCTTGTTTTGCCTTGTATGGAGATACAGGGCTGACAAGGAGCAGAAGTGTCCAGCTTGGCTTAAGGCCAAACAAAGATCACGAGAGAAATGTTATGGTCACTGTTGTGACTTCCTTGATACACATCATCTTCTGAGAGATGTTCTCCAGCATCCCCTCTGAACCCTTGCTGCTACTCTAAGCTTAAAAAACATCCAGGAGATGCATTCTGTTTTTGTGCTATTTTTTATGTTAGCTTCTGGAAGTTGTTACCCTTTATATTTGATGATCTGATACAGGATTGCTTATGATGATTTGGTAGTATTTGAGTATCCTATTATTAGGATTGTGTTTGCCTGTTTTTTGAAATGATTCCATTTCTTACATGAGAGGAAAAACAAGCATTAAGTAGGCTTCTGTGGGGATTGTAATGGCTGAAAATAATATAGGTGTGAGGTACACAGCAAGTGGTAATTGTGATTGTAAAAGTTCACCTTCATGGATACTTGTTTTTTGGTGTGTGTGTGTGTGTGTGTTCCTTTGTCTTCCATCGTCCACTATATACTGCTGGAAAATTTGGCTTCTGCTTCTGAGCAGGAGTCCCAGGAATGCTTTGGCTGTAATTCAGTGTGGTCATGTTCACTACAAGAATAGAACTGTTTCATTAACGTTGACATGCAAAATATTTTTCTTGTTATTAGCTGACTTGATAGAATTCCAACTGTAGTAATAAAAAGCAGTGTGTTTAATGACTTGATACAATTATTTACTTAACATATTAATGTAACAATTAAATTTGGCATTCCAGGATAACTGGCTTGTTCATTTGGCTTCTTCTTAGAAAGGTAGTGTTGCTTCGGCATTGCTTTCTTGTTGTTGAAATCCCCTCTGAGTTAGCTGGGGCCTGTTGTCTCACATTCTATAACTACACAGAGGAACAAGTCTCATTTAGTCCTTCCAGGTGCTGGTGAGAAGGCAGTTGCTCACAACAAATAGAAAACAGAGAAAATAACAGGATGTTTCTGTTTGAGTTTGAATGTTGTCAATATAGATACTGGTATTTTGAAAGTGTTTTTTTTTTATGCAGGAAGAAACGAACGCCTACATTGTTTATCTAGTCTTCCTTGTTGTAAAAGCAGCTCATCTCTGATTTCAGATCATTGTAATTCGAAGTAACAGAGCTCTCTAGTGGTAGAAAGTCTTTAGAATTATGTTCTGAAATAAGATGGCACAACTGCTATTTTGCATTTGTCTTGTTCAGAGCGGCAGTAACAAAGAGCTGATTAACTCATTTGTATAATTTTTCACAGCTATTTCAGATTTTCTAAGACTTCCCTCTCTCTTGCTTTTGCAAGTTAATCTTGGTTGGGATTTTTTTACTTGCTGAAGAAAAAAATAGTGTGATCTCCTGCCAGGTTCTTGAGGAAATCGTTTTTGTCTGTTTGTTACTAAGATGGAATGATATTGAAATAGCACTGCTTTAATGGAATGTGGTTGTGATAGATGGATGGTGTGATGGAGAGTTTAGTTCAAAGAGCATGGAAATATACGTACATGTGTATCTCGTGTTTGTATGTATAATGTTGTCTGATGTGTTAGCTTCTCTTCAGAGGGCATCACTTCTGCATATAAACTGTTTTTCAATGTTTGAATTCTACTTGGTTTTTCTCATATTCAGTTGAATTATTTCTAAGATACTTCAATATCAATGGGAAATGGGTGGATGAGGGGTATGGGGATAAAACTGATGACAAGTACACTTGTGTAAAAACAGTATAGTAAACTAACAATAGAAATGGTATTTTGTTATAAGATCTTTTAACAATTACGTGAAAAAAGGAAGTAATGAAAGTACTAAATCAGTAGTTTTTGTGCACTGTGCTTGCACTCACAGTCTGCTCTTGATAGTTAATGGCACAAGTCCTTCACATTTTTTACTGTTCAGTGATTAATAAAGGAGTGTATGGCTGTGAAAGAGGGAACAGAGAGAGGAAGAAGTTCTGGGGCTGTCTTTTTTTTTGTGCAGCAAAATAATAAAGGACAGATGTCTTTAATTTGTAACTAATGTCTTTGAATGTCTTTACTGTTAATAAATGGTCCAACAGGAGACTGAAGCCTCTGTTCCTTTTTATAAGGGGAAAATGGCATGGCTGTTATAGCTAACTTTAATTCTTTCTTTCTGACAAAATTCATATATGCCAACTAAATTAATCCTGTATTGCAGTGAGTTTGGTGTGGCTATGTGATGAAGATCATAAAATATACAGAGAGGCACTTAGCGTTCAAAATAGAAAATATTTAATCAAAGAAAGCTGCAGCAAGAATGCACTTAGTGTGTGTACTTTGACACCGCAATGTAGTACTGAAGACAGGGGCGTCTCCAGGTCCGTCAGAGCAGTTCTTCTCAGGATAAATGGCCCGGAAGGCCTGGTGGTATCAGCGAAGTATTACAGTGCTTCAAGTTTTGTCCTGTAATTGTGAGGCAGATGAAAGATGACAGTGGAGCTGTGGTTACACAGTGCACAAACATCTGCTTTTTAGACAATTCGTTTTCAAATTTGAACAAAAAATAAATTGTATTTGTGAAGAGAACAGTGTGTAGGTTTAACTCAGGCAAGAAGAAGTGTTTTCTTTCTTGTCTCTGATAGCATTATTTCCTTTGAGTCCTCAGTGGACATTAGACAAAGTAGAAAGAACTGCACAGATCATTTAAAGTAGGTTGATGTAAGTTTCTGCTTTTCTGTAGCTTGGTGTTGTGTATTGCAAGATATCAAAGAAAAGTTTATGATTCCGTTTTACTTTTCAGGTGGCCTTACCTGCTGCATAGATGACAAAGCTTCAGTCAAGTTATAAATGATTTAGCTGTTATTTCCCCAAATTAACAACTTTTTTTATTTCCCCCTTTTGATACATTTTTCAGTTTAAATAAGTAACCTTATTTAGTGTTTTGCCCTGTAGTTTGTTTTTGTACGCAAGAAGAATTTTCAAGTTATTTTCATTTGTGTTGTGATTTTAGTCAATGCCACACTTGACTATTAATTCCTGATTTGGTTTTTAAATGTCTGGCAGAAGTAGTTTTCAGTGTTTGAATGCAATGGCATTAAAAGTTTAATGTTTTAATCCTTTTCACTATAAATATCAGACCTAAATTGGGTGATACTTTTTCATATTCACTCTTTCCAACTTGGGTGTAATTTTTATTTTTATTCTTTATTCAGACTAAAAGAATACCTAAGAAAGTCTCTGGCTCCTGTTTTGGGCATATCTCTGTACAACTTAACTACTTAATTTGAATTTCTAACCATCTTACAGTGTAGTTGTGTGTATTAAAGCTACATTATAAATGTTGGAGGTGTCATCCATGTGGATTTAAGTATGGTTGTAATTTGCCGTGCTTCAGGAATAGTTTTATAATTGCACTATTGCAGACTAACAGGGTCAGGGAGCCTCCTTCGGGGTTTTACTGCACAGCGTATTGACTGATTGAATTTCCAGAGAACTTACCCCATGGTACACTGGAATAAAGCTATCAGAAACTTTGAAAGTGGTGATACTGACTTCTGTGATGTTTGCTTCTCAAGGGTGTTGCAAATGAGGTTGCCCTTTGAAGTCAGTAGTGGTTATTGGCATGGTGCTCTCGAAACTTTGACTCAAATTATTTACTTTTTTTCCCATGATTGGCTGAACTGAGACTGACCTGCTAGAAATGCTGTTTCTGCTTTGGACTGCATAAAAGAGAGATTATCTCCAGTCTTGAGAGGAAATGACATTCATTTTTAGACTATTAAAACTCAAAGGTAGATTCAATCAGACTTGTGAAGAAACAACCGAATTCTGTGTTTTTTCTTCCTCTACAGTGACTTATGTGTTTCTAAAATCATCCCAGCTGCGCACTTCCTGTATCATGAACTTCTACAGTTATGGCAGATAACTATAGCACACCTAGCATAGTGCTTTTTGCTTAGTTCTTTCTTTTGATTTCTCTGGTTCCTTTTGACTACCAAGTTTTTAATTAAAAAAAAAAATACAGAGGAAGTATTTTGTTATAGGATTAACCAAAAATAAATAAAATAAAACATTGACTTAAATAAGTATCCAGTGTCACATAGTTAAAAAGTGAATGTACTTTTCAGAAAAAAAAAAAAAATCTTGAGATGTATTATTGTAATAAATCCAGTTTCTCCTGGGATGCTTAAGAAATCTTTGTAGCTCAAGGCAGATGAGTTACAAATACACATACAATCCTACTCTCACATTTGCTTATAGGAAATAGTAGCTGCAGAAGTGCCAGATTAAGGAAGGATTCTGCCTTATAATGTTTTTAAAATTGGACAAGAATATGAGTTTTGTCAGAAGGTTGGAGATTAAAAAAAAAAGGGCAAGAAAAATCAGTTGTTAGTATGTGCAGGTGGCACAGCCCAGTGTGTCTACATTATCAGGCACACATGCCTCTGACCTTTGGTATTATGGGTGTATAATGGTTCCATGAGATGTCCATGTAAAAGGAATATAAGATTAAGTTATTTACTGGAGAATTGTAGCTTAAAAGTTCAGCTTAGAAATAGGATTGATTTGATGTGTCCTATGGTGATTATTTTCTGGGACACCTTCCAGCTGTTTGAACAGCTTTTAGTACCTAGTACTAGTACTAGCACTGCATACACTAATACTGCACTGTACTGTACTGCATACACTAGTACTGCACTGTATACACTAATAATGCAACACGTGATGTAGGGGTAAGCCATGCATATGGGCACTGACATATCCCATTTATGAGGCAGGATTGCCATTGCAAACTGATTATTACCAGCCTCAGGCTCTTAACTGTAGTCACAACTGCTGTAACAATGCATTGTGTTGTAACTGCCTGTGATCATTTCTCCTTTAGTGTGATTTGTATTTTTTAATTGGCAGCTTTTTAATATGGTTTAGAGTAGATATCATAACCATTGTTTATATGGCAATTTAACAGTATCAGGATTGAAGCTTGAATAACCAGAAGAAACAATATTTTTTTATTTTTGTGCAGTTTTAGTAAGGCTGCATCTTCCTATTAATATTATCTGCTAATATGAGCTGTTTATTAAACATGTGGGTCTCTTTATTTTTTTCTCCTTTCTGATTAACATATAATAGTGTATTGAAGTCTCTAAGAAGGACTTGGAAGGAAAAGAACGTAACGCTGGCATGTCTGGTGGAAAACAGAGAACAAAATCACCTTGCCTTGTGAGGAGATCGTTTCTTTTATCAAGCATGGTTGCATCATAAGCACAGTTAGAACTGCTCTGAGGCTTTTAGTTTTTAAGCACTTGCTAAATTGAGAATTAAAACTTAAAGAATCTGATGACATGAAGCACTTCTTATGAACCTGCACTGCTACCCTAGATGATTTGCAGAATGGTTGAGATTGGAAGGGAATTCTGGAGGCCATCTAGTCCAACACACCTGCTCAAGGCAGAGCCACATGGAGCTGCTTGCTTAGGACCATTTCCAGATGACTTTTGAATGACAAGTCCTGCAGCTCAGAATAAGCTGTGTAAGCAGCACATGCTGGGAGCATGGAAAGCAGCTCTGCCAAAAAGGACTAGGGAGTTCTAGGGAGTAAACAATAAGTAGACCATTAGCCAGCAATGTTCCCTTGTTAGGAGGAAGGTCAACAGCAATCTTGGGTGACATTAGGAGGATCACAAGCTGGTTGAGGAATGTGATCTTTCCCCTCTACTCAGCTATGGTGAGAATCATGTACAGTTGTGTGTTCAATTCTGGGACTCTTAGTGTAAGAGACATGGACAAAATTGTGAGCACTGCAGAGGTTAAAGAACTGGAGCATCTATCACATGAGAAGAGCTGAGATAGAAAGCTCAGAGCAGAATCTTATCAGAGTGCAGAGAAGACTTTTTTTAACACCACACTTAAAATATGATGATGTCATGTGTAAGCTAAGGATTAAAATGATTGTTTAATTCTTTGAATTAAATGGTGATATGGAGAAGAAATAGACTGAAAAAAATGAGGTCATATTAATCAAGCTGTCTCATTTGAAATGTCTTAAATTCTTGCAATCTCTGGTTTATTTTCAGGTTATGGCTGCGCTGAGGATCTTACGCAGCTTTCATGAAATAACCTATAGATGTTCCTGCTGATGAGTAGTACCTCAGATGAAATGACCATGTCCTAAGAGATTTGGAATAAGAACCAGTCAACAGAAGGGAACTGATGCCAGATTTGTTAGCACGTGGGTAGCTTGATGGCTGTCAATTACTCTGTCTCTAAACCAAAGCCATCTTTCTACCAAAGCAATAAAGGGACAGTGCACAATCTGACTACAGAATGCAATTTCCAAAGAAATGAACTGTAAAGAAAGACTCATGAATTTTGATCACAGAATCTTGGAGAGCATCTCTGGTGAGTTGGGGAAATAATTCTGGTACAAATCTTGAATGTATCTAATGTTTCACAGATCACCAACTTGAAAACAGCCTTGCATTTCATATTGATCACTACTGGCATCTCTTCTATTGGAAGTTATTGAAGATAGCCTTCATCTTTAGTGGGCATGTTCAAATGATAGTAATTATATAGCTCTGAGATGCAGTATTTTAGCAACTTAATGTTTTAGTTTATTTGTTTTTATTTTATGGTTTTTGTTTTTGTTCGTGTTGTTTTTCAATAATATTCAAGAGGAGGAAAAGCAGGATGAGCTAAATTTCCTAAAGTTGAGAATTTTTAGGTACTGTGTTTACATAAGTTGTGATTCCAGATGGATGATAATATAATTGTATATTCAAGTTGCCTGATTTCAAGGCATTATTCAGTTGCAGGACAGTATTAATTGGCAAACAAAAGCATAAGTGGAAGAAACAGAAAAATGTGTATTTCCTACTGGAAAGGGAACTGTAACCATGCTAAAGCCAATGAAACCTTACAAAATTAATCAGTAAAATGTAGATCTCTGTTTTAGTTCAATAAGCAGGAAAAGATAGAAACTGAAACTCATTACACATATTGTATTGAAGAAATCAGAGGGAGCCATGGATAAAACAGCTTTGCAGGAAGCTTTGCAGTAACTGGGAATGAGGAACTTGCAAATACTATAATATCAATTAAGTATTAAATCAATAAGTATTCTGCTCATTTGTTCATTACAGAATAATTATTTTCAAATCTACTGAAGATTTATGAAAGTATAGTAAATAGAATCAGCACTACTATAGCATATATTAAATACATGGCATATTTTATATCATGTTCTCTTACTGGCATTTAATCATTTTTAGATGTCTGCTCCACTGAGGACCTTCCTGAGGTAGAGTTGGTGAGCATGCTAGAGGAACAGTTGCCAGATTACAAATTACGAGTGGATTCTCTGTATCTTTATGAAAATCAAGACTGGATTCAGTCTCCTACTCACCGTGGTCATCTTCCTGAAATCTCCTCTCCAGTTCATGATGAGGAGACCTTCCGTTACGTGAGTGAGTATATCTGGGCCAAAGGATTTTTTTTGTATTTTGTTTTATTTTTTACATTTATTTAAGAGAAAAATGTAAATGCAAAGTGATTAATGTTAAAAATGTAACGTTCAAATTTGAACATCTAGCACAAGTGAAACAAAAAGCTGAGTTCAGAGGAAAAGCTTTTAGTGTGACTCTACCATCCTTAGAGCTGAGCTGGCATGTCACATAGCTGTCTGATCGTTAGATTTCATTTAGAAATAAGGTCAGAAACATGATGAAGGGGGAAGAAGAGGAGAGAAGCTGAAACTGTGCTAGATTTTATGAGATGTGAGCAGTATGGCATATGCAGCAATTCTGTTTCTGGGAGCATTGATGATGCTGTGATTTTTTTTTTAACGATGTTTGCCCTGATTTATTTTGTCATTGTTGCTTGTAAGATGCTGTTAGATGTTTCTTCTGCAGATATATATTGTGTGAAAACCAGGTAGGTGAGTATTAGGTCAATGTTGATCAATGCCTTCTGGTTCTGAAAATAATAACTAATTTTTGCTATCAGTCAGTTGTGATTACAGCAGTCCTTAAAGCTAGCAGATCCTGAAGAAGAAAATGGATAGCATCAGGTCATGTGGAGAAACAATTAATATGTTAAAAATGAAATGGTATAGAAAGGTTGAAGGAAAAAAAACCCTAAACACTTGTCATAATTTCAAGTGTTTTTCATGTAAAAAGAGGGAAACACTGTAAGCACTTTTGGATAAATCTACCCTCTTTGAACAAGGGGAAATGGTTTCAAGCTCAAAGAGGGTAGATTTAGGTTGAATACAAGGAAAAAGTCTTTTACAGTGAGGGTGGTAAAGCACTGGAACAGGTTACCCAGAGATGTGGTCGATGCTCCATCCCCGGAGACTTTCAAGGCAAGGCTGAATCAGGCCCTGGACAACCTGATCTAGCTGTGCATGACCCTTTTCACTGTAGGGGAGTTGGACTAGATGGCCTTTAAAGATCTCTTCCAACTCTAAGTATTCTATGATTCTGCAAATGGCTAAATCCTGTTTCTTCCACAGAATCATAGAATCTCTCAGGTGGGAGAAGACCTTAAAGATCATTGAGTCCAACCATCACCTAACCATACTACCCTAACTCTAACAACCCTCGGCTAAATCATGTCCCTGAGCACCACATCCAAACTGTTTTTAAACACATCCAGTTCCTTTGTCTCTCCTTGTAGGGTGTATTCTCCAAGCCCTTCACAAGCCTTGCAAGCCTGCTCCAGCACCTCAGTGTTCTCTCTGTACTGAGGTGCCCAAAACTGAACACCTGGGGGAATGAGCTTGGTATTTGGATTACTGTTTCTCTGTAATGATTACCTCTTCCACATAATGCCACCTCTGAACAGGGAATTTTTGTTGTTTGTGCTTTCAGCCTCCACCCATGATGTATAGCAAATGATTAAATAGAAGTGGCATATTGCCTTCTGCAAATACAGTATTCCATAATTTAAAGCAATCTTGTTATCAGTTGAACTTTCATTCTTGGAATTTTTTTAACTGTGGAAAATATATTGAAAGCCTTAATGATTATTGCTCAGCATGTTTCTGATAATAGTACGGCAAACACAAATGAATTTTGAGTTGAATGAACGCTTTTATAGTTCACTTGAAGTGATTGTGTGTAGTCAGTCGGGTGTGTACTATCCTCAAATTTTTTTTTTTTATATAAAGAGGTGGGATCAAAGTCTGTCAGTGCTGGTAGCAACTTGACATCAAATGTGTCTCTGGTCAATGCACGCATGTGATAAAGCACAGAGCTACAAGAGAAACTTCTTCGGTGAATGTGAACCTGCATTTCCAATCAGTGAGAGGCAGGGGTTTTAAGCCATGTATTATCTGGCAGTCAAGATATTACAGAAACTGTGTCTTCCTTCTTCACCCAGCTTTTCTTTTTAGCTATAGAAATGTGTTCTGTGAAAATAGTGAGCTGCTTGTGAGAATTCTTTGGAATTGTTGCCATAGTTTTCCTGACATTCTCAAAAGTGTTCAGTAACTATGACTGTAAATTTCTGTCTAAAACTGAATCCTTTGAATGAGTCTATGTTAGAATTTTGCATTTTAGGATTATGTAGACATTTCTGTATGTAAGATTCAAGTGTGATTACCCAATCTGGATGTGAAATGCATCACATTAATTTAAAACATTGTCATTAGATTTAACATACAGAATTAACTCTATCATTTACTTGGCCAGGTAGAGATAGAATAAGGGGGAATGGTTTAAAACTAAAAGAGGGCAGATTTAGGTTAAATTGTAGGAGGAAATTCTTTCCTTAGAGAGTGATGAAGTGCTGGAGCAGGCTGCAAAGAGAGTCTGTGGATGCTCCATTCCTGGAGGTTCAAGGCCAGGTTGGGCTCTGCACAGCTTGGTGGCAACTCTGCCTATGGCAGGGTGTTGGAACTAGACCCAAGCCATTCATCATCATCATCACGATTTAAGTACACTGTTGTAACTGCCAAATCATATAAATTCAAGATAAGTACAGTTTATGTTTCTCTGAGAAGCTGTCCGAAGAGGAGTCATCATATGAGATTTTTTGAGCCTAATAACTTACAGGAAGATACTGGAATGGTTGCAAACAGACATACAGAAACACAAATCAGGATCTAGTTACAATCACATCCGAATCACTTGTTAGCTGGAGTTTGCATCTTTCTTATAATTGACTGAAATTGGGAGTAAGTATGATGATCATAGTCTTGAAGCGTAACTAGGGATTTTTATCGGTATCTGTCTTCCTCTCTCTATATGTGTATGAAAACATTATGGAAACTTTTTTCTAAAAAGAATGGTGAAGTTATGATTTGATTCAATTTGTAGTTGATATCTAAGGAAAAAAATAGCAACACATGACTTACTTCACTTGAACTCCTCCTCTTTTTTATGGCTGCTGCTGCCTATTAGAAGGTTGATCCAGTGACTGGGTGACTGACACTTACCTAGTTTCCAGTGAAGTGGAAGAATGCTTTCTTTGAGACAGAAGAATACTTTTACTTCATCTGTGGTAGCATAAGAAACATAGAATTAGAAAATATCTGTTCTTAGAACTATTTTGTATATCTGAATAAAGAGGTATGGCACTGCATAACAAGAATGTTAACCAAAGTGAAGAGTTGTTTGCAGGCTTCATATGGCAAGGTGAGTGAACAGATATGTGTGCTCGTAAGAAAGTGGTGTAATAACAAACGTGTAATTTTGATTCTGTACTGAAGGAAATTAACAAAGGTTGTATGGAGCTGACTTTCAAAGCTGTTAGTTCTGAGATTTCATTTACCAGAGGAGATAGGTATCTTTGTTTTTAGGAACCTATGTATCTGAGTAACCCTGCATGTACTTAGCATAGATCTTTATTAAGTTGATTTAGCGATGGGTAGAAACTTCCGTCTGAAATCATCTGGTGGGAACACTTAACCACAGGAGAGCTGGCTATAATATTCTGCCTATAAGGGTTGATAGTTATTTTTGTGTGCAGTTAAATTTTCAAAATATTAATAAGCAAGGTAAGTGCCTTCTTGGCAAACATTGTGGAAGTGACACAGTAAAACTGTCCTACAAAATGCATGTCTTGCCACAGGTAAATACTTCACATTTTGAGGAGTTAGTTTTCTGTTTTCACCCCGCCTTAAAATAGAATTAGTAAATATCACTGCTTGAAGTTCAAAGCTTGTTAATATTTGGATGGCATGTGTTGATTTTCTGTGCTTACTCATCTACTTAGTAAAAAGTATTTGACTTGTTAGTTTCACTGTTAAACTATTACAGAAACAGTTCAGTAAATCTTATTCTTCTATATGGCTCTTTCTGTTCTCCTCTTAAAAGACTAAGTTTCTTCATATGCTAAAATAACTTATTTTTTTCTGAAGCACAGACTTAGTGTTATGTTATGTGAGGCTAATTGTAGGCATTACCTTTGTAAAGGATATACATAGCTTACATAACATGCATTAATAAAATTATTGTGCACTTCAGTGTAGCACCATTGTCTCATAACTACATCAGCAGCCCTCAATAAGAACTAAGACAAAAACACTCAGAACCAGCACCACGACATACTTGGAGTATGAATCAGATTTAAATAAGGCATAAAATTATCAGAAATAGATGTAGACCATAATAATCTAATTTCACGATGCGGTGGTGATGGAATTAGTTTTAAAACAGGTTAATTTACACCTTCAACTGAAGCAGATACTTCTGTATTTATTCATTTTATATTGCTGCACTCTTTTTGCTTTCTTTATTATGATTCCATCAAGTGAAAATTGCAAATTTCTGATGAACTTTAAGAGGCATAAATATCCTTCACCTGTAAGATATCTAATCCTAATTTTGAAGAGAATCATATTTAAGTCGTTCCTTAAAATTTCCACAGAAGTTTTAGGAATAAAAAAAGGTATACTTTACACATCTCTTTTTTTCTTTTTTTGGAGGATATATGCAAATAACTATTCCATTTGCAGTGGTTGCTTTCTATACCCCACCATAGCACTCTCTCACTCCACCTTGCCAAAAGGATGGAGGAAAAATACGATAGAAGAGACTTGGGTTGAGATAAGGACAGTGTAATTAAAGGGGAAGAAAACAAACCCAGCAGGCAAAAGAAACAGAGTAAAAATAATTGTTATCTGCTTCCCATCAGCAAACAATGTTCAGCCATGTCTTGGGAAGCAGGGTTTCAATATGTGTAGTGATTGCTCAGGAAAACACTTTCATAACAAGAGCCCCCATCTCCTTCCATTTCCTCAGCTTTTTTTGCTGAGTGTGGTGTCATACAGTACAGAATATCCCTTTGGATAGTTCAATACAGCTGCCCTGGTGGTGTCCCCTCCCCACATATTTTCTACCCCCTGCCTACTGGGCGTTTTTTCAGGGTGGGGAGAAAGTCTTGATGCTGAGCCAGCACCACTTAGCAATAGATAAAATATTGGTGTGTTATCAGCACTGTTCTAGCTACAAGTGCAAAGCGCAGCAGTGTATGGTCTGCTATGGGGAAAGTCAGTTCTGTCCCAGCCAGACCCAGTAGACTGTTGCCTTAAATTTTAACTCTTTTTCCTCCTCTTTTTCTTTCTTCTGTCTTTCATTTTTTGTTACTATAGCTCTTATTGAACTTCCTCCCTCCTCCTTGTCTGGATCTTGCAAATTTTCACAAGGTAATTGAGAGTTTTCTTACTAGTGTCTTTTGTTTCTCAGGACAAGAACTAGAACAGGATAGGGATTTACACTTTAGGACTGAGTTTTGTTCAGAATTGTCTTGTGTTCTTCATGCCCTTAAGTCCCATTTTTCAAGCCCCGCTTGTTGTGGATGAAGTCTTCAAGTGTTTTCAGCTATATTTGGATATGCATTACTCTCTCCCCAGCATGGTGGATGATTTAATAGCTTAGCTACATTAGAAGTATTAGCTATATTAGCTATATTAGATGTTGATCTAAAGATTCTTCACCGTTTTCTAATTTTACACGATATGTAAGCACCTCAGCTTCTAGCTAATATTGCTGAGAGCTGCAAATACTCAATACCTCATGAGATCAGTCTCTCAAATTAGCATTGTTTCAAATTTCTGAAGTTAAAATGCATTTTCATAAGTCTCTGCTAGTTTCCTCAACAGATTGCTGTATTTCTGCTTTGTTTTAGTTCTCTACCTTCCCAGCAGTCCTCTTATAAATTAAGGTACTTCAGTAAGTGTGTTTTTTTGTCTTGTCAGTTCTAGGTACAGATAATGTGGAGCAGAAAAACTACAGTGATGCTGATATGGTCAGACATCTGCTAGCTGAGGTATGTTCATCTCTGTAATGCTGTGTTAATACATTTGAGGACATGTATTTGAAGAGATTATTCAGCTACTGGGAATTCAGTTGTCTTCATGAGCTGCTTATCAAACACATGGGTCCTGAGAAGCTGCGTAGTCAGTTGCATCATCTCAGAAATAGAATTTAGCTAAACTATGGATGCATCACAGGATCTGGCAAGTAACAATGAAGAAACAGCTTTCTTCTTGGCTTTTACCCTCTCATCACTATTCCACTTAAGCAGAATGTTCTGGAGAAGTTGTTACTTGAAAGACAACAGAATTGGGCATATGTGAATTCTTAGAATAATACAACAGAGCCTCCAACCTTATTAAAACTATACCTAAATTAGGTGCTGTCCCCCTATTATTGAAAATGACTATGCAAGAGAAACACAGTTAGGGATGTGTTCTGGATCAAAATGAAGTATTAATCATTTTTTGACAACATTGAAGAACCAATGCATTTGATAGAGACGTTCTCAAGGTGGTGATGCATTAAACAGTAACTAAGAAAATAAAAATGACTATGAATTTACACTTTATCTGATCAAAAGTAGATATTCATTTACTTTTTGTGTGCAGAAAGATCGGGACCTGGAACTGGCAGCACGAATTGGACAAGCCCTGCTTAAGCGAAACCATCTGTTGACGGAACAGAATGAAGCACTGGAAGAACAGTTAGGACAAACTCTAGATCAAGTGATTGATTTTTTTTTAATTTTTTTTTTCCTTTTTTTCTTCTTTAAATGATTATGGAAATGGGATTAATTGAAATATGTTATTCCATTGTGAGCACACAATTGCTGCTTTCAAACTATGTAGTGTACTTCAAAATCATTTCCTCATTGTCATAGTTCAGTCAACTTTCTTGGGCTAAGGATCAACTATGAAGTCTGCACATGGTAGTCACTGAGAAATTGTTAGGTGTTGGAACGTTAGGTTAGGAACGTTAGGTGCTATTTATGATATACTTAGGGCAAAATTGCACTTTTAAAGTGTTTGTTTTGACCATCAGTCTGATATTTTGGTTTTAAACTAAGAAGATAATAACATAAGTAAAAATAGACTATGTAGTTGACATCTGTTGTGACCTTTTACATAGCAAATTCTGAAAAGAAGAAACAGTCAGAAAATGAGATGACTTAATGGAGTACTTCCATTTAAATATAAACCTAAAAAAAAAAGCATGAAAAGGGAGTTTTGTTCCAAATCTTCATTCCATTTTTTCCTTATTCTTTATTTAATCTTTTCTTGATTATTCTTGCTTAAAAAAAATAAAAAATAAAAAAATAGTTTTCTATCTAGAAAGTATCCCAAGGTGTTTTTTTTTTTTTGTATTTTTCATCTTTGGGGGCAATACATCTAGACTGAGTGATAGTGAAATAGTTACAGCTGCTTGTATTAAACAGTATGCTGGTAATGAATACGTACTTATGGTCAGCTGTAGGCCAGTATAGGCTTATTTATTCACATAAAAATATCAGTAAGCAAAATGGAATCTGTCTTAACTCAATATTTGTCTCTTTTTTTCTTTGTCCTACAATTCATTTACTATTTAGTAAATGGTGGGGACCATTCTGTGCGCATACATAGATTATCTACTGGTTCTTTTCTCCAGGAAGTTACAGTGCAGAAAAAGGGTTCTAAACAAAAAGATACTAGCTTGTTAAAATGTAAGATATAACAAGGCAGCTGGAAAATTATTTTAAAGTAAATTGTCCTAAAAAAAAGAAGAAAAACAATAGTAAGCTGTGTTGTCCATTCCTATATTACCTTAAATTTTCAGTCTTCTTTACGGTGCTAAAACTATGATTTTGTGAACTTCATATAGGATACACAGAGTCTGGATCTTCTGTGCAAATATATATACATTGATCGTCACCAGTGAGCAGTTTTTAATGTCATTTTAGAGTAGAGCAGTGATATCCCAAGAATTGAGAGGCTGCATAAATAATGTAATATAATAGTGTTTAGCTGAACAGTAGTTCACAAGCTGGTAATCTTGTTTTGTGCTAGGTTAACCAGCTTCAGCATGAACTGTCGAAGAAGGATGACCTGCTTCGTATTGTTTCAATTGCTTCTGAGGAAAGCGAAACAGATTCTAGCTGTTCTACACCACTTCGTTTCAATGAGTCTTTCAGTGTATCACAAGGTCTCTTGCAGCTGGATATCTTGCAAGATAAACTCAGGGAGTTGGAGGAAGAGAACCTTGCTCTCCGATCGAAGGTATAGCTGAGTTATAGTATGTACTATGTATGCTGGATATGAGATAAATTAGAACTGTTTAAAAATCTAGCGTCTGGGCTTCTCTTTAAACATATAGGTGTTTTGTTTCACTGTATACACATCATATCCAACCATATTTCCTCCACCGTCCACATACTTCTGTTTCCTTCACTACTATTATGTTCAGAGACCTCTACTCCTATCACAATGCCTTTATGTTATATGTGAATCTCTGAGCACCCAGCTGAAGAAATGTATGATGTATCAGACCCTCGAGTGTTTGTGACCTGTTCTGGTGTCAATCTAACTGCAATTAGTAGCAGTATTTTGGAAAATTCTATGTGTTGAGATTACATCTTAGTTCGGTGTTAAGGATTAAATTAATAAACAGATCCTTATGAAGGCAAAGAAAGGGCAGATTCTTCACTTGCAGCAATGTCCAGAATAAAATTTGTAGCATTAACATATGTATACATAAACTGAAATGGGAAGACTAATTTATTTTTTTTTAAGGCCTGCCATCTGAAGACAGAAACCATTACGTATGAAGAGAAGGAACAGCAGTTAGTCAATGACTGTGTCAGAGAGCTTCGTGAGTATCCAAGTTTTATCTTGCAATAGCAAAACAGTAGTTGAACACCTACTGCCTAAAGTTTCTCTTGTTCATCCCTGAATTAAAAAATGACCTTCAGTAGTTTCTGCCAGTTATTTGAATTTTACTCTTTTACCAAGTGCAAATATCTTTTGTTCTGTATTCCATATTCCATGAAGTTTCATTGTGGTATTCAAATTCAGCACAAAACCTCATGTTTATAAACATAAACTGAAGACTACGTACACTGGAAAATAGATGAATTTGAATTGGCAAGTGTTTTGATGTGTCTGGAATAGTTGTCTAAATTCACTTTGGGGACTACTTACTTGCAGAGAATGGCAGCTATTTTGTTACTTTGGGATTTTTTTTTATGATTGTGTATATATATTTTTTTAATCAGTAGTCATTTTATATGGTCTGATTCTTTTGTGCATAATAAGCCCGTATTTTAAGTTTGCTTTTTTATTTTTGTATGCAACAACCATAAAGAAGACTGGCTGCCTCTTTCTTCTTTTTTAAGATATCCAAGAAACACTATGAACTGATCCCTAGCTAGTTGTTAATTTACTATTTTGTCTGTAGAAACTATCCATTGCAAGTAAATGTTAATTTCTTAAAACCTCTCCATTTTTCCTTCAGTGACAATTTTCATGAGTTCTGTTTTGTCTAACTTCATAGCATATACAGGCTTACAAGCCAGTTTAGGCTCTCAGAATCTTCTTCCACAGAATGCCTACTCTGCAGCTTTAAAATTTGTGTCTTCAGGAAAGTGATCCTAACTATGACATCAAATGTCTATAGGCCCTTGGACAGGATTTTATCCTGTAGCAAACCTGTGAGATACAGTAATCAAAGATAATTTACACTGCTTTAAAAGATAAGTATTTAGCACTTCTAGAGAATCATTTGTCTAACTCAAATTCCATTAAGACTGATAAAATTTCTTCTTTTTTTTTTTTAAGAAATAAGATTTTTCTTGCTCTAAGGTTATCTTCTAAATCTCTAGTCTGACCTTTTATGCAAGATAGATCATACTTTATTATGACTTTGTACACATGCCCTGAAAGCATAGCAAGAAGCTATCTGTATAAAATGCTTCAGCCTTTTGAGGTGCTTTGTCACTTTTCTTCAGGAAATGTTCGAAGAAAATAGAAATGGCCACTGGCAATTGTCTGCAGTGGGCCTTTGGGGAACAGACAGCTATTAGAATCAAAAGTTAGATTAAGAGTTGTGTTCTGTGTTGAGAAAGTGTGAAAAAAAATCTTTGCATACAGAAAATGGTAGATCAACTCAGAGCGTGCTTTCTTCAGCATATTCCAATAGATCTGGTCTTGATTATAGGTCCCTGTGTCACTTGAAATAATTTGTAGTGGCCTGTCTTGATTATGTTATGGTCATTGATCCTATCTTTGCTATGCATATCAGTTTCTGCATACTCAATTTTCAGCACGTTACACCTAAATTTGAAGTTAACTTTTTCTCTTTCTTTTAATTCCTTAAAGCCCTTGATTGAGTTGCTTTTGTATTTTGTAGGGCAAACAAATGCTCAAATTTCCAGAATAACAGAGGAGTTGTCAGAGAAGAGTGAGGAGCTGGTTCGCTACCAGGAAGAGATTTCATCTCTTTTGTCTCAGATTGTTGATCTTCAGCACAAACTCAAAGAAGTAAGGGACTTTTGATGAAGTGTGCATGCATGTGTGTATGTGCACACAAGCAGATGTGTGTACTTGCAGTGGGTGAAAATAGACTTGTGAAGTGGGGGTTACATCACTATGAGTGTTTCAGGAAAGTATGGCAGAGAATCAACTCTTTCAAGGAAATCAGATAAGAAAATAATAGACACTTTTTTTGTGCTTTCAGCATGTGATAGAGAAGGAAGAGCTGAAACTTCACTTACAAGCTTCCAAAGATGCTCAGAGACAACTGACAGCAGAGGTACTTAAGGTGCACATGCACGTGCATGTTTGTGTGTGTAACAGAATACAAGAGAAATAAAACTAAATAACAAGAAGAACTTTCTTCTTTTTAATTATTGTTTATTTATTTTAAAATTATTTATTTATTAAATTTTCATTATGGTAGGAGCCAAATGATAGGAGGAAAAGAATAATTGCTTTGAACCATACTTTCGTGGTTCATAAGAGTCTGAAAGGCAAAGAGGATGTCCCACGTAGATAGATTTCACTTACTTTTCTTAGTTGTTGTGAAAAAGAATGCATTAATATGAATATTACTGATTACATCAACAGTGCTGTAGCTCACTATAGCTTAAGGAAATTCTCTTCCTTCTTTTGCTTTTCTGGTTATGGTATTTGTAGTTTTTTATGTACTTTGATTTTAATTCTGTACTCTTTTGAGTCTTAATTCGGACTTTGTCTTTCACCACTGAAATCGGTGAGAGTGTTACGCTGAGTGTAGTCACAGAATCGCTTAATGGTTTTGGTTGGAAGGGACTTCTTGGATCATCTGGTTCCAACTCCTTTGCTATAGGCAGGGATGCCTGCACTAGACCAGATTGTTCACAGCCCCCCATCCAGCCTGGCCTTACGTGCTTCCCCTGTAGAGGAGGTGCTCCAGCCCTCTGGTCATCTTCATGGGCCTTGACTGGACCATATATAGCTATATATATAGCTGTAGCTCCATGTCTTTCTTGTGTCTATTATTGCTTTCAATTTTAGATGTTACCATGTGCTGTGTAATGGTAGAAACATGGTACTGAATCCATCCCATCTGTACAAGTTACTCAGTTTCACTGTGTCTTTTTGTTTTGCTTCTGTTGGTGCTTAATGTTATCATGTTGTCCTTTCTCTTTCAGTTACATGAGTTGCAAGATCGGAATGCAGAGTGTTTGGGGATGTTGCATGAATCTCAAGAAGAAGTGAAGTTGCTGCGCAGCAGAGCCAGTTCTGTTGCTTGTCTCTGCCACCCTCAGGCATGTGGAACATTTCCTGTTGTAACAAATACTGCTGCTATGGTGTATATACCTACTGGCACAAATGTAAACAGCTGTTACCTGCACTGCAGTGGGAACCATTTTGTTCTAGACAAAGAAGCTGAGGTTTTTCAGTTTTTTAAGGTGTACGCTTCTGAGTGTACACTTTTCATATTTAGTAAATTAATCATTCACTTGCCGTTTTATGATATTAGGATGGCTTTTCCTTTTTATGTGATTTTTATTTTAAGTACAGGAATTGATATGTTCAGTTGTTAGAGTTTGGTTGTGCTAGTATATTGTTAAATTTTATAACATGACAGTATTTAAGAAACTATTTTTTTGAGAGTTCAAACAGCGTTTTTTTTCTTTAAGTATGCTATGATGTGCTTTTATGTCCTCATCCCCTTGTGAAATTGAACTTTAAGCATAATCAGAAATGTGTTAGACTAATTGCTGAAGATAACTAAACCAATTGAAAAAAATGTTAAAAGCTTTTACATTCTTCTTAGTATCAGGAATATTCTGAATAGTGTATCACAAATTTCTGGGCCGTGCTGGGAATTTGTCAAGTTTTGATTGGTCATTCTGCTTATACAGAAACCCTCGTGTGTGTTTTGACCTTGTAAGAAGTGCCTTTACCAAGCGTAGTTTAATTTAAGAAGCCAAGAGTACCAAGAAAGTAGATTTTGCTAATGAAAGTTTTATGTATTATGAAAGTTATATGTTATTATGTTGTAAAACTTACTTCTCCCCACCTTCAGGGACTGGAAGGTCTATGCATTATACTCTGTGTGAAACATATCTATGAGGAAAAAAAAATGAAAATTTTCAAGTATTTTGAGAGATGTTTTCTGCTAAAATTATTGTATTTAATTTGTCAACTCTTCTGGTTCTCTATTTTTCTCTAGGATTCCCTTGCAGCAGAAATCGAAGGGACAATGCGGAAAGAATTGAGTCAGGTTGATGAATCTCTCCTATCCAAGCAAAAGTATGTTTTTAGATATCTTTGTGACATGTCAGTACTTTTCTATATGCTTATGTTAGGTATCTGAGCTATCTGGAAATCTATTAGCATGAACTTTCATTCTACAGTAAGTTTTCTATATAGCTTTAAAAAAAAAAAATTAAAAAAATTAGCTGGTAGACTTTTCAACTTTTAAATCTATTATTCTTAATTGGTTCCATGAAGAAGCTGGAAATTTGCTAGAAGAATGTTATCTCATTCTTTGATTTCTGGGATTTTGCAGATTCTCTGACAAGCAGCACTAGTTTTATCCTTTTGACTACTTAAAGAAAAATTGTCTGGCAAGTGATATTATAGCTTAAATACTGATAATAATTTCTAAAACTCTGAAGATTTATTCCTGAAGGCCACACTTCTGAGCAAGAGTTAAATATAAGCTTCTAAAGTTTCTCAGATAGTTATCAGTAGACTGTTTTGTTCTTCCAGGTCAAAGTAAGCAGTAATTCTGATATTAATAGAGGAATGTCTTACGTAATTCTATTCTTCTGTAGTCTGGCAAATTTGTTGCGCAAAGCTTTAGTATCCTTTTAGAAATGCTTCTGAAACCCATATTTATTTCCTTGTTCTTTTTTGTTTTTTTTTTTTTTTTGTTCCTGCAGGAGTCAACAGAAACGAGTATTTGACACTGTCAGGGTTGCTAATGTTACTCGTGGCCGCTCTTCTTCTTTTCCTGCTCCATTACCAATCCCTGGATCTAATAGGTCAAGTGTTGTTATGACAGCAAAGCCTTTTCAGTCTGGCTTACAGATGGAAAGCCATGCACAGATGATCCAGAGGAGCAGCTCTGAGAAGAATTTGAAGTAGGAAACAGTCTATTATTGTCTTTCTAAACTGATTTACTTAAAACTAAATCCACACTGGACCCTTGCTATGGAAGAGAAGAATATTTAATTTAGTGTTCTCCATATCTGTTATTTTTTCTTGTTTCTCACAGGGGCAGACATAAGCCTGGCCAACCAGGAACTCCTGGAGACAATGACTTAGTCACAGCTCTGCACAGGCTCTCTCTCCGTCACCAGAACTATCTGAGCGAAAAGCAGTTCTTTGAGGAGGAGTGGGAGCGCAAAATGCATTTGCTGACTGAGCAGAAAGAAGGGGCTAGTGGTTGTAGTACACCAACAGAAAGTTGTTTTTCCTTGGGTACAAACTCAGAATTCACCGATCTCTCTGCCAGCTCCAGTAATCTCCGTGTCCTTCTACCAGAAAAACTGCAAATTGTCAAGCCCATCGAAGGTAAGCAGATGATCTTCCTTCTTCTATCAGCAGAAAAAGATTTGATATCAATTTGCCAACAAACTCGTGTGCATAGACAGACATGATAACAAATAAGGGGAAAAAGCATTATTGTTGGCTTTATGCCAACTAGATCATTAATATCACTTCATATTTGGCTTTCTTACATGGTGCTAAGTGTTAGGCTTTTTCTGGCTCTTGGCATCGCCATCCAAGTGCACTGTGTTGTTCAGCACCAGCACCAGATGGCTGAAATTGTTGTGATCAAGAGTTCTTGTAACTCAATGTAATAGTAGGTATTGGCTCTCTGAAATCATTCTCTTTTGTTGCACCAGGATCTCAGACCCTGTTTCACTGGCAGCAGCTTGCTCGACCAAACCTAGGCACCATACTTGACCCAAGACCGGGTGTTGTTACAAAAGGTTTTACCCCTCTGACTGATGATTCTGTGCACCGCATTTCTGACTTGGAGGAAGATGATGAAGAAGAAGGGGAAGGAGGTATAACATTTCAAGTGCAACAATCCTTCCCAGAGGAAAAGAAGTCTGCAGTGGCAAAACCAGTGTCAGGGATTTTCCTGTCACCTATTACTTCAGTAGCAGTACCACTCACTGGTAAGAAGCACAGTTACTGATTTTTTTTCTTCCTTTTGTATGCTGATTTCTGAGGTTTTAACCCGTACTTGATGCCTTGATAATTTTAGCCGTTTACAAACTGTCTACCCTCTGCATTCAAGTCTGCAGTAAATTTGTTAGGGAGACATTCTCAATTTCATCTACATGCTACAGAATATAATGCTGGGGGTTGTAGAATGTGATGTTTGTCTTATATGTCAGTTTTTTAATTAGGTGGTACAAGACTGCTGGAAAACTTACCTGGGATGAGGTTACATCTGAATAACTATACGCTAAGCAGTTACCTTATAAAACAATTGAAGATGACCAGTATCTTCCATTTAATTATCAAAAATGTGCTACTTTTGTTAGTAAAAGGTGCAAAGCTTAGCTTCTGTGGAAAACAGTGCCTTACAAAGCTGAGGATGGATATCCTAACATTAAATTTGTATCAAACCCCTCATGGGAAAATGACATATTGCAAACACTGATCTTATTTTTGTCAAAATACAAATCCCTAAGGAAGGCTGATGTCAAAGAATGGGAAAAACATCCCTGCTTTCTCTTGGCACGTGGGCTTCATCACTGTTTACGTGCTGAGCTCTCATTGCAGTGTGGGTTTACAGACCAAAATTTTTTATCAGGACTCTTTTGTTAGGTTTTTATTTAGTTTAGGAATATATCTCCAATAACTTAGTCTTCTTCAGAATTCTGTACTACAGTAGTTCAAAGTGCTAGTTCAAATGCAACTTAATACCCATGGTACAGTTTCTTCTAGTTCTCTTCATCTTCAGAGCATTTTATAAAGGCTTGATAGAAGCTTGTGCCTTGTTTTTTGGATGTCCGTATTTCTTGTACTGCTAGTTATCTTCTGTGGTTATTGATGTTACTAACATTTGAAAAGCATAATTGTAGCTCATCTTAAATGGAAAGAAACATAAAGCAAGAAAGTAAATGGATTTTAAAATGAACTAATAGTAGAATCTTTTTCTCAACTGAAATAGCTGACTTTGAGACAATACTGTCTTTGTTATCTTTTTAAAAAGCTAAAGATTAGCAGTGATAACATAATCTTAAACATTGCTTTCATTAATCATGATCTGTCTCTACTTTTAACCTCATGGGATGTAAATTCTCCACGTTGCAGCCTTGAATCCTGGCAAATGTCTGTCTTCAACAAATTCTACGTTTACTTTCACTACCTGTAGAATCCTTCACCCATCTGATGTCACCCAAGTTACTCCCAGGTATTTTGACTACTGACATCTTAAGAGTTGCTGCATAGAATTAGATGGTTGCATTCTGGCTTTTGATATATAGACGAGTTTAAAAAAAATACCAAGATAGTTAGGCAACGCATAAAACGTTATTCATTACAAGGGTTGCAATTACAGAGGGGAAACTTGAAATTCTCCAGAATAAAACAGGAGGTTTTTTTTTTCCTTTGGTCCTTTTTAAAAAACTAAGCTATTACTTAGTGTTGTAAGTTATTTTTGTTTCCTTTCTCCATTAGACATTCAGACATTAAAAATGATACATGAAAGATAAATGCTTTGGTACATACATCAAAACCTCTTTGTCAATACCTTCTAGATATTTTGCAGAACACTAATAGTGAATCCACTAAAGCTGAAACTGTCAGAAATATCAAGTTTACTTTTTCTTGAACCTTTCATGTACTAAGTGGCAAATATAGAGCCAAGCTGTCTGCATATATCTGAACTGTATCTTCTCTGTTTCATTTTTGTTGCAGCTCTACGTCTGCCCCATTTTCACTTGGAAATAGTGGCAAGAGCTTTGGAAACCATGTAGTGAGCACTCCAGCCATGTCTTACAGGCTTAGTATTGGAGAATTTCTCACCAATAGAGGAGATTCAACTACTACACTCAGCAGTACCAGCAGTCTGGCTCAACTCTTGCAAGAGCATGGCATCTCTGCCAAGGTTTATGATAGTCCCCTATTAGATAAACTGCCTCTGCTACAGCCCCCTCGTACAGTCCCCGTTCCTTCTACTCCACCAAATTCTCCTTCACATTCACCTTGTCCTTCCCCTCCACCATTTGAGTCTCGAGTGCATCACTCAGAAAATTTCCTGGCTTCAAGACCAGCAGAAACATTCTTGCAGGAAATGTATGGTCTAAAGCCCTCCCGTAACACTCCAGATGTAGGCCAGCTGAAGATGAGCCTGGTGGACAGGCTGAAGAGGCTGGGTATTGCCAGGGTCATCAAGCCCCCTGATACACAGGACCACAAGAAGAATCAGGGGGCAGAGGTTAGCTTGCAGAGGCCAGACTCGGCTGTGTTTTTAAATGCAGGTAGCAATTTAATGGCAGGACTGAGAAGAAACCAGAGCCTTCCAGCCATGATTGGAGCATTAGGAGCCCCAGTCTGCACACAGTCAACAAAAATGCATATCCTGAAAGAGGACTGATTGCTCTGGACACTGGCTTAGTAAATAATTCCAGAGGGATAAGCATCCAGTACAGAAAAGGTTAGGTGTGTTACAGAAGAGTTGGAGAAGGCATGTGCATGTTAAAAGGGGTGGAGAGAGAAGTGATAGGGTCAAGGAGAAAAGAACATTGCTTGAGTCTGGGAAAAAGAAGGCTTTTGTGGAAGATAAGAAAAGAAAGAAGAAACCAAAGCTTAGTTTTGAGGTCTCTCCAGCATCTGTCTTAGCTTAAGTAAAAGTCCCACTGTAGATGTTTTCAGTATTTTAACCTTTTTAACTGTACTTGTAGAACTGTCTTGCAGGTGCTGTTCTATTTTTTCTACCATATGACTATAGTATTTATAATTTGTTAGCAGTCAGGCTGTATCATTTGAATACGATACTAAGTTGATAATCAGTCTGACCAGCATCATTTGTCCAAGTTCTTCTCTGTAGCAAATACAAAAACCTGGAACTACTTTAATTCTAGTATTTTCTAGCTCAGAAACTGCTCTTTTGAACTCCCAGTGTTGAGAAGCAGAAGTGAGAACCTTTAATTTGACATTTGAGCACAAAAATGAATGATCAGGGTTTGTTTTTTTTGAAAGAGTGCAATTGTGCTAGTGAGTTACTCACAGAAGTTAATTTCTTTCTAGAGCTTCTGAAGCATACAGTGGAAAGTGCAATGAATGAGAACTAAGAAGCATAAAAGTATGTATTAGGGTGAAAATTTCAAGCTAAGAAATTTTTTTTTTCACATACAAAAAAAAAAATCTCAGGCATGTTTCAATATTGCAAAAGGAAATAAAAACTAGGTGCTTGATTCAGAGTTTGTTTTCACCTGGCATAAGCAGAGAGCATTTATCTAAATGCTTGAAAAATCAATAATCTGAATCTTGACAGCTAGGCATTCTGAATATTGGAGACTTTGGCGGCAGCATCATGCCTTTTGTTCAGATATTCCTGATTTTAGGCAGGATTTTGTTTGAAAAATTTCATTAAGATCACAATTTATCATTCTGTATTCAGAAAATGGAAGATGAAAGCCAGTGTTCTTTGTAGCATTTTATGAATGCAGATCAATTTGGCCTATGTTGAAATCATGTTTGAATGATGAAAAATGACTCTGACCTTGATTCTGAATTAACATTGAGGCAGACTTTTTGTCTCAAAAGAAAACACCGCTGGAGAAATCTGGTTTCAGAGTGACATTCAGCAAAGTATTATTGCCTGTCCTGCTTTTTGAATTCCTTCCTGACCAAGCTTCTAGTCATAACTGAATAATCTACAATAGATTTAAAATATATCTTAAGAAAAAAATATTTGTCCCCCATTCCTTGGGGGGAATGGATCTTTGCCAGTGATCAGAATGGAAACAGGTTCTTAAATCTGTTTGTGATTTCTTTTTTTTTTTTCTTTTTTTTTTTTTTTTTCCAGTGTACCTAACATGTTTGAATGATTTTAAAGTTTGTTTCCATAAGTTAGTTAGAACAGCCAGTGTTTATCTTGGTTGTTAGAGTGTATGTGGGACATAGGTGGCATCTTTCTGGATGTACGGTGTGAAGCACTGGCATAATTTCACTGATTTGCATTTGGCATATGGCACATCCACACCCTTGTTGCTGCAGGATTGAGTGGAGTAGGGCAGGAAAAGAAAGCTTCTTAAACTGGTTTATAATGTGGCCTTTCTGCTTTTACAGCCCTATGGATCTCATGATGACTCTGATATAGCAGTCTTTTTTTTGCAAAAGGAAAAGGACTAATCACTTCAAACTTGCACAGGGACTCTCAGCAGAAACTTGTCTGTCAGCAGCGCACAGAAATATTCAGGAACTCATGGAGTTGCCTTTTGCTCTCTAAGAATCTTAAGAAAGGTGAATTTTATTTGAAATACTATATACGGGTTAATTTGTTTTTTAAATGAAAAATATTTAATTTCTTCATGTAAATATTTATGTTTGTACTTCCTTAACTGTTCACTGGGCCTTACCTAGCTAAATAAGGTAAGAATGAAAGAGCTGGGGGAGATATTCTTGTTCTCCAGTAAACTAAGGAATGAGTTGACAAAAGATTAGATATTTTGGTATAAACAGGTATAAACATATAAAGTGTCAGAAGTCTGTCTGTTTTATGTACGCTTATTATAGGAATGCATCTAAGAAACAGATAATTTTTGAAGGTATTTCACTGTGTTTCTAACTAGCTTCATTATATAACTCCAGATCACTGTGTGTGTTATCAGCAGAAAAAGGAAAATAAATTAAATCCAAATTCCTTTGGCAGACCACATTTCTATTAAAAGCTATGTAATACCACATTAATTAAATGCATGTTTCTTTTCAGGGCAATTCCATTTTCTTTAGCCTAGTAATAGAAACTGGTTCTGTTCAAATGGTATGATAAACGTTGTGAGGTTTGTTGGTTGCTTTCTGTAGGATCATTGGATACTTACACAAGCAGTAAGATGATCAAAGAGTTTGAATGCTGTTGTGTTTGTATTCATCCAGTTTTTTGATGCCGTGGTACAGTACTTTTGAAATTCTGTTGTGCATTTTGTATTTGTGTGCCTAGCTTGTGGCAACAGGGAAAGCTGCTACATCTTCCAAGTTTACTTGATGCCAAAATCAAGCAGACAAACACATGCATTTCTGATAACATACAAAAGTTGCCATTATTCTAGGAACTCATTTGGGTTCCATTGTCTCTTGCAAGAGAGGAAATGAACTTGGATGACTTAGGTAGCTGAGATCTTGCTCAGATCTTTTTGTTCTGCACAGATGTGTTTTGGTTGAGTGAATTGATGGAGAATTGCACTTGTAAAATGTTCTGCTACCTTGTGAATTTGACACAAAAAATAGATACTGCAAAGAAAAGAAGTGCCATGTTTGTGAAAGTTCAAGACATTGGAAAGGAAAATTTTGTAGTGTCTACATTTATTCAGGTTGGCTTAAATCAAGTACGAGTTTATAACTAGTTGTACAGGCACACAGTTCAAGCTTCACTGTGTTTGGTAAACTTGGAGATACCTGCACACTCAAAATACCTGTGGGCTGATGAAGTCAAAAGTCTACTGTCCAAGAGCATTACAGAGGTAATGAGGATAATAGGTTTGAGCCTCTTTTGGCTGCTACACAAAGGGATTACACACAATGTTTGAACGGTCTGGGAACGTTTGTTTTTTTCCATCTGCTTTTTGCACCTACTGTTGTTTCATGGTGGAATGTAAATTTCATAATAAACATGTATAACATGTCCTTTTTCAGTATGTTGGTCATCTTGTGTGGTTTCTTCCAGATGTCATCATCTGTTCTGCAATGTTATTTGGTAAAACTGAGATTAGAGCTTTTTGACAGTTGGCTAGAATTTAGTGATTGGTGTACAGACTTAGTGAATTGGTATCTGCATAAGTATTGCATATAAAAGCTATCTTAGAAATTTATTCCAAAACCTGATCAGGCTGTGCTAGTCTGTTTGCAGTTGTGTTCATACTTAAGCAATTAAAGGAAGTATAGATGTGCAATACAAATTGTGGTCAGACTTTGACTGCAGTTTAGATGTGTTGGTTAAATCTAGAAAACAACACTTAGTATGCTGCTTTTTGAAAAACATTTTACTTATGAGTGATAAAACTTCACATAAAACCACAAAGTGCTCATCAGCTTCTAAGCAGAATATTTGAATGTGAGCTTCAATTGAAATCAATATGCTTATGCTTTCTGGTACTAAAGCAGCTAATGCTGCATTCTTCTAGCAATATTGTGACAAGTAGCAAGAAGCAGAAAAGAGACTGGACTACTCTGCTACAATTAAGTATCTATCTAGGTCAGTGGCTTTGTTTGCATTTATTTTCTGGCCTCCTATATTTTTCCCTTGTTTTTTCTTCAGACCTTCAAGGGAAGATTGTTTTGAGCTTTTTACAGGAAAGTGTGTGATTTCCTATCTCACTAACTGTACTTCTATTTGCCTTCCTCTGTGTTTGTGATAAAGTGGGAACAGAGACTGAAACCAAGCTACTTATCCTTGAAGAGTACTCCCTTTGTGCACATCTCATGAATTACCATATGCACAGAGGTGCCCAATTTTTGCCTGCAGCTGTGCATACCTCCAACACATGTCCTTGCACCTGCTTTTGTGGCAGAAAGGCTCAGATTGTTTTCCTGAAAATGCTCCGTTACTTCCGTGGTACAGACTGGGAACAGCATTTATTGCAATTAACAGGTTTTTACTAAAAATTGTCTAATTTAATAACTGATAGTGGTTCCTCTAGCAATCTGTGCAGAACATTGCAAAAAATTAGGAACCCCATTATCCTATGGTAAGTATCTTGTATTTATTTAGCTTACTACCTTTTCTAACATGAGAGGGTGGCAAAGGACCTGGAACCCTCGTCTGACTGAAGCTGACTTTTCAGCTCAGCATTTCATATTGCTGAAGATTGAGTTGGACATCCTGCAGAGAGATTCTTCTCCTACAAGCCTCTGCAACTGTTGTACCTACCAGGTGGTTAGGCAGGGTCAAGCCACAGGATAGAATGCCTGCATCTGCACTGCAAAAGAAGTTCCCCAAGTTTGCTTTACCAACATGCATGCAACTTACATTGTTGCCTAATATTCACCATATTTATGCAGCTAGAAAGCAGTACATCTGTGTAAGAAATGGTGATCTATGTAGATCTGCACTACTAGGGTAGTACTACTGTGAATACACATGAGGACAAAAGAATGTCCTAACTCTCTGTGAAATTTATGCTATTTCAAACTAGTCCTCGGTGATGGTTCTAACAATCCCTTCCTCTACAATTAAATTAAAAACAAACAAACAAACAAAAAAAAACAAAACACAAGGGAAGCAAGGAGGGAGTAAAGATAACTGTTCTTGGTATTTGGTAGTAGTTTGTTTGTCACAAGTCACCTTAACAATTTATTGTTGTTTGTATTTACGAGTGGTGATGTTGATTTACAAAGAAAAAATGTACAAAGAAAAAAAAGAAAACAGTTTTTTCTTTTCTTTGTAAAGAAAGCAAAATACCTGCTGCTGAGAGAAGCATCAAGCAGAAAATTACATCAGTTGAAGAAAACCACCAGCTCACTGCAGATTATCTCTGTGATGAAAATGTTACCCTAAGGTAAGCATTACGGAATTAGTGAGCAAATAATTGACACCAATGAGAGTTAGTCTAAAATGTGCAAATGTTTACCTCACTGTATGTGCTGTGGCCTCTCTGTGGCTGTCCACTTGTAACTGGCTGGTGCACTGTCCCACTGGCAGGGGTGCCTCAGCAGCACACACAGACCCTTCAAAGACCTACTGGTGGTTGTGTTGCTTTATATATTTGTTACAAGACCAGGCACATTAGAGGTAATATCCTTTTTTCTTCATATGCATGAGAGTAATTAGTCTGCAGAGCTGCTGAGATTCCTTGTGAATCAGTGAGATAGTTGCTTTATAAGAGGAAACCAATTATAAAAGAGTTTGAAAGGGCACACATTTAATTACTATTTGAAGAAGAGTTGCCAAACTGATTATATGAGGAGATTCCTAGTAAGACCTTGCTTATGGGATGCATTTATCTTGCTGGAAAATTCCCACAGATTTTTTATGTCATGTTCTCCTGGGGAAACTCCCTCAAAATAGGTAACTGTTGTTGCTGTAGTTTTTTTCTTTTAATTTTTAAGAGTTGCCTATGCGAGCATGCTGTCAGATTCTTCTGATTTCAAATCTCTGGGCTCCCTTATATTTTGTCAGCAATACAAGCTTAAAAGGCATTCCAGCCTCCACCCAAAGGAAAGGGAACTGTACAACTTGTCATTTGTCTGTAACTGGTCCCCAGCTGGCAGATCTGCAGTGTGACAAGCAGGACAGTTAGAACAGCAGGAGCCCAGGGTGAACATTACAGAACATTGCTGAAGAATACAGGTGTGATGTAAAAGGTAAAGTACTGAACAGTATGTGTGGACAGAGAATCTTGGGTGAAAATCCAAAGTAAAAAAGGTCACACTGGTAGCAAAGAGTGAAGAAATATTCAGCAGAGGAATCTAGGGAATTACTTACATTCCAAAAATGGTTCAACTGAAGACTTATCTAACATCAGCTAAGTAGTCACTTACATTAGTATCATTACTGTGCACATAGTAATCAGAGGAGGCAATATGTCTTTAAAGAGCTGTTCACTTATCTAGTAAATTCTTTTTTTGCTATGCCTACAACAGCAACTCGAAAGTCAGCAAGGTAAGCGAACATAAGCATAATGCTGCACCTATGCAATTGATTGGAATGTTAAAGAGTACTGTAGGTAAAGGATACTGTGAAATGCAGGTCATAGCTCAGAATGTTGGAGGACAAGTTCTTGACTTACTTATTTTTGAGAACTGAGACTAAGTCTGAATGATTTAAAGCAGAGGGATGTGTAAGAAAATACGGATATGAGCTGATGCATTCTATAAAATTTGTAGTCCCTTGCCTTTTATTTTATGAAAAGTTAAACATACACAAGGCTTTATCTGAATTCGTATTTGAAAAGTATCTTAATAAAACAACAGCAACATATGGTGGTACATCTGGAAGGGCCCTCAATCTATTGTAAGGTTGCAAACTGGAGACCAACTTTCAAGTATAAAAAGCATCACCTAAATTAACTCATACATTCGTAAAGCTTTTATTCCTTATCTGTTACAAATAAAAACATTCATATATGTATATTCTGCTAGGAGCAGACTGATATTTTACTGAATTCTCAGCTGAGATGACTGGTTTTCAGGTTACAGCAGTGCTCTCTGCCTCTGCTCCCATTTAGTTTACAGGAAATATGAGTTTTTTCCTCAGTGTGAAACTGGGCTGTGGCATTTGCTTCCCTGCATTCTGCTTGTCAATCTTGCTGCTCACCTCTTGATTCACTGCTGTCAGTATGGTGAGAATATCTTCTCCTCTGCAAAAAATACAAGCAGTTTTGTATTAGAGTATTTGTATGTAACATCAGAAAACTTACTGTGTTCTTATATATCATCTTGACCTGTGCCATTGCTAATGGCTCCTCCTTTAAACTAGCTTTAAAGCAGTTGGGTGAACTGCTTCAAATAATCAGTGTTGCTATTCTACATTGCTCTTGTCAATTTGAGCAATCACTCCCAGTGCATGTTATCTACCTCTGCATTCAAATCAAACTTGTGTCCTTCAGGAGGAAGATAAAAGGTGTTGCAAAAAAGTATCTTAGGAAGTATAGTTACCGAGGACAGCTGTTCTCCAAATGTTGGCACAGTGACTGTATGTACCAGGTCCCCTGGCTTGGGCTTCTGTAGGAGACATAATCTTGCAGGGTAGCCATGCCCAAGAGGAAGTCTGCCTCTGAGGGGATGCAGTCCAGCTGAAATCTTGCATCCGTTTCTAGAGAATGATCTTGCTCCCCGGAATCTGTTTCAATGGTTACACCTTTCTGAAAAGCATCACCTTGGCAGGCCTGAACAAAGAAGACTTTCGGTTTTCCAGCAAGTGATTGGCAATTTTGCCCAGTGAAAGAAGTGGTCAGTTCCTGGATAGGTACTTCCTGCCCATCAACACCAAAGATGATGCCTTTTTTTCCATGAGAGAGAATACAGCAAACAAAACAGTCTTTGTTGTTGTGGTCCATGCACCGATAGTCATTCACTATCTTACGGATTTCCTCTGCAGTGCAGTCTTTGTATTCTTCTACTGTAAAATGAAGGTTGCTAAAGACTTTTCTCAGAGCATCTGGAAAGTAAACCAAGGAGGAATTAAAGCAGTTTTCTAAGATTAGGACACTTCTTACAAATAAACCTTTTTTTTTTTTTTTTTTTTTAAATCCTGCCATCCTACTATCCAGGTATTTACACTCTTTCTCTGAAAATAATGTAGTAGTCTGATCGCTACCATATTTGTGTTACATTCCCATATCTCTCACTAAAAGAATTCCTTGTGATCTTGCTGTTTAGTATTATCTGCAACCTAGCTGTTTGCTCTCACACAACTTTATAGCTAGTTTCTGCATCTTGCAACGTGTCAAACAGTGCCATTCCTTTCCCCAGGAGTGGAGGGCATTAGCTATTTATTAACACTTGTTTCAACTCTAGATAGATGGGAGCGATTTCTCTTAGAATCATCGAGGTTGGAAAAGACCTTCAAGATCATAGAATCGAATTATCAACCAGACCTACCACATCCCATCACTAAATCCTGCACCTTAGGGCCAGACCCACACAGCTCTTGAATACCTCCAGGGGTAGATACTCTACCATCTCCCCGGATAGCCCATTCTGGTGTTTGACCACCCTCCCCCTTATGAAATTCTTCCTAACATCTGTCTAAACCTCCCGTAGGACAACTTGATCACGGATTCAATAAAAACAAAGTGAGTATATTGATTAAAATATTACAGAATAAAAATACTGACATAAATTTACCTTCAAGTTTTCCTTTGATAATATATTCTTTGATTAAAAAAAAATATTTATATACATATATAAAATATTTTTGTCAGTATATTTGGGTAGTACCTGCATCTGAAGAAGATAACCTGCACTCTGCTAATGGATTTTTCTCTCCTGGTCAATGTAAATATACCCATTTCACAGACCCTAGGATCTCCAGTGAGCTGTGCTGCTGCTCTGCAGGACAGCCTACTAAAATGAGGGCCCTTGAATAGCAATATAATAGTGCCTGAATTCCATATCCCCATCCACTCTTAAGCTGGAAGTGAAGTAAAATTCTGGTTCTCCAGCAAATCTGCTTCTGACTCTGTGTATTTTAGTAGTATGTAAGTCTACCACTACAAGAAACATAGCCTTGACATGGAAGCTTGAACTTCAGACTCCTAGTCCAGAACACAAAATGGTTCCTGTTTTTATGTACAATCTGCTCTCCCTGAATATATGTAAACTCATCTGTAATGTTCATGTACCTGCATCCACATCTGTCCCATTCCGATTTTTCATCTTTCTGAGTTGTGGTACTGCTTCCCTGGCTTTTGCAAAATTGTGGTTATTCAGGATCAGGCAAACTCCACGGGGTCGGCTGGTCATTTTATAAACTTCAAGCTGTTGGAAAGAAAGACTTCTTGTGACTGCTTCTCAGCCCTTGTAGTGCTACAGAGGGTAAAAAGCCAGCTAGCTTTCTATCTGGGCAGCTCTCCCCGTACTTGGCCACGTGCTGCCTCACAGCAAGACAGAACCCTCCTCTTGCAGCCTCCACCATCACACTCCGCCCACAAGGGGTGTTGCATTCATTCACTTCTCTGTGCCTATTTATCTGCCCTCTGCCTGGTATTAAAAGCTAGGGGTATCTTCTACCCTTACAAACATTTCTTAAGCTTAATGCTTCTGCAGCTTCTGCCTGGTACATAGATTCAAAATAAAGGACATTAAAGAGTAGTGTATCTTTGTTTTTCTAGACAGTGCCTTTAACAGCTGTGCTTATAATACTTCATGTGTTCATCATAAAGGAACGGTCTCTTCTGAGACAAAACTGTGACATTTCTAAGACACAAACTGACTTACCTGTGAAGGCTGATCATAGTTGCCCAGAGAATCGGGTGCCACAGATGATGCCAGCCATATGGCACTGTCTGAATACACACATAAAACATGTATAAGTAAACAATTAAAAGGGAATTTAAAGTGCTGCTATCAGTTAGTAAGCAAAAGGATTCTTGATCACTTCTCAGATAGGCACATGTTTAAAGACAAGATGCAAGTAGTGTAGAGAGGCCAAAAGCTGGAAAAAAGCCAAAGATTAAATGTTATTTTTAAAGAAGTTTCAGTTACCTTCAGGGGCTCCTGTGCTGCTTCCTTGCCCCTCTGTTACAAGCATCTCTACTTCACCTGAAAAACATTAATTATTAGTCCTTTAAGACACCTTACATATCACTTCAAGAATAAGAAGTATGGGAAAGAGGCCTTGTTTTGTTTTACCAAATGAGTTTAATCCATACTCTTCGATTTTCTTCAACAGGCTCTTGTCCACTTTTCCACAAATAGTCTTCAGGACAGTTAAGTTGTCTTCTCTCAAAATCCCCTTCTTCTCCATCTCAATGAAAACGTCGAGCATTGTCTGAGCAATCAGAAAGGTAGTTTGCTCTTAGGGCAGATTCATGCTGCTACTGAGAGGGAAGCTGCAGCATGGTTAGGACACCCAAGCTGGCTTTAATGTACTGACAACACAAGTGACCCACTGTCAGTCTCACTGTCTCAGTTGATACCTCAAGCTGATTCAATTAAATGTAAGTTGACAAAAGCTAGAAGTACAGTGACTAAAAATATCTTCCCAAAACAAGCTTATTTCCCTCCCACTGCTCAGAGATGCTGAGAGCTAATGGTGATCACACTGGAACAAATAATGTCATTTTTAATGACATTTATCTGACTTGCAGTGTTAACTTTGTGCACTTGACTGAAACACAAGCATCACTGTAGCAAAAATGGGTATAACCATCCAAATATAGTATAAAGAGTTCTCTGAAGAGAGAACCCAAGAGACAGAAGCTTTTGCCAAAGAGAGAGGCAGAGCACAGTGGTCACCCATGTATTTACTAGAATAGCCACCACTGAACAGACACAGTTGATTCTCTAAGAAAAGAGGAAATATTTTGAAAGAGATTTCATTAGGCAGAACAAAGTACCTAGCAGTCTAAAGGGCTGGTTGACATAGTGTAAAGAACAGCTGGATCTCTTGCAATGATGTAAGTTAACTCCAAGCTCTTGGGCCTTAGCTCTCTGCCTGGATCTGTTTGGGTTCTTCTTGTAGGTTTGGAAATAAACAGAATCAAAACATTACAGGAATAGCCCTAGTGGGTGATACCTCATTAACTACTGACTTACTTAGCAACCAAAAGAAAACCAGCTGGAAAAGATGAATGAAAGTGCTCAGCCTTCTACTGAATAAAACCAGTCAACCCTACACAGAGTTTGGATGTGGAGGCATCATGCCTGGCCCAGGGCTGAACCGTGCTTTCTGGGCTGGAGCAGTACATGCAGCATTGGCGCACAAGTCCTCTATGCACCATTCCAGGTCTTCCCTTTTCCTTATGGAAAACTGACACTCATTCCCCTCAGAGCAAACTAAATGTTGCTATGTATTATAGCGATGATTTAAAAGAAAAGAAAACAAAAGAAAAACAAAACAAAATAATTCTTACAGTTTCAGGGCTTAGCTTGCATTTTGGTAATTCCTTTCCCAAAAGAAACTTGAAACACTTCATGTCATCTTTGGTGATGTTTTCTGACAGCTGAAAGAGCAGATACCTAGAAGGAACAGTGAAGGACAGTTTCATTATGTTCTCTAGCATTCTCCTTAGCACAGTTTAATGCTGTACCACTGAACCATCCCCTCAGCATCCCCAGCTGCCTTCCCAGGGCAGCTTTTTTTTCTTTTTAATCTGAGGATATTAATCCCAGAACAGACAGAAATCAAACCATTTCCAGCTGCAACTAAAAATATCTCTTTTCCCCGAATCAGAATTGCACGGAAAGTTTCTGCACTGGGACATGAGGGCAAAGACAGTCACACCCAATCGCTGACTGCAGCCCACAACACCCAGGCAGGGAGGCCTTTGTAGTCCGTGAATTATCTCAGAATCATAGAATCACCAAGGTTGGAAAGGAGCTCTAAGATCATGTAGTCCAACTGTCCACATACTGCCAATATTTCCCCACTAAACCATGTCCCTTAGTACTACATCCACATGTTTCTTAAACACCTCCAGACGCAGTGACTCAACCACCTTCCTGGACAGTCCATTACAGTGCCTCACGACTTTCAGAGAAGAAAGCTTGGTCTTCTCTCCTTTACCGGACAATTTCTCTACTGCTTATACCTGCTTTTCCTAGGAAAGATGGAGATGCTTGTGTACTGCCAAACCTTACCTTGGTGTTAACTCATCAGTAAAAATCTTGCATCTACCCACCCAAAAAGGATGACTGATCCCCAGAGAGCAACTCCGGGGTCAGGCTCTGCCAGACTTTTGCCTCCAGGACCCTGGTGAACTCACACTGCCAGCCACGCACCTGAATGGAGACACCCGTGCTCTGCCTGGGACCTGGAGCTCCCTCTCCATCTCCTCTCGGCTGGAGCCCAGGTGGGAAGCCAGAAGGTCTATCCGATTGATCCGATAGAGCAGCTCCTTCAAGAAGAACAGGTCCCCCACCTCGATCATCCCTTTCTCCTGTAATGCTTGGAAGAAGGCCTTGGGCTCCTCAATATCTTCCCGCTTCCTTACAGTGACGTGCTCCAGGCTGAGAAACTTCAGAGCTGCCAGCTCAGTCCTGTCCAGCGCCTCGCTGATCACGAAGAGCAGCTGGGAGAACTCCATCTCCGCGCAGCAGCTCCAGCCCTGGGCCGGGATGGGCGCCACTTCCTCGTGCACCCGCGCTTCTGAGCTTCCGCCCGCCTCCAGGCTGGCGGGGCAGCGCCCAGGCTCCTGGGAGCTGTAGTTTTGTCTGGATTCCTGACTTGTAAACCCACAGTTCAACTCAGAGACTGCTTGTCTGCCAGAGGGGGAGCTTTCTGACACAGCTGAGGCTGTCTCCGTTCACAGTTACGGAGCGCTATTTAAAAAAAAATAGAGGCTGAAGAAGTCGAAAATCCCTGCTGTACGCTTAGCATGACCTGGGGAAGAGCATAGGGGGCCGGCGCTCACCAGCGCCCACCTCCCATACGCCTATCTCCACAGGCGTCACTGCTGTCCAAATGTTGAGCTCCTTCCTTCAGCCTGAGCTGCACTGCACTTCATATTTCCTTTTCTTCTCTTACCATGAAATACCAATACATCTCTCTTTACTGTTAAAAAAATATAATAATAATAATAATAATAAAAAGGCCAATAGCAGATCAGTGCTCTCTTGTTCCAATGGAGAGATTTCTCATATCACTTCAAACATGCATAGTACCGACAGGAAGAAGTGAATTTTACACGTGTGGCTGGTTTTGTATTACATGCAAAACACAGCATTCTGTGCCGCTTTACATTAACACTGCTCCCTGCTTTTTTGAATTCTTCCTTTTTGCTTCATAAAATTCATACACCCACTCAGCAAAACCAGTAAGCGGAAACGTGGGGGAAGCAGGAGTAGCTTTGCCTCTGTGCTGAAGTATTTCAGAAGAAACACACACAGAGACACGTGAAAATCAATTGACAGAGTGGCACTTCAATGGTTAAGCACAGTAAATAAGAGGACTTCAGAGTTCTCCAATAAGAGTCTGAGCTCAAATCACACCACCATCATCACCTGCATCCCAAGGATATTTCTGGCATGAAAAAGAGTCTTGAGAAAACTGAACTTATTTGAGCAGACCAGGAGCTCTCGCTCTGCCTGGGCATTTGCTGCAGTCACACCTCCACAGTCTAAGGGCACTAACATTCATTGCTATTTTAACCCTGTTCCCTAATAACAGACATAAGTCACTAAACCAACTCTCTTTCCAGCCCTTGGGATTTGCTGGAGGCTTTCAGCAGCAGGAACAAGCCCACAGGAAGCAACATGATGGGGTGAGAACTTGGAATGGTGCATCACCTCTGTTATAAATTGTAACACAGGGATGATATTTTATAGCAACAAGAGGAAGGAGGGAGATGTTTTTACTGGTTGGAGATTCATGGTTCTGAAACTGAACATTAACAGCATGACAGGAGAGCTGCACTCAGCACTGATTTTAAAATGGAACCTCTTCCTACCAGTACTCTCACAATAAACAAACAAACAAACAAATATAAAAAGTATACAGTAATCTGAGAGTGTGCTCCCCCTGCCCCCAGCCTCATCCTTTGGCCTGGCTTACACCCAAGGCTGATAACAGTTCTGCCACATACTATGACTGTTCCAGTCATCTTACCCTGTAAATAGTGAAAGCCCCAGAGTCCCTTGAGCTCTAATCCTCATAACAAGGCTGCACATGCCCTCTCAGTTCCTCCTAAATATTGTGAGTCTTGAGCAACTGTAGTCACAGGATCAATTATGTGGAGTAATTACTAGAAGTCGCTTATTGGGATATTCCCCCCTCAAAAGAAAAAAAGTATTGTAGACACCTCCAGGGTGGAATGAAGTAAATATGCATGGAGTGTATTCCATGACAGTTCCCTAAGCACAGGGATGGGAACTTGGTGGTACTATGGAACAGATAACTGCATAGCAGTCAAACTGAGTTAGCAGTTTTTCAGTTTTCTGTTGCACCAATTGCAACAAAGATAAGTAATATTAGTTAGTCACTCAAGCTCCACCTGAAAGCAAGAAGATAGTATTAAAAAAGGGGAGGAGGAATTTTTGGGAAAGATACTACTGCACACAAGCTGGGAGGACACTGCTGACTTCTGGAACCAGTCAATAGGCTGAGCTTCCCACCCCCACAGGGACACCTATTGGGTGAGATTTGCACACTCAGTTACACCAAGTGCTTTCCTGAGAAACACAGAAATCTCTATGGAGGTATTCTATAATTCAGAGCTGTGTTATTCACAGTATTGGTATTCAAAAGAATCTGCCAAATTGGCAGATTTAACATGGCGATTAACCAGAAATATTTACATTATCATCGTAGAAGTCACCAGTGTTCAAAGCCCTAAGCAAGATTACTGTCTGCATATAGACTGGGTCAAAGGTCAAAGTAATCTGAATGCAGTGCGACTTTTTTTTTCTTTTTTTTCCAAACAGCGTATGAGTTAACATCCCCTCAAGCCCTGTTAAAACAAACTCCTAGTAAATAGACTGCAGGAGCTATGGATTTTTTTTTTTTTTTTTTTTTTTTTTGCACTGACATGTCTGGACAAAACATCCTAAACACAAAGTGGCTACAGGAGCCTCTGGTATAAAATAGCCAGGCCAAGCTCCTAAGATACCTGCAGAATAACTTTGTATCTAGCTAGGAATGTATTACAGTTGAGAATTGCGGAAGCCAGTCACATAACGTGACTGGGGAATTCCTGCAGTTGTCAAACATAGAACAAATACAGCAGTAAGCAAAGGCACAGCTTCAGAAAGGAAACACAAATGAGTACTTGGGAATTCCCAAAGATCTCAACTATTTTTTAGTACACTGCACAGAAACCATTGTAAACTAAACAAGTTCTCTGCAAGTTTACACCTCTTTATCATTAAAAGGTAGATCTGAATAATTACAGAGAACACGTGCCCATGTAAGTTAGGGGTCAAAATAAAAAGGATGGTCATCAAGGACTTAACACTGAAAATTTCCTGAGAACATTCTAGCTCTGGATTCCCTGCTGCACAACTGGATCTTCTAAAGGATGTGGAGTTTGTTTCCACTTCCCATGAGTTTCCAGGATTTATTGTGTGAGATGTAGATGACAGACACAGCCAACAATTAAATATAAATAAGTAATTAAATAAAATCCTCCTGTAGTCAACCCCTGTAGTCAAACTTTTCAGTACTTTAAGTGCTGGGAAAAAAAAGTGTGAACTCTTACAGAGTTAGTGGGTACTTACAGCAGCCTGTGCAATGAGAGAAAGCAGCAGTGAGCAGGCAGGCTCCTAATACATGCCAAAAACCCACCCTGGCAGCAGCAGATTACCAGGTTGCCCTAAAGACTGAGAGAATGATAAACTTCCCAGGGAAGACTGCCATCAACATCTCTCTGGGACATTGACTTTAAACTGACGTACAGCTGAACAAATAAGAAGATGCAAATCAAAGGGCAGACATTCGTGCCTCTGAATGAACACGGCTTCCGCTTAAGCAGATAATGGCCCTCCCTCTTCTCAGCATTTTCTTTCCCAAACAGCCTCACTTTGATTGCCTGCTTTCTAGCTTATCTCTGCAGGATCTACCCTCAGCCTTGCCTTCCTGCCAAGCTTGTGATTTCACTTCCTGCTGGTAATGATTCTATTGGCTGAAAACATAACAGACTTAAATGCCAGCATTGCTTCAGAGCAAAGTTCTGCTTCCCAGACACGAATTGAAGAAAACGGAAGGCAGGCTGAATAACCATAGCCTTCTGAACGGAGAGGCAGTTGCCCCTCCCCCTTTCCCCGAGTTGTGCTGCAGAGAAGAAACAGCCGGAAACTGTACAGTCTTCGAGTTCCCTTCATACCTCTCAGCTCTGGTAGAGGGCAACAAATTATGGTTGGAAACATTGCAGCCACTCTGCCATGGGGCTGCGCATATTTATTTTGCTCATAACCACAAAAAATGAAAGTGCATTTTCTCGTTCATTGAGTCACATATCAACTCACAGTATGACTTGTTCCTGAAATTACTTGTAAGTAACAAGAGCTTCTCCTATTTTATATTATGTTCATTATTACTATATAAAAAACCCAAGTCACACCAAACAAGTAAATTTGATATTAGACATTAAATTCTCACGTGGAGTATATAAAAGAACCTAGTCTGAGAGGATGAAACTCTGACATGGAGACATAGAAAGAAACAGAAATGCTGTAGATTCACCACTTCACTAATACCAGTAATACTTTCTCTTAATTCTACTGGAGCAGCTGCCACCTTCCAGCAAGCTTCTTCCAGAGGAAGCAGCAATTTCATTTAAACTATATTTCCATAACATTTTAAAAACAAACAACAACAAAACAACAATAATAAAAAAACATACAAAAATTAACTTCTACAATTACAGCAAGGTCTCACTTATAAGAAATGTGAATTGTCATGTTTCTCAACAGTTAACCAAACAACAGCTATAGAAATGCATCATAACCCGTAACACCTGCTAACACCTGCCACAAACAGCATTCTCATTTATATAATTCTTGTAATATCTATTTATTATTTATGAAACCTGTATGAACAGAGCTGTGATTTTAAGAACAGACATTCTCGCTTTTACTTGGAAAGTGAAAATGGTAAGCAGAGCAACTGTCAACAACTGTGAGGAATTAGAAGTAAAAGGCCTCACTTCAGGAAGACAAACAGGACAGAAGAAAGAACCCCTGCATTACAGCTAGACACAGATCTAAAAAAAAAATCCAAATTAAAAAAAGCAGAAATTATGAAGTGTTTCACATTGCTATAAAGCTCAAAAGGGATGTAGCCATTAGAATTCCAGATGGCTCCCAGATACTACATACATACTGCTGAAAATACAAGGTAAGAACAGCTTTACTGGCATCAGCTCCCGTTACCAAGAATGTCCTAACTTTAAGTTTATTCTTTTCTACCATTTCTCCATCTGCTAATCAATATTTGAATATCAACATGCCACCTCTCCCTCAGGGTGTCCATCATAGAATACTTCAGTGAAAGCAAAAAAAAATTCTTTAGCTGAAGCAAAGGAGGTTCTTTGTGCTGACTGTCCCACAGTCAACTCTTCAAAGGAAAACACCACAAACAAGAGTGATGTGACAACCAACAGTGTTTATTACAACAGAGATTAGGAGCCTGTAGAAGTTACAGCCAGTTTCCAGGAGGTGACAGCATCTCAGAATTGTGTCTCATAGAGTGGAACCTTACTTTCAGTGGTCAACAGCCTTTCAAAAGATAATGCTTTCTAAGCATTCTGAGAAAAAGCACAATTGGAACTTATTATTAAAAATCCTAATCAGCAATGCTGCCCAACCATTCAAATTGATAACATAAAGCAAACAAACAAAAAAAAAAAGTGAAGGAAAAGAACCAGATATATAACAATCACTTTTCTTTTGTTCTTCCGGACAGAGACATTATTTTCTGTGAAAAACTACACAGCTTCCAGAGATACCCAGTCACTCACTTCTGTGTGAATCAGTTATAGCCTTACACAGGTTCCCTGGGAAGGGATCTGGTGCTCTGAATCTTCCTGTTCTTTTCTTCAGATTTCAAGGACTTACTCTCCCAACAGATAGAAATGACAATTCCAGTGGCATTTAACACTTAAAAATCATACTGCTTAGAGGTGCTCCCTCACTTAAAGCCAGGGCTGAGCAGATTTCATTACTTCTGCAGGACAGGAAAGCAACTCTTTACTCCTCCATTGCCTTAGAAGACTTACCAATTCAAGTTTGAGCAGACTCATTACACATGGCATTTGAAAAATTTAGGTCAGACGGTTCCTTGCAGGACAGCAATGAACCACACAGACCCAGACAATTTCTCCTGCAAGTTCTCTTAAATTCCTTGTGGAAGTCCATTCCAGAAGCAATTCCTAATTGAGCACATTCTTATTTTTCTTGCTTTTCAATTGACTGGCATTGGGGAATTTGGAAGATAAATTGTTTCCGTAGGGTTGATGTTATCTTTGGCATCTGTTTCCACCCATTTAATACTCTTCTTCCCACTTCCTTGTTCACTTCTGTCAGGATGGTTATGAGATCCTTGCGACTTGAACAAAAATGAAGAAAAGTTACATTAAAATACACAGTATGTGCTGGTTGGCCAAAAATTGATCTATATTTGCTCCAATAAAATGAGATCTCGGAAAGCTATTACCTTTCCTTCACCTTGCCCGCAAGTAAAATTACACATTCTGTTTTGTAACCAAAGAATTAATTATGTTTTGGGGAATAAAAGCAACCTCCATGTAGGATCATCTTACAAAATAACACTATTTATGTGTTACAGCTTTCTACTTCAGTTGTGTTCAAAATAGCACAATAAAATGAAACAGAACCAATTTACACATTCACAAAGCTGCCCTCTGAACATCATCAGAAGGTAGCGTCTGGAGGAAAAATTCCATCTTCTAAATTAAATTCATGAGGGAAGCAATGATGAGAATTATGAGTAAAGAATACTGATTTTCTGCCTGTGTACCAGCCCAACAAATTTGCCTCTCAGCGGGTGTCACTGGAAGAAAAATCATTTATCAGTAAATAAAATGCTAAGAACATGCACACATAACCACACCTTTCTGCATGTAATGTTCCAGCATTATAACCCCAAATCTGTACCTGGGTTAGAAATAGACTTACAGTGGGCAAAGTAACTCCATCTTGTCACAGAGGCACTGAATGTAAACACTGCCCGTCTGTATAGAACGGTAGCACTCAAAATCTTCCACAGTAGCCATGCCAACCAGAACATCAGCCTGGTCAGGAATAGAAGGCAGAGGGATAGCATCCACCTCAAGATGATCAGAACGGTCTTCCTCTACTGTGACAGCTGGATGACCTACATTGCCCTGGCAGGCCTGTATGAAAAATAGCTTGGGCTTGCCAGCAAGAGAAGGACAATTAGATCCACTGAAGCAGGAGAGTAAATCTTTAATATTTACAAGTTCATGATCAATGCCTTTTATTTTGTCCTTTTCACCATGTGAAAGAATGAAGCAAACAAAACAGTCCATGTTGCTATGATCTTTTTTGCTGTATTCTTTAACTTTTGCAAAGATTTGCTTTGCTTCTAGATCCATGTACTCAACTGTGTCAAACTGAAGCCATTTAAATACTCTCTTCAGAGCTTCTGGGAAAAAGAAAGTCAGAAGGTACTAATTAGAAATAAACATCAGGCTATCTGCAGCAGAACAGGTATTAGCAAGTGTTTAGATCCCATTGATAAGTTCACCCGACTGTCTCTTAGCCTGCCAAGTTTAATTAGAGAATAACCTAATTTTCTTTTATTTTTTTAAAGTAAAACAACAAACAAACAAACAAAAAAACCCTACGCAATCGGGTTCAACACTACTATCTAAAACAAATGCAGGTTTCAGACTGCCCTAAAATTAATCTGTACAATTTAGTGGAGCATACTTTTTTTTAAAGAAGGCTTTCACTATTTGCATAGTCATCTCAGATGCTTAACAGAACAACCCTTGGCTAGTTAAGGAAGAAGTAACTCTTTACAATAACAATCTACCATTCTTAAATGAATTTGATCCCTCATTAGTCATGAGAATGATTAATGCAGCAAGAAGGAAGACAGGGTAACCTGCTAAACGTGCTAGCAAGGACAGAGTGCTACGTAGACTTCCCAGCAAATGTTGACTTGAATGCTGAGCAGGGAGAGATCAAATAGCTGGAAAGAAAGAAGCACATAGACAGGCAGGTTGGAGTTAAAACATCATTGGTGTGTGCTTTCAAGAAACTGATTTTAGTTTATTAAGTTAAAGAAGTGATTCCTGCAAGAAAACAAGCTTTAAGGAAAGTTATAAAACAGGAAAATAACTGCATTTATTTGAGCATTATTGCAAATGGGTGTCCATATACTGACTAAATTGGAATGCTTTCTCAACCTGCAGCATGGCCAAGCTGTATCTTCTAATGCAAACTAACACTGAAAGATTTTAAGGACCTCAAAACTGCTACTCAATGATAGGTAAAAATTAAAAGCAATTGGAAAGTGAAAAAGTGGATTAGTAACATCTCCTTCACTTTTTGTTACATATGACCAGTTAAGATGATGCTTTTTACTGACAACATAAACACCTTCCTTCTTAAAGTCATCAGCCAAACTGTTGGAAATGGTGTATTTCAAAATTCTGTGTGATTCTGCAGTGATTGTCACTGCAGTTAATTTAGAGGAAAAGGAGCTCAGTGGAAGCAATCATTTTTCACAGTAAAAATAACTCTTTCAGAGGGTAATACGAAAGAATAAACTAGTCATTGGATTAAAAAAAGTACACACTTCCATCTTCTGCTGTTCCTTCTCTGGTTTCATCTGGATTTTTAAAACGGTAGTTGTTCAGAATCACGCAGTAACCATGGGGGTTATTTTCCATCTTATATGATTCCACACACTGTAGAACACAGAAACCATGTAAGAAAGCAGTGCCAATCACCCAAAAAAGAAATATGCTATGTACAATTGGTGCTCCTCCATGTCCAAACACATACACACACAAAAAAAAGACGCCTTGAGGGCAAAGCTACAAGAAAAATAGCTTCAGAGTACAAGTCAGCCCCAGGTACAGGTGAGAGGAAGTTGTCTGCTCTTCTGGAAACCCTCCTCCTCTCTCTCTCTCTTTGGTTAGGATATGATTTTGGAATGGGAGAAAGTGAGTATCCATTAACTAAAATCTGCACACGTGGAGGAAAATTCCTGCACTATACCATTCACTCTGAGAGTCCTGGACGGGACTTTACTGTCCTAGTCTCTTTAACATTGCTTTTCTTCCCATGACAAATAGGAAAATGACCTTTATTGTCTGTAAGTTGCTGACAGCCAGGTCCTCACTAATGGACAAGGATTGGGTCTTGTTTTGAAAACAGGAACTCTTCCACGGCCAATATAAAAACCAGAAGCCCTCTCTTTTAGCTCTTCCACTCACTTAGCCTTAAAAATTTATTTCCCCTACTCCCAAGAATTAGATGAATACTTCAAAGGCAATCTTGAGGCATTTCTCACCCCACCCTCTGCTCCTTGTCCTGGTGGATGCGTAGACACACAAACTGGAAAGCTCAGATTTTCATTAGAATCATTTTCTAAGGAGGAGATAAACAGAATATTTTAGGATAAATATTCCACTTTGCATATTTCAACACCCAAAAAAAAAACAACAACACAAAAACCAACACAAAGAGATGAGGGGATGAAGCTGTGCAGAGTTTGGAACAAATTATACAGTTGTGTTAAGACTATACAGCCCTAATCAGATATTCTTAATATTATAGTTATTAAGCAGAAGTGAACTTCTGGGCCTGTGCATGTACAACAACCTGAGACGGGAGATGTCATGCACTGCATTATCACAATTATCACAATTTCTTTGTTCTTTTATTGGCAGCAAGGCCCAAATAATAGCAGTGTGAATGTGATAGTCACCCCAGGAAAGCCACTCACTAGCATCTCCACTATGGGATACATAAGTAAAAGAGTAAACCCATTTTTATAATGATACACTGCAGCCAACTCATTTGCTTCTGAAATTATTGTCCCTTCTCTAGAGGACTTTATTTTGGTAGACACACCAGGCATGCAGAACACTAGCATAACGGAAGATCTCCTCAGAGCAAGAAAACACTGTTTTAAGTACAGCTGCCAGGAATAAGTGAATAAGTCATCACTCAGGATTCTACACAAGGAAATAAATCACAATACTCATTTTAAATTGAGTTTAATTGTCAGGAAAGCAAGATCTACCAACATGCTCCTTTCCTGCTTATCAAGGGAGAAAATCCATACCAATAATACTCAAAAGCTATTCTCCTAACAAGGGGCTTGTTTATCCTGACCTTCCTTAGCCCAGGACAGAACAAAAAATGTTTCGGGGAGAGGTACAAGAAAATATAATGAGATAGTGAAATAGCAGAGAACATTAGAAACCAGGGGTAACAGAAGCTGTTCTGCTTATCTTAATATACTTTAAGAGGTCACTCTTATCCCTAGATTCCTAATATCCCAAAGATAGAGCTATGAAAGTCACACACACACAAGTTATCCTCCTAAATAGCCGATTAATTGATTTACCTTTTTTTTTTTCTTCATAGTTATCAATTTTTTTCGTTAGGTCAGGTCTAAATGCCTTTAATATACTCCTCAACATTGTTAGGTCATCTTCCTTAATTATCCCATTTCTTTCCATTTCCACTAACACCTTCAACATTGACTGGTAAAGAAAAAAATAGGACAACAAACAAAAAGCATAACCCAAAATCATATAGTGACTTTTAATAACTGCAATCTGATAACACTTCTGGAGAAAGCAACATCCTCAGTTCCCAAAGACCAATCAACTTGAAGATCAATTTATTTTTCCTCCAAACTTCATTAAAACAAAGGTCAGGATGCAATGTGAATGAAGAAACAAATCACTAAGATCACTAAAGACCGTATCTGTAGAAGTTGCCTATGGCTAGGTTATCCTGCTTTGCTTCAGCAGTGCAAAACACTTAAGCAGATAACACAGAACCTCTTGTGCTTCTGCATTCAGGTGAACTACTCTAAGCCATTTAGCTGCATGATTCTACATTTTCTAACACAGGAAATGTCTTCAGTGATGAGTTTATTATTTAAAGCAGGTTTGTCTGCCAAGTTGGAGGTAAATCTGCTATAATTGCTACAATACAAATAGGACTTCTAAGGAAGCTTCTTTGTAATACCAAATACTTTCAAAGCACTATATGTTATTTATAAAAGAAGTCTTAGACTAGCTCACCTAACCTCCTAATACAATTGTGAGGAAATTAACAGTTGTTACCTCAGATTACAATGAAGAAGAAAATGTACCCAGTAACACACAAAAATTTGTGGTGGAACTCACCTGAGAGCTCATTTTATGATGTCCAAAACATTGCTTTTTTCCCAGCAAACATCACTTTTATTAGATACATCATATACACAAAAGCCTTATAAAGAGTCAAACAAAGACAAAAGGCAGAGCATGACAAATATTGCAAGAAGAAAAGATGAAGAGGAATGTTGTGGAGACAAAATGAAAACAGGAGAGTAAAACACAGTGAGAAAAAAGGGTCCGTGCTGCCACAAAGCACCTGTTGGCTACCATCACAAATCTTTGAAGAACAAAATTTTCATGAGCATACTAGTCTCTCCCTACTCCTGTCCTAAAATAGGCAGTCTCTGAGCTAGTTTTGCAAGCAACTTATCAAGATCATTTTGCTTACAGCATTATCCTGTAGCTTGTTCTTTGGTAATTTTTCTTGCAGCAGGAATTTTACGCTCCTGACGTCTTCTGGAGTTAAGTTCTCAGCAATTCCATATAGCAGTTGTCTGGCATTAAAGGACAGAGAAAGACTGATTAAGAAAGTTATGAGAAGTAAATGTGACAAAACGCAAAACACGGTCTCCAAATTCACAGCCTCAAGTAGTCATGCTGTAATAAATACAATTATGCTGAACTATTCGTAAGATAACACTGTAGACAGAAAACAAGAAAGACAACAGAACTGTTGTACGTTTTGCTTGCAAAAGTATACTACTTCTGTGCCTACCTATAGGGTGACACCCGTGCTCTGCCTGGGACCTGGAGCTCCCTCTCCATCTCCTCTCGGCTGGAGCCCAGGTGGGAAGCCAGAAGGTCTATCCGATTGATCCCATAGAGCAGCTCCTTCAAGAAGAACAGGTCCCCCACCTCGATCATCCCTTTCTCCTTCAGCACTTCAAAGAAGGCTTTGGGCTCCTCACTATCTTCCTGCTTCCTCACAGGGACATGCTCCATGCTGAGAAACTTCAGAGCTGCCAGTTCTTCTGCAGCCAAAGCCTCAGAAATGTCAAAAAGGAGTTTCCGGAAGTCTGAACTCATCTCACATTAAGATTTTGATCTAAACACAGACAGAATTTGATTTATTTTGTCAGTAACAGTAGTGCAACCACATGATTATAAAAGGTATCATGCCATACAGAATAGTCTGAGATAAATATGTGTAATAAAAAATACTTCAGTAGACAAAGGCTGTCCTGCAAACATAGCTTTGATGCTTAGCCCTTTTGGTTCTCTGAACTTAAGTAAGAACATCAAAAATTACAGATAATTAAAAATGACAGAAAGTCACAGACGCTTCTCTCTTCCTACGATGTATTTCAATAACAGGATGTACTGATATGTAAGACATACTATCCTGGCAAGTCACTTTTTTTTCTTTTGTTATTTCTTATGATTCCATTTGGGAGCAAAAGTCATTCAAAATCTGAAATACAGACTACACAATAAATAAGACTGACAGATTTTGCACTATGACAAAGATAAAGGTTTTACATCCTAACAAAGGTAAGGGCCCATATGAGCATGTTTCTAAGCTATTTAGCTGCTTCAATATACTGCCTCTGACCTTGGTCAGTGTAAACAAAGCACCTCGCCCTGTTTTGGCTCATCTGAAGAAAGTAAAATTCGGTCCCCATCTCTCAGTAATATTCAGATCAAATTCATATCATGTCAACCTCTTCAAAAAGACCAGGAGATTTCTTGTCTAAGCAGTTCTGTTTCACTGATCATCAAATATCATCCTCCTCCTCCATCACTTACCACCTACCACTTCATCAGCTTCAGCAATATTAAATTTGACTTGCGCATCCAGTCTTTGAGCACAATAAAAAAGTCAGAAAACAAGTATCAAACCTACAACATTACTGCAACTAGAACAGATCTGCCATCTACACACTGTATTTAAGCCTGTCTGTAAATACAGGAGCACACTAAAACAATATTAAACTGCATCTGTCTTCTACTTCACTAAAATAAAAACCAATACAATGGCAAACTATTTCTTCTATACCATAAATAGCCACTTTAACACACTTACTTGGGAAGGAGGGCTGGGAGACTGCTGAAACAACTCTGAAAAGTGAAAGCAATTGTCCTGGAAGTTTCAGGAAAAGTATTGAATGTACTATGGCCTGTGTTGTCATGTGACTTACAAAATGAAAGTTGTATTGGAGCTGTGATAATTTTGCAGCAATTTCCTTCTCCACTTATCACTCTTCTGGATTAAGGAAATTGTTACTCTGGCTGTGAGAAAAATTAGTAAACCTACAAAAGTAACCGAAGCTTTTGAGAGTACATACTGAATAGCACAGCAAGGACTTGCTAGCATATGGTACAGCTCATTTAATAGTGATTAACTATGAGTCCTAATTAAAAGATAGTGGTAAAGATGTGCATTAATTACGTTTTCCCATTTAAAAATATCTCAGTTCCATCATCCTGTTGTGTCACCAGATCTTCCACATCCTACTTCCATTCTCTGAAGTCCCACTTGAACTCACCTAGCCTATTTTTAACAAACATATTTATGGAAGATTATTTCCTAAAATGAAATATCAGCACCATATTCAGTAGCAGTGCTTGATGCATACAGGAAACTGAAAGGCTAAACATCTCTTTGAAATTATTTCACATTTCATCATTTGCAAAAGAATTTAAACAGTATTTAAGTTTTGGCATTAACATCTTTTTTCATGCAATAGAACTCTGCCTCTGTTTAATGATGAAGTTCCAAGAATGGCCTGTTGGTCACCAGTATACTCCATGCACTGGGAAACATACGAACAACAATCAGTACAGCTACCAACCCCTCCATCTATATCTGAAGCTCAGACGCAATATTATAAAAAGAGACAGGAGAACAGAAATATATTCAAATTTCACAATGGAAGCTATCTTTCATTAATTTCAACCTATCTACCTTTATGAACTCAAAATTACAACATACCCTTCAATAGAATGAGGCTTACAAACTTCTTCCAAAGGTCATACTCTTGTGAGAACTCAGAAAATTTGTCTGATGTTCAATTGCATGAGTCTTCCTTTTATCCAAAGGTTAGAAATGACACCAAGGAACAGAACAAGTACTCTCTGATCTTCAGGTCCAAAACAGTTCTGTCTCACATCATCCCATGCCACACTGTCTCTCTTCCTTCATCAGTAGCTCTGCGTCTTAAATGAATCAAGATTCCAGATGCAGATTTAAAGAGGCAAAATACTGTGATTAGTAAAGTATGAAGAATATTTGCAGACAAGTCCAATCCTAAGATAGCTTTTTCCAGACAGAGACTTCTCCCGTCATGCAGTTGTTCCAGGGAGCACCCCTTCTGGTACTGTTCTTCCTGTTTTCATTATTTCACTTCTTATTTCTCTCTCATCTTTTCCCAAAATATTCCTGCTCTTTTGTTAACCTGTAGTTGCTCCAATTTCCCTCAGCTCTTCTGCAGCCCTGTTTGGTCCCTCTGGCTTCTCCAAGAACAGTTTCGATGATCCAATTAATTCCATGTACAGCAGCACACTAAGAATTCAGCTCTCCCAGAAAGGCTGTCTCAAGGAAGTGAAAAACGCCGAGGGAACTGACAGCTCAGCATAGTGACTGGCCTCTACTGGCAAAAGCCGGGATAAACCACTCCTACGCAAAAAAACTGTCAGTATGGAAGGACCAGTCAATTATACAAATCCTACTTTAAAGATCTTCCAAATAAATTATATGCAATAATAAATAAATTATAACAAGTCTTCCATATGCCCAATATACATCTCCCCCTTTTTAGCTTGAAACTATTTCCCCTTGCCCTAGTGCAACAAACCTGCTAGAGTCTCTCCCCTTCCTTCTTGTAGACCTCTTTAGATAACAAAAGGCTGCTATAAGGTCTTCCCGGAGCCTTCTCTTCTCCACCTGAACAGCCCCAGCTCTCAGTCTGTCCTCATAGAAGTACTCCATTGCTTGAATCATCTTTGTGGCTCTCCACTGGATGCGCTCTAATAGGCTTGCATCTCATCTCTCTTGTACTGAAGACTCCACACCTGGATGCAGTATTCCAGGTGAGATCTCACCAGCACAGAGGAGAGAGGCAGGATCACCTTTCTCAACCTGCTGACCACATTTCTTTTGATACAACCTAGGATACAGTTGGCTTTCTGGGCTGCAAGGGCACACTGCTGTCCAGCTTAACAACCACCAGTACCCCACATCCTTTTTGGCGGGGCTGTGTCCTATCCTTCCATCCCCCAGCTTGCATTGATAGTGGGGTTTGTCCACTGATGCAGTTACACCATGAACGTCATTAAGGTCTCTTCTGCAGCATCTGATGCACAGACTCAGATGAGAACAATCCAAATCATTTATTACAAGTTCTCACATCACTTATATACCTTCAGAAGTTTCCTTTTTCTGGCTTTCCCATCCACCTTTACAGGACAACAGAGCATTCTACAAACACTCTTCAACCATTCATGCAGGTGCTTATCCAATCAGAGCCGTGAGACATTCTTTCTTCTTCTAGGTGTCCTTGGTTCTCATGCTGTTTATCTTGCTCCACAGCTGCTGCTCTGAACCATTTTTCTTGTATTCCCACACTCTTCCAACCCAAATCACTCTTATGATTCTTTCTTGTCAGTGTTTGTACTGATAATATTCAGTTGTTACCTAAACATACAAAAGAGGAGTACACCAAATCTGAACACTAATTTTGAGCCAGATACTTGGTGATTCTGTTATAACGTCATATATTCTACTAGCAGAGAAAATATTTTCTACCTGTGACATAAATGAAAGTTCAAGTGTAGCAACTACACTAATTCAGAAGACTTAGAATACACTCATGAATTGACTTAGAATGTATGTCAATTCATAATGACAAAAAGTAACATATGTTTTGGCAGGTTGGCTGCATTTTAATGCTTTGGATGATGCAAAATTCTCCTCCCAGATATCATGTACACTGCAAGCAAAAATTGCTTCCAACAGCACCAGTCCAGGCTCTCTCACTTTTTCACCCCAAGTCTTGAGCTATTTTACAGCTAGTAATTATAGATAACAATCACTGTTTTGTTGAAATAAACTAAGCTTCACTTCAGCTTAAGTCCTAAAGCAGTAAAAATCCCATTGATTGATGAGGCCCAACAAAGATATAACACAAGGGAACGGCAGAAATCTGTGCCAGAGTAGGTTCAAACCGAGTATTAGGAAAAATTTCTTTACCATGAGGGTAGTCAAGTACTGGAAGGGGCTTCCTAGAGATGCCCCATTCCTGTCAGTGCCTAAGAGGCATTTGGATAATGCCCTCAATTACATGCTTTATCTTTTGATTTGCCTTGAAGCAGTCAGGCAGTTGGACACAATGATCTTTGAAGGCCTCTTTCACCTGAATTATGGAATTCCATTTCATGCTATTCTGCAGGTAGGCAAGCAGAAGCAATGATAAGCTTTAGCCCTGTACAAAATTTTTATTATTACTTTCTTCCCCCCCCCACCAACCCCAAGTTCTTAAAAAGAAGTATAAATTAAACTCAGTAACAAACAAGAACACAGATACACACAGTAAATATCTCTAACAAAATAACATCACATTATTTTAGTTAACTCTAAAACATACTCTGTTAGAAGCTTAATAAAGAGCCTTCTGTTCCATATGAATGCATTCTATGTCTTAAAAAAAATCAGAAAATTTGATGTTTCCAGTTAATCAGTCTGATCAATGTATGCAGATACAATGCTGAATATCATCATTTCTTAGTGCTCAGCTGTTCCACCCTAACTTTTCTTACAAGAAGTCATGTGGAAATGAGGGTTAACAAGGTTTCACAGAGGGAATACTGTAGCATTTTGTCTATACTCAGTCTTGGAAACACCTCCTTGTAGGCGAGGTTGATGTTAGCTATTAGAGGGTATCAGTGTGTACAGTGAACGAATCGAGTGATTTTCAATAGTTATAAGTAATTTAAATTAGGAATGAAAGAAATTCTCCTCCACCTATTACTTACACTTTATCTTCTTCATTCCTAACTTTTCCTTTCCCTGTGAACACAGCTTATGGTTTTAGAGGTAGGTTTAAACATATTAGTATGCAAAATAAAACCTGATGAGTCTAAACCAGACTGTTAACATTCTAGTTTATACATAAAGGAATATACAGAAGGTTACATATGCAATCTTTATGCTGACCAAAATACACTTTTACATCCGCAGTCTGCCAGTACAAAAATGTTTAACATCATAGAAGCTTGCTTCTCCCATCCTTGAAAACTCTGAATATATAGATAATGTAAATAGCTGGCACTCTGATTGTGTTAACTGCATCTCTTCCAACTCAGTTTCTCTGGCAAGAAAAAAAAAAAAAAAAAAAGAGGCCTTGCCTTGTCACTACTAGCTCCTCAGAAGTCAGTAACTGCCTTAAACAGGTGTTGTGAATTGCATTTAAAGAGACGTACTGACAAAAGGATGTATTAAAAAAGTCTCAATGTCACTGTGAAGGAGGAGGGTCTCTAGGTATTGGGAATATAAGTTTTCTTCTTAAGGTATATGCTGGCTGGGGCATCTGCTTCCTTGTCCCACAGCGGTCAACACGCTTGCTAACATCTTCATTAACTTCTGTAAGGATGGACAAAATATCTTCACCCCTGCAGCCAAAAAGAAAGCAAACAAAAAGTGATTTATTAATGAGCAGATGGTACAGTTTCTCCATGTAACACCTCTCAGATAACCTAGAAGCTAGAGTACAAACATTTAAAAGCCAATAAAGGTAAAACAAAGCCCACCCTTTTTTCCAAATTCCCCTTCTTTTGATATTCACTTGAGTCATACTAGAAATAAAAAACTTTTTCTCTCTCTGACTTCTAGTGCTTGATCTAGTAGCTGGCCATAGGCAGGGGATTGGTACTTCATGATTTTGAGGTCCCTTTCAACCCAAGACATTCTTTGATTCTATGACTTGACACTCAGTAATGAAAGAGAAGGGAGCAAAATATTTTCATCTAAATCCACTAAAGAAACAGATGGCTCTGTGTAATATGATAGAGATTGGAAGTTCAGAGGTTTTTTTTTTTTTGATGGGTAGTTCGCTAATAAACTTCACACTGACCTGATTAACACTAAGCTATTACTGGTGTTAATGTAAATTTATTAAAGATGAATCATCAAACCATCAGTTCCACCAATTTTGCCTATTTCAGAACATGGATTAATGTTACTACTTGAATTTGCCTTCAGAGAAAAATAAAAGGGGAAGTTCCTCCAATTTTTTCATAAAAGACCTAACTAATTATTTACCTTGGTACCAACAACTGTAGCTTGCTGCACAAGGCCTGAATATACCAAGTACCCTCTAGAACATGTCGGAAAGAAGCATATCCGTCAATTGTGGCCATGCCTAGGAGGAAATCAGCCTCTTCAGGAATACTTTCAGAAGGAGAAACACTCTGCTGTACAGAAGAGAAGTCAGGAGCTCGTGCATCAGCTTCAACACAGACTGGACGCTGTATCTCTTTACCTTGGCATGCTTGGATAAAGAATAGTTTGGGTTTTTCAGTCAACTGTGGACATTGTTTGGCAGTGAAGTAGGTCATGATAGTGCGGATTGATACAAGCTTCCCATCTTTCCCATACACTGCTCCTGACTCTCCATGAGACAGAATGCAACAAACAAAACAGTCCCTATCCTTATGGTCTTCTGAACGCTGCCATGCTTGCATCAGTTCTTTAATCTGATCAGATGTCTGATCTGTATAAGTCCTCACATCCAGACCAAGCCATTTGAATACTCTCTCCAATTCCCCTATAAGATGAACAGAAAAAATGAGACAGTAGAAAACCATTTTATGTTCATCATGCAAGCTAATTTTAACTGTAGAAGACCTCATACATTGACCCTTCTGCAAATTCATCCTTATACTATTATCAACTAAAAGTTAATGGAATAAAGGTGGCATGAGCTCAAACACAGTAACTGATTCCTTCTAGAAGAGTTTCAGAAAATACAATGACATTGTACAGCATACAATCACAAACTGAGTTCAAAATTACATACAGAAATTAAGGTGATCTCTTTTGAAACCTTCTTAGAATGTTCTTTTCCAACTGTAGCTGACTATTACAGAGTTCTATCAATAAGAGACCAACAGAACAAAGAGTACACTGCTTAAGGAGTTATGCATTATATTATATAAAAGGACAGTCTATATCTATAATAAGGAATTAAAAGTAAGTAAAAAGGAATTCTTGAAATGTTTAAAGAACAGTATAACTTTATGAAAAACTCAGTGCTTACTCAGTCTTTAGTCCTTCCTGCAAGGACACACAGGTGATGTAACATATATGAAAAATTTTAGTTTAAAAATATTTCCTGAAACACATACAAAAAATATAGACCAATACAAGAAAATCAACTTGCATGGGGAAATAAAGAGATCAACCCTTCAAAAAATCTTACTTCAAGAACTTACCGGCGTCTTTATAAGAACCCTTTCTCTCTTGAAGAACCCCATCAAATTTAACATTATTAATAACAAGACAAATTCCTCTCTGTGGCCCATCCATTTTGTAAGTTGACACCTGTAAAAAGCATAAGAAAAACAGCTTACAGTCTCAGAGAACTTATTCAACACGAGTGATGGATGTGTGATCTCTAGAAATCATAATTCCTCAATATGTTTAAAAACTGGCAACCAGAACACTAGAAGTGCCTAAGACTCCAGGTTATTTCTGACAAGGTGGAACTCGCAATGCCTCCTTGTGTGAAGAGGCATGGATGAAGTCTCAAGCACACTATCACCAAACCATTGAAGTGCAGAGGAAGGGCTTAACAACTGAGGTGGTGGTGATCTGTATGCAATCTGAACTGGTGTTAGGGTTAGCAGTATTTCACTGTCAGGAAAAGATTTTAACTTCAAGTGGCAGAGGGTTTACCCTCAAACTTGACAACGTTAGACATCTGATTTCATTCTGAGAGGACTGTTGAGTGCCTACGGGTGGTTCTGGAAAGGGATGCAATGAGAACAGAGATCTCACACATGAACAAACCTGCCACACTAGCAGTTTCGCTGAAACTTAAAAATTACCACTCTCTTTTAAGAAACAATGCAAAAATCGAGAAGTCACCAAAACTTCAAATATTATCACTAATTTTAGCCTCAGGTAAAAATTAGCGTTCCACCATTCTGGTTCCTCCCTGCTAACTGAAAAGAACAATGAAAAACACCTGGATTTTGTGCATTTTAGTTGAAGGAAATCAAGCTACCACCCCAAAAACTCCTTCAAGAGTAGCAGACAGTAGTGTTTGCTAGAGCATGCTGAACATCAGTTGATGGCATAGAACTTTGAGAAATTAAACAGGTATAAACAAATGCAGCAACGTGCTCTCTCAATATCTGTGATTATCACACACAAAAAAACAGGGGAGAATCCAATGGTTACACTGCTGGGCAAGCTTAAAGAACACACACAAGACTTCTAAAAAGGTACCTCTCAGAAGGCATGTTTTCCCCTGAACCAAGACCCCTGGTGCCCATGATTACTGAACACACTTGCCTTTCCTTCTCTTACCCTTCTTCTATAGTGGGTAGAGTGTGAAGGCAATATTATTAATTTCAGGGCACTCTGAAGCTTTTTCTAAGCCACATACAGAGAAAGAGAGAACTGTGAAGGTATGTTTGCCTCTACTTCTACCTGCACATTCTGCTGCCATCTCCAAAATCTGCAACTCAAGATTATGCCAGACAATTTGCCTCTATCAGGGAGATAATTACGTGTAGCACCAAAGGCAAAAGCCTGTTTTGCCTCACGACGTCTTTCAATATTGTGAAGTTCCTAACCTCCAAGGTTAGAATACCCTCCAAAATATTCTGGATCATCAGACTGCTCAACCAGCTTCATGAGACACAGAGAAATCTCACACGTTGTTGCATGCCACTGCAGGGACGGAGACCTTACATACCTACATATTCACAAATAATCATTTAAGAGATTATCTCAAACCTTGGATTCATTTTCTACACCACTGAATCTTCCAGACAGCTGCGGGTTCGTTGTAGAGAAGACTTGTGTAAGATTAGGCACTCTGTTATCTAGGAAAAAACAGCATAAATATTTATGAGGATTAATCCAGTATTGGTGTATGTAGCAAAAAGGAGTTTGGCTACAATACAACCCTTTTTATATTTAAAATGGTGATAGATTGAAAGAAATAATTCTTTCCATATGAAACAGCACTATCAGTTACATGGCATGACATGTCTGAACACGTCTCCAGTTATTTTATTATATTATTTTCATGACAAAGGCAAGGTTTCTGCTTGCACTGGTTATAGGGAACACAGATATTTGTGGTACAATGATAGACTCTATCTGCAACGGCCAAATTAATTTTTCACCTGGAAATATTTAGAAATAAACTGCACTGTAAGAAGGATCTGTGACTTACTAGTGAAGCACCCATTACATAATACTTTCAGTTCCTGAGCAATTCACAATAGCTCTGAGACAGAACTTTCAAACAGCATTCAAAAAAGTTCAAAGTGAAAAGCAGCACATTGTGCTGCGATACTTTTTAACAGGCCAATATGTTGTGGAGTCACAAAGATAGCTGTATACATACCAGCCACTGTTATTTGCACATAATCCTTTCAGAGATCTGATCCAAATTGTAATTTATTGCTGTATAATCAATGTATATACAGATGTTATAATTAAGAAATATACAGAAGAGTTTGTCTAAGCAGGTTATTACACCAGAAAAGAATAGATAGAAGACTTACCCTTGTCCTGGGCTCGCTGGAAAACTCCAGAAGGAGGGATCTCCAGAAAGAGATCCTTCCCCACTGGTAGTCAGCTTTTAAATAGGGTCTAGGAGAAATGGAGCCAAGCTCCACTCCTTCCAGCAGCACAGGTGAATTGCTCTCACTTGTGCTCCAAGGGCTGACTCAGTGCTAGCCCCAGGTGATCAATCAGAGGTTCAGACTCCCATACAATTGCTAATTTATTTATGTTTCCTTCTGAACCTGCTGAAACTCTCCCCTCCTTCTTGTACCTATCTCAGGCTACTTAATGCATTCAAAACATCCATTTCCACTGTATAACACTTGGTTACTTCCTCAACTGCTAATCTTTCTAACTTCACTTTTCCAGGAAGCCACTGGAAGATGTGCAAACATTAACTGTACACATTATGCTTTCCCTAGCATATAAAGTTGCCAGGAACTAAACCAATTTTTGACTGTTTGCTTATTTCTGTCCTCAGAACAAATCCTTTTATTTTCTGCTATTTTAACAGCTGTTCAGCAAATGTCTGAGAAGAACTACTGGAGAACTGGCATTCCTGAACTGGAATGGAGAGACAAAGTCCAGCGCATCTTCTCATTTCCTCTATGAAGATCCCAGAGGTATGGCAGAAAGGGCTACAAGAATTGGTGTGGTCCTTTTAAATAACACATTACATTTCAGGCAGCACAGAATAAAAACAGCTTAACAATTAAACACTAAGAGAAGACAAACCTTGCCTGCCAGGTACAGAGTGCACATTTTCAGCATGTTCCCATGGGATCCCAGGTTCTTCCACAAAATGATCTATACAGCAAAAGAAGTTTGAGCTAAAGTCTCACACAAAAAAATTAACAGTTCAGTTTTATAAACAGTCACAGAGATCTATTCCTTCCAGGCATATTTAAACAGAGCACTTGTTTTTTCTTCTCAGGAAGAACAAACAGTCTTTTTACTACTAACCTTTATTTCACTTACTAAAAAAAGCATGTTAGTTAGTTTCTAGTGAATAACTAACGAAGTGCATGGGATTTGCCAATTTGCTCCCACTTACATAAGAGCAGAAATCCTTCAAATCTTCTCATACAGAGAGCAAAAAACCCTCCCAGGTAAGACAGCAAGGTAAGTGTGTTGCATTAAACCAAATGCTAGAAATTTACTACAGTAAATAATTGTAATACTAAACATAAAAGTAACAAAATTGAGTATGTTTTTGGAAAGTCTTACCATGGATACTGGAACTGACAAATTTGATTGAGGTCTCCTATTTTTTGAGTGGAAGAAAGAACATGTTAAAATTATTGTGTATGTATATTTAAACACACACACACACACACACACACACACACACACACAAATGTACACACACACACATATATATCTCACAGTGGTTTTAGCAAAAACGGCTTAATAAACACTAAAGCTTTCTAGGTAGCACGTAACAAGGTAACAAAAACACTAAGTTCCTAAGAACAGGAAGCATAATGAAACTAATGAAAAGACTTTTTCAATTATTGCAAATCTCATGGAGCTGCAAACAAGCATTTTTTCATACAGATAAAAGAGCGAATTTTTTTTTTTCAGTTTCAAATGATCTTTCAGTATAGGATGGGCAATCACTAAAAAGAAAGAAAGAAGTCTGACACTGCCCCCTATCAATTATCTTGGATAGTACGTTTAATTTATTTTTTTTTCTATGTTTTTGTACTCTGACATTAATTTTCTTACCATGCCAAGTGTCATGCATGAAAGCAGAGCAAATATAACTCAAAGCTGAAGTAATGCAAGCCCTTTTGATACTGAATAGCCCATTTTCCTCAGCTCCTGTCTACCAGGACTGCATTGCTGGGAAGTATCGTCAAAAAGACCATTGCTTTCCTCATTCAGAACTGGAATAAAACTCCCTCCCCTAAAAAGAAATATGTTACAAGCCATGCAAGTTAGATTTCTTAATCTGCTTCATCATTCAGCTGCAGAAAAGACCTAACTGAGCAAGGACTGCTACACTGAAGAAATGGGAACACTCCTTCAGAAGCAGCCATTTGAACCGGTTGTCAACACATGGTGTTAATCCCTGGAGATAGTTTAGTGATGATCAGACAAAACTTTACAAATCTGCAATTCATGTCTCATTCTCTAGAAGGCCCTCTTATACCTCTCTCTCACATTTCTCCTCCCAGTATTATCTTTTCCTCCAATTGCACATGACCAACAGTAGTTTTTTCAGTTGAAACTATTTGATGCTATATGGGACTGTATTTCTTATATGCAGAACAAATATGCTTGTCAATTTATTAAATCAAGTGGAAAGAATTAGTGAAACAGAGAGCCAACTAAGTATGGTTTCAAAGTGAGGGCAAAGAAAAAACAAACCCCAAACACTAAAACCCTTGTAGGCAGCATGTGTTTCAGTGTACCTGAGGGGAATTGAATACTCTGATGCCTACAGCATAAGATGGTGAAGATTCTTTGATTGGAAAAGCATTCTCCTGCTGAGACAGAGATACTAAGAAAAGGAAAAAAGGAAAATAAGTGAGAGAAGTCACATGCGTTTTAGTTAAATCCCTATGAACCTGCACATTAGAGCAAATGCAGATCTATACTTAATGAAAGGTGCATTAAAATAGAAAACAACTTTGAAACACACAAAGGAAGCACATGGGACTGGACCCCTTGGAAGTATTGAATGCCCTCACACCTGTTTAAAACATAGCTTTGCACTTCCCAGAATTTGTTTCCCGTTGCTAAAATTATCAGAAGTAGAACCTTCTCTCCAGTATGCTTACAGTCACTCCATAGGACGTTAACTATAGCAGTGTCACAAACTGTAGTACAACACCCTGTTGTAACTGTAGTAGAACACCAATCGCACATTTAAAAATTAAAGTTACCATGTATCAGACAAACACGCAAATTGCCTTGACAGCTTACTAGCAAGCAACTACTTTGAAGGTGTATACGTTTATGAATCACAGAGTATCTTTTTTTAGGATAGTCGTCATCATCTCAGTGCTACCCACATAGAAACTGAGGAGTGTGGCATAACTATACATGGAGTTTTAGTTTCTCAGCCAGTTCTGTATGTACTGGATTGCTCTGTGTGGCCTCAAATATTCAAACACATTCCTACTGGGGAATAATGATGTAATACAAGTTAGGGACAGTTACACTGAATCTGTGTGTGAAGACACTGAGCAGTCCCAGTCTAGTAAAGCACACGTAGATCTTTAAAGTTCAGTTGTCCAGACCCTCACAGAGCTTCCTGCATTTTAGCAAATATATTCTCCGACTCTGAATTTCTCACCATTGGCCATTCTGAAGCAGTTTAATGTTTCCAGGAGATCAGGTGAAACATTTCTAAAGACTTCCTCCAGTATCTGCACATTGTTTTCAGCTATAAGACCCTGTTTTTCCAATAAAATCAGCAACTCCAAAGCAGACTGATAAAGATAAAAATAAAAATAAAAATTATTGTTCTTTAGAACTTAAAACCATTTGTTTCAGCCCTGCCTGTCTCAAACAATCCCACTATCATCTGCTTTGCCTCCTATCAATGAAGTTCAAACAGTCAATTTTACATCACAGGGAGAGGGAGCTTCCTCCTTGCTCACCCTATGAACATTGACCAGCTTAGTCACACACCATCTTTTCTGCCAAAGACTTCTCACGCTTCTTCTCCCATTCCACTCCCACTCCGATCTTCTTCCCTCCCCACCATATGCATATTTGCCACTCTCCCCACATACAATAGTTCTGTGTCGCTTTGGAAGATGGTTTCTCAGAAGGAATATAATTTCCTGCAACATCTCATCGGTAATGTTCTCTGACAATTCATACAGCATCTGCCTGTGAGAGAGAGACTCAGTGAGACAAAGGTAGAACAGATGGTGGAGAAACTAAAAGCAACATGAGAAATTAAAGGAAAGGGAAACAGAACATTATAGATGGCAATAATGGAAAGAACAGAATCTTGTTACATACTAACCTGTACGGAGACACTTTTCCCTTCTCACGCAGACATTCTTGCACTTTCCCCTTGGTATAGCCAAGGAGACTGAGCAAGGAGTGATATTTAATTCTGTATAATAGTTCAGCTAACAATAAAGTATCTTCCTCATTCAGATAATCTTCATCTATAAGAAGCTGAAGAATGTCCATTGCTGACTGCACGCTTTCTAGTTTTCTGAAGGGGATCAAGTCAGTGCAGAGAAATTTTAATGCTGCTACATCTTCAGCCCCCAATTTTTCATTGATGAGCAGGAGCAGCTGACGAAACTGCAAGCTGTCAGCATCCTCCATGTTGTTGGCACTGATGATCTCTGCCTGAAAGCCAAATTAAATGTTGGTAACAGTCAATCACCAGCAATCCTCATAATTATAAATAAGATATATTCCAACGAGGTTTGAAAGACTTGAATTCTCTGCAAAAGAGAAGTTTCCTTTTAAATCAATGAAAACAAGTAAACATACTTCCTTCTCCAAGTGCAAAACAACAGAGAATAAATTTGGCAGTGTGCAATCAACAAATATACAAATAGCAGAGTGGCATGATTAGGCTGATATTTTACAGGTCATATAACTAGAAGTATTATCATGGTGGAAAGAGACAATCTAAAATAAATGAAAGGCTCATCCATATCCTAGGCTTGCAGAAAAACTCCAAAGGGAGCTATCTCCAAAAAAACACCCCTCCCCAGTGGGGGTCAGCCCTTAAATGGGGTCTAGGACAGGTGAAGCCAAGCTGCATCCCTTCTGGTCACACAGCTGAATTGCCTTCACCTGTGCTCCCAGGGTTGACTCAGTGCTTGCCTCAAGTGATCAATCAGAGGTTCAGGCCATGATTCAACAGTTCCCATACAGGCAGATGTTCTATACAACCCCGTCTAACTTTGATGTCAGCCCTGTGCTGATCAGAAATGTGCTAGATGACCTCAATAGATCCCTTCCAACCTAAATTCTTTTATAACATTTATATCATCTTTAACGTTCAGAGCTTCACTTCTTTACACTGCTGGTGGGTGGAAAGAGTCCCTACTTGCTTATTGCAGCTCTCAGTGGGGAGAATGTAGCAAAATCACTTATTCCTTGATCTTCTACTAAACTCTTTTGCATTTAGTGCAGGAAAGCCTCTGTGCAAGCAAATTAATCCTACTGAAGCTTCCAAGAGAGAACTATTATCTTTTTATACACTAACTTCTTCGGTGTTGCTTATGCAGTTATTATTTGCCTGTGCAATGTTGTATAGGGAAGCTTATTTAAGAAAGAGCTTTAGTGCTTTCCTTCTGCCCAGGCAGGCAGGTAGGTTCTTAGTCTTTTGTTCAGAGCAGTTGGGAGATGAGCAAAGCCTTCTACAGAAGAGAATGGGGAAGAAAAAAAAAAAAAAAAAAAGCCAGGGAAGCAGAGCAAGCAAAGAAGAACCTCCAAATTCAGATTTATTTAAGCACCTGGGTGGACAGCAGCTCAGCAGATCACAAAGGATATCACAGCGTGTTGGGGGCACAGAGATTTCTGCAATTTTGTGTTCAAGGATAGATAGAAGATGTAATTCCAAGTCCTGGCACCCAGCTAGGTGCATCATCTACATTTCAAGTAAGAGAGCTGACAGGTTCCAGGATTCCTGCACTCTCTTCTGTCCCTTCATCACCATGAGTGAAAAACCACATGAAAACAAACCTTCAGATCACTTTTTCCTCTATTCAAAATTTAATAGCTTGTTAACTATTCTTTACAATCTCTCCTCAATTTGAACCTCATGTTGCGAAACTTTCTTCATTTAAGAAACCAGTTACTATCAAAAAGGTCTGGAATCAATTCAAATCAGTTTAGCCAAGCTACTTCTAAACCCTGTTTTGATGCTTTAATCAAGTAAATTTAGCAGAACAACTTAGGCTAAATTGATTCCCGCCTATGCCAGTAAGTCTGTATAAACCAGGTTCCAACTGAATAGTGACTATTTGTAATTTGGAGCCGATAATTTGAATGAACTCTGATACTAAATCATAGCTTTAGGAGAAGAAGGTCAAGTTGTGCATAGCCCTAGTGTACATAATTGTTTCATTAGCAAATCAAACTGAAGCAAGACCCAGAACAAATTCCCTCATCTACCCTTAAAAAATAAGTTCTCAGGTTGTGCTGCTGCCACTCCTGGAATGCCTTTCACTCCACTTTCTGATTGAGTTCAGAATATCCTCACAGCCACTAAACCCGTGCTGAATTTACCAGTTATCCTAAAGTCCTTTTCCATCCGTAGTAAGGCCCAGCCCTCCCTCCTAGCAACACCGGGAGAGGAGACACCACCATTTCATTGCTTGAAGTCCCCACTCGGTTTACAGCTATGGTATTTTTTGAACCCTCTAGCACTTATGCATTTTATAAGCGACACTCGATGGCCAGGACCTCCTCACCCCCCAGTTTTGCTACGGCTCACAGCTAGGCCAGCAGAGCACCAACAAGCACAAAACCGACGCACGCAGAAAGGTGGTGGAACAGCCACTCCAGTCTACGTTCTGTGTAACATCCATAGGGAAGGAAAACCACATAAAATAAGCGACGAGGATTATCAAATTACTGTCTTTAACGTTTTACGGAACGGAACGCTGCCTAACTTAAAGATTTTAAAGAACGCAAAACCACGAACTCAGAAGAACGGCAAAGCTCAGCCCGCGGCCCCGCAAACAAGGGAATCAACCGCCCACCGGGGGCAGCGGCGCACCATGGAAAGAAGGCGCGTTCTTCCGTTGCCTCTCAGTTCCAGTCTCTCCTTTCTTACCTTCGAAAGAAACTCACGCCCGCCTCCGCTCCCGGCGGCCGCCGTGCGCGTGGTGCGCGGCGCTGCCCCGCTCTGTGCCCCGCCACCAGGCGCGGCCCCACGTGCTGAGTCACAGCGCCGCAGCGAGGCGCCGCCAGCCCGCCGCTCTGCTGGAGGGGGGAATTCCCGGGAACGGGAGTGGAAAGCGGGACAAAGCCCACAGGTTGAAGTCCCTGGGGACGCGCCTCCCAGCGCGACGAGCTGCTGGTGGGCGGCTCCTCTCCGCACGGCTCGGCCGAGCGCCGGGCCGCCCTTTCTCCTCCCCGCAGGGTGCGGAGCCGCGCGGACAGCGCCCTCCGCCCGGTGCCCCGCCGCGGTCGGCCTCGGGACTTTTGGAACTCCCCGCCCTGGCCCCAGCCCAGCAAATTTGCTAAATAATCTGGAAAAAAAAAAAATAATATTCCGCCTTGCCAGAGTCCTCGTCTAAGGAGCGAGAAGTAACTCTTACTACTTTCACTTTCGGTATCAAGCCCCTTTTAAAGCAGTTTACATTAAAAAAGGAAAAAGAAAAAAAAAGAAAAAGGAGCAGAGGCCGAGCTTATCACACATGTGCAACTTGAGATCAGCGCTTGTAGAAGACGGCTTCAATGGAGCTTTTACGCACGGCCGCGCCTCCGGCCCTTTGCTGCCGGGAGGACGGGGAGCGCGCCCTCCACAGCGCAGCCCGCAGACGTAACGCGGTGCTACTCCACGCCTCCGGGATGAGCCCTTCGTGCGCGTACTGCTGCCCAGCACGCAGCCAAGGGGTGAGTTCTCAGTGAAATGAACAGGTTCGCTGGCCGTCGCGCTCTCGATTCGCTTTTACAGAACCGTGGTAACTCTACAGCCACCCTTAGCAAGCACTAAAGGTCTAAGAGATCCGCTAGCCAAGAATTCCAAGAGGTATTCTGGGCTGAAGGGAGGCCGACAAAGCTCATGCATTTTACTAACACCAATAACTGAAATCACATTTATTTTGACATTATTTATATAAATTAAAAACTGAAAATACACTCTCAGAGTGACATAAATGAAAAAACAGATCATGCAGAAAGAGGCACAATCCTGAAAATGTCCAGAAAATACTTTCAACTTCTTTTTGACTAACACAGAAACTGAGAAAACATCCTTCAGTAATAGTTACAGAGCTGTCAAATAATTCAGCACAGAAGATACAGTTTAAATGGAACAATCACATACACAGAAGACAAACTGCACATCATCCACCACAACCAGCATCTTCTCAGCAACATCATGCTGCACGACAGTAATTAAAAGCTGTGCATATCACAAAAACATTCTCAGGAAGCGTCATGTACAGATTCTCCGACTTGAACATATATAATGGGAGTCACTGTTACTTCTTCAACTACAGAGTTGAAGAGGTATCAGACAGAGTAGTGCATCAACTGTGAGCACTGTAAAGTTCCTTTTCAATGCAACTTCTGAATCATGAGCTGGCATTGATTGTAATTCAGGACACAAATATATAATGGTATAAAGTAAACTAGATTTAAAGTAAACTAGATATAAAGCTCAGAAAAATCATGCTACTCAAGACTGGAGTAAAACACCAAAGAATCTCCTGCTTCAGGGGTACATCTTCTGAGCCAGGGAAAGCATCGTCTATATTTGACAATTCTTTTCCCCATTCCATACGTACAACACATACAGAAGTATACTACATTTGTTTTTCAGCTATCAGAAACCAGAACCAAAGCTATGCCATGGAGCCATGAGTCCAACAGCCTTGCGCTGAGCAGGAACAATGCAGAAGCAGAGGAGGTACAGCTTGCATATCCTTGTTCAACAGCAGGTTCAGAAAACTAGATGTTTTGGCAGCACATTAAACTCCACCAGCACCTGCCACTTTCTATGGTCCTATGCTAACACATTTATAATGGATCCAGAATTGTTCTCCCTCTTTTCTCTTAGCTGCTGAATGGAATTCAGCTAGACCATCTGAAATGCACGTAGGGCTTGATATCGCCTAGGCCCAGCATCCATTCAATTTACAGATTCAAATTTTAGATGGACAATGCAGCAAGAACAAGAAGTCCCTACCACATATATGGAGGGGCACAAAAAATCTACTGGAGAGGTTACAGACAACTTCTGCCACTGTGAAATTCCTGCACATTAGTCCAGGAAATCAATTACTCACTCTTGAAGGAGAAGCAAAGGCAATAAATGCTGCTTAGATGAATGACTACAGATTGAGTACTAGTGTGAGTTAAGAATCTGCTGAGGGTCAAGACTTCAGGGTATAAATCTAGTATCTGATGCCCATGAATGCTGCACGACACATCCCCCAAATGCCTTGGTCATTAGAGGACTGTGATCAATTCTGATCTAAGCAGCCAAACACAAAGCAACTCCTTTCTTTACTACAAGGGTTATTTACAGGCATCTCCACTGTTTTCAAAACAGTGCTTCTTCCTTTATTTCCTAAGAAAGGGGATACGGACTACACTACAGCAGAGAATACACCACAACCTTCAACACAAACCCATGTCACAAACTCGTATGAAGCAGAATATATCCTATTGCTAACATTTTACTAAATAGTTGGACTTACCATCACTCAAAAAAAGACGTTTTCAGATCTTTTAATAATATCCACCGTTATTCTTATTTCCTATTTTTTCCTCCTTCCAATATTGATGTCGTGCATCTCCATATCTTCTTTTCCTTACGTCTTCTTCCCTTGGTTATACCTACCACTCCCCTTTTCATTTCTGCTTGAATTTTCACTATTTCTTTCCCTCATCTCTCTGCCCTCTCTTGGTTCCATTTTCCCTGCATTTGGTGTCTACATGGCAGCAGAAGCACTCATCACATGTAAAAGCTAGTAAGGAAAATGGGAGAATAATGAAGTTAATTTGCGAAGGTAATAACATTTATTAAGATCACATACTTATATATAACAATTACAAATCAAACCTGATTTACACAGCCACAGAAGAGTCTATATTTTTTACCACACCATTTACTTCCCTTATCAGTTGCAATAGGAACTAGTAAGACTCCAAATTTGTCATTTTATAATCCTTCTTTCACCCTATGGAAGGAACATCAGCAATGTGGAATTTCAAAATTACACTTGTGCTATATTTTATTATAGGCTAGTCAGTTATGAAATATTCAGAGCTAAAAGTACAGGCTATTTTTATTAACCATCACATACAATATAGACCCTTCTGTTGATGCAAAACTCTGAAGTTTTCTACTTTTGTGTGTGAAATACATCAGATAATACTTTTAAAGACATTAGCTATCATCAAAGGCAGAAGCAATACAGAATTAGTGTATGAGAAGAGCCAGTTTAACAGGCCCTTTCTTATAAAGTAGAAACTAAAGGGAAGAATTGACCTTCCCACTCAGAAGTATAGATACATTTATTTCCAGATTTATAACATAATGAAATTCAATTTAGTATTTTCTACATTAATGCTTACAGAGAACAAGTTGTTACTATCTTTGTCTTCCTATACCTGTACCTACATAAAATTACAGTTGCACAAACAATTCACTTACCCCTAATTTAAGATACAATTAGGAGTCACGTTCTTCAATTCAAAGCTATTAAAAAGTTTTCATATATTTTTTTAAAGGGAAACTAACTTATTAAGTGAAAAGATATGTTATACATAGGTCTGTAATACAGCAAAACATTTTTCTAATTTGTGCAAACATTCTTCATCACAATTATGTATTTCATTTTCTATAATCAACACAAAAAAAGGCACAGAAACAAATTTTTAAAGTTTACAAAATTACAAAGACATAATTGAAGACTTCAGTTAATGATATAAAATGTCCTTTATATATATTATACAAAATTGTATATTAATATAAATAAATGGATATTGTGATCTTAACATCACATATAGATGGCTAAAGAAAGACTGTAAGGCAAAACCTGCTCAGTGGGTTTCTCCTCAATCAGCAGTTTAGGAACCTCCCAAGCCAGGAAGAAACTGGACCTATACCACGTAACAAGGAAGGACTTCTGTGAGCTTAATGGAGTTAGACATCTACTATACCAGATAAATGTGACTTTACTTACAATTATAAAAGCTACTTGAAAACTCATTTGCTATTTATCTGAATTAATATATAGAGATTGTTTTAGAAGAAAAAATAAAACATGGGGTTATCAAAAACAATGTCAATCCAACATCTAGAAGTACAACATAATACTGAAGAATGAAAAGGCATTTTTTCCTGATCAGGAAACTATAGCAGTATTAAGAGTCTGCAAGTAGACTATGTAAGGAGGGAAGAGAATGCTATAAACTCATTAAATTTCAATATAAGTCACCCAGGTTATACTGTTACATAACAAGCAGGTCAGCTGAACTTTTTGTGTTAGGCATATGTTCTACTGGAGGGAAAAAAAAAGCTACAACTTTCGCTACTGCCTTTTCTTGACAGTTTAGAGCAACTTAAAAAACAAAACAAAATCAGTTAATAAACTGATAAACCTTTTCCATAATCAAAAGAGGTATGTGTGGGAGAGTGTTGGAATAATTTTATTTGGTCTTAAGAAGCAGTACTTGCTACATTTTGGTTCAAATGTATTAAACAATGTACTTATACTTTGCCCGGTACCACACAGTGAATTGCATTTCAGCATCCCTGGAACACCTGCCAAAATCCCACTATTTATTTTTCTAATCTGCAAAGACTACTGCAAAGCCCTGTCACACATAGAGTCATTTTTGCATCAGTGGTGAACACAGCACAAAACATGTCACACTGTCTGATTTATTAGCATACAATCCTTGTGTTCTATGGATAGTACTGACAGTACAGAGTTCTAGGTGAATTAGAACTTCTAACATACAAGGCAGATGGAATCAAAATTATTTAAAAAGACCATACCTCTCTTACTTCTATTTTAATTCTATGGAGGTATGCTGAGTAAGCATCTTCTCCTGACACGTTTTAAGTGACGAGAAAGTACTCAGTGAATTTCAATGGTTTGCACACTAGATTTCAATGATTTGTGCTGGCCTGTCTTTTTTTTAAGGAACAAAAGAAAAGCCTAGTTTAGTGCACTTACATCAAGATCACTAAAATACAAACAACCAAACAATAAAAACACAGAACCCTGGAAAATCCAACAACCATGCAGTTTAGAATTCTTTCCCCACTGTTTACCTGTTGCACTTGCTTGTAAGATCTCTTCCGTTCTATACAATAGCTGCTGTTACCATCCAGGCTTTCAGTCTTTCATATTAAAATCTATAGTGCCTAAACACCCTAAAATGCTTCTAAATACCTGGGTTTGGAAACAATAGGCACGTGTGCAATAATAAAGTCTAAGTGAAAATGAGGTTGAAACTGAGCCAGAGGAAGCACTCCTCTGCTATTTCAAACATGTCCTTTCCAATAGCACTTAACCAGGAGAAAGAAAAAGTGTTTTCCTCAGTGTGTGCTGGAGCAGAAGTGAGTATTGCTGGCTTGGGTCAGCTGTCTTATTCCATTCATAGACTCTTCTGTTCAGTTCCGTATGGATATCTAATATAGAGAGTTTCCTGCAGCAACAGAAGTAAAAGCTTTTTATTAGACAAAGAAGAAAGACACTATTTAACAATCCACAGATGGAAGATAACTATAGGCTCAGCAAGGAGAAAGTTTCGAATTTCAGCCTTTATTGCAGACGTCATACCTTTAAAACCCAAAGCTGAATATGCATTCTGTAGATAAATTCATTACATCCCAAATCACTGTGGTGATATTGATTTTAATGAGATGATCTGTGCTTTCTTTACAAGATTTCAGGATTTGTGAAATGTACTAGATCAGCTGTAAAATGAAAATCTTTGTTGGTAAATTTATAGATGCAAGCATATTTGATTTTTGCTCAGATCTCTTTTGATAATCTCTTTGAATAGACAAATGCCTGTGATAGTTTTCATTCAACATCATAAATTGGAAAAACTTGTGGCTTCCTGAGAAGTGGGTGAATTATACCTAAATGAAGAACAAAATTCTTCCCTCTCAATTGCCTTCCTCCCCCTCCCCCCGAGTAAACTCAGACACTGGCACTTTATTTGCAAGCAAGACCATTCCTAATTTAAGAGGAAATCTTCAATTTGACAGGAAGCCAGGTGTGCACTTCATAAGCTGGAGAAGAACAATTTCAAATTCTGCCTAAAGCCCTCAACTGTATAGCACTGATATACATTACACCCAGATTCTTCCCTTTTTAATATAGAAATCCCAGTGCCATAACACACTTATTTTACCCTCTAGAATCTGAAGCTTCACTCTCACTCTAGACTGCATTCCTGTGACATTCTTCCAGGATGACGTACACTTGTACTTTATAGCATGAAGGCACTTCTCAGGACGAGAAAGGATGAAATCTAACAGGACTCTTTCTCTAAGAATTGTAAGCTGTCCTAGAAAAAAGGTTCATTTTTCCTGATTTTTATTCACCTTTTATGAGGGTTGCGGAGTAGCTCAGCCAGACAACGCAGATAATACGAGGACGGGACTGAAGATTTTTCTAGTGTAGACACATCCACCTTGCACTGACTCCAAAAGACATCTGCTACTTGGGGAATAGTGTCTTTCAAGGGCATTTTTGCATTAGAGATGATTTTCGTATCATTTCCATCTATTTCCAGACTAGTAAATTCTTGCTCATCTTCTGGCACAATGTAACTCTGAATAAAGAAGAGCTTTGGTTTTCCTCGGAGTTCAGGACATGAATCTGCCATAAAGTATTTCTTTATTTGCTCCAAAGGGAATCCAGTAGAGATGGGGTCTGTACAGAAGATGCTCTGAGCATTACCACGGCTGACCAATATGCATATGAAGCTGTCACAACTCCTGTGCGTCTTTAACCTTGCAACTTCAAGCAATGTTTCACTCATGGTGGCCATATCTAAGTGCTTGTGACAATGAACATCATAGTTTAAGCCTCTGAAAGTCTCTTCCAACACATCTGAAAAAAGAAAGATGTAATTAAGTCATAGTACCTCAAGACTCAGTCTGTCTTTAAGGGTTACAGAATTAATAATATTTCATTACAAGAAATAGGGTGTTTATTTCATCACAGTAATTAAAAGAAAAAAATCAGGAGTACTTGGTGTTGATCAAACAGTATATGGCATACATCCTATGTGTATACTGTCTTCCAACATGATTTATGCACTTCCTGACAAAGGCATTATTTTGTAGCATTCAATGTTTTCCTTATCCCACAGACTTCAGTGTGCTTTCATTTAGAACCAGTATCCCAAGTTTATAGGACCTAAAATACCAGGCAAGAGGACATTAAGAAATGCTTCACACAGAAGATTCTTGATGTGAAACAGAACATGCTGGATAGCTAGGGAAGTCCGTTTCAACTATTTAACTTTTCAAAATTACTCTAAACGTTTATTAGAGAAGTACATAATTCAGAGATTTGCTTTCACTAGTTAAAAGGGAATCTACTGCAGTCACTTATGCTCACTATTATACAAAATGGACTTAAAAGTGATAAGCTCCAGATGAAGAACTGTGACAAACCAGACAACAAAATGGCATTTTCAGAAATAAAATGCTAAACGATATCCTAAAAATTAAAACTGTAGACAGCCTATATGTATCTGTTACCTGTGTTAACTTTTGCTGCAGGAAAGCATGCTATGTTTTGAAAAACTTGGGATGCTTATTAATATAGAAGTGAAACCAGATCCATGTTGGTTAAGTTCAAATGTATTTAAGCATATGGAGAACCAGAGGACTACAGATTATAACTGTAGCATTCTACCCTTAGGAGAAGTCATATATACATTGCCCACATGCAGTATCTGATAACTGTGACAGAATGTAATAAGTACCACTTCAATATAAAATGCCTCACAGTCCCAAAAAGCTAGGCTGACCCCTGACTTCAGAAGTTTAACAATCCCTAATTAGCAAAGGCTAATTAGCAAAAGCTTATTTCAGAGGTAACCAGCAGCAAAGCAGGAGTTGCACTAGCACACTACTCCCCTCAAAAAGCACATAGTGAAAACAGATTTAATAAATTTAATCAACAGAACACAGGGTAGAAATACACTCTGCGCTATAGTGAGGTGATGAACAGGAACTACATTTGGGGTTCTGTTCCAATCCACTTTGTTTGATTAAATTTTGTACAATATTTCAAATATTCTAGTCTTGTTTGTTTGTAAGTAGAAAGGAAAATATCCCTTATTTCAGACAATAAAATATGCTCCAAAAATTCAAGGTGGAAGACATGATATTTCAAAAGATATTTTTATGCAGGAGTAACTCAATACGATTCAGAAGTTGTATACTTGATGAAGCACTTCATCCATTAGAGGGCACTAGTGCATATGCAAAATGACAGTTACAGCAACAGGAGAGCTCTTTTAATTTCCTCATCTCACTAGCATGTATGTAAACAAAGATACAAAAATTGGTAGCACCTTAGACCCCCCCCCCCCCCACGCACACACGCACACACACACACACACACACACACAGTTTCATGATTAAAAATAATAAACCCAAACTGTTGGAGATGATACTGTTGCTTAAAAATGAATCAGAACTTACACATGAAAATTTTGAGATACAGCTTCTTCACTTTGAGGCAAGATAAAACGAGATTACACACAGCAACCTAGATCAGCAATAATTCCCCAACAAACCACCAGTGACTTTTAAAGAGTTTCCTTTTCTACATAAAAAATTACCCTTCTCTTCCTTCGTTTACAACACAAGGACAAAACCTGACTTCCAAATGGAAATGAAAAAGTCAAGAGCAGACAATGACTGCTTGAATAACAAAAGCAACTGTAGTTTGAACTTTATCACCATCTGATGAATTTACATTGTTTGTACCAAGCATTTTTAATCATTGTGATACTGGATCTTACAGCATTTACCATTGGTTCTGCTTCCTCATATTAAATCTTGGGATAGCTGCAGACTCAGATGTGTGCCACAGATGTAATTCCTAACTTCCTCCTGGTCTTTTTCTCTCTTTGGTATCTTCAGACTTCAGAATAGCGCAGCATGAGAACTCTCAAGTAGTCAACACATTTCTAAAACATTCCCAGAAATAATGTTGTATGCCCTGCACCTGTACTGAACAGTAATCTACATCAGTGCAAGTCTTGCTTTCTATCATGTTAAAATGCTTGTTTTAATGCTGGTAACTTTAGAAATCTGAGACAAAAACATGGTTTAATTCCTTCTGTGTGCTATACAGATGAATGGAGACAGAGGTACACTAAGACTTGCTTTGGGTATTTTTGGCACAACAGCAGAAAATCCACGATTTGCAGGTAAACCTGCTGAAAACATAATCCATTTTTATCCTTTTAAATCAGCAGGATTTTCTTATTCATATTTATATTTCCTGCTCTTGTGCAAATACTGAATTGCTTACATGAGCACAAGAACAGCACATTGTAAATTTTGTGCATATATTTGTATTTCATTGTAATTATCATATCAAGGGAGTCTACACTGCCAGTAAAAAAGATCTGTGCCTTCAAATGATGAGTAGATCTAAATTTATGCACCCCTGATTGTGAACAGACATAGTAGTTCCTTCTTTATTACTGGTTTTCTGAAGCATATGTGCCTTCCAGATAAATAGTAAGTTTCCTGCATCAAAAAGTCTGTTAGTTCAATAAAGCTACTGTAAAAGAAAGAAGAAAGGAGAAATGAAGAAGTAGGCCTCCTCACAGAGAAAGACTTTCTTATTTGTTTATTTAAAGTCTCAAAAGCCCTCGCCCTGACCCTGTCTTCACATCTTGGCAGGCTTTGTTTCCTTGGGGCAAAGCTGGCATAACGCTTTTTAAGGGTAGAAATGATGTACATTAGATTGAAGACCTTAGTTTCTATACACAGTAATTGCATTCTTGGGGGCTTTTCTTTTTTTAAAATTTATTTAATTTTGCTACAAAAGTAGTTCATAAGCTTTCTGCCTATCCCAGCAAAACAGATTCTAAAGGATGTTTTCCAGCTGCATGTGAGTTCAGTGTTTTCCCTTGTCCTGCCACAACTGGCAGGATCCTGAATTAGTTTTAGTTTCTTGTACTCAAGTGGCAAACTGTATTGTTTTATATCATTTACCTAAAATATTATCAAGCAGAAAGCAAGGTTTTACTTTCTGTGTCTGTGCATTGCACCCACTTCTCTTCACTAACTGCATCAATAATCGCAGTTGATCTGTCTGCTAACGGCCCTTATACGAAAGAAAAAAGCTATCTCACTGATCTTCTCCTATATCTCCTAGCCTAATAAAAATTGGCTGCAAGCATCCTATTTTAATTTTAGCCTCATGTGTTCCAATGATTTTTTTTGGGGGGTGGTAGGAAGGGTGGGATATTTTTTTGCAGGTTTGTTTTTTTGCTTATGTAAAGATCGTATTTTTGGATTCTTATTTTTGATGAGGAGATCAGAAAAATTCACATTTTAACCACAGTACTGGTTACTTTGAATTCTGGATGTATTTTTTTCTTTTATTATGAGTTTCAGTTAAACTGAGTAACATGCAACTTGGACTAGAAGTGTTATTAACAAAGGACCATTTACTTTCACCTATTCAAAAATCAGTAGTGTCCAATATTACTACACTTCCAGTCTGCAACAGACTCATTTTTATGGAATGGTGGCAGATGTTTTCTTTACCATCTCTGCCAATAACCTACTGTGAATCTGTAGCAGTACTCTGTTGGTCTCTCTGGATGTAACTTCCTTCCCCCTGACATCAGTCTATCCCCTTTTAAGTTCTTTTACTCAGAGAGCCTCAGGTTGGGCCTCCCAATTTCTTTCTTTAGACAGCTAACTGTAATTGACAGAAAAGCTGACAAAGACAACATGACTCTAGTTTGGTTGGAAAATAGGCATCATATTCTTTATGTTCTAATTACCTGAAAAAAAAAAACAAACAAGAAAAGGAACTTGAATTTCCAGAGACTTACCCGTGTCATTACCAATACAGTCTATAATCAGGCATACTCCTAAAGGCTGACTTTGCATTCTGTACACCTGAGGAAAGCGAAAGATAAATACCAATTTGTTATGTCATTCTCTTATCTTATAGACTTGATTCTTTTGTCCAATTTAATCACTTTAGACCTTTCAATCGTATTCTGTTGCTTTTCCATTGAGCAACTAGTAGAAGCATATCTACTGGAATTCAATGTTTTTACCTATGTAACAAAACTTCAGGAGACATGGATTCATGATTTTTTTCCTTATTTCCTGTATGGCCTTACTTTTCATCTTTTGTTTTTCCATCTTATTACATTAACTATCCATAAACTAAGACTGGACCAGGAATGGGACAAGGAAGTTTGAGAGTGGAGATGGGGTAGAGAAGCTTTTTAAAGACCTGACCTATGAGTGCAATGATCCTATGTTATTTTCCTGAAGCGTTACTGCTAACATGATGTTGGGAACTTTAAGATTCACACTGTCAACATAACGTAAGTAGATAACTTCTGTGATTTGTACGGATACAGCAGACACTGCTTATCAAGACAACATTCATTTCCTCATTTAGTACAACAGTGTAAAGCCCCTTCATTCAATTATCTGCAATGACTCTGCACAATCCCCTTCTCCTTTAAAGAGCTAAGGATCAATTTGCTATAGGCAATTCCCTATACATTTAATTTACATTAAAACTGCATAGAGCAATTCACAGAATCTATTTATTGCTAGGGAAACTATGAATGTACATATAGTTCTTGTTGCATGCAGTTAAAGGAAATGTTAAAACAAAACCTAAGGAAAATTAAGGCAAATATCTGCTGTGTTTTTTGTTTGTTTGTTTTAAAACTTACATGCAAACACGCATCATAAGAGCTAAAGCACTTACCTTATGTGATGCTGGTCCTGATTCTTGAATAGACATATGGACTGGTTCTTCTGTGGTTAAAACATACAGAAGTAATCTCAGCATGTAGGTATTGATGCTATTTCTTTGACAGCAACACAGATAAAAAAGAACCTATATAGTTTGGTCACGTTCTCTCTCACCTAGTCCTCCTAGTTCTTATGTATATTACTGAAGTAGAAAATAACAAAAATGCTCACACTAAAATGTTATTTGGATTGCACTCTACATTACTTATGATTAGAAAAGGAGAACAGTACAACAATAAGCAATAAAAACAATTTCTCCCCTACTTTGAGAGAATTCAGTCAACTAGTGTCTTTAAAACTATTTGTTTTAAACTGTTTGTTGAGAGCTCCCAAAAAGAATACAGCACACACAGTGAGAACCTGTTACTTGTTGGAAAACTTCCTAGATGGCCTGGTGGAGGATCCACAATTAAATTGATGCAAAAACTTCTAGTCAAGACCTAAAGGGAATAGATGCACTACACAGCTCTCCAGAGCTGGATAGTCAACCTCTTCCACTATTTTATTAACCTTTATTCTACTTAAAAGTTGTCTAAGTGAAAGGCACCAGCAATTCCAGGAAAGTTTTAGCATCTGGCGATACAAGCCAAACAAATAACAAAACAAGGCTCAGTTTTCAAAGGTACCAAATACTCTCTGCTCCTGGTGACATTAGGTGTCTTAGCCATAAACACAGCCATCAAAATATTGTTTTTTCAATAAATGAAATTCATCGTACGGCTCTAAACCAGCTAATCTTTAGACAGCAAATATTAGATAAAATTTTCTTACCTTGAAAGAAGATTACTCCATTTTGTGATTTTTCTTTGTTCACATTCTGAAACTAAAATGAAGAAAAGTCTATTTTCCCTTTCTCTTTCAATGCTAGTAATCATGCTTTCAAAATACCATGTGATAATATTTCTTTTCCTCAACAAAAGTATTACATCTTTTGGATTCAAACTTACCCAACTACTTAGAATTTTAAAGCAATAATTAAAAAAAAAAAAAAAAGAGAAAAATTCTTTCCTCCCCAAAAAATAATCAGTTTTCCAAGAACAGCAAAGGAAAGCTTATTTCCTATGGTAGTAAAAGTCCCTCTAAAGATACCAGTTTTGTTAGCTATATAAAGGTAAGTAGAAACTTTCATAAAATTCAAAAGGAAGTTAAAACAATATTATCACAATAAGGAAAGTCTTTCCCCTTAGTAGTTTGGAAAACAAACCTGTTACTTTGTAAGAGCTAACTGGATCAATGGTGTTCTGTATGTAAGTTTGATAGATATTTATTAAATACATATTAGAAAACATCTCTATGCAAGATTAAAGATTTCAAGAAAGGTCATTATTATTACAACATCAGTCCTAAGCCAAACATAAACAATGTTGCACACAATAGGGTTTGACTTGAAGTAACTGAGTGGGTGACTTTGACATATTGAGAGACTCTGGTTAAAATCAGATTAAAATGAAAGCAAAGAAAACAGCTAAAGCAAGCCACAACTTTTTGCTTCTAAAGCTTAAAAGCTATTGTCCCTGTGTTCTGCAAAGTCCACAAATATGATAAGAAGACTGTTTTGCATAAAACAGTCAAAACAAAACCTTTCACTCCCCATATTAGTAGAAAAAAAACTTTTAAGAGAAAGGATTTTGTATTCTTCATTAATAAGAAAAAAATATACATATAAAAATCACAGGAGCTACTGCAAGGTGACCTGACAGTCAGAAAATTTCTATCAGGCCTTAGACATAGTACATAACAGAAACACTAAATATAACCCAAACAGTATTCTTGTTACTAGCCATTTCTCACTCCTCAGGCTTTGAAAGATGAATCCTCTTTCTTGTAATATTCAGATATAAAGGATCTGTCTGAGTTACCATATACTTACCCCTGAATTGTAAGGAGGATCAATCAGACTGAGATTAGGGAGAGATGCCTGAAGGGCATTTACATATACAGGCTGAGAATGAACGGAGGACATGAAAGCTGAAAATTGAACAGAAACACACAGAGAAATACACTATGATATAGGACCTGCTTGAAAAGACCAATTCCTTGGAGCATGCAAATCCTCTGACTTGTAACTCTGTCTTTAGTAAGACTGCATCTAACCCTTACTACCAACATGAAGCAGTGCAAAAGTATTTTACCTTCTTGCTTATACTTCTCAATCTTCTTAATCAGGTCTATCCTGTGAATATTTCGGAAACAGTTTTCTATCAAATCCAGTTGATTTGGAGCCACCAAATTCAGTTTCTCCAGTTCAATAACTAGACGTAGAAAACTCTAACAACAACAGAAAACCAAATTGTTACCATAGAATATCCTGGGTTCCTGAGTCCAATTTCTGTCTCCACATGAAACCACTCAAAAAAACCCAACCCAAACCATATTTCTGACAGCGCTGTCCAAACACTTCCTGAACTCTGGCAGCTGTTGCCGTGACCACTGCCCTGGGGAGTGTGTTCCAGTGCCCATCCACCCTCCAGTGAACAACTTTCTCCTAACACACAGTCTGAACCTTCATTAACACAGCTTCATTATGTTCTCTCAAGATCTAATACATATCAGTCATTTGTTCTTTATCACTAAAAAATAGATTCAAAATAGCATGTTCAGGTTGTAAAGGTTGTATTTTCAGGAACTAAGCATGTTATTGCTGAAACACTAAGAGATTACCTGGAAAATATTAGAGATCTTAGCATTATTATTATTATTGTGTGACAGACTTAAAAACAATTTGTAAGTTTTGAGGAAACAGCCTTGCATTTCATAGTTACTACATAGCCAGTCACATGAAATATCATTCTATATGCCACAAAGAGTAGATAAGAAAAGCTTTAGCAAATTCGCAGGATTTCTCCCCTCCTTTGGTTAAGATTAAAAATTCAGAAGAAGCCTTCAGTGTTTTGTGTGCAGTGGCCAAGCTTTTTGAGTCCTCACTTTCTCTGGCACTTGGAACAAATATTCAGAATGCAAATATACAAAGAATGACATTACTAAGAAAACCCTATGCTTTTGCAATTGGAAGAGCACAAACATAAAAAGTGATCTTGTACATCAAGACATGTTTAATACTATCAATGGTTTGAGATCCTGCAGATATGAATTTTCAGATCAGCAACACTGAAGAGAGATTTTGCTTTGTGTCTTCTGCCTGTGAGATTCATACTAACCCTGTTCACTATAGAGAGAATTCTGAATAGTTTCTATCTATTTCTTTAGCTTGTTTTCTTGCATTAAAAACAAGAACATCAAACAAATAATGAAATACAAGCCACTTCTCCTGTCACACTTGACTTCTCCATACTCCTGCCTTGCCTCTGCCATTATGGTACAACCTCTTCTGCTTCTAGCCACCTCCATTCTTACTTTAATCTCTTTGCTCTTGAGGAAAAGACGAGAAAAAAGGTATTACCTTATCTTTTGCCATTTTCATTCGAGGAGCAAAATCTCTGAGTAGAAAAACAAGAGAACTCACTTCTTCTTTTTCCAGATTCTCACTAATCTCCACCATTAGTACTCTGAAATAAAATTGAGACATTTCTAAAGGACTGTTTTTTAGCAGGATCCTACCCTTGTTCAACTACCCAATCTTTCCCACATTCCAGTCTTCACATAATATTCCCAGTTCAATAACACTGAAAAACAACAACAACAAACACAACTACTCTGCTCCAATATCCAATTACAAAATACCTCATCATGTTTGTCAGCACCAGTATTACTTCAGACTGACTGCTGGAGAAATAGTCTCCTTAATATTTCAGTAGAGATTAAGAGAAAGAATACAAGACAGTATAACACACCTTTGACTTTTAACCTAATAGTGATAGGGTTTTTATTTCAGTGAGATGTCAGCACAGGAAAATCTTCCTTATGATTGTATGTATTTATTTCTGAAATCCCTAAGGGAAGATCATTCTATTCTGTTAATTTAAGCTTCTTAAAGCTAAAGAAAAGAGAGCAGTAAGGGAAAGGTCACCCGAGAAAAGCTATGATGAGGCTATGTGCCCAAAGCAAGCTAGAAAAGACAATATATCTAATTAATGACACTACCATAAAGCATCATTTCTATCTGCTAATATTGAACTACACAATCATCACAGTTTTCATAAATTAAGATAAACAAACTTTTTAAAGATAGATGCTTCCAATGCCCTTCCAATCAAGAAGTTATTGAGGTTTATTTTAGGGATTAAACTTGACAATCTTTTCACTATATGAACTAAGGTGTTCATATAAGAACATCTCACCTGATGTTCTTTTCTGCTTTTCTTTCACTTTCAAGACAAATTAAACAAACAATTTAAAAATTAAACAAACACGTATTTTGAAGAAAAAACAGCAGATTTTTGAAATAGATACCTGTAATCAGGGACAAGTCTGGGATTCCTGCTAAGGTTAGCTTCCACTGTTGTCTTCTCAGTCTTCATGATCCTCCTCAACAAATCAAACCTCTTAACTCTGTATAACAGCTCAGACAAACCAAGAAGAGATAGTTTATCCCTTTCATTCAAAGCCAGCAAAAGCTCTCTAAGGCCAGCAGTAGCCAAGTCAGGGGCAAGGTCTCGGCACAGGAAAATCATCATCTCATCTTCTTCTTTATCCAACTCTTCTTCAATCCGGTGAATAAGGACAGCTGGTACTTGGCACTTGGTCATCACTTTCTCACTGTCCCTTTAAAATTGCCAGCCTTCCTTCTTTTAAACAGGAGGCCAACATGACATGAAGTCTGTATCTGCTACAGCACGTCTCTGGCCTTCAGTTGTAACTATATGCATTTTGACGTAAGGAATTCTGTGGAAGAGGAATAAAGAGTTCTAAATCCACTGCACAAGATCACAGTTAACTCTCCTATTTGTCATACCTCTCTTATAACTAAAATGCCAACTTAGTTTACATGGACCTCCTGTTCTGAAGGGGTTCTCCCAGATGTTCATTACAGAACAAGAAGTATTTGGTAGGTCATACTGATCAGAAAAAAAATGGAAGTTCTTTTGAAGTAAAATTCCATAGGAAGTGAAACAAGAGTCATCAGCTCGCTGATAAGAAGTCTGTATTTCAAGGGTTTCTGATAATAAGAGATTAAGCTCCACTGCAACTGAAGTCTAAAGCCCTGATCTCTTTCCAACAACCCACCACTCAGCCTCCTGCCCCAATGTCTCAAGGCATTTTAAAGGAAGCATTTTGAGAGTTAAGAGGTAGTGTAACCACACACCGTAGACAAAACAATAAAAACAACAACAAACTAAATATAGAAACACTTACCAGGTATCCATTTCAAAGTTAAAAAAAAACAAAATAACATAATATTTTTACATATTAGTTACCTTCAAATTCAGGAATGTGTAGATTGCCTTATTTATTAGTACCACTTTAAGTGACTCCACTGTGAATGAGTTACCAGGGTTTGAAGGGTTCCTCCCCCACACTCTCCATGCTCAATAAGGTCAAAGAACCACTCAAAAGAAAAAATTCCAACCTTCAGTAGGCCAACTAATTAACTCTGAAGGCACAGATAAGCCACAGACCACCTCTTTCATCACATGATACCCATGCTGAAAATTGAAAGAAGAATTCAAAACTAGAAAGAAAAAAAAAAACCCTCATGATTAACAAAGTAGCTATGATCAATTTCCGTTGCCACTATGGAAATTCTGTCCCTCTCTGATCCCCATTACGTACACTGAGAAAGATGAAATGAGCAATCTGAAGATAAATCTTAGCCCTTACAAGCAGTTCAGTTAATACACTGCACATGGTTTTGTGTAAACCACACTGTAAAACAAGACCCAATAGAGCATCAAAGACTAATATGTAGTAAGACTGTAAGACCAGGGTAACGTTTTTTTTTTAAATCAGTTTCAGCCCTGAAAGTCATATTCAACAACACATACTATGTCTGTGCATTAAGCAGCTAAGGAGAACTCATCTAAAAGCTTTTTTTTAATCAATTATCATTTCAGAGCTGTTTAAATGAAAAAATAATTCTATACACTTAACTGACTTTACAGAGAGAATGTGTAAGAGTTGGATCAGAGTAAACCATAGGCTAAGTTCTACTACTCACAAAAGGAGCAAATCAAATTCAAGTTCCTACAGCAAAGTCTCTTTATCTACAGCTACCCTTGTGAACCATATTTTCTATGGAGTCAAAGATTACAGTGGATTTTTCCTCCACTTTATGACAACCACAATAGCAGGAAAAGACATCACTATTTAAAGAATAAAAAAAGCAAAAAAAAGCAAAAAAGAATCATCTTTCTGGTAACATGACTGAACCACTAGGGGATTTTAACACAAGCAGCTGCTATGACCCCAAGGTGCCACCTTCAGAAGCAAGACAGTAGTTTCTGTAAAATATCATAAATTCACCACATTAGAAGACCCAAGTATTACTTAGTTTAAAAACTCCTACACTACTATACCACCATGCAAATGAAACCAAATGTATTTGCAATACTCAAAATGTCATCAAGGCCACTTAAGGTCATTTTCAGTAGCTCAGAGTATTCAAAAGCACCTGACAGTAACAAGGCTGTGGATAACCTTTGCTTATCAGCCTCCTAAGCAGTCAGCTCTACATGTACCACATGCTACGTGCGTTCAACACGTACTTCTAAACACACAGAGCAGATGCATGATTATGGTACTCCTGCTACAGCGCAAACTAGAAAAAAGCATCACATCCTCAGACACATCCCCTGTTCTTCAGAACCCAAAAGAGACAGGCACAGCGTTCTTCACATCACATCATTTAGGAACAAGCTGAAAAGTAATTAAAGTGTTTCCAACAAAAATGAACTGTGAAAACAAAATGAGTGTACTTTTGAACATGCTGTTTAATACAACGATCTGCTTGGTATAACTGGAGAAGCACAGCTGTAGTGGAAATGCTAAATCATGGCCTGAAGCAGTGATTGAGCACCTGGTGGAAGGCAGGGCCAACCCAGGGGAGCTCAGGTGCACTCAGTGCAATGCAATAGAATGCACCTGAGTGACTGGAAGGGGCGGAGCCAGGATCCGTAAGCAGGAATTCCACTCCCATGAACTGTAATCTGTATTGTGCAGTGTTCTATCAGGGGAAAAGCATTTTTGCTGTTAACTTCTGATTTTCAAACTAGCATCAAGTATTATTTGTGAGATGTCCCACAGAAAAACAAACTTTTTTGTGAGATAGAATTTATTCCAGAGGGGGGAGGCAGAAAATGCTCCCATAGGAAAGCACCCCCCAAGTACTTACAGCCAGGATTTTCAAAAGCACTTGAGGAAGTGAAATTTATGACTCCCTCCTTGAGGGTTCTCAGTGGGCAACGACTAAGAGCAACATGAAGATCTTCAGTATCTGAAACAGCATTTTTATCTTTACATCCAAAAACATGAGTTGAGAAAAACACAGTATATCTTCTCAACACAGAAAACAAAAATTCATAGAGTTAAAACTGCCCCAGCAGGTTGTGTGCTCTTGTGCACATGTGATTCGCCAATATTGCCACAACAAAATACTGAACATTTTTCTGTTCAGTGCAATGTTGAATAAGTAAATATTTCAGTGCAAAGCTTCTGGAACAGGAAGACGGTTAATTGTTTCAAATAGCTCAAGTCTGACATCACCACCGACACTGAAAGGTCACATTAGGGGTGGTAAATGAAAGACAGTGGCCTACACAGAGCACAGAAATAATTTTCCTTCTTCCTGTTAAAAGAGCTAGGAAACCCCCTGGCAGAGAAGGGAAAACAAGACATGGGAGGACAGTTTTCTGTAAGTCTGGCTATTTTAGTTCACTATCACTCCAAATTTTCTCAGAAAAGGGCTATTCTGATACTTGTATTATCTCCAGGAATAAAACCATCAATTCTAGGACTCATCAGTGCTCTTGTCCCCCAGAAAGGCTGACAGAAAAACCTCAAGGAGGTTAAGATCAGAGTTCACCTGAATACTAGTTTCTGGTCTTCATTAACTTTCGAGCTTCCCTGAACAAAACGTAAGATTGTAAAGCTGAGTTGACACCTACTAGTTAATTTCTTACCTACTGCATGGGAAACTCTATTTGCCTAAGCCTAGGCTGACCTGTGACTGTGCCAACAAGGTCCAGGAGATTTTTATTTTTTAGAATAAACATCTGAGAGTATAAGCAAATATATTTACTCCTTAAAGCACAAGTCATTTCCATTTCACATCAGAGAAGCAGACAGAAACCCACCACTACGTTAATGTTTATCTGGTGCTAATAAACTTAATCATACTCCTGTTTTTGAGCTTTTTTACACTATGAACAGTCCATACAGCACAGAATCAAAATCAAGGACACCTGTTTTTATGTGGCAAGTAACAGCATACTAAAAGTTCACACACAAGGACACGCAAGGCTATCGTAACTCCCTGTCAGCATTAACAAACGGAGTCTGTACAAGGTTCAAACAATTTTACTCTTTGATATTTAACACCATGCTGAAACCTTTGCTCCCATGACTGCAACGCAGACATTGTGCAACATTCAAACGTGGTGTGATTAGCAAGGCAAATAGCATGCTGAACTAATCAGGATACGGTTGTATCTCAAGCCTCGTGTTAAGAAAGCCTTTCAAAAGAGATGAGGAAACATTTCACACTCTAAACTAGGTCTAAGCAAGCCTGTCATTTCAGACAGCATTTGTTTCTTTAACATTTCATAACTGTCTCTGCGACAGCAAAAACAGGATATAACATCAGTGCCGTAGTTATTTGGAGGGTGCTCTGTTTCCTTCACACGATGAGCTCACGCGGAAGCCCCCGCATTTCAAATCTGCGATCTGACTTTGTTCAGCGTTAAGAACTACTCCGCGTGCTTCCCGGCTTCCAAATTTCCCCGTAAAAGAACGAGCAGGGAAAACAGAAGTCTCAGAAAGGGCCTTTCACGCTTCCTGTTCCTCTGCCAGGCTCGAGTAACTTTCCACGCACATTACCAGCGACCACACGAACTGCCATTTAAAGATGGCAAGAACCTCGGTCTTCCTCAGCAAAACAAGTAAAGCTGCTTTTACTCCAGGGAGTTTACGTAGAGTTCCACTCCGCTTTCTTACTAGTCCCTTTAAATCACGCACGGGAAAGCCAAGCGAGAGGACTCTCCAAACCTCCAAGGCAAACCCTGCCACAGCAGGCAACGTCGCGTCTCACTTCTCCCCGGGAGCGCGGGCAGCCGCGCACCCACATCCGGCTCGGCCCCGCTCCCGGAGCGCGCAGGGCGTGCGGAAAGCAGGGCGCGGGGAAAGGAAGAGCAGGGAGCGTAACGCACCCGAGCGCGCCGGGAACGTCTCGTCTACGGCAGCGTGGCCGGGTCCGGCACGGGAACGGGCGAGGCTTCGAGCAGGGCGGCGAGGGACGCCCTTCTGCGTTTCAGAGCATGACTGAAATGCTTTTCCCTCATACTTCCCAAGGCTACTGGAGACCTCAGCCGCCCCTGCGCGTGGGTAGCAGCAGTCGCCGTGCGAGGTCGAGATCCCTCTCGCTGAGGGACGAGGGCGGTGCTCTTGGTTGCCTTACCCTCCGTTACTCGCTGCCGCGCCGCGTTCGTCAGCCCTTACGGTTTGTCGTGACTCCGGTATCGGGTATTTCGGAGCGAGGCGAGGCAAGGACTACGCTTCTGGTTCCGTCATCTCCTTCAGGACAGCGAACCGAGCCGCGCAAACCGCTCACCCGGCCCACCAAGATGGCGGCGCGGCGATTGGAAAGGACGCGGCGCCTCCCGCCGGCCGCCGCGCGCGGAATGGCTCCCGGCGCCCTGTGAGTCTCCGGGGGTGGCGGTCCGCCTTCGTGGTGCTTCGACCGTGAGGCTGGCAGGTAGGGCTGCGCTCTCAGGGAAGCTTAGCGTTATGATGAAGACTTTTATTTCGTATCTATTACAGGAGTTGTCTGCGTATGATATTTTTGTATTCCACAATATTGACAAAATATGTTAGTCGTAAATTAAGGCGGCAGCTAAGGGCTGAGGCTGAAATGCTGCCTGGCTATTACATCCCTGAATGATCCCACGGTGATGCATAAATTCAGCAATTTTACTGATGCTACTCCAGCGTGACAGCTCACATGCCTAATATGCTTATGTAAAATCGTGGTCGTCTATGAAAAACTCTTGATAAACCAAATGATCCCTTAAGAAAAGGTACTGAAGAACACGTTAGTTTGTATCTTTGTATTCTATAACCTTTTTGCCCAGTTAAACAAAGCAGCACACCGATGTTATGCATTCTGAAAATGTGCTTACCGTAACTTGTAAACGTGCTTCCATCTGCTAGTCACAGGAAAAGAAAAACGTATCTCTTCAGCTGCTGTAAATCACAGAGTAGAATCAATTGAGTTGGAAGGGACCTTTAAAGGTTAATTTGTTTGTAATAGTCGGTGAAGCGGCAGGACTGATATTTTAAAAGACTTGTCCCGCAGGAATTTGCAGCAACCTCACTTCAGACTCTGAAGCATTCAACATAGAACAGAGACCAATAAAATGTGAACCTGTAGAATTGTACGAAAACAAGCTTTACCAACAAGAAACTAAAACCAAGAGCAGAGTTTCCAGAAGCATTATGCAATGTGGCAGGGAGTTGGTGGAAAGCCGTGTCAGCACACGCAGCAAGTATGAGAACAGCTGACATGAGAAATGTGCATCCAGAGCTAAGATTTACCGATAATGTGTAATGTTGGCTCTTAATAGCTAACTAAATTTTAGATTGTTGTTCAGAAGAAATCTTAACAGTTTAGTCTTAGATCCACATAGAGGGGGAGAAAAGTATTAGCTTTTGCAAACGTGTATCCTTTCTGGGGTACCTAAAGGACAGCAAGGTGCAGTGGACTTCACACAGTATGTTCTTGATTTGCTTTTTCATAGACTGATTGAACTACGTAGAGATGTTTCAAAAAGACTTTAGACAAAAAAGAAGTTCAGTAAAGCTATTGTGTGCCCTATGAACAATGTTATACAGAGATGTAAAGCTCCAATGAACACTACAGCTGCTCTCTCAAATCAACAGATGCTTAATGGCTCTAAAAATAATGCCCCATTGTAATTTCACTTAAAAATGTTGTGTAAATATATATTTTAAGCCATTTCGTATTTTTATTTTAATAAACCTGCACGTGTGACATGGCTACCTCAAGAAACTTTTAACTGTATTCACAGTGGATGTGCACTATATAATTATCTACTGGCCTGTAGCATCAGTTTTGCTTTACTTTTGTTTTAGTGATAGTTACCCTATTGTCTGAATTGAAAACTTAGATAGTATAACTTCCTTTTCTTTCCTTACTGACGGCATAACAAAGATTTAAAATAGGATATCCAGACAATACTAATTCCTAGCTCTACAAAGGAGACATTGCCAAAAGCCCCCCCCCCCCCCTTTTTTTTTTTAAACTGTTTCCTCACCCCAGGCATCCAAAAAGCACTCTAGGAGGAACAGGGCAAATAAAAATAATATTTAAAAAAAATAGTATAAGAAAGCTGTATTAATGCAAAATTATAACTGGAATTGTATACCAGAAAAGAACTGATCTCAATTTTCAGTTTCTTTTATTTACACTCAAGTGTATTGGAGGTCATACTAAGATAAGGTACAGCTATTGCTGAGTGAAATGTATTCTACTTGCTTACTAAATGTGGTAGAAACATGAGTTTTAATTTCTGGATGTTACGAAGAACAGATCATTTTGATGCATAGTATCTGTAAGTTAGTGTCTTCAGTATAATTAAGCACAAGGTTTGGTACTTTCACACACTTCTAGGCAGTTTGGATACTTTTTAAAGCTTTAAGGTAGCATTTTTTCTTACTGAGAGACAAAAGTAGGTAAGTTATACATTTAAAAAATAACAAATAATGCAAGATCCCTTACCAGCAAATAATGGCTATTAAATCTGTAAGGAGTAAAATAGAATTTTTTGCTCAAAAGCATCTCACTTTCTCAATTTCATTCAGCAGGTTGTTGGCAGGACTTGAAAGAGCTGGGCTGACTGTTTTCCTTTAAAAGATGGTACAGCAAGCCCAAGAGTATATATAATCCTTGTCTTCCTTCCCTAGACTGAAGTCAGGGAAATGGCTCTGGCTTCTCTTCTTGATCCTTTTACAAAAGTGTAATAAAATCAAAGCAACACACTTTTACCTGTGATAGACTTTAATATGCACACTGTAAGTACAGTGGGCAGCAGGCTTTTGTACATTTTAGTATTGAAAAGTACTATCATATTTGATCTTCAGTGATGTCCTCCATTCTTCTTTGGGGGAAACAGGGCATACTCAATGCCAAGAGCAACCACGAAAGCTGCAAATCCCCACTTGAGTCCCCTGGTAAAGACTTCTGTTAAGGTGGCAGGTTTCGCATAGCCACCCATATACCTCCAAGCTTCATTACTGAAAGGAAAATAAAACCAAAAGAATAAAACAGGATCAGTGGAGCCAGTGTGATAAAGGTTGGCAAAAGTTCTTTGGAGAAACATTGAGGTTATTTCTTGATATGCACTGAGATGGTAACATTTCTATCATGTAGGCATTCAAGTAACTGTAGCAGCTCTTAAGTCTTTATACAGGTACAGTTTACAGGAGATACAAGTAACACTAAGGTAGTACCACACTCACTTCCCTAAACTACATACACATTTCTTACAACTTCTGATTTTACTCTGAAACCAAGATTGAAGAGTACTTGAGCGAAATTTATATAGTTCATAATGGGGAGAAAAAAAAACTATGTTAAGACAACATATCAATACTACTTTTGAAGCTCCTGTACTTACCGAGCCCATGGATCCCTGAGACCCCGTTTGGCCAACCTCCTTTGGACCTCCTCAAGTGGAGTACCCTCTATCTTCCACTGCCTGTAGTCAGGGAGTTCTGTTTTGCCATGGCCATGTCCACCTCCATGCCCCATACCTACAACCAAAGATGGATTTCAGTTCTAAGGGAGCATCAGCTTATCTTCCAAACACTCAGAAGTACCAATATCCTGTACAGGAAAAGCAAGGTGGTAACAAAAAGTACTCCAAAACAGTAACACCGCACACAAAGCATTCTTCTGCTTTATGAACAGTGCACCTTTGAAAAAAGTACTAGGAGACTTTATACTGCATTTCAGAAGCTGGTGATAAAGAAGCAAACTGTGCTAGATTTTATTAATTATTTTCCCATATAGAACAACAGTTGGTATTTGGTCTGAAATCACACATACTTTAATGTGCTGTATGTCTAAAGGCAAGAGTCTCCACATAAAACTATTTCCAAAGAAATAATATTATCTCATCTATGGAAAGAAAAAAAGAAATTGATTTTTTGCTAATAAAAAAGACCATTAACACAGACCTTGAAATACATACTATTACCATAAAACAAACACTGTGCAGGAACAGAAGAATCTGCCTTATTGAACAACAGAAAATCACACAACCCAGGAAACTAAAAGAATAATTCACCCAGGTTTGATATCACAGTGTTACATAAATATCTCTGATTAATAGTTTAAATACTCCACACTGTAGTTTTTTTTTTTTTTTTTAATATGCCAACTAAGAAACCATGTTGCAGGTTTTTCCTTATACTAAGTCAGAAAAATATCCCTAATTGCATATTTAGAATTTAAAAATAGTGATGTAGATTGAGAAGGAGAGACAACGTCACAACTATAAGTGGCTATATAGAATGTAAAAAAAAAAAAAAGTAATCTCAAGTTAGTGACCTATGTACACCTTATAGAATACTATTATGCTTAAACCAACACCTTCAAATAACTGGAATTGAAAGGTGTGAAAACCTGTGAATTACTCAATTTAACTGAATCTACATTTACTCTCCACAGTTTACTGTCAAATTAAAAATAATAATAATAATAAAATAAAAGAGGAAGATCTAACTGTAAATATAAAAGAATAGGGCATTATATTGGATGTTAAAATTCTTATGGAATGGTAGTTTATTAAAAACATTAATGCACATACAAAAATATTAAAAATGGGCAAAATTATTAGCTCTAAAGCATCCATAATAGCACACTGAACACTTCATAGATTAGCATTATCATATCATTGACTCATAAAATTGTAATACACACATCCAGCAGAAGGATAATCAGCTAAACTACTCTCTGACAAAGCAATCTTGTTTCCTTGTACAAGGCAAATAAGCTGGAATCTTTAAGTTAAAAAACACACTTCTTCAAGCATTACCTTCATTTATGCTGTAAGAAAATGGATCATGTTCATTAAACAGTAGGCAAGCCCTCTTTTTTGTTTGTTTGTTTTGATAATTGCCTAAAGAGCTTTTATTTCTCACTGTCACTAAGAATGTTTTAAAACATAAGTTCTAAAAATTTCAGGATACACTAAATGTAAAGTCCTTATAATTATTCTACTGGATGCAGGTACTACTACATTTGGAATTAACTGTGTTAAACATTAAGAGGTTTTAGGGTTATAGAATCACCAAGGCTGGAAAAGTCCTCTAAGACCATCCAGTCCAGCCATCCACTTATCTCCAATATTGCCCACTAAACCACGTCCCTCATTACAACATCTGAACGTATCTTCAACACCTCCAGGGTCGGTGACTCCACCACCTCCCTGGGCAGCCCATTGCAGTGCCTGATTGCTCTCTCAAAGAAGTATTTCCTAATCCCCAACCTAAATCTCCCCTGGCACAACTGAAGGCTGCTTCCTCTAGTCCTACCAGTAGTTACATGGGAGAAGAGGCTGACCCCCACCTCAGCACAACCTCTCTTCAGGCAGCTGTAGGGAGCGCTAAGGTCTCCCCTGAGCCTCTTATCCAGACTCTTCTCCAGGGCTGCCTCTGAAAAAAACAACTCTGTACAACACTACAGCCACTGTTTGTTTTGCAGATTCTAGCGTAATTACAATTTTATTCAGTGACTGCTTTAAAGTCGTTATTTCCACAATGTACTGAGACTTCTTTCAACATGAGTTTCCCATGTAGGCACGTATCTGGTAGCAAAGAGCAGCCTTCATGCTCTGGTTTGTAGGAGAATTGTCTGCAATATAAGTGTGCCAAGATGACAGCTTCAAAGCCTGCAGCTCTGTAACAGCCTTGGCTGGGGGGGCCCAAACGCATGGAAGAGCATACCTGAACAAGATAATTAACGCTGTTATTACCTCAAAAACATCTGCTCCTAAAAACAGACTAAAATAATTTTTAAAAAGAAACACACACACACCCAAACCCCAACCCACCATCTGTCTACAACCTTGCCACGCAAATCCACGACCCTGCTCTCCTACCAGTATTCACCTCCCCACCGGTCGGGTTACGAGCAGCCCCCCGCCATCCCACGCACCGGCGGCGAGCCGCAGTGCGGCACAACCGGCTGCCCTCTGCCCCGAGCAGGGCCGCGGCCCAGGGTTGGTGCAACTGGCGGCCTAACGGAACGCGAAGGGCCGAGCAGCACAGCGCAGGGCAGCCCCGCTGTCCCCGACTGAGCGGAGCAGAGCGGGCCGGGCCTGCCTGCTCCCCGCGCTCCCCGCTCCAGGCGCTCAGTACCTGCCCGCTCCGCGACCCTCCGCCAGGACACAGCGGCCGCCCGGAAGCGGAAGTCAGCGGAAGGAGCCGCTAAGTGAAGCGCGGCGACGCACGAGCGTTCCGCGTAGCTTCCGTTCCGCTTCGTTCCCCCCTCCTTCCCTCCCCAACACCACCGCCCTGTGCAGGTGGAAGCTCCGAGGCTGCTCCCAGTCCCCCGCTTCCCGCAGTTCTGCCGCCGCGGAGATTCACCGAGGCAGCTCGCGGGCACGCGACGACACCGGCAGCCCGAGCGGAGGTGAGGGGGAGGGGGGAAGATCGAAGGACGAGGAGGCGCGGAGCCAATCGGCACGGGCCTTGTTAGGGCGGGAGCGGCCCAATGGGCGGGCGCGTTGTTGGGCTGCGGGCTGGCAGCGGCTGGAGGTGGCGGTGGCGGCGCTGGAGGAAAGGGTGAGGGGGTGGTGGCGGGAAGGGTGCGCGCCGCAACTGTGGGATGGGGGGGCTCGGACAGGAGCCGCGGGGAGGTCTCTCTTTCTCCCGCTTCCTTCTCTTCTCTCTCGGTATGGCCGTTGCCCGCCGGCTCTTGCAAGGACGGAAGCCCGCAGGGTCTCCGAGTGCGGGGGCGCGAATCGCTGCTGCCGCTCGCTGAGGCGCGGGGCCTCCTCTCGGCCTCCTCCTCTCAGGCGGCAGCTCCCGGGCACCCGACGGGCGGCAGCGTCCTCGCACCCAGCGCTTATGTAAGCCTCGGGCCCGGCCGCCCCCGGCCCGGCCGCTGCCTGCCCCCGGGGCTGCCCTCGTCAGGGGAAGGAGAGCTGGAGTGGCCCGCTAGGCTGAGCTGGGGGGGGGGGGGGGCTGTCAGCGGGTGTGTCCTGAGAGGGCATCGCTGTTTGTTTCCGTAGGAGAGGTGGGGATACGGTGTGAGACCCTGCAGCTGAGCTGAAAGGTGACTGAAAGTTAAAGGCTTTCCCAAGACCTGCTTCTCCTGTGAGGCTGCTCTTTCCTTCTACTGAGTGCTCGTCCCTGGAGCTTGGAGTTTTGCATGCCATTGATATGTATAATTATGAAGCATTGATCGTGTTGCTGGTTTTTTTTTTTTTTTTTTTTTTTTGGGGGGGGGGGGGGGGGGGGGGGTTGCTCTGTTCTTTAAGATTGAGTGTGCGGTACCATTTCTCTGGAAAGAAACTTGGAAGGACAGCCACTCCGTAACTTGGCCTTAAATTGTTTCTTAATGCTGTGGTAATGCTATTTCTTTGTAGCTGAACGCAAACTCTAGGTTATCCATTTCTAATACACAGATAGGAATAAGAATAAACACTCGTTTATGGTGTGGTACTGGCAGAACATTAGGACTGTCTGCAGGCATATTTTTTTAATACCTGATGTAAAGCTTCTAGTTTTCAAGCTTTTACAGTGATATTAGGAGCTCATGAGAAGCGTTCCAGAAAGAGTGCCATTATCGTGTTATTAACAGTGAAATTGTTCTAAATAGAGTGCCATCTGTTTAATCCAGGCTGCCTCTGTCTGGTTTCGCACTGAATGTTTTTCCCTGTGAGGCAGCCTGTGAGATCCTGTGTCAGGAGGGGAGAAGACGCGTTAGTTTTTCAGTAAAGTGGGGAGGTGAAATTAGGGATGGGTTCTTTATCGGTTGAATACCAGAGATTTCAGTTTCTGTTTCATGCATAATTACGTTCTATCTGATACCTGTGAAATATTTCTTGTTTCTTATTGTGGTGGAAGGCCACGGAGTATGTGTTCAGTATCAGTTTGCTGTGGAATGCTGATATTCTCAGAATATTTTTTTTTAGTGAGCTGTGAACATGTTAGATACCAGACAAGATGTTTTTCTTTTTTGGAGGAAAAAAAAAATCTCCTAGATTTGTGTTTTATTTTGTTTGCTTGGTTTTTTTTGTTCTTTAAATTTTTTGTTTTTTATTTTATTTTCATGGTGCTTTGCAGTATAGCCTGGTTATCTATCCATGAACCCATACTAATATTACTAGTCTATCAACTTCAGTGTTCAGTGCTGATCACAGAAGATTGACTTTGTGGGACCCATTGTGGTCAAACAGAGTTATAACAGAAGAGTACACTGCAAGATTCACCTTCAAGCACTGCAAATGTCAGGACTGAACAAGGGTAGGGGGAAACAGCTGTTCTAAACTAAGTACATAAAACCTCTTAATAGGACAAACTTTTTGCACTTTATAGATTTGCTTTGCAATAAGGTTGCTTAACATCTTACTTTCTAAATTGCCTTGTATTTCAGTATGGACTTTTCTCTTTCCAAAATAAAAGATTGCAAATATGGGGGATGTGTTGTTCCAGTGATACAGGAAGCTTTTCTGAAGCTGTATTTTCACCAAATAAGTGAGTCTGGATAATGTTAAGGGGCCTTATGGTCTTGTTGTAGCCTGCTGTTTTTGAGAAGGAAGCTTCACCTTTTTGAGTAAGTCTTTTTTTTTTTTTTTGGCTTGTAACAGTAATATACACAAGGAGTAAAATATGAGAAGTTTTCATCTTGTGTAGAACATACTGGATGTCCTCTGGGAAGAGAAGGTCATTGGGATTCTGTGTAAAAATAATCAGTGCTCTTTATGGTTTATTCAGTTGCTTTTTTTGTACTATTTGTGGTGGTGATAATTTCTGAAAATTAAGCATTCTGAGTTATGGTTACATTAACAGGTGCTTAGCCATGCTAGTTATGATTAGTTGGGATTCCTGCTTATGATTACCAGGTTAGAGGAAGGTGGCAGGGCTTTCCTGATAGCGTTCAGAAACCTGTGTTTCCAGAAATTTTAGTCAGTATATATTCTAGCTTACCAGCTGCATCATTGTTACTGTTCCTCTGTATGCATACTAGTAGTTTCTTTATTGGTGATCTGTGTTTAGTGGTGTGCTCTTCATGATTATTTTCTGGCTTAGAGAGCTGCAAGACTGATGGTGACTTGAAGTACTCAGTTTTGAGGGTGCTTCTGTTTTTTCTTTGGCTTACTATTTTAATACATATTTGAGCCACTTAAAGTGAAATGCTGCATGTTTTTCTCCTGAAATTGCATGTTACTTTCTCAGGGTTTGTGTCAGTAATTAATTATGCTTCACTAGGAACCTGTTGTCATTTGAATGAAATGGTCAATCCTGTTTTAATTGCAGTAATGATGAAAAGATCTTTCCTTAAGCTACTTAGGTTTCTTTGGATCTTTCTTTTTTTTCTTCTAAGAAATGCTATGGAAGGTGGGGAAGGAAATTATCTTCTCAAGCTGTGCTTGAGCTAAATTTGCTATGGGTTGTATCACAGTCTCAAACCACTGATTCACCTCTATTTAGGAGAAGTGGTGTGCTGGAGCAACTCTGCTCCTTTCTGTGTTTTTGGCAACCCCGAGATCATTTTTCACAGGAAGATCTATACTGCTGGGCTAATCTGCCATCCTATCCTGAAGCCCAATAAAGCTCTTTGATCCTGGTATGTGACAGAAGCATTGTTTCAATCCTGCCTGTGCTGCACAACTAAGCAGTAGTTGACTGCAGATGCTCTATTCTTGTGCTCTTTTCTAGGCAAGCATATTGGGTTACTCCTTAGGTCAGCTCTCCCAGTCCCTCTGTGGGGATGATGTTTTGTATGGCTTTTTCCTCCATGTATGTATAGAATCTTTAAAAACTCTTGAGTCCATGTATTGTTTTGGAATCTACCACCATTCTGGCAGCAAACACCACTAGACTTCTCATGTTGTGTGAATAAGTCATTCCTCTGTTCTGTTCTGAACTTGTTATCTGAGAACTTCACATGATACTCCCTGCTTTCTGCAGGAGAAGGAATGGAACTGTTTGGCTCTTTCCCAGGCAGACTGATATGAGTTCAGAATCAGGCTAATGTGTTGAGTCAAATGTTGGTCTGGGCTTGAAAGTAATTTTAGTTTTTGCTTCTTTATATTAAGTTATGAACTTCATCTGGCAACGAAGCTGAAGGCTTCCCCAGCTGACACCTAGCAAAGGCCATCTGCCATAGTAATTATCTTTTAGGTAGAAGTCTTGTGACTCTTGCAGAGAAAGTGATCTGAGCACGTGCAGTCATCTGTCATAGTTTGACTTGCTGCTTCGGTCAGTTATTTTCATTTATGGATGGTACAGTTACAGGAAGTAATTCTTATTTAATGCTGTTTTTCACTGTGCTACCTTTGCAATTATTTCCTTATGGTAGATAAAATTTCATGCAGATTTGTGTTCGAGGAAGCATTCACTTCTGAGTTGTGTAGGCTTGTTCAGACATTGCATGTAGGGTGTAAAGGGTAAAATAAAGACAAACGACTTCAGGAAAGATCTGTAGCTATCATGCATTATCTGAATAATGTGTTACCTTTTTCTGACCCTTTCTTCTGTCATCTTATTTGGCAGAAATGCAGATTCATAAATAAAGGAATCATTGAATGGTTATGGTTGGAAGGGACCTCCTGAGATCATGTATATCAGCTCCTTTGTTCAATACAGGGTTAGCTAGGACGGGTTCCTTAGATTTTTGAATATCTCCAGAGCAAGAGGGTGCACAACCTCTTTGGGGTAACATGTCCTAGTGTTTAAATGCTCCCACCCTATAGGAGTTTTCTTGTGTTTCATTGTATGTCCAGATAGATCCAGTTTCTTTGGACAGCAGGACGGTGCTTTGAGTTTGTGCTTGCATCATTAACTGAAAATTAACTGTTGAAATAGTTTCATTTTTCTCTGTTCCTTTTCTAAACAAGGCAGTTTTCTTTTTTTTTTTTTTATAATAATTATTTTTTAAAAGAAAAACAACAACTTTAATCAGAGGACATACTTCTGGGAGTGACCTCTCCAATGGAATTCTGACCTTTTGTTTTTAAATTTGAATTCCAGAGAGGCAGAGGGGCACTCCTGATGAAACAAAATATTGTTATGTAGTAAAACAGAAGTCTCTGCTGGCAGCAGTACGACAGAGAAGAGAAGGTAGAAACCTGGATCAGGATCGGGTGCTGGGTAAGGTAATGCACAGTTTGCAGACTGTTCCACCACGTGCTGCAGGTTATCAATAATTAATAGAAGTGCTGTAAGAAGAATCTCACTGTGGCCCTTTGTCATTCTTCTGTTAGCACAGTACTTTTGTCAAACATAAGGAATTTGGGCATAGACTTTCATGTGCTTTGTTTTCCTTAGAAAAGTTACGTTAGATGTTTTTTGAATGACCCGTAAGTTCGTTAATGGCATCTTACAGATCAGTTATGTGTTGATTGAAGGTACGTCTAACAAACCATGGAGCCACTTTCAAACCAATTTGCATCTTTTTGTTTTATGCCAGTGTAATGTAAGTTAGATCTCCTGTACCATTCTGGAGCATTAAGCTGAGTTCTACAGCAGTGTTACCTTGCTGCCATGAGATGGTCTTTTCCTCTCATATCTGGTGTTTCTCATATTGTGGATTCTATTTGAAAGCGCTCATGGCAGTAAAAATTAGTTATCTGCTTCAACAGGGATGTGACCAGGAATCACAGTTCATGTGATTTTTAAAGTAGTCATTGGCAAGTCTTTTGTTGTTGTTTTTTCTCCTTGGTTTTATTCTGTTTTTCTGCGGTCTGTCTGGCTTGCCCCTGTTTCCCAGTGCCTGTGGTCAGTTTGCTCCCTTGGTATCATTTTGTAATGTGAATGTTACACTTTCAATTTATGGTCTTCCTTTCGAGTGGAAAATAAAGAACCACAGATATTTGGAAGGAGATCTCACCGGGGTAGTGAACTAAAATGTCAGATGAATGTCTGTTGTAAAGGCTGAACTCGCTGTCTGTCTCTCTTTCTGTCTCCCAGAGTTGAATATTGGGCCTTGCCAAATCCCCTTGCTGCGTAGTACTGTTCAGCAGAGGTCCTGATGGATGCAGTTGCAACAGTTCAACCCTGTTAAAATTCTCTTCCAGGAATGTACTCTTCCTGCTTATTTTGGAAGGTCTTAGTGCAGGACAGGCTGCTTATCAGTAATGTTATGTGTATACAATCAAGTTGGCTAACTGATATTTGCAGTCCAGAAGTGTCAACTCTGTGTTCTTGTGTGTAATCTCAGTAATTTGACTGCTCTTGCTGTGCTTTTATTTTACTGTGATTCTTCAGTAAATTGAAATAGTTAGGTCATCTTTGTCAGTATTCATTGTGTGTGGTTCGTGAGTTCTTTAAATAGTAAGACACTGCTTTTCCACAGAAATATTTCAGTGAGACATGACCTGGACATGTGTGCATGCTGCATGACGGTGGTTTGCTGATTCATACAGGGCAATGCTGGAACATTTGGGATTTTTTTTTTTTCTATTTTCATTCTCTTTTTTAGCAGTTTATGAGCTTTCAAATGTAGTAGTAGGGGTTGTCTTCCATTCCTCTGCCCTGCCTTGGTAACTGTTGAGGCTAGGGGGAAGTTATTCTACATTTGTCTGGAAGGACTGTAAGGTTTAAATGACTGTTCACATTTTTCATGGCCATTTGGTTGAGGTGATGATGTGTTGAAGGAGAATGGGGTGAAATACATGCAAAATCTGTTCTCCCCCCACCTGCGATATAATCTATTTCCTTATTTTCTCTTTCTGTCTCCTCCTGTCTCCTTTGGTTTTGAGCATACCCTGAGCTTGAGCAGGGGCTGGAGGGCAGCCCCCTGCATGTCTGCCTGCGTTCATGACGGGAATCGGACTGCAAAGTCAGAAACTTGATGTACAAAAAAATCTGAAGATCCTCTTAGTACTTCTTCAGGTGACCCTCCTCAATATCCTGAGCACTCGTTTGTGGGGAGCTGAGCATAAGCGTAGCAGATTTTGTTTCAGCGGTGGTTTAAGTTGATTTGTTCCCACCAGGTCTCTTGTTTAAAAAGCCACTGCATGGACAGGTATGTTTGAGACAGTTTTGCCTTTGCCTTCCTGCTTGTTTTTTGGACAGGTGAGACAAAATGCATGAAAGCATTGGTCAGGGGCTCTGCGTCTGTAGTTCACATCAGTGGGAAGGATTTCAGGTTTCAAATTGGACTAATCTTGGGAAGTGGGTGGTTGTGAAAACAGTAATTTAAAATCAGTTGTTCCTGCATGTGAAGAAACAATTCTGTTCATTTGTTTTTTGTAATTAGAAAAGTGGCATCTGGGTAGAGCTGCTGTTCATTCTGTAGGCAGCTGGGTGGTGGGCTGTGCTGTGTACAGCTGTTATCAGTTGCTGCAAGGATGATTTGCAATACTTGGTTCTTTTTAGCATACGTGTCTCCTATCTTGATTTACCTTTGTTATAAACAGACTTATGACAGGTGACTCCTTTGAAGACAGTTTGTGCAAGGCTGAGTTTGTAAGCCTTAAACTCAGTTTCTAAATGTGTATTTTGTTTGCTTTTAGTAGTCTCTTTTGTTGTGTGTGTGTAGGTTTTTTTTTTCCTTTAATTATTGAGTGTCTGAATATAGTGAAGAAGGCTTTATGTCTGATGTGCTCTTGTCCGTGGAGTTTCTCCCTTGGAAAGATAGTTGCTAGTAGTATTGCACTGGCTTAACATTTAATGTGCGATAGCTGTGCTGGCCTTGCAGTAACTTAATGACCGATGTCAAACCACTTGGTGAGTTTGGATAGCAGCTACCCAGGTCTTGCAGATGAAAATTCTTTGTTCTTCTGCCTCTGTTGAAGTCAATGTTAGATTTACATTTATTTCCGTGGGGTTAAGGTCAGAATCTTAACTTTCCAGGCTTCTGTTGTATTTTACTTCACTACAAATCTGTAAAACCAAATTTCAGCAGGCATAACTGTGTTTGTAGATGGAATTCAGTCTTGATCGTACAAATCTTTCTTTGTCCAACAGGAGTTGTAGAAAGAAGGGTAAGGGGAGGAGTAGTCAATATCATTTCTAACTCTTCATATGCTAATAACAGCAGTGGGATGGACATATGGTTGTTACCAATCCATTTACATGAGTGAAATTACACAGTAAGTTTTTGAGGCATCTGTTAATAACAGTGTGTCCTTTTGCATGGAAATGTCAGGTGTCCAATGAAGGCTTTATCCTAGCAAAAGTTCCTATTTCTCTGCATGTGACGGTGGAGAACTTAGCATTGCCTTTTTTTTTTTTTTTTTTCCCTTTTTTCTTTTTTTTTAAGATATTCAGCTAAGCTGGAACAGCATAGAGACGTGAGCTAAAAATGGGCACGGAGGAGAGCAAGAGTTTAGATCTGCAATGGAAAAATGAGTAGTTCCTTACGTGTGAGCATTTTTAATGCTTTTTTTTTTTCTTTCAGCTGCTTGCTTCGTCTTCTTGGCATAGAGCAGGCCTAACTCAAAACTGCCGGGCTTCAAAAGCTTCTTCTGGATTGTTTATTATGTGCCCATTCTGTTTAGTAACTGTGTAACTGACAAAACACGGTATGTGGTAAGCTGCTCTGTCGATGATACCTCTGTGCAATAGTTGCAAATAGTAACATCCTTATGTTTCTGGAAGTTACTAAACTACATTTCTGGCAATTTCTCGGGTAGATAACGGAATGTGGTGCTGTTATTGTCAGGCTTTGTGTGAGCTGTTCTCGTAATTGAACACATGTTAATGAGCTGCAGCAGATAGCAGCACAAACCCTTGCCGTGTCAGAGTAGTGATGGCTTCATGAAAATCTGAAACGGCTCAGTGTGACCTTTGGAAACACAAGTAGCGATGGGACTCCTGGGGTGGAGGCTCAGTTGAACGAAGAAAGAAAAGAAATACCTGGAATACTGAGGTAATTTAAGTTAAGGGTACATGACTGTATTTCTGAGCTGTTTTATTTCACAGAGGTTCTGTGACAGCAACCTTTCCTTTCAGTCGGAAGTGTGGCTTGCATTTCCCAGCACACAGGATAGCTAGAAGCAGGCTGCTGCCTCTTCTGTTTGCTTAGTTTTATGCAGTGCTGCATTTCATTTCATCTGCTGCGATTCTTCAGCTTTGCCTTCACTCAGGTAACTGTAAACACCAGATGAGTTTGAGCAACCTCTGTTTACCTGTGGAAGAGGAGGCTTCCTGGCTTTTTTGTTGTTGTTGTTTGTTTCTTTGGGGGATTTCTTTTATGGGTGAGCACTGAAGCAAGATTTTTTTGTTATTTTCTCACCAGAACTGATGTTAGAACTTGAAACAATCAAACTTGGAAAATGATTTGCCCTGATTGTTAGCTCTGTCTGCTCATCTGATTGCTGCAGTGCAGCCAGCTTAGACACAGCCTATAGTCCACAAATCTCCAAAGGACAACTTGGAGAAATAAGTCAGATCCCCTTTTTGCGTGGATATTGAGTTGGCTATTGATGCACACAATAATCTGTGTGACCTGCTACTTCTCACCCAAAGTCTGCTTTTTCTGCGTCAGTAGTGAAAATACATCTGCAGTCGTTCTTTGTGCATACAAAAATAAAGCCGTTGGATTCTTAGTCACTTCAGCCAGAGAAAAAGGAAAATGTGTTTGATGCAGACAGATACGTCTGGGTGTTGAAGTCATTCAAATGGCAGCAGTGTTACACATGCATACCTTGTGTTCCAGGAGTCACTGCATGAACTCTTTACCTAACAGTGCTTTGCTTTTTCCCCCCTTCTGTATAGGTGAAATACTTTTGCCCAGCTACAGGTCTGCTGTGGTTTTTAGCAGTTAATTTTTACAAGCTACATGAAAAAAATTACAGTGACTGCACTAGTAGTTTTCCACTTGTAATTGGAGCTAAAATGTTGCCATTTTATACCTAGTTTTTTAACTTGTCAAGCTAGCTCAAATGTAAAGTCTAGAATGTAGAAGACAAGCAACCAAATGAAAAACTGACAATTCCATAATAATGTTGGTGCACTGTACCTTTACTTTTTTTCCCCTAGCTACTTCAGTATTTCATTGTGTAAAGCTGGTGATGCTAAGGCAGAAAAAGAAATGTGCAACTGTGGGATTTCACAACTGTTGTGCTCAAATTCCTAATCAGGTTAAGGTTTGTGCATGGATTCCAGGCTGAGTAAGGGGTCACTGGCTGGCACTGGTTGGCACTGCTGCTGAAATGGGGCAGTCAGTGTCGTGCTGATCGTCGTGGGGTGTCCTCCATCCTATCCACACGTCTTTATTTAGCAACATACAATTTAACCAAGTGTGCAAAGGTTGGTTTGGGTTTGTTTCATGTGTCCTTCTCTGAGTGGCAAGTGGTTGTCAGTGCTGAAGAACAAAGCACTGGAGTGGATGTGAGAAAAACAGGAGGAAGTTCAGAGGAATATAGAGAGGGGGATGGTTCTAGGTGTTTATTTCCTCCAATAAGCTGAGGTTTGATTCTGCTGCAGAAAGCTGGAAAATGATCTGTTGGTCAGCAAGGATGCTGCGCTGCTTTTCTTGCCAGCTGCTGGAAAATGACTCCTTTAGCACTGCTGTGTGCCATTTTAGTGAAGCATTTCGAAGGAGCAGTACCGTGTTTGGCTGCTGGAGGTACGTGTGGGTGTGACAGTCAACTGCTCATCTCTACCCAGGATGCTGCCGTCACTGTAACGTGTCTGAAACTGTTCGCTAACTTCTTTTAATACGCGATTTTTGGTCTGGTGAGAGGTGGGAGAGAGGAGTTAACAGATGTTAAATGAAGAATGTTATTGTGCTAATGAGGAAGCCTTAATCACAATTTAGAGAGTTTTTATCTTTAGCAAATTTTGAGGTATTTCACATTCGTATTCCATTGGGTAGATTGAGATGGACAAAAATATTTTTCCTGCATCATCCGGCTTTACGCAGAATTCTAGTAATAGTTATTTACTGCTATTTCTGTGAACTATTGGGAAATTCTGCTTTAGCAATGTGTGTGGGCTTTGAACAGATTTGTAGATTGTGACGATTATCTTTTTGTCTCTGTGAATGCGGGCGTTTCAGCTTTCTGAAATGCATAATGTTGCAATTAGTAAATTCTCTGTATGCCTCACATCTATGAGGAATGAAAAAGGTTTTTATTAGCATTTGCTTGTCTATTGCTTGTAAAAAGTTTGAAATTAGAATCTTATTTTTTGGTTTTAATTATTCAAATTAGACAAGGCAGATTAGGGAACAAAATAATTAAAATACAGTTACGAAAGTCTTCTTAATACGTCAGTTGGATAACTGGCAGGTAATGCAAAAAGCGTGAGGGTTTTTTCTGCCCCAAGTATGAAACTCCTGCTGCTCACTGATAAGAAATAATTATTGAATAATCGTCTTAAGTACCAACATGCAGATAATTGCAAGTACCAGGATCTGGCTTTGTGTTTTATTCAGAACGGTCGTCTTGCATGCTGAAACTGTCACATTTCCAGTGCGTGGGTTTCTTTTTGGTGCTGGTGTCCACGTGTGTGCAGCTGGTCAGCCTCACGTTTCAGGAGGTTACTTAACGCTGTGCAGGTCTGCTGCCTGCATGCCATTACCCTAAACAATGCTAACATTTTTGTCGAAGCTGCCCTTGAAACACCATCTGCATTTGTTTTCTGAAGCATGGTGTGCTATTAGAAGAGTATAATTCCTTACACCACGAGTGCAGAACCAAAAAAATCTCAAGTGCCTGGTGCTTGCACTTCAGTAAATACTCCTGATTGCTGTTGGCACAAATCCATAGGGAAGCAGTGCAGTGGGACATTTAAAAGACCGCTTAATTAAAATCAGGCTCTGATTAATTTTTTTCCTCTGCTGATATATTTGAAGAGAACGAACTGAATTTGCTGTATTGCCAATATAATTTTTTTCAAAAAGAAAATGGAAGGTCAGCAATAGTTAAGGAAACCTGCCTTGTATATGTTGAGTGTATATTGAGTATTTCATGTGAACGTAGGAGGCCTGCTCCGAAAGTAACGCCTCCTGTGTTATTCTGTTGTCCTGCATTGTGGGATGTTGGTGGTGCGGCTGTAGAGGTTGAACTTTCCCACCAGTATCCCATTGCTACTTTCAGAGCAGAACAGAATTTCTGAAGGAAGGTCATTTTTGATTAATGTTGGAAAAAGCAGGAGTAAAACTCTGTGACATGTTTGCATTTAAGGCAATTTTTCCAAAGGTAAGTTTACTCAGGAGACTTGAGGGAAAGAAAAACACGGTCCTACTAACTGCTTTTGAAGCTGGTTTTAATCAGGAAAGCTATTTAGTATTACAAACAGAGCCCCAGAGCTTCTCTGTGTATGGGTGAGGTTATGCATAAAACGGCTTAAGTTTGGAACATTGAGTACTCAGAGGGAATTTCTGCTTTTTTTTTTTTCTTGAGGGGTAGATGGGAGAAGTTACTATGAGAAAATGTATGTATGAAATTGTAGAACATTGTAAATTCATTCCTCCCTCCATACCAATCATAACTGGAAGAAGAAAGGGTACCCATGAAGCTAGCTGTGTGGCTTTGCAGTTAAACCTGTAGCTATTAGCAATCTTGAAAGACTTCCTACCTTCTGGAAGTACATTAGGACAGTGTTTAACAGAAACTTCAATTTGTTCATGCCGTGAGTAGAGGAAGTACATAACAACAGTAGTATGCAGTCATGCCCCTTTTCTCTATTTCACCATCACTCCTATATGAAATTCAGCAATGGCTGATGTGGGGAATATTGTGGTGTGTTTCAGTTGATATCACTGAGGCTTTGAGTGCTCTGCATTCCATCAGAAAAGCCTGTGGAAGTCCTGTTCCCCCCTCTGCTCCTCTAGGTTTTGATCCCTAGCTTAGATAAGTGGAAAGCATTGTGGAAAGTCTTGCCTAATAGAGCACACAGAAGGTCTGGCTGGTTTAAGTCATGCTGGATTTCAATTGCATTCCTAAAGAGATTGCATGCAAAAATTTGCCTTAAAAAAGACAAGTTTCAGATTTAAACCCAAGTAAATAAATAAACAAGTAGCCCCGGTATACTTTGTGCTCCTCACTATTAAAAAAAAATAATAAAAATGAATAAATGAGTTACTTCACACTAAGATGTGAACTCATCCTTTCTTCTGAGCAGTCAATCTCTCATGTTCTAATGGTAGCTTGAGAGTAAAAGAGTAACAGCTGTGTAAACAACATGCATTGTGCTTAACTAGTCAGTGATGAAGATTAATAATTAATCTCATACAAAGCAAAAGAGGAAACTTCTGTAGATCTTGCACTAGTTTATGCTTACAAATATTTAGTTCCCGTCAAGTTATTTCTCAGAGAATTAACCTATACTTCCATGAGAAAGGCTGCAGAATGGTCTCAGTAAGCTGAGTTTCACTTTAATGAGGATTTAGAATATGATTAAAAGGAGTTCTGTTTTCTGTAGAGGCATTGTTTCTTTGCCAGGTTTCCATGGAGGAGAGTCCAACAAAAAACAAACTTCCAGTTCTGGAGGAATCTTGTTGAAGTTAATAGGGTTGGTCAATTAGGGCAGGACAGTCACCTTAACCAGCTGGGTCAATTGCATGGATAGTTCACGTCAAAGCAGCAATTGATGGATCTGTGTTGCACAGGATTTAGATAAGATCTTGTTTGTTTGTTTTAGATTGCATTTTTATTACGTCTGCTCTGCCTTTAGAGAACACTTCCTTGATGTAATTGACTTTATCAAGCAAAACTATGAACCAAGGTGGTCAGGTTACATGGAAAGAAATTTGCATGAAATATTTTCATATGTGAAGAAATTCATCAGTTGCAGATAAACGGGCATAGGAAGAGTTACTACATATGAGCTGATGCTAATAGAGGAGAAGTCTGTACGGCTTAGCATGGGGTGGGTTATCACACAGGGTCCTGACAGGAGGATTTCGTGTAGGATGACTCTCAAATAGTTTCTAAGGAAACTGCTGCTGAGAGGATGTACGAGGTAAAATTTCTATGGCAAGCCTACGTGTGTGTGTATATTTGAGTTCAATCTTCGTAATAGAAAAATTAATGTGTGCTGCTATGTTGAAGAGTGCAGGATAATTCCTTTGGTATATTGTTGTCATCAAAATCACGTAGATAAATTAGAATAGTACTTCCAATGTCTCCTTCCACAACCTGGATTGTCTTAACTCTTTTCTGCTACATTTCTTTGCATGAATTCCTAGGAGTGAGATGTAGCCACAAGTGTGTAACGTATGGCTGTTAGTTTTTATTTTTTTCCCTCAGATCCTTAGACTCAGAGAGGCAAATAGAATTATTGTTATTATTTTTTTCTCTAAAGTTACTTTTGCAACTTTCTATAACTGCTCTATGCAATACAGTGTGAATGTCAGCTTTATAGGGTTTTTTAAACTCTGCTATGAAATGCTGTATTAGCCTGGATATTGCTAATGTGTCAAAACAAGCATGGAATTCATGCATTCTCTGAGTGTTTTGTGAGATTGAGGCTCGTCTAATAAGGCTGGCAGCCTAAATCTTACCTGTAGAATACGTCAGTGTTTATATTTTAATGTTGGCATGCATGTCTGTCAGCTAAGCTGAGAAATTACCTAAGAAGTGGAGTTGGCAGAGGGGCTCTTTCCAACAAAAAGAAGACTTGAGCTGATGGAAACTGTCCTGTGAATGTTTTTCTTGCTGCCTTTATCCATTTTCTACCTTGCTGAATTGTTTCTTTGTTCTGTGCTATGGAGCTGTTACACCTGAGAGAGTCCTGTACTGTTTCCAATGCAGGGATGAGATTGTGGTTCTGATTTGTTGATTATAACAGGTTTTGAATTTGTTTTTTTGATGCCTTTATCAAAATGGCAGCTTATATAATTGGATGTTAAATATGACCACTGTAGAGTAGTGTATTTATGGAGGTGGGTTGAAGGCAATCATAATGCTATTTTTATATGTTTATTATAATCATAACTACACTTCAAAATCAATATGAAAGTAATTTGTGAACTTTTCTTACTGTAGAGGCCTGTGGCTAACGACATCAAACACTACCAAATTGGCATTTCAGTTCCTCCTTATAAAGGATGATCTTGTTTCTTTTGGGATCATACCGTTCCTTTTCCATTGTGGAAATAAGAGCATACTGTGGCTGTTCAGTACAGTCTATCAGTCCAACAGCATCTGGATGCAGACATTCACAGGAGCATAGATGTTCAGAAGGAGATGCTCAGAGAACTTTTTGTGAAGCAAAGTGATTAAATACTAGCTTACACCATTACGTTTTCTACTTCTTTCTTATTCATACTTTTAAGAAGTAATCACATAGAACAGGTATTGTAAATATTTATATACAATCTCTTCTTGTTGCATTCATGGTATTTTATCATGAGTCACTGCTCGTAGTATAAGAAACAGTAGTACACTGTTAGAAGCCTTAATTTTTTTTTTTTACCTTGTTATGCTTTACTATTTGTTTTGTATTATTCTCTTACAGAATTCCATTCTGCCTTCTCTGCCACTTAATTCTGAGTGCTTTTAAGGCATGGAGTTTTTTTTGTTTGTTTGAATTTGAAATTAATCCTATGTCTTTAGTATGAGGTTAGAAGTTATTTTTCGCTATCATTATCTTCATTACTTGCTTCTTAAACCCTTTTGCCCAATACATGTAGGTTTTTTCACGTTTATTGAATCAAATGTAGGCCAGTATTTTGAATAAGACCATGCTATCAATTTTGTGTGCTCTACTTATGTAATTTCCGAATTGCTCTGTACCACTTTTGTTGTTAAACAGATCGAGTGTTTTTCCATCTGCTTTTAAATTCCTCAGCAGATGTTTTCATTAAGTAGTTAATGTATTATCTGTTCTTTTCCATTCAAACTTTTAAACCTCTGCACTCAAGAATAACTCTATATGAGAAGAAGTTCAAATTGTTTTCTATTATCTGTGTTTGTCAACGTGTTGTCCTGCTTTCTTTCTCAGGAGCTCGTTACAGCGTTATAGTAAGGAGAGTGGGGAATGGAAGATGTTTGCTATTTAGTTCTGAAATTATTCTGAATCCAAGGAATTCAGTGCTGATTTACTTCATACTAATGGTGCTGTGTCGATGCTTTCCATGCTACTTTCTTACAGGTGTAGCATGGAAAAACTATTCTTTAAGTACACTTCTTTCCATGTTTAATAATGGATTATATATATATATAAGAGGAGTATAGCTTGGAACAACAAGCTGTATTGATATTTGTTTTTCTTTCTTCTAGGCCTGCTATGAAACAGTACAGTTCTCTTGCATAAGTAGCACTGGTGAGGGATCATAATACTGAAAGCTTTGCTCTTGTTCAGATTTCTCCCTGCTCCGGATTTTCATTGCATAATCTTCTTGCCATAGACCTCGAGGTCAAAATACACGGTTTTCTTATTCATCATGCAGCTGTGACTCAATTACATTACATGCATTGTGACATCTAGCATATAAATGCCAAGAAATATACTCATTTTTGAAATGCATGTCCTGTCCCTTTTGTCCCCCTTTGTTTTGAAGCTAATATAAAATCCAGGTTCCTTTTAAAATGAGTAAAAACAACAGCAACAAGAACACCTACAAACTGCCTTTCCCACACTTGAGTACTCACATCTTCTTGGATGGCAGCATTTACTAACATCTCATTGGTAGCACTTTTGAAAATTATTTTCTTCTGTATTGCCTGTGCCATTGGCTCTGATTACTTGAGTAATTGTTCTTCTGTTGCAAATAGATCTTAGTGTTTTAGTGGACTTGTGAGTAGTAACGTAGTCAGAGTCGGTGCATTTTTATTTCAAATGTAAGAGAAACACATGCTCTTTGACAGAAGTTGATTGAACTCTTTCTCATTTCCATCACAATAGAATTAAGAAGCTGTTCAGTAGTTACTTATGTGGATTCTTATTTTTAAGTTACCTTTGTGCCACATGAGCTCAACTGGAGAATGCTTTAGCTTAGTATAGTGCTGTTTATATCCCATCTGTAATTGCAGAGGTGACTTCCTTTGAGAGCAGAATGTTGTAGCTTCAGTGTTGAAGGTTCCAGGTGTAATGATTGAGAAGCCATGGTCTCATCCTGACTCTTTTTATGCAAACCACTAAGAGTAAACCAATTCAGGAGAAGATGATAACAATGATCACAAGTGCTTTTGTGGGAAGCTTTTCAGTAATTGATTTTTATGTTTGGTTTTAACATTGACTGTGTTCCCATCCAGAACTTTTCTGCTTTAATGTGATTTCAAACTTGCTTGTTTGTGTGGTATTAAAGGAATCTGAGCAGTCAGTCAAAATATTTGAGTGTATTCAGTTACCGCTGTTACTAACAACTAAATTTGTGTTTAGTCGTTATGATTCCTGCTCATGAACTTTTGAGTGACAGTAGGAAAAGAACTAGTTCTTTTAAAGTAAACACGTATTTTGTTTGCTTTGGGAGAGACACGAACACTTTGGAAATGAAATTCAGTACTCTTAGTTGAGGCTGCTTCACCTTTGAATAAATATGCACTGGATTTAATGCAGTTGAACCAGTTCATTTTAGAGACACACCCCTGTGGTGTCTGATATATTTATTTTTCTCCAAATCTTAGATTGTGCATGGCAAGCCTAGAAGTAAATATAACTGTGAGGGAAGCTTGATGGATGTTGGTGTGAAAATCCCAAAGCGTGTCTCCATGTCAGGTGGAGACAGCCACACAACTGCTCTGCATGTGTTCTTTTCTGGGCAGTGGCAAAGTGTGCATGGTGCAGCCTGGCTGGTACCTGAGTAGAATGGGGAAGTTCCTGCTCTCCACCAGGGCAACTTGGGCTCTAGACTGGGGACAGTGGGAAGGGACAGCCACTGGGCACTGAGCTTTTGCTCATTGCTCATGTAGGGAGTCAGAGCTGTAAATCTATGTCCTGACTAACTTGAGTTTTTGTACGAGTTCTTACAATTGTTTGTAACATCCAGGTCATTTGAAGGGAAAAGCTGGTTTGTCTGAAAGCTGAACTAGCATGGTAATCCTACCTGAAACAGGTGTGGACTACATCTGAAATGATACAGCAGAACTGCTTGTCTGCATCCTTCTTAAATCATATGAGCAAAGCAAGTCTTAACATCTGAAGAAGTTTTCTGAGAGGAATGCGAATGTAGCCTTAAAAAAAACAAATGGTTTGTGTTTACATTTTCTTGCAGATCAAGTGCTTCACATCCTGGGGTACAGTTTATATTATTAATCTTTAATGTACGCTCCGTTAAAAGTGGTCTGAAAGGATCAGTACAACTAGCTGTATTTATTATATAAGCAACCACTTTGAGGTAACGTAGGAAATTTTCACTGAGTGGAAAAGAATAGACCATACAAATGAAGAATGGCACAGTAGGAATGGCACAAAAAAAGATGTTATGTAAAGCTGTTTTTTTCCCCATTCTTCTAAGACAAATAAATACACAAAACACGCTGTACTTTTATACTTAATTGAAAACTGTTAAAATCTTACCCTATTGCATATAGAGTTTCATAACTGACATTATTTTTGTAGGGCATGGCGTAAGCTCTGTTTCACCAATTACTTTCAAGGCAGCTCCTGCCTTTGGGCAGCAAGCATGGCCGTGGTTGTAAAGCTGATGTACACTGAAATAGTTCCCCCAAACAGGGCTTGCTTAAAGGTCAGTTATATGGTGCAAACTCTGGAACAAAAGTATGATACTGGTGGGGAGGATGGATGTTTCCTTTTTCATAGAATCTAGCCACTAGATGAGCTTAACTATAATATGAAGTTGCACCTGAATTTTGACCCCTACACAGGTTCAGTTTTCAGCTTAATGTGAGTTGTTTTGCATAAAAGCTATAATGGGATTTTCTGTTAGGCTAAATAGACGTGGAATGAATCATGGAATCTTTTGGATTTGAAGAGGCCCTATAGGCCATCTAGTTCCTGCTTGCCTACTGCAGGCAAGAGCACCTTCCACTAGATCAGGTTGTCCAGGGCTCCAACCAACGTGGTCTTGAATACATCCCAGTATGGGACATCTACAGCTTCTCTGGGCAGCCTGTTCCAGTGTTTCTCCGCTCTCTGAGTAAAGAATTCCTTCCTAATATCCAATGTAAATATCCCCTCTTTTAGTTCTTCCCTTTGTTCTATCGCTGCATTCCCTGATAAAGAGTTCCTTTCCAGCTTTCTTGTAGGCTTCCTCTAAGTACTGGAAGGCCACAGTGTGTTCTCCCTGAAGCCTTCTGTTCTCCAGGCTGAACAACCCCAGTTCTCTCTGTTTTTCTAGGCGGGGTGCTCGTATCCGTACTCTGAACTTACTCCAGTGGGTCCACAGCTTTCTTATGTTGAGGACCCCAGAGCTGAACACAGTACTTCTGGTGAGACCTCACAATGACCTCCCTTGCCCTCCTGGCCACCACTCTTTTGATGCAGCCCAGAATCTGAATTGTGTATGAATTGCAATTTAGTCTGAAAAGAAAGGCTAACAGGAAGTACCAATCTGTAGCTAGCATGCAGAGACAAAATGGAGAAAGAAGAGAGGCTTTTTTCATAGCTGGAAAGTAATTAATTGGAAAAGCAGTATGGAATGGAATATACTGATTGTTCGTTTACTTTAGTTTTCCATTAAAGGTCTCTGGATACTGAAATCCTCTAATTTAGACTAGGCTCATCTGTGTGCTCTTCACCTTTTGCTCAGCATGAAGAGATCTTGCAGTGAAATGTGAATGTCAGTGTAATGTAAGATTTTTTTTTTTGCAATGAAATTGGAGTTTTTAGCTCTGTAGGGAATATGTATTAAGAACAGTGGCAGTAAGGAAGTACCCTTAATATATTCCAGTTACAATTTGGACCTTTTTAATAGGCATATGTTCTCCCAGGTTATAAAAGTGATTCCATTCACTTTTTAGAAATGTAGTTCTCTTTTCATTCATCTTGAATCTTTCTTGCACTGTTCTTTGTATGAAGTAATGTTTTAGTTTTCCTTTTGTAGGATGCTTGTACTACTGTGTACCACTGAGGTGTAAAGGTTATCCACATGGGGAAGATGTCTTTTAGTAATTCAAGTAGGCAATCCTTCCCTTCTTTCTCCCTGTTCAAAAGTTGAGGGCTTGTTGTTGTCTTTTCTTTGTTTTTTGTTTTTAGGAACAAATTGCTTTGTTACAGGAAGACCTACGTGTTTTTTGTAGACTTGATTAAAAAAATGTTTAAAAAAATTTAAAGGACTGAAAAACAACATAGAATCATGGAATCATGTTTACACATTGCTGTTTCTTTATTGTATTTTTCCTCCCTTTGTGATAATCAGTTTATTTTCATCTTTCAGAAAACAGGACAGTATTTGAAGGCTTGACAAATGCATCCCAGGCTGAAAAACTGCTGCGTTTCTCCTCCTCTTCCTCCTTTAGAGAACTGACTTCTTGAAAGAGAGGTAAAGTTGGATGTTGCGTTTTAGGTAGAATTTTTTTCCAGACCAAGTGAGCTAAAATTGAACTAAATGTGAACTTCTTCAGTTTTTCTTGTGATGTTTTAGATTAACTTTTATATATCTCATGCTGATGTCTGGTATCTGTTCCCGTATCTATTGAAAATGATGTCTTCAGAAAACTTTGTTTGCAGACATATGTTTAGTTGTACTGTGTTATTTTATGGTATTATTTAGCGGCGCTTCTGTGAAAGCAAGTTGTCTGAGAGTTAATTGAATTTGAATTTATCTGTGTTACATCTGAATCTGATATCTCTTAGGATACTTAAACATGCTTGGGGAACTTAATGTTGTTCCTTACTTACCAGGAGTTTGTATTCTCTGAATGATTTGCTTGCTGCCAAAAGCTGTGCTAAATAGTGCAGCCTCATTTATACAAAGATGCATGACATGCTTCCCCACACAATTTCATGTGTATTTCATGTCGTTTTCTATTTAAAAAGCACTGACCTGTTCTTAAATGCACTTCTTTCTTCAGAAATCAAAGCAAAAATGTTCTAAGACCAAGATAGATGATTCCGATCATCTAAGCTGGCTATTTGGAAGCCACCTATCACAGGGCTTCCATGATGAAACTGTTATATATCAAACCCATAACTTTCGTTTGAGCTTAAATAGTTTTCAAAATGCATCTGGGAGAAAACTGCAGAAAGTAGAAAGATTTCACTTCATCTTTACCTGCCTTTTTCCTGTAAAATTAACAACAAAATCTACCAATAGTAGCACTTTGGTTATTTATGACGTTGTACATAGTATTTATTGGACTAAAGTTGACAGTTACCATCAGGTATTAGGAGTGTTTCTTTTCTTCCTATCTCAGGCTGAAAGAACTTCAGAGAAAGGTGACTGTATTAAAGGCAAAAAGAAATTTGTGTGTATGTGTGTGTATATATATATGTTTTTTTTTTTTAAAGGAGTGCTTTTAGTTGATGGTTATTTATAGATTTTTTCGGAAAGTGTGATAAATATATCTGACAATGGGTGACAGCTTTATTGCACCTGTTATATACCTAGATCATCTTCTAACAAGGAACACACACACACACACACACACACACACACACACACAAAACTAAAATATGTCATAAAATACAGTATCTTACTTGTTTGGCTTTCACAGGACCAGCAATTTAACAGCAGCCTGAACAGAAACTTCTGATGAACCTTAACTAAGAATCACTGTCTTGTGTTTGATATGGCTCCAAGAAGTCGTTACATTTTATTGTCTCCTTAGGTTATCCCTTTTCAGGACATTCTTCTTGAAGTTTACCTTCTGGTTGATGTGCTTGCAAGTTTCTGTGCTGTCATTAGTAGTTAAGTTGTGACTAGAGATCTTAGTTTTCTGTAACTTTTTTTGTGGATGAAAGTTTGTCCAAATAAGTATGTTGAGTTGTGTTGCCAAGTGAGTTTAAAAAACCTCAGAACATTCTGAATAGCAATTTATTTAGCTCTCCTTTATCCTTTGGCTAGCAAATCAAAGCTCTCTGAAGAATAAGGCAATAATTAATTGAGAGCAAGGAAAATAGTTGTAGTTAGTTTGTTTATTTGTTTGTTTTTCCCCTCATAGTTCAGGGCAGTGAGAAGTTCAGTAGATTGGAGTTGTAATCTAAGTCTATCTGAATTCTTTACAGCTTCAATCCCCTTAAGATTTCTTTTTTCCCGTCACTTCATACTCAGGGTAAGAGCTTTATCCCAATCTCTTTGTTGTGACCCACAAACACTGGTTGAAAGGAGACTGTTTAATACACACAACGAGCTCAAAACCTTGTTAGGTTCTTTGTGTTTTAGTAAAGCCAGAAGTGTGAGTTAAGTGTTGTTAAAATTTGTGGTATGTAACCAGTGGAATTAACTATATGATTAGAAATGCACTACAGTGTTCAAAAAGCCAAAACAAACAGAAAACCCTGCTAGCTCGTAGGCAGGTACACAGGATAGTTCCCTTCTGTAACAGAGTGATTGTGTCTGACCTAAATCTTTTTTTTTTTTTTTTTTTTTTTTTAAGAAGGCTCTTCCAATTTCTTATATGAGTGTGGTTATCAGAGTGTTAAGATCTATGTATGCCACATCAAAATCTAAGATCTAATCAGTAATCTAAAGGAGCTGGGAGAACTCTTTATTGTTTAGCTGGGATTGCCAAATAAATCGCCCAGCACGGAACTCTGGAAGGGAACTGTGTGTACAGAGAGAATAACATCATCTTTGTTACACTTCATTTTTCTTTATCTGTTCTGTTTGCTACTTGTTAGGTCTGAAGGTCTTCATAAATGCTGGTGTCAGGTGCTGTTCCTGACCACAGCTGTTCCTAGTGTTCCTCTCAGTACAGGCACACAGAGGCTCTCCTATACAACACACTATGAAGAGCCAAAGGATTGCTTTTGTTTGCGTCTTTTGTTCTGCCTCTAAGGTAGTCAGAACAGATTTTGCTGGTTCCTTGGATGAAGTTGTGTAATAATACTGCTGCAAACTAAGGAAACTGAGTTTTGTTTTTCAAACAAATTGTACTTGAAAGAAGGATGGTTCAGGCCCAGTGTTGAGTGTTTCCATCTTGTGTATCAACAGAACACGTACATTGTCCCACTTAGGACAGATTTCTCAGTAGGTGTGTTTTGTAACAAGAGAAGCTATCTATGCACAGTAAGTTTGAGCAGGTAAGAATATGACTGAAAAAAAAAATTGAAAGCAAATCAGTGATTTGTAGAAATTGGAAACATGTTAGACTTCTACCACTATGGAAATGGAAGACAATAGCAACAATTGTCCTTGACAGTTTTCTTTTTTTCCAGTGCATTCCAGCATATTTTTAGAAGAGCTAAATCTTGAAGCTTTTCTTTCAAGCTGCACAATACTATTAAGAGCAAGCTTTAGGGAGTGAAATTCTACTATTAGAATTTCTAATAGCTGTTATTATGAAACTGCTTTACTAAGTGTATCTAGAACTATCTTTACATCACCTCACATCATTTGTTCCATGATGCTGTTGACTTTGGTCTGCTTCTCTTTTCTTTGTGCTGTATTTGGTAAGGGAGCAAGAATGGCATGATGTATTTGTGTTAAATAATGTACATTTTGGCCTGAAGCACCAAGTCCTTCTTTTTCCTTCTCCTCCATTATAGTGCAGTAGTTTAAAAGAAGAATCTGAAGGCAACAGTTTTTTGTTATTGTTTGAAAATTGGACCAGTTGTGAGGAGTGCCACTTTTGTTGGATGTTGGATATTATGTAAATCTTTTAGGAATTTATTAATAGATTTTCATTGGGTTAGGATATTACAGAACCAAATTTTTCTACCAGAACTCTTCCTTACTTTCTTACTTTTCTTCCCTTTTCTTGTAAAGGTAAGAGAGAAGATACAGAAGTGAGAAAATGCTGGGATCAGAACGGGGTGTGGTGGAAGAATGGCTGTCGGAGTTCAAGGTGCGCTGAGAGGAATGATAGCTGTACTGTTGGTAACATTTTTAGATGTGATTACTTTATCTTTCAGGCTCTTATAACTAATAACACATGCAAAGGTCTATGTAAATAAGTCAACTGGTACCTAATATACAATGCATAGTCCCAATAGCAATTCTTAATTTTTTTTTTAAGTTGTAGCATAGAGCCAAATGTAGCCTGTTGTAACAATGGGATTTTTAAGGTGTATCTTATTGTGTAAATCAAGTTGATATAACTGATAGCTGGATAGTGCTACCTGCATTCCTGATGGAGCAACTTCTTTAATTTTCCTTTCAAATACCAAAGAAAATGTTAGGCTGCTTATTCCATTAGTCTACATAAAATGAGTTGTTTTATCAGGAGGAATCTGAAGTATTTTTAAGCTGTTTTGCTTGTTTATATTATGGTGGATGAAACGGCAGATCATGCATAAGCAGGCAGATGGGATTTCATGATTGATAGAATATTAATCTGTTATTTAAATTAATAATAATTCCTCTAATCACTGATATCTAAAAATTCATTATATAGTGTTACTAGGAACTTGTTGATGAGCCAGGGATGCAAAATGTACAGACATAATTCTGTGGTGGAGCTTTAGGCTATAATTGACTAATCAAGTCTTTGGAAGTGCCCATTAAATAAGGAATATTGAGAAAACAAAGTGTCTTCATTTCAAGTTGAATCAAATAATTCTTTTAAAGGTACACCTGAAACTGCTTTTGAAGATAACCCTGAATGTTGCTATGTTGCCCCCAAATGCAGTTTATATGGAGCAGAACTGGTACTGAATGAACTAGATTACAAGTCCTAAAATTTACTCAATTTCAAGAATTGGGATGAGGATGAATGCATTTGTACTTGTGAACACTGATTTATCACAGTAACTTTTTTTTTAATTATTTAGGCATTACCTGAAACACAAATTTCCAGCTATGCAGCTACGTTGCACCGAAAAAAAACACTGGTACCAGCTCTTTATAAAGTCATTCAAGACCCAAATAATGAGGTAGGAGACTTAAATGAACATTTGTTTGCAGTTGTATGACTTCCGCTCCTATAACTAAATGTAGAGAACTTGGAGGGGAAGAATGTCCTTTCTGATCTGGTCTGACAGGGGTACTATCCCTCTTATTCAATTTTGACATTCACTTCAGTGCTTTTCCAATAAGGCACAGCCCCATCTTCTCCCTGAAATGCAGTTTATATTGTCTGCTCAATTTTACTTGTCACACCTGACAGTTACAGTTGACTTCGAGTTGCTTCTTTGTTGAGAAAGCATCTTTCAGGTGCAATGAAGTAGGACTTACAGTGAGAACCTATGTGCATCTTACCCAGTGGCTTATTACAGTGGAAGAAAGAATTGGTGTATAACTCACTATATGCAGTTAAAATAAGCAGTCTTTTGCTTATACTAATATGATGTTTGTGAAATTTGGTTTTAACTACTTTAAACAAATGCAGAAACAGGACCCCAAAATTTAAATATATATGATTAAAAATTATCTTATCCTTGTCTGTAATTCCTTTTGCAAATGATGCTGAAGCTATGCTTTCCATTCCACTGGCTTTTATTATGATCATTTCTGGAAAAGTGTTTGAAATGCTCCTTCTAAAAGAACTGAGCAAGTATACCACTCTGCAGTGTAAACTGTTTCAGATAAAATGCTTCAGAATATTTTGATTTATCATCTGTGATCTCGTGTATATTTATAGATTTAATGGCAAGCATGCACACTAAGGAAGCTTTTTATTTTCCTAAATACAGCTCAGCTGCTTTCGGAAGCTGGATGGTTGATTGAGCTTAGAGGAGATTACATAATTCTCATGCAAAAAGAGCCCCACTTCCTAGGTGTTAAGGTCATTTCTGTGTTACCAATAACTTACATAGTGATGTTTTTCTTTGTACTGAAGCTCTCTGACCTGAAGCCATCATTGCTACTGTTACTTTCAAGCATCACAGATGCACTTAGGATTGTATTTCCTGTAGATTTCATAAGTGCTGTCCTTTGCTCTGAGAGTAAGCACTTGGTTTACTTTTTACAATACAAAGAACAAGTTTTGTCAAAAGAGCATATTCTTCAGGGTCTGAGAGTGATTTTAAGTTGATGCTTGTCTAATTCTACTCTTCGGAGCTCACGCTCTTTAATAGGGCCTGGTTCTGATTTCAAGTATAAGGTGCATGATACCAAATTTGAGACTGACCTCAAGTTTTGGTTGTTAAGGTTGTAAGGGTGTTAAGTATGTATTTCTAAACTTATATGTGAGGAGTATAACCACAAACAGAAACCTCTCACAATAGTATATAATAAATTCATTACTTTGTGTAATTCTGTGGCAATCTGAGTAGTGTATTTTTATTTTATTTTTTGCTTAACATTTGCCTTCTAAGATAAAGTAGTTTTGAAGAACTGTTACTTTCATATAGTTCCTTAATTTTTAAAATTGGTTTATAGTTATAGAAATGCTTTATAAATCTTAAATTAATGTAGTAATGAATTGTAAATACTAACTATTCATGTGTGGCTATTGCAGTTTAACTTGGAAAGCTTAGCCTTGAAACGAAATGATCACCTTTGCAATGGCAAGCATAAATTGACATCATAAACAAGTTTTCAGACATAGTACTCTTCAAATAACAACTAATTTCATTCATTGTCTTATACTTAAGCCTAAAATGAGCATGTTATTTTCTGTTGTGCCTTAATCTAAAAAGCAAGCATTTCCAGTCTTTGTCATGCGTTTTGTACTGAGTTTTGAACTTCAAGGTATGGTAATGACTCTTTAAGATGTGATAACCTCGTAAAACAGGCCAAATGTGAAAGCAAACAGTCAGCTTCCTTAAAACATGACTGGTGTGCATCTCCCTGAGGTGCAAAAATGAAATCTGCAAATCGCATTACTGTCGCTTATTGTATTTATGGTAGTAAAAATACTGTTTTTGTTTGTTATGCTAATTGCTCTCTATGCCAACAGAGAATGGCATAGAGATGGCTTCTAATGGAAGCTTTTGATTTGTCGGAAAAGAGATATGATTCTAAAAGACTTTTTAGCTTGTTTAGCTATTCTACTCAGTTTACTTTAATATTGTACAGAAAGATCTTCTGGAATTAAAAAAGTTCATGCCTGTTCATTTATGCATTCATTACTGGTGATGATAAATGTTCCATTTCCTCTGTTTATCCAGTGTCTTCTGAACACTGGACTGGGAGAATTTGCTGGAAAAGGCTTGCTGCAGTTGTTAACTCTTTGCACAATTAATGTCACAGTGATGAGATATGAGGTGTATTTACAGGCTTGCAGTACCACTGACTGGATGTTCCTGTATCTCTCCAGGCAGCACAACCTAAATTAAGACTAATTTTATAAAACTTTTGTTTGAAGGGCAGTAGAATTATCTCAGTAACTAAGTAGAATTAACTCTGGTCAAGTCTAGTCTGACTTCAGCTAAAATAAATTATTCTTTTCTGCTGTTTTTAATGAGATTTGGATTAGACTGACTAATTTCTAATAGGAAACAGCTCTGGGCTACTGTCATCTCTAATCTAATACAAGTACTATTAGTAGCAATGCTACTGCATATATCTAGTTTCTGATAATGTTTAGCTCATCTTGCACCTGTTATCTCCTCACAGATGCATTTGTATTTCTTATTTCCATAGAGATTCCTCTTTTATTTTTAACACTAGCTTCCTTTTTGTTCTTTTAAAGAAAACATAAACATGTGTTTGATCTCTGAATTATTTATTAACCTCTTTTTTGTTTGGTTGAGCATCTAAACAGTGCTAGACTTTTCATAAAATGAGAATACAGTTGTCTCTAAGGACAAAGCATCTACTGTAACAAATGCTTCTAATAATTAGTGTTGCTTTTAGATAACATTTGCGCTGAGTAAATATTAGAACAATTTACTTGTAAGTTGTTGAAACATAAGGTACTATGCATGTGTGAAATGTTAGAATAAATACACTGAATAAACTAACTTATACTCAGTAAGAATGCTAGGGCCTTTTCTGTCAAAATGGTTGTAGTAGAAGGCTTATATTTTCATTTGATTCTAAATTTAAAAACATGAAAGTATTGAGGTATTTTACATTTATAGCTAATAAAAATCTATGTGCCCCAGACTACTGAACTTTGCTGTCAGCAGTGTTAGTGTCAGCTTTCTTCCTTCCTCTGTTGAAGGAGTCTGCCTTTGTTTCTGCTGTAAAAACAGACTTTTAGCTTACGGTAACTAGGCTGTCCATCAGAAGCCTTGTTACACAAGGTACTTACACCAAGCCTAGCATAAGAAGAGATTTGACTGCTAGCAGAGTTTTATTTTACACAGATGTGATGTTATGACTTACATAATCAGTGGTGTAATTAGCCTGCTTTATTGACCAGGGTACTGTGTGTTAGAAGTTGAACTGTGTTCACCTGTTCTTGGGCACTGTAAAACTGATACTCTTTTAAAGCAGTTATCTTGATAGAAATTCTGTCAAAACTTATGCTGTCTGTGAGGTACTAGAGTAAAATATTGAAGTCTAAATAGGTATATGTTAAGTTTTACAGTCATACAGATTTATGGCATTGTATGTTTATCCAAAATTCAAATCAAGTAGAAAGGTCTCTCCCTTTCCTCTGCTGGTAGCAAGGGACTCGTTAAAATGGTTTTAGAAGATAGTTCACAACAAGCCAGAGAAGTCCTTCTTCATACAACACAGCTGAGCAGTGATGGTGAATTCTACATGAAATTCTGGGTGCTAAGATCCTGATGACTAGACAAATTATTGCGTTGTTTGTATTACATTGAGCAAATATGTACTTGTTGGGATTGAGACTAAAAAGGAGTAGGTAAGAAATTAACTTGTGCTCCCCTCAATAGACTTGTCTTCTGCAGCTTCTACTAATCTCCAACGTTTTTCTACTTTTCTAAACATTATAACAGCACCATTTAGCTTCTGTGTTCCATGTAGTTCAAGCCATTAATCTGTCACATACCTTAAATTAGTATCTGTATACAAATCTCATACTGGCAGTCATAGAAAACAGTATTCTTAAAGAGCAAGATGGTTGTTTAGTAAGGCCACATTTCCCAATTCTGTATACCAGTTCCACTCAAGTCTATACTTACAGACCTCCTTAAAATGAACGCAAATACTGCTTTGGTTCATTCAATTACTTCACATTGGGGGATGTCATCTTTATTGAGTACAGTGGCTGCATTGGTATAGCCCATATGTTTGATATTGTGTTTTCTTTCATTAGAGATGCCCGAGAGTAATTCATTACCATTTTTGTCTTTTCACAGCTCCTGGAGCCTGTTTGCCACCAGCTCTTTGAACTGTATCGTAGTTCTGAAGTTCGGCTGAAGAGATTCACATTGCAATTTTTGCCAGAGCTGATCTGGGTATATCTGCGTCTTACTGCCAGCAGGGATAGGCAAAGTAATGGTTGCATTGAAGCATTGCTGCTTGGCATTTACAACTTGGTAAGTGAGGTGAGGGGGGTTGGCTGAGGAAAGCTTTGATCTGAACTTTTGCATCATTGACTTGTAGAAATAAATTATTAGAACAACATGTACATATAATTATAACACGACTGCATGAAAGCATACTTAAAAAATGTGTAATGTTGTGAAGGTTTAGTAAAAGCAGTTTTGCAGAAATATTTGTTATTGATTGTAAATCTACTTGGAGCAAACATTTTAACTCAAAAGGATCAATATGTTTTCTTAGTGTTGCATAAGATGAAATAGCCCTTTTTAATGTTGAAACATACAGTTTTTACATGCATATCAATATGTGATTGGTCAGTCTTCCTGTACCACTCTCTCTTCCCTCTGGATAGTTTATTTTTTAATGGCAGTTTGAAGCTGAAACTACTGAGCATGCTAGTGTTTAGATGCATGTGTGCTTCTGAGGCACTGTCTTAAGTGGAAGTGTGATTTTTTAAGAGTAAGTGAAAGAAACTGTAGGTGATCAGGTTTGGCTCTTGGAGTTAACAGTTGTTTGTTATATCCTTTCTCTTATACCTTTCCTTTTCCTGAAAATTTTTCTTGTATTAAGAGGTAGTTTGACAAATTCAGCAATGTGGCTAAGAAAGGCATTCCTTGATAGGAATTTCCATATTATGTAACTGTAAAGCATATAATACCAAACTATTGTCCTTCACTCTACATATTTTAGTGAACTTCTTCCTTTAACTGTGTTTTCATTGTAGCTATGATGAGACTGATGAGAAACTGTGATTCTCTAAAAATTAAAAAAAAATATATAATAATAATTAAAAAATTACTGCTATGTGTCTAGATCACCTCTAACATACTTATGCTGATTTGCTGATAGAAATAAAGAGGGTACTGCTTGCTGATTTTTGGCACTGTTTGCTAGGTTGAATATTTATCTTTGGCATTCATTTTCTTACAGAAGTCCTGTAGTGGTTCCTTTGAAACCCCTTATTCTTTAGGGATGCTTAAGAAAGAGACTTCAAAATGGACAATAACTAGTTTCCATTTCTTTCTTCGGTTCTGTTGTTGATATTTTTCTGCTCATTTGTAGATACTACAAGAGTGAAGTTATTTTCTCAGTCTTTAGAAGGACAACAATAGATCTTTTGCATTCTGTTAAATTCCATCAGTTCTCTTCCCCTTCTGATTATTAAAGCCCACTTTAAGTACTGTGCTACCTTAGACTAGGATTTCATATAAAGTGGGTTGGTTCAACTTAATGTTTAAAAATTTACAGTACAAAGTGGAAAGGCATGTGTCATGGTTTTATCTCTAGATCTGTGTCTGTGATGAGGACAGTAGACCCACAAGCCCACTAACCCAAAAGGGGAAAAAAGGGAAACAAATGAAGAGGGGAAAAAAAAAAGCAAAAAACAGTGGCAACAATCTGAGTAGGAAAACAAACTTAGTTTACTAATTATAGTAGTAAAATACAAGTTAATTGGAATTGAAGTTTTTAAATGAAATAAATGAGAGAGAGAATATTCAAAAACCAATGGCCTTGCTCTAGTGCTATGGGCAAGATGACCAGCGAGCACACAGAGCTGAGGCAGGCAAAAAGAGGGGAAGTCTCATGAGTTGCAGTCAGTTTTATCTTTCTCGCCAACCAGAAAATGGAAATGGAATAGTGAAGTCTTCTGGGATCTTCTAGATCACTCTTCTCTTCTGAGGCCGGTGCTGCAGTGTTAAAGAATGAACTCCCAGTGCACTGCATGGTGTTCTGGTGGGGAGTACTGGCCACAGATTGTAAAACCCACCAGAGCATGATTTCAGACTGCTTTCTGGTACATTCCTGTGTAATTGCTTTTAGTTTATTGGCTTTAAAAACTGCTGTTTTTGCTTATATAGTAAGTATCCTGTCAACTATAAAATCTAATTGGTTTGAAAGCCTTTTGAGAAAACACTGTGTATTCCTTACTAATAGAATTCCTGAGGAGCCTTCACCAGTCTCCTTGATTTCACCTTTTTTCTGTGCTGCATTTATTTTGAAGTACTGTCCTTTGGCAGCAAGTGACTCATCAGCCCTCATGCATCTATATATTTAGGTTTCAAGTTTAGCGTTGCTTCACTATGCAGTTCTATTATACATAAATGTCATAATGTAATGGGTAGAAAAGCTTTCACTTCTTGGTTTTGAACAAAGCCAGAAAGATCAAGGAGCCAATGATTTCTTCCTAAGTGCAGTCAATGAAGAAGGTCTTCCCCATTAGGTCTTATCAGATCAGAGCATCTAACTTCTTACTTTCTAAATACGTTTTAGGAATTCTGTAAGTTTTCCAGATCTTGTCTTAATTCTGTTGTGTTTCTTCATTGTTTTTTGTTTTTTTTTTGGTGATCTTTTTCATTGTTGCTTATTTTTTATTTGCTCTCCTGTTGTTTATTTTTGTTTTAAATTCAGGAAATTGCTGACAAAGATGGAAACAACAAAGTTTTATCTTTCACCATCCCTTCATTATCTAAACCCTCGATATATCATGAGGTAAGAGAGCTGCTGTGGTAAATTAACTTCGGTCTATCAGAACAATGAAAACTGCATCCATTTGAAACAACCAACTATTTTGGTTCATCCTATTTTCAGTGTTCCTTTCTTGGAGCAATTGGTGTACTCTAAATCAGTAGCAATAATAGAAATGTAGATGTTGTAAAATGATTGCTGACAGTGCCCGTTTTGTATAGAGATTAGTTATGTTAGTTATGTTGTAGTTGCAAATGGGTTGCCTCTTAAGTGTTAGGATAAAAGTAGTCCATTTCCTTTTATAGCTCCTCATTAACACAAGTTGAACTTGGGATTCATTTTTCTTTCTCTACAGTTGCTGTACAAAAGGCCTGTGCAGTTGGAACAAACCTACTTTAGATGACTATGCAACAATCAAAATTGAAAATGACTCTCATTTGCTTTTTATGATAATGAAATTGTCATGTTTTTAGATTTTGTAATTATTTTCATTTTTAAAAGACAACTGTATATTTTGACTTGGATGATTGTCCCACCTGGCATCCCAGTTGCCAAATTGGAGAAAAATAGATTTGATGGATGGACCGCTCACTGGTTAAGGAATTGGCTGGGGGGCTGCACTCCAAGAGTCGTGGTCAGTGGCTCAGTGTCGAACTGGAGACAGATGACGAGTGGCGTTCCTCAGGGATTGGTGCTGAGGCCGGTGTTATTTGGCATATTTGTAGGTGAGATGGACAGTGGGATTGAGTGCACCCTCAGCAAATTTACAGATGACACCAAGCAGAATGGTGCAGTTGGCAGCCTAGAGGCCAATAGCAGGGGGTTGGAACCAGATGATCTTAGTGGTCCCTTCCAACCCAAACCATTCTATGATTTTATTATTAGGAGTTTCAATGCTTTGGAGGCCTTTTACTTATGATTTGTTTTCTCCTCCCTCCCACCCCATACTTCTAGCCCTCTACTATTGGATCCATGGCTTTAACTGAAGGAGCTCTCTGTCAGCATGATCTCATCAGAGTAGTTTACAGTGATCTTCATCCTCAAAGAGAAACCTTCACAGCACAGAACAGGTGGGTTGGATGCATTGTAATGTTTGCGGTGCTTCACTAGGCAGTCAAAAAGTCATTAAACATTAAGACCAAATAGATTGTGGTCAGTCCTTTCTGTGCTTGGGTGTAAAGATAGAGTGCAAGTCAGTGAACTTGGGGAATATTTTTGGTTTTGCTTCCAACTTTGTAAGTTACTAGTTCATTTAGATGAGAATGATTTTTCTGTCATCTCTGTGTCTGTCAGAAATATCTTTTGAGTTCATGCCTGTCAACTCAAATTTTACTGAAAGGATGACAAAAGTCTGGCATTGCCTTTACCACAGGAAAGGAAGGGATAGAGCCAAGTGCACAGAAAGAAGTGAGGATAAAAATCCTTAGGAATGAGGTTACTTGTTTCTGCTGCATGAGAACATGTAGACTGGGGCTCTACTCATTATTAGTAACTGCAGCCAACCTTTTTAGTGAAGTCTCTTGCACGCTGAAGAACAGATTCTGAACTGGTTCAGTGCTCTGCTGTTCTAGTGACTCTCAGCTTCACATGTCTTTTAAAGTAGCTCTGGGAAACCTAACAATAAAATTTTTAAAATGTTGCAGACTTGTCCAGCTCTGTAGCAACCTGGACAATGTTTATGACATGTCATTTCCTCAATAATTTCTGCATATGCTAATGGTTTTCAGTAATAATTTAAAGTGAACCTTTAATATCTTGTTTCAAGTTAATGAGTTATAATGGAAGAGGATTTCAGGATTTCTGTGTTTATTTCTGATGCTTTTTCCTCTGAGGTGACTTATCAAACTGAGTTGTACGAATTTTTAAATTTTTTTAAATTTTGGATGGAATATTAAGAATTTAAACCATGCAAGATCTTGGTCTTGTCTCTTTTCAGGTTTGAGGTGCTGAGCTTTCTCATGCTGTGCTACAATTCTGCTATTGTCTATATGCCTGCCTCTTCTTACCAATCACTTTGTAGGATGGGTTCCAGGTGAGACACTTGCCTTTGAAAGTCTTGCAGGGTACATCTAGATCTCTAAATATTCACCCAGCAGAAAAGAGTAAACAAACCTATTATATATTTCAAGTTACTAAATGCAACTTTTGGTCACTTCTGCAACGTAATTGAAAATTTGATAGTATGTTTGGATTATCTTACTCCTGCATTGGATTTTGTTCCACTTATTTAACCTTTTGTTATCTGGAGGGGAAAAAAAAAAAGGGGCAAAATCTTCTGAACCTACTCATTGATCTGAATTTATTGAATTTACATATCATCCAGACACTCTTCAGTATGGCTATATTCAAAATATTGTGAAGAATACCTTTAGTTTCTTCTGCTTCCAAATATTGATCTCTTGTTCCTCAGGATAGTTTATATGAAGTGCTAGTACAGTGTTCCATGCTTTAGGTTGTGTATTTTTTTTTGTTACGTTTTGTCCTCCTCAGTAATGATATCTCGTTTTCTGGAGAGTTCAGTACTGTGATTTCTCAAACTCTTACACGTGTCCTTTATATAATCTTCTGCTTGAACAGTCTTAAAAGCATCTGGTTGGCAAAGTTCCCTGCTTTATGCTCTAAAAAATCTGAAGTATTTCTGAAATTTCCATCTGCCAGTTTCTACCAGAGATTTTGTTTGAAATGAAATCAATTCCTTCCAATATCCAAACAGACGGAGCTTTTTAAAAATGTTTAATTTAGCTTTTTTTTGTTCAACACAATACTGCCATGAAAGAAATTAATTACGTGCAATTCACTTACATAACTATAAAGAATAAGACCAGCTTCTGACAAATGTGTATTCTGTACTAACACATATTCAGATAGGATGGTAGGCTGTTTCTCTCATCATGTTTATGATGAGAACCGGTCACTTCTCAGTGTGCTTCCCTCATTTTCATTTGAGGTATAACTATGCTCGATGTAACAAATATTCTGAATTTTCCTTTGAAAATTAGATCTACTCTTCAGTTAGAGAGGAGAGAGACAGCATAGAAATTGTTGTGTTTTTTTTTAACAATGTAGCAACAGCAATAATTTGGATGTAGCAAACTATTTCCAACATTAAGGTTATTTTACTATGAACTGAGTAAAAGTTGCATGTTTTTGTCTTGTGTTATGCCATCATAGTGTGTAATATATGTAATACAACAATCTTGTTTCAACTTTACTTATAAATTGCAGTCATTTTCCTTAACCTTCTTAATTTAACTTTCCACAACCGTTTTCATTCAGCTAAAATAAGCAGTGTCGTTGCTCATTTGAATACATGTTAATGGAACTGTACAGTGAACTCCATTCTGAGTATTACACTCACTAGTTTTGTAGTAGTTTATAATCTAAGTCATGGACAGTTAGAGCAGGAATCATTTTATTCCACAAGGAGTGGAGTGATCTTGAAAAGGAAACATCCTGGATCCTCCTTGTGTAATTGTATGCAAGCTTTGCCTTGTGGTTTCTACTCAAAGCTTGCCTTGTTGGAAAGACTGGACTATACATAGCAGATAATTCCTACTGTGGTACTGTCTGCTTTCCAGGATGAACTTGGACGACAGTTTTTGTTACTGAGGCAGCAGATCGTACTACAAAACAATAGATTGCATTGGTTTCAGTTTAAAGCTGATAGCTGGGAGACCTTTTAGATATTAGTTTTCATTTTTTGTCATTTTCTGATAAGAGCATTAATGCTGTGAGATACTTCTTTGTGTTGTGGTTTTCTTTTTCTCTTGAAGGCTTTGGGTTGTTTTCTTTTCTTTTGGTGGCTAATTGACATTTTCATTCCTTTTCCTGTTTTGCCTAGTGTCAGCATGTGCTCATGGTGTCCATGCAATAATCTTCCCAGTTTTAAAGGAGAAACAGGCAATACATTTACATTAATGTATTAATATCCATGCATTGTTTTATGTTCTATGCATGTCAGAATGTCAGAGTTCTGAATAAATGTATCTGGTGTGTTGTTTTTTTTCTTAGCAGCAGAGTCAATGCAGTATGTGACAAGGCAGGACAAGGGTTGTAACTGATTTTGGTTTTATTTGTAATAAAAGGCAGATGAAAGTAATTCTCAAGAATAAGGTATCTTTATTAACCAATAGTTTACATAAAATGGGAGGTGGTGTGTCTTTGTTCTATACCACTGAAATGTTTCTAGTGTAGAAAATTGGGTTTGTTAACTGAATTTCTGGAAGAATCTTGTGCTTGGTATCTTTTGCAGTTTTGTCATTCTAATTCTTTAGAAATTATGATTTGAAGAAAACAGAATTAATGGCTTTATGGGAATTATCTCTGGATTATCAGCAAATTATACGTCAAGGCACTGTTGTTAAACTGCTCTAATGGTTGGAAGAGCAACAACATAAGAATGTTCTACATTTGAGTTTGTTTTGAAAAACAGGTTTTAAAAGAAAATCGTTTTTAGTTTGAAGTAATTGTGGGGTTAACACTGAGGTGCAATGGTATATTTTTTCAGACTATGTGTGAGTGGATTTCCACGGCAGCATGAGAAACGCTGGAAAGAACACTGTGGTAGAGTGGTGTTGGACCCTGACTTCATGGTGCAGCTGCTCACAGGTGTCTATTATGCTATGTAAGTAGACCTTTTTTTTTTTTTTTTGGTAATAGAAGTGACTGGTTTTACATGAGTTAAAATATCAATGCTTGTTGTTTTAAAATTGGAATAAATGTATTTAACCCAATGTGACACAAGGATCTAACTTGATTAGCGTATTTCCTGCTACTTACTCAGCCAACTGATAATTTGAAAATATCTTCGGCAGCACTGGAGTAGGTGGTGAAGGACCAGCACCAGGTATTGGAGAGAAGGAAGCTCTTGGCTTCATTTTTTCCTGAGGTTTTTATTACCATCAGATAACCTTCTGTTAACAAGCATGATGAGCTTCGATGCCAAGATAACCTGATGAAATGCAGTCCTCTTGAATGCCAGTAACTTCTGAGGTAGCAAAAAAAAAAAAAATCAATTTCTGATAAGAACTAAGTAAACCATGACCCCATTTTTCATTCTTTAAATTTGTCCTGATTACAGTGTCAGCTTTGTCTCACTTTGAGGTGACAGGGAGCATCTTATTTCATTATACCAAAAAGAGTAATATGAAACTTACCTGTTTATACTACAAAATAGAGGACAGTCTGGGTGTGTATGCAACTGATAAACATTCTATGTAAAGAAAGAAAGAGCTGAATTTGGATAGGGAAAAAAAAAAAGCCAATCTGAGTTCCTAAGATACAGAAGATAAATTTGTTTCTTTACATTTAGATATAATGGTCAATGGGATCTCGGCCAGGAGGTATTGGAGGACATAATTTACAGAGCACAGCTTGAACTCTACTCACAGCCTCTGTTGGTAAGAAAAAAATCTACTGAAATTTATGGACTTGATTATGAAGAGTATGGAACTGTTTCTGAAATGGACTCTTAAAGCCTTTGTGGCCGTTTATTGCATTCCCAAATGCAAGTTGTTAACAGCTGGTGTTTTCAACATAATTATTTACACCATGCTTTTTCTGCATGAATGTTGGGATCTCCAAGTACTTGTTGATGTGGAAAGCTAGTATTTTCTAATGTAGTACAGTTGGATCAAGCATTTGTTGTTTTGGCACCAGCTACTGATGACTTATTCAAAAAAGATAAACTGAATGATTATATATTGCAGGACAAAGATTGTAAAGAGTTGTATTCTTTGCATCTAGACCTTTAGAAAACTTTAGAATATGCTATGTGGTTGAACTAATAACTCAGTAGAAAAACAGCAACAGGAGGATAGAGCTGTAAGAGAGGAGGAGCTTTATCTAGATTCAGTGTCAGATTTTAATTAAGCAAATCTTAATCTTCATCTTCTTCAGTTGACCATCAATAGAGTGGTTTTCTTAAAATCAGTTGTTTTTGGGTTGATTTTTTTTTCCAGTTCCCAATAGAATTGCTGTTTTGATCATTTAGGGGAAAAAAAAACTAAAAGGGAAAGAGGTGAAACTGAGCAGGATACAGATGGAGGATAAGGAGGTTGACAAAGGAAAAGGAAGAATGGAAGGTTTTCATTTTGTGTGAAATCTAGGAGCAAGGCTCAAAGTTAGAAGGAATGTTAAAGAAAATAAAGTAAGAAGAATAGAACATTATCTCAGTTTCTCTGAATTATGGCCAGAAACCTTTGGTGCTCCTCTGAAATAACAAAAGTAAATTTAATTACTTTTACGTAACTGAGAAAAAAAATTGATTGGGAAAAGTTTTTTTCTATGTCAATCTAACATCACTCTCTCCTCCAATAAATTAAGTAAAATTATTCTCTTGATGAATTAATATTGGCTACAGAACTTATCTACAGGCTTTCTGAGAGTCCTGCATTTTAAATGGTTGGTATCCATTGAATTATTATGATAGCTGGTTCCTTTTCAAAATGACTCACTGCTCCATCAGATTGAAAGTTTTAAATTAAATATTGAACCTGCAGAAATAGACCACCTTATCAAAATACAACATTGAAAAGTTGTGTGGGAGGATCTGGAACATAATTCAATTGATGATAGGACAATTTTCAGTCCTGATTATTCATTCTTAATCATTTTGTCTTTTGACACGACTTCTAAGAATCTTCCAGAATGTCTGTTTTTTCAACACTGGTTTTGCTTCTCCAACCCATTGTTTGATGATGTCATCACCAATTTTTTTTTCTTCCCCCCTCTCCCCGCATTTTCTAATTGTCAAGTTTTTCATGCATGTATGTGCAAGTGCGTCTGTGTATTTTTTTTCTTGCTCTGATCCTTGCCTTGTTTCACAGCAGTTTTTGAAAAGCACATTTCAAGAAATCAGCAGATTTATACAAAGATAACCTTCGTATCTTTGTCGTCACACTGTGTATTCGAACCACCAGACCTTTTCAAAGGTTTCACCTAGTTGCAGTTTACAGGAGATGTAAATAATTTAGCAGCATAAAACTGTATTTTTTTAAACACTTCAAACTACTGCACCAAATAAAATATCATCTGTGCATCTAGTTTGATCAAGTTCAAGTCTCTGCCTACAATTGCCTAGCAGTAGCAAATTCTTTGAAATCCATTTAATATTTAGGTGATCTTCCATAGTAGGATTCTTTTTATATCTTTGTACACAGACTGTTTGTTTAATTATGGATATGCTGATCAGTCATCAAAATGATGAGACACACCACACCTTTTTGTGCAGGATTAGTTATACCTCATGGTATTAAGAACAGTGAAGACAAAGGTTTTTTTTTTTTTTTTTTTGCATCTTCCTTCTCTTTTAGTTTCTCATCTGATGGAGGAGGGCTGTTTTATTCCTTCTGGTTGTTTGGATTATTTCCAGGTTTTACTGTTGCTTGATTTTATTTTCATATGGTTCTCCTTGATCCACAGAAGTACAATTTGTGCTGCTAGAAAGGGCAAGTTGTTAAAATGCTCCACAAGTAAAAGTGCTGTGTCACTTTCTGGTCCTACTACAAAAGCCTTTTACTACTAATTTTCAGATTTTAATCCTTTATACTGAGAAAGGGTATGTATTCAAAAGAGGCTGGAACTCTAGCAAAGTAGAGGATTGGAAGGCAAACCACTATGTGACTAAGCTTGATGTGCATTGAGTCAGCACAGCAGAAATGAGTTTCAAATTCTCTAATGAGATCAAGGATATGAGCACAGTGAGGTTTAAAGATGGCAGCATGGAAGAAGAACTACATATGAATAAAAGAGTAATTTGCAAACAAGCAATGAATCTGAGAGAATTAAGTAGCAAAGGCCATATCAGAAGTGGAGTAGTGGTAGAATGATAAAGAGTATTTTCTATAATGGTGTCAAGAATCTTTAGGCTACTTTGAAGTCAGACACAGCAGAGGTGTTTTGTGTGGAGTTACAAGATCACAGCGGAAGCTGGAGAAGTTCAGGATCAGCAATGTGACAGCCGCTGTAGATTTCTAAGAAGTGAAGTCTTAGACTTAGTTAACATCTTGTCTCTGACTTTACTGTTTGAATGAGTTTCATTTCCTTACGTGGCTGCTGGATGGCTTGTATATTAGAATTTGTAGGAAAGTTTTATTTTACTGTGATACAGCTAAATGCTTTTAATTCATGTAAATTATATGGCATACTAGATGCACTGATATATTTATTTTTTATTAAGTATTATTTGAGATCTTCACAGGACAAATCATACAAACGTGGTTCTGCTGATAGAATCATGTTCTAGTGGTTTAGTAAATCTCTTATTGCTTGTGTTTTTGTAAATACTAATCAAAGACGACTTCATTAAGTAAGCATATTTGTTGCACATGGGCTTTCAAAGTTTTAGGGAAATAATAGAAAATAATAGAACGTCTCTTACATTTATGACACCTCTGGCAACCTCAATATCAAGACAACACAGATGAAATTGAAATCTTAATTCTCTCATTATGTGGAGAGAAGTATATGAATGTTACTTCCAGCATAAAACTAGGAAATGCTGGATTGTAGCAACATTCTAAACAGTTGATGCAATTCCATCAGCTAAGCACAAGGTTTCATACAATAAATAAAAAAGAAAAAAGTTTCTCTCTGTGCTATAGAACAGAAAAACAAAATGGTTGGGGGGGGGAGGGTAGCGTATGTGTGCCTTGATAAAAAAAAAGTGGAGCACCTTTCAAAGTTGTGTATTCTAAAGCAGATCTGTATTTCATCTGAGTGGACAGAACTGTCACCATGTAGTTTTATTTCTATCATAAAGAGTTTACATGCCCACTGTCTTGGGTTAACAGGTAGATTGCATATATTTAAGACTTGTAGAGCACGTTTGAGATGTTTCTCTTGTCATACAGTGAATTCTGATGTCTGATGTTGCACCACTACAAAATTATTTTATTTTTTAAACTTTGTTTTCTAATTCAAGGGAATATCCATTAGGAGAAAAGGTTCTTTGCATAGTGATGACTACGCTGTAATGGGAACTACCTAAATTATTGTAGAAACAATTGATAAGAAGGATTTTATAGGGATTAACTAAATTCATTTTCCATGCTTATTGTATTTTTTGTCTAGTTATCTGTGGCCCCCTTAGTTTACTTATTCATCTTCATCAGGAGAGGACTAAGAGCCGTGCTGGAAGTCAGATATTTGTGAAAACAAATATCTGACAAAACAAACAAGTCAGATATTTGTGAAACGAGAGATACACAAAAGAAGCTGTAATGTTAGATTTAAAATGTGTCTGTTTATTGCTGGTTGGCTGTATAAAGATTATGGAAAATGAAGGCGAATTCACTTTGATTTTTTCTGAAGTTTTAAAAGATTTTGCACGACAGCTTTATTTTTGATAAATACTCTACATGCTGTAGAGACGTACGGAGGTGGAAAGTGGAAACTGGTCTTGTCTCCTGTGTTGTGACCATTCTTGTCATACAGCATGAACAGTATTTTTCTTGTTATCTTGTATCCGTTTGGATGGAGAATTTGTTGTGTAGATTGTTACCACTCTTATATTGTTACCACTCTTACCACAAAATGGCTTATGAAAAAAAGTAGAGAGAATTGGGCTATAAATTTGGGAATAGGCTTGTGATAGTCTTTTCAACTTAGTTAAGGGCTGTGAGTCTTGGGGATGGGACTGTCCATCTGGATGGGATCTGACATAATAAACAGTTCTTGGTTGTTTCTCCTTCTGGATCCAGCAAAGTGATTTAGTACTGCCACTAACATGGTCAATGATGGTAGTAGTATAGCATTTTACTTCCATCCTAGGTTGCAAATGCCATGAAGAACTCACTGCCCTTTGATGCTCCTGATGCATCCCAAGAAGGCCAGAAGGTACTGAAAGTAGAAGTTACTCCAACAGTGCCGAGGATTTCTCGAACTGCCATTACAACAGCTTCTATCCGTCGTCACCGCTGGAGAAGAGAAGGTGAGCTTTCTTTTCCAATGGCAGGTACTGTAATGTTCTGTATTCATCACCATCACTGTTATCTGGCTTCTGAGTTTGAATGTTTGCAGAACAGTTGGTCATGGTTGTTTTGTTTTTTCCTTTTGAAAAATGATTCTCCATAACAATGTATAGTATTTTACATCTTCAGAGCACTGCATGAACATGAACATTTGGAATGTTTGTTTTGATTTTTTGAAAAAACATGAGGTATGTTTGAAGGAGAAAAAAAGAAAAAATTAAAAATAAAAAAGAAAAGGGAAAAAAAGACTGGAAATCGTTTACGAAGGCTTTTTTTCCTCTATTATAACAGAACATAAAAATGTTGTGGCAGAGTTTAGTGTAGAATTTCAGTTATTTCTGTGATGGACTCCAAAATTCAGCTGCTCTCCCATCATAAATAGCTTAGGAAATGTGTTATTCAGAGCTCGCTAGGGTCCAGTTACCCACAGCCACTGAAGACAGTGGGAGATGGAAGAGCTGAACATCAGACTCCTAGCATCGTGTGGTCCAACTTATAGAGGGAACGTGTCATAAAGTAGTTTTGGATAGCTTAAAATTATTCTGTTTTTCCTCATTCCTTATTGAATACTTAGATCACATGGAAGCACGTTGGACCATATGAAGAACAAAAGTAAACATATAGTAATGTTTTCCTTCATATGGTTAGATTTTTGTTCTAATTGTAGCAAAAATTGCTTTAAAATCATTTTGTCAAACTTAAAAAGTTTTTTCCTGCATGTATGAAACACAACTTTAAAAAAGCTGCGTAATGACTAAGGCAAAATGTAGAATAACCTAAAAATAAACTGAGGTTGCAAGAATCTGAAAACATTTTTTTTTCTTTCCTATAATGTGTGCCAAAGTATTTAATGACCTCTGGTCCTCAGCTGAATCAGGATGTCCAGGACAAGAAGCAGCTGTCTTCTATTTTCAGGACTTTGGGCCATGTTTGTCTTTACTGTAGCTGCCATTATATTCATTTTCTAGTCTCTGGTATGGAGTATAGCCCACCTGTCCCTTTCTGTGGATGTTCTCACAAACTTTTAACTAAGCATGAGTAGTGTTTCGTGTTTGTTCTATGTCCACATAAATCTTCTATTTTCCCTGCCTGGGTTGGAATGCCAAGAAAGGAACAGAAAAGCACTAAAATGTTATATGTTGAATCCCAGATGGCTTTGACTTCTCAAACGAGGCTGACTCAAGCATACCTGGCTCACCGATCCAACACGGCTCCACAGACCTAGGGATCAAACGTGAGCAAGAGGGGGAGGTGCTGATGCGCAGGACCCCTGAGCATGGCTTCCCGGAGCCCACCTTGGCAGCAGCCACAACAGAGGGTAGGACAGAGATGAGGAGGCAGAAGTCAGTGAGGCAATTGCTGGAGGAGGATCCTGGCTCCCTATCCCCAAGCAGAACTTCTTTCCATTCTAGTGTGTGTTTCCGCTATCCCAGGGTGTATTAGCTTCTCTTTGCAATACACGCATCCCCTATATACCTAACATCAGGTCAGGTACTACCTTTTGTTATCACATGGGCTGGCCTGGGGCTTGCATCTGTGTGGTGAAAGGCTGCTTGGCATGGCAAACAATAAAATAAAAATGACAAGGGTAATAGCCAAGAGCTTCGGGATTGCTTGGACACTTTCTATTACTGAGCATGTTTAATCTAATATTCAGAGGAAAAAATGCACCTGGTGAACATGAATCCAGTCCTGAAAAATAGGTAGTATAGAGTATAAATGGATTTGGTTGGCAACAACTTAGTTCCAGTAATGTCTTATTAGTCTGTGCTTTTAAATTTCCAAGAACAAAGTCAAGCCTATCTAAGATAGATTGACAGCTATTAATGTTTTTTATTTGACAGTCGACCTTTAACTGAAGACTCATAATCTTACAACTAGTGTAGATGAATGATCTGACTGCTGTAAAAACAAGTACCAAATAGGAAAAACTTGTGTTTCTTAACACTTTAGAAACAATTGCTTCTTTATTCAGTTGTGCTGTCCACACAAGTGCTATAGGGCTTCATATTCCCACACTATAAGGAAGGAATAGCAGACACAGTAGTTAGTAGAGATATTATTTTATTTTGCTCCAGTTCATCTGTTTATTTTGTCATCTTTATTCCATGAAAGTTATTGTTTTGAACACTGATTTTTAAACATGATTTCTCATCAGAAATGAGAATTAATTTTTTTAAATTATGTTTAGCTAGATATATAAGTGTTTTCATATTTTAAATCTCTGATCTGAACAGTCTTCTGGTATTTCCAAAATTTATAAGCATAACAGCTGATAGTAAATGAGATTTATTTTTAGATTCTACATAAGCTTCAGATTTGTTCTTCTGGAAACAATCATCTAGAGAATTTGAAGATTTAATGTAGTTGTCACCACAATCCTTATCCTTATCAGAGTTGCTATCAAGCATGGGATTATAATCTATTCCTTGGTGCATAGTGGATTTGAGCATGCTCAGTAAATGAGTATGGCCTTCTCCTAACTTCACTGGTTCACTTGATCTTATTCCTTTGCATGTGCATGACCTGAAGGATATGGAGAAGTCCTCAGATGCAGAGAACATTCTGGAAGAGATAGGAAATGGGAAAGAAGTTGAAAAAGATGTGGCCTTCTAGTCTTAATCGTTTCCAGATGCTTATATCATTTGAGATGTTATAGGAGAAGTGATCATTCCACATACTTCTGTTAAAGTTGGTTGAATATACTTCTTTAAATATTGACAGTATAGAATTACATGCTTGGGTGAAGCTAGTTAATACTAACTAGGAAAAGGTAGAGGAATTGAGTTTGGCTCGATTATTAGTATAGATATTGTTTGTGTATATATGGTCCTTTATTGATAATTATTTCACAGAAAGTTTTGGTTAGTGAATATCCTCTCATAAGTTTTTATATCAAAAACTATAATGAGAGACTGATTATTTTCAGTTACTTTTCAACCTTCAGATGTGGGAAGGATAAATAGAATTAATGTTACTTCTAAAAAAACAAACCTAAAATCCTTTTCAGCTCAGTGTTTTGACCCTGTAATTACAGAAAGGCAGAAGACTTAAAAAAATGACTCAGTAAATACCTTAAAAGGTATTCTGCTTCTGAGTGGTAGCAGCTACCACTCTGCACTATTTTGAGTCAGTAGAGAATGCTGTATCTGCGTTTACACAATTACATACTGATATTGATAATGTATTCTTCAGAGAAAGATGTATCCTGATAAGGAACAGCAGGAATTCCAAAGAAGTGCTATAAGGCAATTGATGTGATTTCTGTTAGGCTGGGTTCTTTTTTCTTCTGGTCTTATAGTAAAGGGTGCTTGGCTTTTTAAGTTTTGTTTTCTTTTCAAAATCAGCTTATTGGTCTCGTGGTAAAAACAAACAAATCCTTTGTGACTTCATCCTATTTTACCTCCAAACACAGTATGTTAAGAATGGAATTTCTTGTTTGTTCCTGTGGACAACTTTTAGAGGAAAAATAGATGTATTGGGAAAAGATTATGTTTACGGAGTTATTTCAGTCCTGCTGAGAACATCTGTAGCTATATGGATCTGACTAGAAAGTAATTCTCGTGCATGTTGTCTTCTCTATCTTCTTCATTTTTTTGGCACTGCTGAGCTGCTTGGGCCTCTGTCTGGTTGCAGCATCGGAAAGCTTGCAACAACCCCTCTCAGTCTGGTATTTAAATTTTGTGGATGAAACGACACTTCTTTTGTGTGACCCCTTTGCTTCACTGTCCCTGAATAGGAACCATATGCTTTAGTATTTTATTCCTCAGAAATGTTTTGACATGAACTGTGAGGAAGCAGTAATGTTCTCATAATAATGAAAAGCTTAGCAGTATTGTCTGGAGACAGCATTTTGCAAGTTACACCTCTTTTCTAGAATAAAAGGGATTGAGAGGGGACTTCTGCTGCTATTATTGCTGCTTGTAACCAAACACGCTTTCATCCAGCTTTGCATGGTTATAAAGAAAGATTTACTTCGGTTTATTGAAATAATTATCTTTCTTTTAGTAGGTTCCAGTCACATCATACTTTTCTTAGCATCTTTGTTTATGTGTGGGAATGTTGGGGTGGGGGAGGTGGGGGAGAGATGAGGTGAATGCTAAATAGAATTTCTCTCTGTCTAATGTAAGAAAATACTTGTGTATCTTGGTGAGAAGAAAAGGGTCCAGTTTGACTAAACAAGGAGAAGTAAGAGTGTTTGTATTTTAAATATGGATGCAGGAAGTAAAGTATGTAAAGCATTCTTGATTTTAATGATAGCCTTTGAAGCCTAATTTTTTTTTCTTTTTCTAAGAAGGCCAGAGACTTTAACAATGAAGAAAGACTGCCATAACATGAACTACAGTATCTTTATGCTTCTTAGAAGGCTTAACAAATCAAGTTAGAACTATATAAAAAAACAGAACAGTCTCACACTGCATTGCGGAGAGAGGCCTGACCATGGTCTGCTTTGGAGAAGGCTAAATGTTGTTTATAAACTGATACATAATAATGGTAGTTCTGAGGCAAAACTTGCTAGTAAGAGAAATAGGTTTAAAAGAAATAGAGTAATAACGCCTTCCTTCATTTTTGCTTTACATTTCAGAAATGTGAAGTTGGATCAGGCTTATGTTTCTTCAATGCAGAGGAAGCAATGCTGAATTAAGGCTTTGCGACTGTTTTGTTTGCCATAACAAAGTATTCTGCAGTGCTATGCTAGTAGTCAGTATGAAAAGATGGGGTTCTACTTAAATATTTTATCTTAGATCTTTACCACCTCATTCCATGAAAGAAATTGAAATTTCCTTGGTGGCACACTGAGCTGGACAAACTGCCAGTATAGCAGTACAGTGTTTTTAGCTGTTAGAGAGGCTTTCAGTTTTTTCAACAACAAAAACCTAAAAATTCAGGTTTCACAGCTTTTGTAAAGCAAAGTGAAATTCTTATATCCTGAATTTTTTTTTTATTTTAATATTTGTGTGTTTAACTATAGTCAAACTTTATGGATTTTTCCCACTGAAGCAAATTATCAAGCTCCATTTTGAGTTTTAAAGCTTAAATGCTGTTTAATACTGAAACAATAACTTGTTTTAAGTACTTGGAGCTTAGAAAAAGGATTGGAATAAGATTTAAAAAAAAACAAAAAGTCTTCATGTATAGCCCTAATCTATAATCTATAAGCTCTAGGACTGAAAACAAGGATTTAAGAAAGAAGTTTGACAAGCTTTAAAATCCTATTCCAAAGTACAAAGCTGCTTGTACAACATGAAATGTTTCAGAAGTTACATTTCTATTATTATATTTTTTCTCAAAAATCTGGATTTTGAAATTAAAGCAAATATGATGTGGAAGCACCTAGGTAGGATTGCTGGAAATGCAGGGAGGATTGAGCTCTCGGAGAATTAGGAATTAGGTTACTCTCTGGCAGAAGGCATAGTTGCGTTGTATGAAGAGCCAGCTATATACAACAGAAGCCTTTTGCCTCTTGTTGGAGCACTGTTACTGGCCTAGGAAGTAACCTAATTGTGAAGCTTACCAAGCACATGCCAGAAAAGTACTTGAACACGCTCAGATCTTGCCTCAAACTCGGATAAAATAATCTAAAAGCTTTTTTCTTTCTCTTTTAAAAGTAAATGATGATAATAACAATACCCACATATAGTAGGAGGATGGGTGGTATTAACTGCGGACAGAACTAAAACAAATTAGCCATTAGGCAAGGCCTAATTCTTCTGTGTTGATAGACATAGTTTGAGATATTATCTGGACTGATGAAAGTAATGCGGAGGAAGTGCAAATCAAATTCAGGAAGTATGTATTGTCAGATTCCATTATTCTGCGATGTTTAACAAGAAGATTATTGGCAGATAATCAGGAATTTTTAAGCAGGTGGAAAACAGGAGGATCAGCAAATGAGGGTTTGTTTTGTTGGTCTGTGTGCATCTATGTATTCATGTAACTTAAATGCTTATTGTGTGTTCTGATTGGTTTGGGTTTTTGTTTTTTTTTTTTTGGTTGTTCCTTTTTTTCATTAATAGATACTGAAGGTGTAAATGGAAGAGAGGAGTCTGTGAACCTTAATGATGCTGATGAAGGATTTTCATCAGGAGCATCCCTGAGCAGCCAGCCAGTTGGGACCAAACCTCAGTCATCTGTATCCCAGAAGGGCAGCTTAAGAAAAACAGCAAGTGGACGTTCTGCTAAGGATAAAGAAACCTCTTCTGCAGCAAAAGCCAATGACAGCCCTCGAGATTCAGTAGCTCGGAAGCAGTACATGCACCAATCCAGTGACCTTGGTGCAGATATAATTGAGATGACACCTACTAAGAAACACCTCAGCCTGCCTGCTGGGCAAGTGGTGCCAAAAGCCAACAGTTTGAGCTTGATCAGGACTGCCAGTGCTTCCTCCAGTAAATCGTTTGACTATGTGAATGGTAGTCAAGCAGGCTCCAGTGTTGGAGTTGGTACAGAGGGTGTTACCAACCTAGCAGCCGGCAACACCAATCGTTTTTCAACTATCAGCCTACAGGAGGACCGGCTAGGCCATGCTGGGGAAGGTAAAGATCTTCTTCCTCCAGGAACTCCCCTAACCAAACAGTCTCGATCTCCAAGTTTCAATATGCAGCTGATATCCCAGGTGTAACATTTAACTCCCTTTGTTAGAACTCTCTTTGCCCCAAATCCCCAGGCAAGTTCATTCTTAGGCAAAACAAGAACCATCATCCTGCAGTGTGAAAATACTGACTGTTGTGATCTTGTTTGATTTGGTTTAGCTATCATACTGTATTCCTGAAACAGCAATAATTCTTCCTTCACCTTCGTTCTGCCCCTTGTAAACATGTTGTGAAGCGGTATATAATGTACTGTATGCCTTTTTCCATGCCTTCCTTTCTCCTTGGGTGATGTGCAATCCATCGTAGGCTGATCAGTCCCATTTCAACACTGTGAGACTGGAAACACCGTCGGAAATGGTGAATGTGATCCCTATGAGATGATGCTATGGCTTTGTTAAGAAATAGAAACGGGTTTGTTTTCTCGGTCTACAGTACTGCAAAGACTACTGGATCATGACTTTTCTTTCTCAGAACCAGGAGTGCCTCAGAGATTCTAATGTGACTTTGGACCTCTCTGAGTCTGTGCAATCAATTCTGGGGAGGGAATTGTCATTGCTGCTCCTGGCTGCTTACAGCACTTTCATTAAAATGAGGGTAGTTTTTTTCTTGCCTGCCCCTAGTCTCTCATCCCAGAAGCTTTTGATGTTCAGCAACTGAGACATGCTTATTACCAAGTTGTTTTCCCTCAAAGAGAGGATTGTAAGTAGATAATGTAGGTTACAATGCACTTCTAATGGCATTGTAGCCATGTGTAACGTTATGTCTTCCCCTCCAGGACACAGGGTCATTCTGCATGTAGACTAAAATTTAGACAAGACCATGCTGTTAAATAAATTGGATTTGTGAGTGGGAGGGAAACACAATGTTCCAAGGAACTAATGACTAGCTCTGCTCCATTTTTGTTGTGGATGGTGTTGTTGTTTGTTGTTGTTCTTGTGAGGTGGTGATCACTGAGTTGAAAGGTGTATTTAGATAAAAGAGTATTTCTCAGGCTGCTTTCTACAGTATCATGGATGTTAGACATCCCCACCCCTTTCAGCTTCTTCCTCAGTGTTCCTAAAGTCAGTCATGGAGTCATTTTGAGAATCTTGCAGTCCAAACAGACCATCCTCTTAAGGGACTGTCTCAGGGATAGAGACTTTTTTTTTTTTTGTTAGAAACGCAGAAGCTTTAATGTGAAATGCTTTTCTAGAAACACCATTTACACAAAGGGGTACTGACAGTCCTTTTTTTCCCCAGAAGGATCACAGTTCATTGCCTTGGTATTTATCATCTATTATGTTTTTCATCGTTGTTTTAGAGGATAGACCCCTACTCTAGAAAATGCAGAACTCATGCCATTGAGCCAAGCCTTGAATGTATATGACTGGTGTGAATGGTGGGCACTGGCTGATACTTATGCTAGAGAACACTGCTTAGAAGCACATTTCTGATTGTGTAGGAAATTGTTTGTCATCCTCTCTCTCTCTCTGTCCTATTGCTAGAGAGAAAAGGAGAAAGTTCATCCTGTATTCTTAAGTAATGTATGATATCCTGGAAGTTTACAAATTGTAAATCCACAGAAAAGAGTTACGATCTTCATGTGAGCACTTTGGTTTCATTGTCACTGTGAAGAGTAAACATAAGCTGTTAGACATAGCAGGTTATCTTTGAATGACAGAGAATCTCTAAGAAATTCAGGACAATAACATGGTGTTACTTTCATTGTTAGGTTTTATAATGTTTTTTTTTTCTTTTGAACCTCTATTCCAAACAGAACTTTCAAATTTACATTAGAACTCATTTAAATATTTGAAATCTTTTTGTAACTTGATAAATCACTTTGGCAGTCTAGTCTTCAGATCTGACATTCATAGAAAAGAGAATTAAATGGCATCTGGATTGATGCAGAAATTTAGTTAAAAAAATAGAATCTTCAGAAAGAAAGCCCTGCTGTTTCAGAATTTAGATTGTCTGTAAGATAAGTCTGATAGAACTACAGATAGAACTAACACACAGTTGAGATTAAACTGTGAGAGATTTTATTTTATTTAATTTTTTTAAAAGCTTTTTATGACTCTTCTTGATTTATTTTGTCAAGTTTTGCTGGTGAAGGTGATTGGCAAGTTATGGTTTGCTTGGTAGTAGTTTCTTCCCTGAAAGTACAAATCTACATTTTGTAGAGATCATCACTATGAGAATTCTATTCTATTGAAGTGCCATTGCCGTGAACTGATAAGGACCAAATGATGATTGTTTAAATCTTTGGAAAATAAAAGATCAGGAATGTCAGCTTTTTGAGGAATTACTTTAATATTTCTACACCTTTAAAATGTAGGGTTACTTGTTAGTATGGTTCTCTTGTTTCTGCTTTTGCTTTTACAAACATTCCCATAGAAGTTTTAGGACATGTAATTTGGCATTGGGCCAGATTTTATAAACAAATGTTTTATAATCCGAAGTAAGGAGCTCCACACTGTTACACTATTTCAGGAAAGCAAGACAGCCCAGTGACTTCAGATAGGGAAATCAAATGTACATGCCTCAATTTGAAGTAGTTAAAAGTTCAACTAATCTACAAATCATGATGTTTTTTGCAGTCCTCATTTTGATGATGTGCCTTTTGTTATAGCTCACTTCATTTTATTCTGGTTTGTTTGTGTGTGTGTTTTTATATATATATATATATATATATATATATATATATATATATGCACATAAGAACAAACCATATATATATATATATACCTACCCCATTTAGAGCTTTAAAAAGGGTTCAATTTCATCTCTATTAAAAAAAAATACTTTTTGTTATGTGCTGATGTGCAGCATCTGTAACTTACCAAAATTATCCTGAATGCGTTGTTTCATTTTGAGAAGTTTTTTCATTTTCCAGACATAAACTGATCGACATCTGTCTTAGAAAGTGAGTTGTCACTATGACCTGCAAACCAGCTGTAATAGCAGTCTCTGCCAGTGCTGTGTATCACACTACCTGTAATCCTTCTTGGTATCTCAGACTATCCCAAGGTGTGTGAAGATTGTAGCAAATCCTCGTATAGTGACACTCAGTACACTCCAAAGTACTGTGGTGGTAATAAAATTAGAAATGTACGGGATCTGGGCTGAGAGAATAATCTGCTGGTTTTATGATTGTTTGTTTTAAATATTAACAAAAAGCATGCTCTAATTTTCTGATACCAGTGACAAATATCTGAACTTAAACCTCTTTATCCTGAATTCACTCGGCTTTGTCACGTTTCAGAACATTTGGTACTTTATATAAGGCACTAGATTGAAATTTCTGCAATATTTCAGTGCAGCTGCATCATTATAAAGGGGGTTGAAAATCAGAACACTACATATGTGCACACATACGTGTGTGCAGACATTTTTAGTGCTTAGGTGAGGAAGTGCGGGTACTATATGTAGATGTCTATACACATGTAAGTAGGGATACATGAATTATCCCTTGATACAGTTTTTACCATGCTACACTATGTTGCCATCTTACAACTCATTTATTTTTCTTGGGCTTTATAATTGTAAAAAGATCGCTAAAATCAGACTTTGGTTCTCCTTTTCAGGAGGTTTTTATGAGCAGTTTTTGGTTCAGTGTTGTTCCCTTTTGTTTTTCGTCCTGCAGGCCACAAAGTGATGAAGTGAAAGTATCTGTTACAATGAATGTGGCAAAATGAAGTTTTAAGTTGCTTTGTTATTCTTGCTAGTTTTAATTTGGAGACTTTTTATCTCACTTTCTTATCTTTCACTGTTTGTTTTAAATGCAAATTTCTTTGAATACAACTTTCTGATGTGTTCAAAGAAGTTTTTAACAGCGTACTTCATTCTGTAATGCTGAACATCATGTTGCAGCCAGTAAGCATTAGACGTAGTTATTTGTAGATTGCAAGTGTGTTGGTCTCAATTACCTAAATCTAACACTTCCAACACACTCCTGCCAGCTTGAACATAGCTAGTCATCTGTTCTGACAGCAAAATTACGAGGAAAAAAACTGTTTTCTGACAACTTATTTATTTGCACTACTTATGAATACTGGAGTTTACTGGGACAGGGTTTTTTCTCACCATGTGAGGTTTACTTGTGTGTGGGTAGGTACATACATTTGTCACGTGTTGACAATCAATTGCCTCAACTGTGTGTATACTGTATGTAAATATGAACATATTTTTCAAGATTAAGGGGGAAACCTGCACCTTAATGGTGGTAAAGCTGCTCTGTAGAAAGGTGGCCCCGACTCTTACCCCTTTCTGTCTCCAGATAGATGTGGCTTGTTTTACTTCTTTAATGAATATAATTAATTTTCCTGGAAAAATTTAGTTCCAGGGAGATTTTCCTCAATGTTTAATGTATAGCATGTTCAGAGAATTATATTTTCAAAAATTAATTTTGGTGTAGATTATTCTATGCTATGGCTAATTTTAACCTAAATTTTAAATTTGTCCTATTCTATCATGAAACAATGGCTGTCGTTTAAGTGTTCAAGTGTTTTAATTTCGGTCACAGGCCGGAAATTTTTGTTTGACTTGGCTTACAAATTTAAATTAATTTGAAGACCAAGTAGTAACCGAGAATAACTTTTTGAGTAAAATTCTTGATTAGTACAAACTTGATACTGAACTCATAATCCTGGAGGAGGTGTGGAAAGCATAATGGAACTTACTTGAATGGAATGTATGTGCTGCATACAGAACAAAAAGATGTTTCTGTTGTTTGTAGATCTATAGATCTTACCCTTAAATTTTGCAATTATGTCACTGCCAAAGATATTGTTACCTTGGCATGTTTCATATGGGATGTTAGCTAGGTCTCATTTGTAACATTCATTTACATCATTGGAATAGTTTGTATGAGAACAGTAAACATGCTTTTTTTTTTTTAATGGCTTGTTTAGGACGATCACTGAGCTAAAATTATAAACTATCAGTCCTCTTCAAGCATCAAAAGTGGAGGGCTAATCCTCTGTACTTGCATTGCATTCTTGGTGTAAATAAAATTGATCAATATTTTGTAGTTTCTCCAGTATTTTAAATGCTGCTTATTGCTGATATACGGGCCTTAATTTCCCCTTCTCTTACTAAATTAAGATACATTTCTCTTAATTTCTTAAACTAGTATTAGTTTGTTTTCCCACTGGCTCTTGAATAAATTTCATTTTTTGAAAAGCTGTTCTGTAGGTGATTTGGGGGAACAGATCCTAGCATGGATATTGTATTTGTGAATACATACATCAGTCTGTCAAAATCTACATGCTGTGATCAGCTGAAGAGCTGAAATTCCTGCTTCTTAAACAATGATGGACAACAGCAGAGAGCTGTGAACAACTTGGTTCATCAATAGTTTATGAAGGCAAGCAGTAAATGGATTTTACAAGACTGATCTGTATCATGATTTCCACTTAGTCATTCAAAAAATTTATTTTAAAATAAACCAAATCATGGAACAAATTTTCAAAACATAACAGGTAGCCATTTCTGAGAAACTTCCCTTGTAAGTTTGGCAAGTGTCAAGGCCTGCTATCATGTAATACATTAGAATACATTAGAAGTTCAAAAGCAAGCTCTAGAAGCCTGAAGGTACCTCACAGCTGCCAGGAATGGATTTAGTAAAAATCTGTCTTGTGTTTTCTGACTTTATTTGAGATTTTTGTGAAGGAAAAAAAAAAAATCGAAAGTAATTTCCACCTCTATCATTTATTTTCTTTAGAATCAAGAAACCACACACTTTTGATTTTATTTTTTTTAACTGTACTCGTCAGATTTTTTAAAAGTTTTAGCGACAAAATGAATTTTAAAATAGGTCCATAAATTATTGGTTCTATCATAAAGGATTACTAAGCTACTCCTGTGAGGAGCTGCTGTGTGAGAACACTTGTACAGTAAAACTTTGTGTCTGTACAGTAAAACCTTGGCCTATATTTTAGCTTGTGCACAATGGGAAAAGTTGATTAAGCTGTATTAAAAAATTATTTGGTTGTGAGCTCCCAGTGTTTTATAGTCCTCATCCTCCCCAGAACTGATCTGAAAACAGAAAAATTAGTATGAATGAAGCAACCTTTTCAAAGAGAAATGGGCTTTGTTCAAAAATAGGTGGGACTTGGGAGTGACAAGTACTGGCTTCTGACACTGTCCTTTTTGTTCACGTGGTTCCTGTTGTTGTGCTAGACTTTCATGCTGTTTATGAAAAAACTGAGTATTAGAAACTTTATGGCTTGAAGTATACAGTAGATGTGAGTTAGCGATCACTAAGTAGATAAACCACTTCTCAAAGCTTTTTAGTAGATAGTACTGGGGTGTGTCTGTGTGTTTTTGTGTGCCAGTGTTCAATGAATACTTTGAAACAAGACTTCTTACTGTTTACTTGCAGAAAGTGCATACTTTTAGGATGGATATAACTGGCTGGTTTATTTATGAAGAAACGATGTACGATTAGATAAAATTGAGTCATTTAACATTTTTTTCCATATCGAGGATTCCAGGAAAAAAGCTAATAAAGATTTTTAATAATTAAATCAGATACTCTTAATACACTTTAGATTTACTAGGGTAGCTTTTCTTTGCTATACAAACCTGAATCGAGGTACCCCGTGCTGCATTTTTTAAATTTGTAATTCCTCTATTTTACAACGAATCTTTTGCTCTGTACTGTCCTTGTAAGGACACAGGATGCGCCATCGATTTTACTAGCAAAAAGAAACGCTCTGCAAAGGTTAAAAGATTATTTTCCTACTTTTTCTGTCATACCAGGTTTGTTTCTGTGAACTAAGCTTTCTGAGGATTTTTACTACTTCAACACGATGTACTCTGATCTCTGTCTAGAAGGAGCAGAAGCAGCACGTCCCACGTGTGCAGACAGCTGGGCTAGGCCCCGGGGGCAGGGATAGGGCTGGGAGGGACGGAACCACGAGGGCTGCAAGACGCCGTGAGGTGTGCTGTGTGATGTCCTTTATCCTGGGACCAGGGAAATCCTCATTCTTAGAGCTGAAGATGGGCACGTAGCAAAGATCGTGTTATTGGTGCATGTAAGCCATTATCTTACTGTCTTACTGAACTGGGTAATGCTGTTGACTGTTGTTGAAATGTGAAACATAGTTACTGTTGACTCTGTAAATACCTGCCAGAGATGAAATATAATTATTTTAAATCATTGTAAATAGAGATGTATAAAACTCGACACAATCTGCAATGCAGAAAAAAAATTATATATATATATAAATATATAAAGATGTTAAATAAATATTGTGCTGTTTCTGAACAGAACTGGAGCTGCTCGGAGTTGATTTTGTTTTTATACTTTGGTCAGGGCCGATAAAGCTGCGGGCCCCAGCCTTCCTCAGGCGGCATCGCGTCGCCATGGCAACCACTGGCTGCCGCGCGCATGGCCGCCAGCGGAAATCCCGCCCCCTCGCTTCTCCCGCCGACAGGTGGCGGGAAGCGGGGGTCCTGGGTCGCCGATTGGCTGAGGCGTGCGTCAGTCAAAGGCAAGCGGCCGTCCTCACAGCGTGGGCGCCCCGCACCCTCAGGGTGAGCGCTGGATTTGGTGGCCGGCAGGCACTTTAACCTGCTTCGGGCTCCTGCCGCCGCCTCAAGGTGCGGTCTGGAGCCCGTACTGAGCCGCCAGCGGCGAGGGCAAGACGAGGCAGGCGCCCGAGGCCTAAAGGTCTGCCCCGGGCCTTGCGACGGGCGGTCGCCGCCGCTTACCCCCGTGGGCGCCTGGCGGCAGCGCCCCCTGGCGGCCGGGCGGCTCCGTCCGCGTGTGTGAAGTGAGGGTGGTCGCCGGGCGCCCGCTATGAGTTTGGCGGAGTGTCGGAGCGCCGGCGCTCTGGAGGTGAAGTTCGTGCCCGACGAGGACGTCCTGAGGCACATCGCTGACGATGCAGGTACGGCCGGGCCGGCGCTCTCCGAGGAGGGGCGGTCGGCCCTTCTCCAGCACTTGCGGTGGCCGCCGCTGAGGTGAGGCCTTGAGCCGCCCCCCCCCCCAGGCTGCCTCCTCCGCTCCGAGCTCGCGCCCCGCCCGGCGCGCGGAACGGGTCGCTGTGGCGCGTGCGTCCAGCTGAGGGTGACGCCGAGTCCTGATTGCTGCTGCCCGCTCGGGAACGTGCGCCTCGGGGGCCTGGCTGCGGGGAGCCGCCCGCCCGCCCTTCCTCGTGGCGCGAACGCACGGACAGAATGAAAGCAGAACCGGGTCCGGGTCGGGCGCTGCAGGAGCCCCGTGCCGCAGTTCTGGCTGCTTGTAACCTCTGGAACTGCGGTCTGCAGAGATCCTCAGAACGCATCTGCGTGCGGTGCGGAGCACCCGATCCATGTTGCTGTTGGTCCTTCTCTGAGCGGGGATCAGACGGGTGATTTCCAGAGGTCTCTCAGCCTAAATTTGGCTGTGAGCGTGCTGGCAGCCGGTACCTAGCTCTAATTAGTTTGCATCCCACCCCTAGGCAAGGCAGGGGATGCTAAATGCACCCTATTTGCATGCAATTTGGATCTTGTGTCTGTGAGTTACTTCCGTTTCTTCCCGAAGTGGAAGCAGGTGTGTGCTGAAATGAGGCCCTTGTCCTCCCTTTACCTGCAGTATCAGCTTCCCTACTAAAGGAGGGACTGACAGCTGTGGGCAGCTGACTGCCCTGGTACAGACCAGCTCTTCTATTAGCAGCAAGCCTTTTCTATTTTGCATTTGCACAGCATTTTGTACCACAGTATCTTGGTCTGTGAAGCGGGGCAGCTGCATAGTACTGCAGTGGAAGTAATGAAATAACAGCTTTCATTTAAAACAATATATATTTTATTGTAATTGCAGGTGTTAAAGTTCAGAAAGGCAAAAACCAGCTGATAGTCAATACGAAGAGATTTGTAAAGAAGCTTGAGGCTATCTCAGATGATGAAGCTCAGGAGGTCCTGGAGGAGAAGAACTATGTTGCTGTTTTAGGCTTATGTGGCGAAGGTACCTGGGGTACAGGGGACTTATCACAGGTGTTACTTTGGGAGATTCTTTTTGTCTCAACAAGTTTCACGGTGTTTATGAAATTGTTGTTGCGGGCTGGCTAGCTCTTGCTGTGCTTGTGGTAACAGAGGGAGAGGATATTGATTTCTAGAATTTGTTTTATGGTACTGATTTCACAGCACCTATGAAGTGTGAAGAGTCATTGGAGCCCAACAGTAACTCATCACCTTTCCTATTCCATAGGTTGGGAGTGTACTTGTACTTTTAAAGCGGTTACAAGTAACGTTTCTATTCACAGAATCAATGACAAATGGCTCAAGTGTAGGTGGTGGTGAAGTTTACACATTCCAGACTCCAAAACGCTCCAACAAAATGGCAGAGCTGGGTATGTTTTCCTCTTTCTTCTTCCATTTTGCTCTGGCTATGATCCTTTTGAGTATCTCTATTAACGTGATCTGTATCTTCTTTTCATTCAAGTTATGTGTTTGCCTATTCCAGTAGCTTTTATCCAGCTCTGAATTGGTTTTCCTCAGAAACAGAAGCTCAACACTAGGGCAAAGCAAAGGCATGGTGGCAATAATAAATATGTAAAAACTAGAAGTCTGTTAATGATTAGAGGAGTGTGTGCCCAAGGATGGCAGGACTTTTGTTTTTGTATTTTCAAAGGATATGTGAGAATAACTTGTTATGTAACAGAGAGTTTAAACAAACAAACAACCCAAAAGGCAGTGTTAGCTTTGTGGAAGGGGATTTCTCCTCCACAAAGTGTCCGTCAGTGTGCTTGCTAGGCTAGTTGTTAGAAGAAACAAGCTGTGCTGAAGAGTGGGCTCTTCTGGCCCAAATAAGATGCTTGGACCATTGTGCCACTACATTTCTTTTCATGCGAAGAGTCCTTTGTTTGCCCAGTACCACCTGAACTCCAGCGGTGTTTGGTTTTCACAGCTACTGTTGTATTCTGCAGAGAAGGAATTTCCTTCCCTATCATGATACAGAATCTGTTGTTTCCATCTCTCTTGGGTTATCTTCCCCTGGGCTTCTGCTGTGTATCAGGAAAGTTTGTTTCTCAGTCCTCTGCAGCAGTGTACATTTCCCTGGTGTTCTCTTTTGGAGCTGTAGCTCAGTTTGAAAACTGTTTCCCAGAGTTCCTCACCAATACTACTGAACCGTCCTGGTATGTGGTGATGAGTCAATGCCTTCCCTTTTCAGGAGACACCCTGCAGTTGAGCTGCTGATTAGTTTAGCAGGCTGGAATTGGAACTTGGAGTTGACTAAAGAGATGGATGGGTTTTGGACATCAGAGATGGCTAAACACTGTCGAAACTGAGCTTAGACAGATATGAAGATAAGTAATAGTAACTTCTTAGGCAAGTAGTACAGTAACAAGCTGTATTTGTTGGTGACCTGTTAGGTGGGGCATTCCATATTCAGGTCAGTGATTCAACTTCAGCTTGAGCTGATAAGTAGTTGAAAGAGGTAAGCAGAATACAAGAATCTGGCTCCTGGTGGACTGATGTGTTTGCTTTACCTGCTGCTCTGGTGTGTTCAGTCAAGCAGTGTTAAAGAACTGAGTGTGAATAACAGAGCATTTCTCTAATTTTGAAGATATGCAGTACCCCAGGGAGCAAAGCTTGCCCTGTCATTGCCTAAGCAGAATTTTGAAATGAAATAACTGAGGAATTCAGGTTTTGAAAATTTTTGTCTAGTGTTACATTAATCTTTAGGGTTAGGAGAAATAATAAAAAATAAAACATCTTATGCACTTTCTAAAATAGCTAGGAAATTAAAACTTTGACTTTTTTGTGATGTATGACTTCACTGCTGACAAATCCAAGTTGGAAGTTTTGTATCTGACATGTAAAACTTCTTTCCCTTCTATGTCCTACAGCCTCTGAACTAGCACAGACACCAGGACAGAGTGTTGTACCAGATCCCTCTGAGTGCCCTGAGAAGACAGCCAGAACCCCTCAAAGCAGCAGTAAGTATATGATGCTATGAGGAACTGAAGCTGAGTGAGCAGGTTCTTTGTGTGGTGAAGCAGATGCTTAAGAATTCTGGTCAATTTAATGTTGTAGGCTGAATTTGCATGGCCTTTTGTTCACTTGTCTGTTGCATCTTATATTCTGTCCTGCTGGTGCAGAGAAAATGAACTTCTCACTCATCTGTTGCTGTCACACATGACAAGTTTATTCATGTTCAGCACATGATTGGACTTGAATTAATGAGCTGGGCTGATGTGTTCAGCACCAAATGAATTGTGAGTGGATTGTGTGCATGTTCATGTGTAACTTTTGTTGTGGTTTAACTTGGCAGGCCTCTAACCACTACGCATCCATTTGTTCACTGCCCCTCAGTGGGTTGGGGAAGAGAAGCTAAAACCCATGGGCTCAGATAAAGGCAATTAGGACAGAAAAATAAGGGAAAAAAGTAATAAGGATGATGATGATAAAAGAATATACAGAGTAAGTGATGTACAGTGCAATTACTTGCACCTGCTGACCAATGCCCACCCCAGCCCAAGCTGTATTATCCAGCATGGCATAATGTGATATGGAATATCCCTTTGGCCTGTTTGGATCAGCTGTACTGGTACTGTTCCCTGCTTGTGTGCCCCCAGCGCCCTTGCTGGCAATGCAGCATGAAAAGCTAAGAAGTCTTTTGTGTAAGTACTGCTCAGCAACAGCCAAAACATCAGTGTGCTGTCAACACGATTTTCATCCTAAATCAAGAGCATGATGCCATTACCAGCTACTAGGAAGAAAGTTAACCATCTCAACTGAAAACAGGACACTTCATAATTTATTATGTAGTTTTCTCCCTGTCATTACTGCGTGCTTGAAATGAAGGTGCAAACAAGTTAGTGCAGGTCAAGATTGGCAAGAGTGTGTTGCTATGTGCTCAGTCTGCCCTCAGCATTGGAGCATTTAGTTCCTTTTTCAGTGTCAGTCAGTCCCCTCCTGCCGAGGGCCTCCCACAGCTGTGACCAAATTAAGAACTGTCTTCTGTGATAATAACATTCACTGTCTTTGTTCTCTCCTTGCCTGCCTGTGGGGATCTAATAACTTCCCCTGTACCTCTCAGGGAGCTGACATTCTGGTGTAGTGTACCTTTGAATAGTGGATGCCTGTTTTTCTAATAGAGCATCTCGTGCCTCTGAAAATATGCAGTACTCTGAACTATGCTGTTTCTTGCCTTGCAGAACGTTCAAGTTCAAACCAAGTTCAGCAGAAGGTGAGTGTTGATACTCTGTTGATTTATTGTTATATTCCTCCCCAACACTTTTAAAACTTGAACTGACGAATTGCTGCAGTTCTAAAAAGTAAGGACCCTTAAAGGCCTCACCCACTTTTATAGATGTCTCCTAATCTAAGTTGGCAGGGGTAGCTTAAGTGAGGACCAGAACTGCCACTCATCAAGGCTATGGAATTGAGAGTCTGTACCAGTCAGTGAATTTGACAGCTTAATTAGCATGTGTGCAGACTTTCCTTCCATCGCACAAGTGGGGATGTTAGACAATCTCTTCACATGCAATTAAACTCATAGCTTTCTACTTTCTTATCAAAAGAGAAACAACCTTAGTTATAAAGATAGCAGTGCTGGTAGAACAAGACCTTAAAAATGGCGATGCTTTTCCATTTCTTAATTTAGCATTTGTTTATTAAAAAAAGAAAAAAAAACAAAAAAAAACCAACCACGTGAATTATACTAGCAAAGATATCCCAGAAGTTGATGTCTTCTTTCATGATTGTATGAATACAGTCAACACGTGCCAGTTGCGGTTAGAAAGCAAGTGCTGTGAAATGGCTGAGTTCCTGAAACAGCATAGCATTACTCACAGAAGTGTGGGCAGAGTTTTTTGCAGAGTAAGGTTCCAGGATGGGAGATGCCTGTAAGAGATGCTGCTTTGGGATGCCACATTCACTGCTTGATGATGCCACATCTGCTTTGACTTGATTAACAAGGATATTTCATATGTATTGCAAACCTGGTCTGGTGTCTTTGTCAGGCATGTACTTTGTATGTGCTTAAGGAATGTGTGCCACTACAGCTTTGTTACCTGCTCAGCTCAGATTCCATTTTCTATACTCTTTTTGGGCTCTGTTGTTTTCATAGTTCATTTCTGAATGATCCTGAGTACGTGTGTGATGTAGAAGATAAATGACTGCTCAGGGAAGCAGAAGTATTTTCAATTTGTCTTCTGTTTGACTCTTGCTAAGGGCCAAAGTTGGCATCTTGCTTAAAGATTTCATAGCTTTCCACTCCTTATCCCAGGATGTTAGTTAAAAGAATTAAGCCCTTTTTGGTACCTGATCCTGTCTCTCTCTAGCTGTGAATGGGAACTCTCCAGACTTATTGCTTCTGCTTTCCCAGCTTCCTGTAGGCTGAAATAGCTTGGAAATTAAACCTGATTGTACTCTTTGCTTGGTGAAAGGCTGTTTTGGGGAGCTGTGTGTGATTTCTTCAAATGCATGTTGGTTTTTTTCTTTTCTTTTTTCTGCTAATACAGACCAAAAAGAACGAATTTGTGTCTACCACACCTTACAGGCTCCGAAGGAGACTAGCAGGTAATGATGAAACTTTGTAATTAGCTTCCATAGTCAGTGAGGCACCATGTTCAGGGGAGGGTGTTTCACCTGCTTGTGGGCTTTGCCCTGTAGTAGCGGCCAAACTGAAGCAGTCTGGTTAGTCCTGCAGTGAACAGAAACATCCCTAGGGATGCATAAGTCTGCATAGACCTTTTCCCTATGCTTTGCTGTGTAGAAATAGTAGAAGGGTTAAAACCCAATTGCTGAGCTTCAGAGATGTGATCAGAAGAGGCAAAAGTCTTAGTAATCCTACCTGTATTGATGCTTCACTTTGGAACAATAGCTTATGGTAATTTTTTTCAGTAACTTGTTAGCTATACATGCTCAGGCTGAGAGGAGAGGAGAGTTCAGTGTGTGACAATTCATGCTCTGTTTCTTTTGTGTTTTCAAAACCTCTTTTTGCAGAGTATGAACTACAGGATACCCAGATTGCATGATTGGCATTTGTAGAAAGCTGATGTAGAGTTGCTAAGAGAAATAAGAAAATCGATTGTCCATTTTAATTCACTTTTTAGGATGGGGTTATGTTTCTTAGTTGGTATAAATGGGCAAAGCTTTACTAGACAATTTCTGAGTTGAAAACTTGGAACAAAATGGTTGTGTGTTTGCTGTCCTCTTAAGCTTTGTTTATACTTTTCTCTGAAATATTCATAGTAATCATGCACTTGAAAGCCATCTAGAGAAGGTATGAGAGAGAGTATGTGTGCAAAGTGTGTTCTGTGTAAGAATTCATTGATTGCTTCTAACATTAAATTTCTCCCCTAGCTCCAGATGCTCAGTTAGAAAGTGAGAGTGAATATTCTGCTTCCTGCTCAGAAGAGGAGGAGGTAGAAGAAGCCCAGAAGGAAGTCAGCACTGCTTTATCGCATCAGAAGACCCCAGCAAAAACTAAGGCCGTATCTACACCTCCTTCTAGAAAAACCCTAAGCAAAAAAAAAGACAACATGGTGAGTGTGCAGAGAACACCTCTGAGCCAGCAAAAGTGAAGGGATGGTCAGTAACAATGTGCTGTTAGTGAACACACTGGGGAAAGTAGTAATTGCAAATCAAACCAGATGTGTTGGCCTTTGCTGTACTTGTGAGCAATCTCTTCTAGGTGGGCATCATGTGACCCTGTGGGCTATTACAGTCTCAGAGGCTACAAAATGAGAAGGTCTAGGATTTCTGTGAAGGAGACCTTGTACTGAGAAATGATAAGGAAATTGACTCCTGTAGTGCCAGAAGAATCATGCTTTACTTTTTGGCTTGGCGTTCAGCTTTATTTTCTTCTAGCACAAAGGATCCTCCTGCAATGTGTTCTATTCTGTTTTTATGTCTGGGAAAGGACCATCTGAATGGGTTAGCTTTGGCAGAATGCTACTTGCATTTTTGAGAATATAGAGTAAGGATTAATAGAAATCTAGAAGGTTACTCATACTGGTCAACTTCAGACATGCTCGTGGGTGCAAGGGGAGAAGGGTATATTGTTAGTAAAGGGTGACTGATCTTCTTGTCCCTTTTTTAGAACAATCTTGTAGAGGAATACTTTGAAGCTCACAGTAGTTCCAAAGTGCTCACTTCGGACCGAACGCTGCAGAAGTTACGGAGGAAAAGATTGAATCAGGTACGCTTGAGAGTGAATCATGCAAACAACAGAGCTTTTGATTTCTTTGTAGATTTCCCCCATCAAAACTGCCTAATATTGCTATTTTCAGTTTAATTGCTGATGAAATTCTCAATGATTTAGGCAGGGGTTAGGTAGCATTTCAAGCATCATACTTCCCTTATGCCTCCCTGCTCTGAGCAGGAATCGTGCCAGTAGGCCCAGCTGAGTGGGTTTGAGACAGAAGGGGAAGTGCAGAGAGGAGGCATTATCAGGTGAGCAGATAGTTGAAAGCTGAGGTTACTCGAACAGGTTAAAATTTGATTTTGGAGAAGCAGCAGAATTGTAGAGACCTGCTGTAAAAATTATTACCAAACCAGCATTTTTTTCAATTGAATAATTGGTCTTGATTATACGTTGAGGATATGGAGTACTTTTCGTCTGTATATTTTGGGGTCAAGCCCTGTGCAGGATTGGGACAGCTCTAAATGTGATTCAAAACTAAATGATAACCACCTTATCTCCTCAGTTCCTTGAAGAAATAAACTATTGAAATGTGACTGAACTACTGATCTGTTGTTCCTTACCCCCCCATATATGCCGCTTTTACAGCCAGTTCAAAGTAGGCAATTGTACCTTAGAGAGATGAGTACATACAGGTGCCAGGGAAGCTTGCAAAATATATGGATTACTCTTGTGTCTATGACTGTTTCTTTGTGCCCTTCTTGTTTTTCAAAGGTGGTGTATATGGAGCTAATGCCTGTTGTCATCTAGAATTGCTACCCGGAGTAAATGTTTAGATTCTTAACGAGTTCTTTCATAACAACTCCATAGCAAAATCAGGGCTTTCAGTATTACATCTCTCGATGGCACTAAAGAAAGGTGTAGTAGTTCTCTCTCAGTGTTTTACATTTGATGGATACACTGCAGCTGCCTGTTGTGTTCTTTCCAGAGTAAACTATTAACTACCTGAAAAGCAAAGCTGTTAAAATTAAGAGAAAGGGAGGCTAGTGTAGATACAATATCATTGTTATGTTACTGTGCTGTTCAAACAGCAACATCTCAGCACAGTTTTGAAGCTGAGTTAATCCTTAGGTTCTTGATATTTTGCTATTGGCTTCAAATTATTTCCTTCCTGCTATGTTTATATTTATTTCTCTGATGATACTGACGAACATTCTTTTGCAGACACAAACATATGAGCCGTTGCTAAGCATGTTGACTGGAGCCCTTGTTCCTGTGAACAAGGTTGTGGTGTTGGTATTTTCCTAGTGCAGTGTTTGATGCTCTTTTAAGTTCTGAGCATGTCATGAACATGAGTTTCCATAGTGATTTTCCTGTACTCAGCAGGAAAGGGTAAAACATGATGCAGTAGTGGTACAGATCTCATTTCTAGTCCTAGTCTGGTTACTATTTCCCATTATAAGGTCACTTACTCTCTGCTATTTTTTTTTTTCCCAGTAGCGAGACTTTGCTTAGTCCTCACAGGGGAGTACATAGAGAAGTGTGAATTGTGTGTACCATTGGTAAAAGCCCTAGCTAGAGAGCATATTAGAAGGGTATTTATAAAGACTCCAGGCATACATCCTGTTTTTCTCAGCTTTGAATTACTCTTTTTCAACACAGCAAACATTGCATGACCTCCTGCAAAAATCTCCCCTTGCCTATGCTGCTGAAATTAAAGAGTTAAACCAGCAATATGAGTCCCTGTTTTCAAAGTGGATGCTGCAATTACAGTAAGTATCCAGTGAGAACCACTGAAGATGCCTAGCAAACAGACACTGCCGGTAAATTTACCCTCATGTCAGCAGTATCCTGTGGATGTATGCATCAGGTTGGAGAAACTCACCCATATGTGATATTGAAATCAGTGACAGTTGTTCAACACCTTACCTTTGTTCACTACTTTTTGAGTGACCCAACTCTTACTTCTAGTCAAGATGATGCTTTTCCTATTCCTCAAAAAGATCTTGTAGTGACTGTGACCCATGGTAAACATTTAATGTAAGCACGTGTTGAAGGATTGAAGGACTAAATGTTTGTTAGCCTTCATTATGTTGAAGATGCAGTTCTAGTATAATTCTCAGACAATCCTATTGTTTTGCATAGATGCTTCATTGAATTTCTGGGCCTCCAGTTTGCTAAAAGACTACTTTAACTAGAATGGGTGTGCCATATATCAGATTTCTTGCAGCTAACCTTACTGAATGATAGAATAGAATCATAGAATTGTTAGGGTTGGAAAAGACCACTAAGATCATTTAGTTCAACCCTTGTTATGTGTCTTCTGTGAGCTGAAGTTAAGCCTGAAGCTGACATTCCCTAGAAACGTAACTTTTAGAGGCAAGGTTGCAGTGGATCATTTTGTTTAATGATAATCAGAATGTATAGACTTGTACTTTTTTTTATTCATTATGTTTGTTCTCTTCAGCTTGGGTTTTAATATTGTGCTTTATGGACTTGGCTCAAAGCATGATTTGTTGGAGAAGTTTCGTACATCTATGCTCCAGGATTCTGTTCACCTTGTGGTTAATGGATACTTCCCCAGCATCACTGTGAAATCTGTAAGTGTGAGAAAAGCTCATTTTTATCTAGCTGCCATGTCTTATAGATACCTCTAAAGGCTTTCAGTGTAAAATGTTAAGGAAAGCTTCCTACATCCTGTAGCAACACACTCCTGAATGAGGAACAATTCCCATCTCTTTTTTTTTTTAAGAGTTCAAAGAAATGAACCATTGCATTTTCAAAAGAAATGCTGTGATTCTTATCAGTTAAGTATTCATCAGTCTGAAGAGTTATTTTATGTCATAGTTTTGAGAAGGAGCAGCAGTTTTGTGTTTATTTTGACTGTTTGGGGAAACTTAAGGTAAAATCACAGTATCTCTGTCATGACAGTCAAGGATGAACTTTCAGATTTTCTGCATTAGGTCCCTCAGTGCCAGCGCCCTTCAGAAGGGGCAGTGGTGACTGCTATTTTCTGTTGTAGGTTCTCAACTCTATCACAGAGGAGGTATTGGACCACGTAGGAGCTTTCCGCAGCCCACTCGATCAACTTGAATTCATCATGAAAAGATTTAAAGAAGGTAAAATGGTTTTTGTTTTTTTTAAAACATTTAAACAGCAGACATTGTTTAATTTTAGGAAAACCTGAACATTTTCTTTGGTCTTTTTTTTTTTTTTTTTATATTGTTGCAGTTTCTTAGTCTGTTGTAGCTAGTGTTTTTTTTGTTTCCTAGCTTATGCCACTGCTGATGACCAGGAATAAATGTGTATGTTGATTCCAAGCTGTCAGTGTTTACCACACAGAATTCTGTAGAAAAGGATGGAGGAGGGTGTGAATATTCTGGTAAGCCAGAAGCTATTCAGCCCTGTGGCAAACAGAAATACTCATCTCTTTTGCATTTAGCACGGTGCCTCTGTGCTTTACTTACACGGTATTTCTGTAGCCGTGTTTCGTGATGGAATGTGGGATAGTTAAATTGCAGTTACGTGAGGGAAGATAGTTCTGAGTCACTGCTTGAGGACCTGATATAAACCTCTCTGAAACTAGCAGCATGAAGAGCTTGCAAGCAGTTTGAATGACATTTATTGATTGATCCCAAGTCCCTTGGGCTCCTCTGGAAGATTATGGTTTTGGGGAAGGGTCTTTCTAGAAATATTAGAATAGGCTGAATTAAGGCTTGCCACTTTAATGATTTAGAGGAGTAGTAGTGTAATTTTAGCATATGTAAATGCTGACATTGAAATAAAAGACAGAAATATCAGTTTAGAAGTGGCTTCATAATTAATTAGGTACAGATACACTGAAAGGCTGCTGAATTCTCCTTGTATATAGGTTGTACTGCTTATGCATACATGGGGTATTGCTGTGGAATTCTAGTTCTGTAGGACAAAAATATTAAAAAGCATACACTTCATTCTCCATCCCTATTAATGTTTCTGGTGGAACTAAGGGAAGAAGATTAACTGATTTACAGTAGTACACACTTGAATCTGCATACATCAGTCTCATATATTTATTGCAGTTTATCCGACAGGGAGTCTGAGGAACTCTTGGTTTTCATTGGCAGCCAAGTGTGTATTCATGTACACAAGAACAGGCGATTCTTCCAGAATTCTTTCTGGAAAAAGAGGAAAAAGCTGTTTCCTGGGAATGAGTATAACAGCAATAAGCTAAATTGGAAATCTTAACATCTACTATTTGCATTATCCAAGTTAAGTCTTTGTAAGTTTCTTTGAGTGCTCAAAGGGAAAGATTTCTAATTAACTTAGTGTGCTGCAGGTCCAGTCCTGAATAGATGTATTTCCATTTTATGAGGGCTTAAGGATCCTAGTTCTGTAACTCAAAAGTGGCTGAACAAATTGTGCTTAGGTTTCTCTCCTGAAATACATTTGAATGGCCTGAATCTCAGGCTGAAGACCATAGTGAAAAGGACAATCCCTGGTAATACACTGAGCAAGTGGAAAGGTTTGTTCGTTGTTTTTTTTTAAGTAAAAACTTAAGTTGCAGGAAGAACAGCACCTGTGATAAAAACTGAAATATAATGAATTGAGAGAAAGCCTTTTAGGTACTCAAAAATACAGAGTGTGGTGCAGGAATCAAAGTAATCTGTGCAAGGAAAGTAATTTGATACTGGAGTGGTGAATGTCGAGCCTGATGGAATGGACTTGTCCTAGACTGCACTGGGAATGGGAAACTGCTTTGTGTACAGTTTCTTTGATTGGTTCTATGCTGTTTTTTCTGACCTTGCAGATTCATCTTTAGAGCTCTATGTCCTCATTCATAACCTGGACAGCCAGATGTTGAGAGGAGAAAGAAGTCAGCAGATCCTTGCACAGTTATCCTCTCTGCCTAGCATTTACCTCATTGCCTCTATCGATCACATCAATGCTCCTCTCAGTGAGTCCTCTTGGGCCTGATGTAGAATCTGCATTCTACTTTGGGCCCGCTGAGCATGTTTCATAAGCTCATGTAGTACTCTTGGTGTGCAAAGTAGACCTGGTGATGTATGTATGGCTGATGTGACTGGAAGCCCTGATTGGAGCTGTGGCCTTGTGCAACCCAAACTGTATAAAGATGCTAAGAACTACCAGTCTCTGATTATAAGAAAAAAAAAAAAAAACAACAAAACAGCAAAAAACACCACAAAAGCAAGAAAAAAACCAACAGTGTTCACAAAACAAGCAAAAAAACCTCCAAGCCTGTGGCACCCTTTTATTTAGTGACTTACTGAAATGGAGATTGGATGCTACATTTGTCACTACATCTTAACAATTTTATCAAAAATTCTTTTCACACTGCTGATTTTGGAATGACTTACAGCATATCTATGAAGCTGGTATGAAAAGGGGATGCGTGCAAATTTTCCATTGCAGAGGATTGTCTTGCCCGAACTGCAGCATCTGGGTGCATGTACTGTGAATTTCACAAGCTTTTTTTTTTTTTTTTTTCCCCTCAAATTCTACAGTAGATTTAAGTACATTATAATATTGCTTATTTAATACCTGAAAAAAGCTAACCCTCCAATTTGTCTGTTCTTTTTCCTCTCTGTCTAGTGTGGGATCAGGCAAAGCAAAGCCTCTACAATTGGCTTTGGTATGAGACAACCACGTTTAGTCCTTATATAGAAGAAACATCTTATGAAAACTCACTGTTAGTACAGCAATCTGGATCTTTGGCTTTGAGCTCCCTAACACATGTCTTGCACAGCCTCACTCCAAATGCCAGGTAAGACACTGATAGTCTTCACCGTAGCACCTACTGAGAAACCAGTCTTCACTAGGTTACTCTGGACTTCTGTGTTAACTGTTAGGCATCACCAACCAGGAGGCAATCCCTGTTTTCTGACAGCAGTTTTCAAGGTGAAAATGATGGGACCTAGTTTTCATGTGATTGATTACTTTAAGTGGAAGCAAGCTTTAGCCAGTAACTACACGTGTGCACAGAGTCCTTGTGATGGGAGAAAAATTAATATTTGCTAATGTTTTTTTTCTTTGGATTTCCCCTTCTCATCTCTTTGCTTAGGGGAATATTCAGACTGCTTGCTCAGTACCAGCTGGAGAACAAGGACAACACATCTTACCCAGGTGCATACCTACTGTTTCCTCACCTGTTTGGGGTGGCATCACTAGCTCCGCCACAGTGGCACTGGCTTTTAGTGTACAGGTGACGTGAGCAGCAACAAAAGACCTGTGCTTGTTGGTTCAGTGTGTCTCAGTAGTATAGATTATCTTTCTCTTAGTGCTGGATAGACTAGCTGGATTCTAGCCTCCTCTTACTGTTGTCTGCTTTCATGTTTAGACATTATTGGGACTGTTGGGGGGACTGTGGGGCTACAGAATTAAAATCTAGGGAGAATATGAGCTTGCACAACAGCAGTGCTTAATGAACCAGGGAAAAACAGGAGGTTTGGTTTCCATGCTGTTCCTAAGTAATCTCCAGTGTGTCCCTACTTTCCAGTGGATCCATGTGGAATACGCTATCATGGTCTTAACAGATGCAGCAGAGGATGAGCAGCGTGTTAATGGTGCAGAAAGATGGAAGTGAGGTGGAGGAGTTGGAAATTGAGAGATTCATTATAGTGGGAATTACTATTAAAATTCTGTTAGGCAGACAAGGGTGATTGGAATGCTAAATCAACTGTTCTCCATTGATTACTGAAATATTAACTTGGCTGTGTACTCAAAGTGATGTTGTTGCTGTAAGCAGAGTGGTGTAAGCCAAAGCAACGCTTGTAGGTGGGGAAAACGTTTATAGTTAGACACACCATTTCAAATCCTTGTTCTCACCTTTCTCTGTCTCTAGGACTCTCTTTCCAAGACTTCTACCAGCAGTGTCGAGAGGCCTTCCTTGTAAACAGTGACCTAACGCTCAGGGCACAGCTGACGGAGTTCAGGGACCACAAGCTCATTCGGACCAAGCGGGTGAGTTGTGGGAAGACAGTAATTCTGGGGATTCAGTTATCTTAAACAAAAAGCTGCTTTATTCCTTAAAAGTATGCTTAAGACACAAGTGTGTAGCTCGCAGTGAGGCTTTGCAGTTAGAAGCACCTGGGTGCTAGCAAATCACTGAGATTTTGTAATTGCAGCTCTTTCCATAACTTTAATTAATAAGTGCCCTTCATATGGATATGGGGCTATAAAAACAAACAAAAAACCAACAACCAAAACAAAAAAACAACAACAGTGTGGTTTAGTTAACTCAGCAACTTACAGGTGTCTGTGGAACACAACTTCCTGAATACCTTGAGAAGTAATGGACATTGGAGCTTGACAGTGTGATTCAAATAGTTACCTGTATTTGCATGGCAGAAGAGTGCAGAGTCCTAATAATGAGGCAGTGTAGCAGTGCTAGATGTGGGAATATGCTGTTGAGGAGGTGTGTAGTGATAAAATAGCATAGCCCACCAGAAGCTTTGCATTTTTCTCAGTATTTTTGCTTTTCCAGTGTTGTTCTAAGGAAATATTCCTGGTTTTAGCAATGTAGTCATTCACATGCTTGCCTGCTCTCACCATGGCTGCAAGTATTCAGAGTGTTGCAGTGCTATCTAATGGCTTGCATTGTATTATGCACTGATGTTAACAGAATGTGTATTGTGTGTCTGTTCTCAGGGAGCTGATGGTGTGGAGTACTTATTAATACCTGTAGATGACAGTACCTTGACCGACTTCTTAGAGAAAGAGGATGAAGATGTATAACGTCTGTCTGTTCCCAAAACAACTGCGGCAATTGCTCTCAAGGGCTGCTGGAGAGGGGCCTGTGCCCAGGTCTTTCTCTTCAGCCTCAAAGCTGCTGGGCTACTTACTGAAATGTATTAACTGTAATGAACAATGTTTCTTGTTCATCTACTTCAGGTAGTTTGGGATGGTAACTTCTTCAAGCAAGCTGTTTCTTGCTCTGAAGTTAGATTTATCTCCTTTGTCTCTTAGCTCAGATGATGCTCTCTTCATATCTACATAGCCAACTATACAATCAGGAAAACTAACTTGGTAAGATTGTGCCTTCTGCTCTTTACCAGACATAAAGGGTTTGGTTGGAGCAGTTCATGTGACGTGCAAACCACTAGATGGTCAGAGCTTTAGTTTGTACCAGTGATGGATTCTTTTTTTTTTTTTCCCTCAACTGAGTGCTTTCTGGCACTCCTTTACCAGCTAGACAAGATTGGCTTGTAATATATGAAGAAGCCAAGATTTATAATGCTAAGAGATCTATATTTGACTGCACAAGGAATATGAGCAAGTTTGGGATACTGTGGGTAACTTATTAAATTCTGACAGTGGAACTGAAAGACTTTTCTCCAAGATGGAATTCTTTTATAAGAGGATTTAGGTAACAACTTGAGTCCATCACAATTTTGATTACCTCTTGATGAGGGTGAGATGTTCCAGCTTCTTTCATCTACTTTCCAGTTTATAATCCGGAAATATGAAGAGGCTGTGAAGTTTAGTTTACTTAATAATAATACAAAAATTGATTGTTTATATGTATTTTTTTACATTAGGAATGTCCATTGATTGTGGAGGAGGCCTTAAATGCCACTTAGCAAGCTCTCCCTTTTTGTAGCCCTTAGAGGTTGGGAGAGTGCTGAAGTTTCACAGGTTTTCTTCACTGTGTTTCTCAGGTATGTGAGAGTAAGCCCTAGTTTCATCAACTGTAGTCTGCTAATCAGACTTCAGGGACTGCGATGTCTAACTTGGTAGCTGTGTTACAGCTCAACGTTGTAAGAGTTCAAATCAATCAAATAAAGTTCTTCATTAATTTTCATTAGCTTATCTCATCTTCCACATGTGTTTTTATGGTATGGGAAGATAGAGATCTTTCTGGAAGTTATGTGAAAGTCTCATTTTCATTATTATGTCAGATATCTGTGCAAATCTTTGTGCAGTGGGCAGAAGACTTCAAACTAATTAAGAAAAGTATTTCATATTTTTTTAAGGTATCAAAAATAATAGCAATTTGTATGCCTTGTAATGCCAGTATATAGATTTAGAAAAGAACCAAAATATCACATGGAATAATACTGTTACCTCTCAGTGGTATGCTCCTGGTATATCCCTTGCTGGCAGAAGCAACAGGACTGAGATTTACAGCCTGACTTTGATTTGTATTGAAAACACGGGATATTTATTTATCCCACTGTCAAACTGATTCTTCAAATATAGGAGCTATTTAACTTTGCTGAAATGTCATAGGAGGGGATACTGGTACTTGCCAGCAGTGCTCTCCAGCTTCCTTCCGCAGAATATCTGAGACAACAGGAGAAGGCAACAAGGAAACTTGAGGAAAATTCTTAAAGAAATGAAGGAGTTATCGTCCAGGAAGGTGCCAAGGCTGGCTGCCCAGGTGAAGTGCCTCTACACCAACACACACAGCTTGGGAAGCAAACAGGAGGAGTTGGAAGGCACTGTGCTACTAGAAAACCATGACATAGCTACCATCACTGAAGCCTAGTGGGATGAGTCCTAAGACAGGAGTGTGGCTAGTGTGAAGAGCTGTCCCAGAAGAATGGCCACAAGCAAGTTGAAAGTCTATGCTTAAGTTAGAGACTGAGGCAACAGAGGGAACCTTGTAATTGGAGTCTGCTACAGGCTGCCTGATCATACAGAGCCTGTTGATGAAGCCTTCTTTTTCTAGAGACATCACAATTGCAGGCCCTTATCCTGCTGGGGGACTTCAACCATCCTGACATCTGCTGGAAAAGTGGCATGGTGAGCTGTTGGCAGTCCAGGTCTTGCACCTGGGTCATGGCAGCCCCTGCTATCAACAAGCTGGGGGATGAAAGGATAGAGCACAGCCCTTCTGAAATGGACTTGAGGGTACTGGTGGATGGTAAGCTGGATTTGAGACAGCAATGTGCCCTCACAACCCAGAAAGCCAGCTGTATCCTGGGCTGCAACAAAAGAAGCATGTCAGCCCACCAAGGGAGGTGATCCTGCCTCTCTACTCTGTGCTGTTAAGACCTCACCTGGAGTACCGCATCCAGATGTACAGTCCTCATTGTAGGAGAGACATAGACCTGTTAGGCCACATCCAGAGGTGGCCCACAAAAATGATCAAAGGTATGGAACTCCATAAGGAGACAGGCTGAGAAAAGGCTCTGGGGAGACCTGAGAGCAGCCTTTCAGTAACTAAAGGGGGGCTATGAGAAGGAAGGGGACAGACTAGCAGGGTCTGTACTGACAAGACAAGGCAAATGGTTTCAGTGTAAAAGAGGGGAGATTTAAAGTGGATATTGGGAAAAAGCTTTTTACAATTAGGGTGGTGAGGCACTGTAACAGGTTGCCTGGAGGTGGTGGATACCTCGTTCTTAGAGACATTAAACATCAGTCTGGATGGGGTTCCAAGCAGCCTGATCTAACTGTAGATGTCTCTGTTCGTTACAGGGGAGTTGGCCTAGATGACTTCTCAGGGTCCCTTCCAACTCAATTGATTTTTACAATTTATTGATTCTATGATTTCCAGCTGACTTTCTACTTTGGAGGCATGTGCATCTGTGTTTGGACAGGCTGCAATTCAAAAAGTCTGCAAAACACATTAGATCCTTCCTATTGCTGCTTAAGCTACCATCAGAACCACTAAAACTGTCCAACCCTATGTTAGCTGTAGAGATCAAAAACGAATGCTCTGACAGCTGTGCAGCCCCTTTTTATTTGGAAAGGAAGAAATCTTCCCTCTCTGTGACCCTTAGCTGCCTCTGTGGCATTGATAAGAATTATTGTCTTTATATCGCCTTATCAGTTTCAGATAATACTGAATTTAGCCATCTTTCTTCATTTGTATTTAAATGGCAGAAGACATGCAATTACTCTTAAAGCATCACCTCCATTATGCCTGAGAATTCAATTTTTGTTCTAGTAGAAAAACTGAAACATAAACACTTGTTTCAGGCTGCAGCAATGCTGCCTTCTACTGAGGTTTTATTTAATTAATTGATTGCAGTCAGCTTAAAGAAGTAGGACTAGTTCCCTTGTGCCACGTGGGTTGAGATCTCCCTATAAATCACATCACTTTGCTAGGTACACCTACAAGGTTGAACATGTTCTTGAAGTGAAGCAGGCTGGCTGTGTCAAGGTTTGAAGTTGTTTTATTGAACAAGAGGGCGAAGTAAGGTATGAAAGAGGGGGGTTAAAATGCTTGACAGTGTGGTTAAATTGTATTGAAGTACAGCTTGTGGTGGCAAGCATTTGGTTCACAGCCTCATATCAGAGTTCTGGAGAGGCTGCCTCCAAGTCAGTGTGTGTGAGACCACTGGGAAAGCCTAGGTAGCACAACAGCTTCTTGACATTTTACTAGGATACTTCTAGCAGTGCACCACTGAGGAAAGGCATGGTCTTCGCTTAGACCCTCAGCTGAAAGAGAGTCGAAGTTATGGAGAAATATTTCCTGGAATCCTGATGATTTTAACTATTGCAGTTAAATCTTCATGCAGTTTTCAGTCAAAGTTCCAAATTCACACAGGACTCAAATGCACTGACTTGCTGTATGCAGTACAGAAAAGACCTACAGAAAAGATCTAGCTAAATAAGCCAGTTTTATTAACTAAATTTAAAAAGATGCCACTCAGATATTTATTAATTTGCAATGGAAGTGTTTTCAGTCTGTTTAAATATTTTTTCAGTCTGTTTAAATATTCTTCTGGTGTGTATGTAATCCAGAGATAGTAAGATTTTTTTTTCTTAAAAAAAAAAAAAAAGAAACAAATGAAACATCAAACTCCTCCAATCTTTACTGATAATGGAGATGCTACTTGTTCAGTTTTAGTAATCCTGTAATTGAGAGCCACAAATATAGGAATTGTTTTTAAAAGAAAGCAAAAACATATTTAATTAATTCGCCTGAGAATGGCAGAAGTGTTATAGCATATTTTTTAAAAAAAATACTTCCAAAGTTTTTCAATAGAGGGACCCTCCACTGAAAAATAAACAAAAAAGCCCCCAGCCAACCACCACCCTTACTTTTGTATTAAGGGTAGGTTTTGCAATTGAATACTAGCACCAAATGCCTGAGCTATGCTCTGTATATATATATGAGCTGTGTCTTAAAAGTGTTAATGCAAACCAGTGATCAACACTACTTCAACTATTATTCAGAGCTTTATTGGCTAAAATTTGAGTGACTTGTATTGACATAACCACAGCAAGGTAGAACTGCTGTGTATGCTTGAAAATGGAGCTAAGTCAGATTTTTATATTTTACCTCTCTAAGCCTTGAGTGGTGTGGTTATTAAATATATGTAATAATAGTATATTGTAACAGTAAGTTTATTCAAGCGAGAGCCCAGTTATTGAGTAAATCATCTTTCAGTAGCCTGAAATGAGTATTTATTACGTATCTGATAGATGACAATTTATAGTCCAGACATTGGGTGAATGTAGAATACAATGCTATACTGACCAATTCAGAGCATCTTCATTCAGCTTGCATTTGGACAGCTCTGTGCAAGACACTGTTAAACTCTTGACTCTGCTCTCTCACTTCATTTTTTTTTTTTCTCCTCCTCCCTCTCACACCACCTGGAGGGGATCTCTGTCTTTCTCAGACAGAATGATGTTGATTTTGTTCTGTAGGTGGATAGTTAGCATGTCACGCAGCTCTGACAAGAAGCCTCGCTCGGTGTTACTGTGTTCACACAGAATAACACTTATACCATTGGAAACTGCATCCAGAACATCATGGTGGGACATCTCTCCTGCCACAGGGAAAAAGAAACGTCATGTAGATTTCTTGTAGTTGAGGTGAATTATTTCTTTATGTAATGTGTTCAGAATCTCAGCTAGAAGCCCATAAGGGGAAAAGCAATGCCATCTGCTCAGTGTCAGAATTCGGCACGCTCCTATTCTGGTGTCCCTTGAAGGATATTCAAGGAAGCTGATATCCCCAGTGTACTTCTGAGACAGAACCACAGAAGTTCTGTGCTGTCTTTGAATAGTGGTGTATTTTGCTACTTAGGGCAGGAAATGGTGTGCAGAGAGTGTTTTTGGAAGTGTTATGTATCTGCTCAACTGGGTTGCTACAATGAGGGATAGCAACTGAGGAAGCTGTGTGAAGAACTGTCTGAGGATCAGCTCTGTAGTGCTATATATAAGGGGGGAGACTAGATACGTCTTGCCACAGCACTTGACTGAATTAAGCACACAATGCAAGGCATTCTTCACATTGTGGAGCAGGCTGTGAGAAGTATCTGCTGACTGGTCAGCAAGAGGATAATTTACTGTGTCCTTTTGGCCAGATACAGTGGCTGTTGTCATATATCTTCCTTGGAAAGATTCTGTAGACAACATTGTTTCCTACTTTCTATTTGAGACTTCTGTAGGGAATTGGGGAAACAACTTGTATCTTGCCAACGAAGAAACACTGAAATTTGCAAGAGATTCTGCCATCAAACACTGATTTTGTGTTGGGGGAAAAAAAAAAGCATGTATAGTAACATTTACTTCAAATAACCATCACTATCTGATACAGCCACCTGATCCATGTTACCTCTACCCTAATGTTATTTTTCTGTTATTCCAGTAATCGACTGTTTCTCAGTTCTAACAAGTAATTCTTCTTGCCAAATCTTTCAACAGCCAGACAACCCTCTCTTTTCCTAGTGCCTATTTTTATAAAGATAACAAAACAACATAGTCTCTTACCTGTAAGATAGAGGTCAGCTTCCATTCCCTTCAGGACACTGCTCCCAGAACCAGCACACAGAGCAGCTTTCTTCACTGGAGAATCTGCAGGATACAAGGTGCCATAATTAACTTATTTTCCTCTGTTTAGCCCTCATATCAGTATAGTTATTGTGAAACAGTATCAATACCTTAACTTTAGGGTCAATGTAAATTTATTGGAGAAAGAGACACAGATGTCAGTTTGTAAGAGCCAAAGGCATCTGTAATAATAAGCAAAATCCTCGGTGTACCAAAAAGATGGGTAGAAATTTTTCTACAAGGGTTGTGAGAGTTTGCAGAGAACTCCAACACCATGATTGGTTGTTAGCTACTGCAGATTAGTTCTTTTCTAGTGAGGTGTTGTTACTTAAGTATTTGAACTCTCTAATTGGCTGCTGCTCTTTCCAGGACTCTGAAGTTCCATTGTATTTGTTTTCCAAACTAACGATGCCACTAAAGCAGCATTTTCACTCTGAGATGTACTGTCTCTTAACTCTGCTTTCAAAGGGCTGATTTCAGTACAAGCTGAGTGCTCCTCCATCCCATTAAAAATGTTTTTGCTATGACTGCTGATTCTAAGCTATTGCATATAGACAGAAAATTTAATTATAAAATTTAATTATTATTAATTTATTATATATATATGTTATGTTCATGACAAAGAGGTGGGGGCAGAAGACATAATTTTCAAATTCAGTTAAGATTTTACAGTACGTTGCCAAATAACTCCTGTTGATATAGGCAGAATCATATGCTACAATCCCACATCTTAACAAGGAGCTTCAAAAGAGATTTAAGTGCAATTGATAGTGTTAAAAGGCTTGCAACAAGGTTTCTGTCCGATAAGATGCAAAGGTTTCTCAACAAATTTGCTCCCAAGAATTCTAACAGCTGTGTTTCTTGGAAATTAAGATTCGTAACTTGGCTGAAAGGATACTTGTTCTGAGTTGTAGTAGTGACCCACAGTTTGACACAGATGGCTTACCTTCTCTGTCACTATTTTTCTCTCATCAAAACATTGATGGTTGTTTGTTCAGAAGGATACCACAAAGCATCTTTACAATTTTAAGGTGCTGATAAATTTAGCAGTCAGTTGCAAAAGGGGTGATATCATGAGGCAGTACACACTTAAGATATTTTCCCCCATGATATTAGAGTTAAGTCATTGTGTGAATTATGAAAAGTGATGTTTCATATTCAGCTCGGGCTGTGCCTGCTTCACAGTGATAACCATAAAACATTTTCCAGTCAAAAATGACATTCCAGATGATGTTATTTTTGCATGATTTTATCACCAACATTCTAAAAGGCTGCCTCTTGTCTTTGACAGTGCTTTATACTGTTTGCAAGTAAACCTGTCCAAGGCAGCAGTATCTCACACACCTACACACACACAGCTTGTATTCCTGGCATACTGGTTCAGATGGGCAATGTTAGTGGCAGGTTTGATTACCAAGTGTCTTGCCTGTTCCCACAGCGAGGCGGATGTGGGGTAATTTTAGGTGGCTTTTGATGCGCTCAATTACATCTGACAAGGAGGCTGGCTCACTCAGCGTGCAGAGACGTCCCATTCCAGTATGTGGAAGAAGAGGCTGAAGAGAAAAATTCAAATTACTGTGAGAAAGGTGACTCCAGAAGTTCACATTACTTTTCATTGTGTACAAGAATAAGTATATTGGGCATTAAGGAGAAACAATTCTCAACATTATGGAAAAAATATGTATGTTATGGAATGTAACATACTAACTACACTAACTTTTGGAACCAATTTTAGAATTAGTTCAGGCCACATAGTTATTTCCATTGTTTTGGAAAATGGACATGGCTTTACATGCACACAGGCCAGTATTTCAGAGAACTGACAGGCAGCATAGGAATGCCAGCAATTGCTGGAAATCAGTTTTAGGGCATTCAGCTTATGCAAACTATATTCATTGGAAGCAATATACAAATGTATTACCTTCTGTAATAAGAGAATCTCAGTCTTGCGATAAAGAAGGCTGTTCTGGGACAATAATGCCACCACCTCCAGCAGTGCTTTCTGAGAGCAGTTCAGACTGACTCGTGTTTGCTCCTCCCCATCAACCCTGAGTAAAGATGTGTTTGGTACTTGCTAAGAGATAGATAAAATTTCATCATCATATTCATAGAAAACAGAGGTGTTCTGTTGCAGAGGCCTGCTGCAGAGAAAGGGGAAAAAAGATGTAACAGTCTAGCTTAGTTTGCTCTCCTGGAGGAAACACACTTGGGAATTTAACTCAACTGTTCTTATTTTGTATTTACTCTTCATCACTTTAATCCCTGTGATGCTATGTGAAGTTGATAGTTACCATTTAGTATAACGTGGGTTGATCAGAAGGGGATAATTATCCTTTAAATTTATGGATCTGTTGCTGAAGAAAAATAGCAGCACTGCACAAAGGACGGAAGTGGTTACAAACAGTAAAACACTGTTCCAGCAACTTCATATTTTCTAGCAATAGAAAGAACACAATGTTAGAGGGTGAAGCATATACCTGACAGGGAGAGTGGTGAGACAGAAGATCTCTGGGACGTCTTTGATTTTGGACAGCACTGTCTCTAGATCCTCTGCAGTGTCTGCACAGAATTCTACCCGGTGAGTGCCCTCAGTCGGATGGCTTGGAGCGGTTGATGGGTGCAGTGGGACAGAAGTACAGGCACCTGAGAAAAGAGAGCAAGGACTGGTTTTAGAAAGCTGAATGATGTGGCTGATATTGATTTAGCATGTACCCAAAAGGGGTTCAGCTTTGGACAAATTTTGCACTTGAATCCATTTTGCCTGTCTAGAACTCAGGACTCTTGTCCTATTAAGTGCAAATAAGTTGAATGATATGTATGACTTTTACTCTTCGTCCCATTCAAGTTTTATTGTAACTGTTGTACCAAAAAATCATTTCTGGTTTGTAAAGCAGGCTGGAAAAAGCACAGCTGTTCTCATTTATAAGCCACAGAAGAAGACAGAAGTCTAAAAGAATTTCAGATACTTGAAGTCATGTAGGAACAGTAAGATTATCTATAAATTTATGAATTGCAGGCAGTGATTTAAACTCGGCGGCCTAACCTCTTTAATCAGGATAGACAGTAAACACACTGCACCTGTTTCTGACTTTGTCCAATAGCACCCAGGTACCTGGAATTATCCTCTGGTGTTCGTAGCTGGTTTGCAGCACACCGAGGAAAGGAAAGCAGGGAGGCGAGGCTCCCGCATGGAAGAACTTGATGGATGTAATGAACGCCGCTGAGTAACTGCACCCAGTGTCGTTTTGTTTTGAACAGTCTCACCGAGTCCCTTGGACAGCCAGTTGTTGACTCCGTGGGGAACGGCATCGTACGCTGTGTGTGGTGAGTAGATCCCGATCCTGTGCTCCAGAGCGCGGACCACCAGCCGCTCCTTCCAGGTCCTCCACGTTACCCGCTTGAGCGGAGCGAAGATGGGAGGGTGATAGGAAAGAATGAGGTCCGCGTTCTTCTGCACCGCCTCCTCCATCACCTGCTCGGTGAGGTCGTTGGTGAGGAGCAGGGTGCGCACGGCGTGGGGAGGGCTGGGTTCCACCAGCAGCCCCACGTTGTCCCAGCTCTCAGCCAGGGAGAGGGAAGCGAAGTCATGCAGGGCGGGAACGAGGTCGCTGAGGTTCATGAGGGAGCGGGAGGGCGGGCGGCCCGCAGCACGGACGCGACGGAGGGGCCGGAGGAGCAGCAGCATGCGGAACCTGCGGGGAGGGGAAGAGGGCGGGGGCCGGGCCGACGGGCGGAGCGCCCGGAAGTGGGCGTCTGAGTGCAGCGTGCCGGCCGGAAGTCGCGGGGGCCGAGCAGTCCCGCTCAGCTCCGCCGCTTCCGCCGGGCACGGGGGCGGCCTCTGCGCGGTGCTCGTGTGGTGTCGGCGGTGCGGGGCTCAGCCCGCGGTTGCGTGTAGTTACTGGCCGTGGCGCTGTGGTGAAAAAGCGCGGAGCCGCACGGGCGTTTCGGAATCGAAAAGAACTGGCAGCTGGGGGAAGGGTGAGCCGAACGCTGTGTGTTTCCTTTGCGGGCAGTCGCCGTATGTGCATCAACCTCAGCTTTTTGATGAGCAGGCATGGTAAGAGCTATGGCACTTCTTACGCACTTCTGTGCTTCCTGAAACGCTCGCGCCTTGGAAAGCGAATGGCTGTTCTGCTTCTCAGGTGATGTGTTGTGCTCTGGTGCTGTGTAGAATTTGCAGTGGTAAGCGCAGCTTTCAGACGGGTCAACTTACCGTCGTATCAGTCTGAAATACGATCAGACTCTCAGTTCTAAGGCAGCCGATTTCAAACCTTGTTTGGCTAACAATCGGTAACCCAGTTTGCTTCTTTTCCTACCAGAGCTTTGTTGGAGATGCAGGCACGGGGCCCTCTCAGTGTACACTGCACTGTGTGCTTATGGGCTTCTCAGTTCAGCAAGCTACAGCTAGAGACAGGAGTGTGCGTCTTAAACTGTGTGTGCTCTGCCTGCAGCATCTTCGTGGCCATTACAGATGCTTCTCCTGTTCTGTGCAAGAAAATCTTCTTAAAAGTTTACAGCTCAAGCAGACTCTATAATAAAAGCTAGTTATGTGGGAGTGAATTGGGTTGCAAAAAAAGTTAGAGCTGTTTTTTGATGATGAGTTTATTAAGCAATTATGCAAATTATGGCAGATATAATTTGCCAGGACAAAAAAATAAATGGATTTTTCTGAAATCAGTTTGTCTCACTAGCCTGGTAAATGGAAAAAAAGCAGGAAAATATATCAAAAGAAATCTTTTATTATTATTATTTTTATTTGACAATAGATGAAAGTACTGATGTTACAGCTGTGACTCAGCTTGCATTTATATTAGACGTATTGATGACGAACATAATGTCACTGAATAAATGGCTTATGTGGTGCCACTAACTAAATCTCTTGATTTGTATGAAGCAGTAAAAAAAATACATTAAAATGATTTTCTTTAACCTTTGTTAGCATGTCTGGTATAGGTACTGACTGATGGTGCCCCAGTGATGGTTGGTCAAAGAGAGAGATTCATAAAGTTACTAGATGATGCAGTGACCACTGGCAGCTCAGTTTGGTGAAATATTACTGCATCATGCATCAAGAAAATTCATGTGTGAAAGCTTTAAAAATGGTGACATCATGTAAGTTGTCATCAAAGCAGTGAATTTCATAGAGTCTAATCATTCTCAATTCTGGGAGTTCCTTAAGAGCATTGATGCTGATTTGTAGGGACATCATTTACATTTCTGAAGGAAGGTGGCTAAGTCAGGGTAAAATGCTAAAAAGACTTTATGATTTGAAGTCAAGTCCTTTATTGAATCAAAAGGAAAATTTATGTCAGAATTTGAAGATGAAAAATGGCTCACACATTTAGCATTTTTGGTGTATTTGACCACTCATTTAAGTGAGTTAAATGTGTGTCTTCAAGGTGAAAATCAACTTACCTGTGCTGTTTCAAACTAAAACAGCATTTGAAATTTAAACTTAAATTATGCTTGAGACAACCAGAGTCAAATATCCCACTGGTTTTATGTTTTTGTTGCTCTCTGTTTTAATAATAAGAATGTATTTATAAAAAGGTTATCTTACGTATATACCTTAATTATATATTTTATATGCAGCCCAAGATAATTTCTATTTGCCAATGTGGCTCAGGCATACCCGAAGGTTGGAAACCCATGCCTTAGTGGCTGGGTAGGTGGCATTTAAAGTTTTGTGAAGTTTGTTTATAAATTTTCAAGAGAAATGTGAAGTTTTGTAGAGTTGTTTGTAGGGGCACGTTATGTGTAGTGCTGTTCAGAGGCAAACTTGGTTTGGCCTGAAAGTAACTGAAAGCAATGCATTCTGGTAATTTGAGTGAAAGCATGGAAGGTTTGTGGCAGTAGCTTGCCTATGGCCAAATACCGACACAGTGGTTATGTGTAATGGGAACTTGCTCCTGTTCGTGATAGGAGCAATAAATAAATCTGATCTACAGCTCTTAGCATTTCATTGCTGGCTTAATTATGTTTTGTGACTCTTTCTCAGGCTGTCACGCTGCACACTGATGTAGGAGACATTAAAATTGAACTGTTCTGTGAGCGAACGCCAAAAACGTGTGAAGTAAGTTGAATAACAGGAGTGGGATTGTGCAGTATTGAAGCAAAGCAGTCATGGTGAAGGCCATAGAATGGGAGAAGTGACTGTTCCAGCTAACATTTTCAAATAGTGGAATATTCCATTTTAAGATGGCATGGAACTTGTTGGATAGTGTATTCTTGTGTGCTGTGTCATAGAGCCAAAAGCTCTGCTGCCTGTTTCTCACCAGGTAGTATTTACTTGAGAGTTGTTTCTCTATAATTTTTTGGTGCATTTCAAAGTGTCCTTTGCCCTTAAGATGAAATGTGGGACATGGCCTGGGATTCCCACGTTTGCCTTGGTTTGCTCACACTCAAATAGATGGGACTTCTTAAAAAGAATTAAGAATCATTCCAAGTTTGTCAAAGACTCCAAGTTTTCTTTTCTGCAGTAAAGTTAAGCTTGCACTGAAATTGGTTACTTTTAACTAAACAAAAATATGAGGCTTGAAGTTACTTATTACAAAATTATGACGCAGTTACAAAATAAAAATGTGAATGCAGGCGGTACTTATGGACATGCCTCAGTCCTCTTATTTGCTCAAGTGAGATGGCTTTGTGCAGTCAACCCCTTATTTAAATCCTTTTTGTCTGTGACAATGTCAAAGGAGCAACTTAACCATAATTCTCTATGTCCGTTCTATTGCATTACTCAGTGGGTTTCACCAAATAATGAATCTTCAGTCCATCTTAACTTCATTCTTTGGGAAACCAAGGAAACAGGAGCTCTAAAGACAAACTGCAGTTTCTTAAAAATACAGCTTGTAAAAAAGATTTGTGGTTTTACAGCTGTTTCTCTTTTGGAGATAGATCATAAAATGATAAAATCTTTTCCATTGGAAGGGACCCTTAGAGGTCATCTAGTCCAATGCCCCTGCGATAAACAGATACACCTGTACTTGATAGGGTGCTTGGAGCCACATCGAGCCTGACATTGAATGTCTCCAAAGATGAAGCATCCACCACCTCTCTGGGGAACCTGTGCCATTGCCTCACTACCCCTGCTGTAAAAAGCGTTTTCCTCATATCCACTCTAAATCTCCTCTTTTACTTTGAAACCATTTCCCCTTATTCTGTTGCCACAAACACTGCTAAAGAGTCTGTCTCCCCTTTAGGTACTGAAAGGCTGCTCTCAGGTCTCCCCAGAGCCTTCTCCAGGTAGAACAGCTGCAGCTCTCTCAGCCTGTTCTTTTAGGGCAGGTGTTCAATCAGTTGGATTATTTTTGTGGGCCTCCTCTGGATGTGCTCTAACACATCCAGAGGTTCTATGTCTCTCCTGTACTGAAGTCTCCACACCTAGATGCAGTACTTCAGGTGAGGTCCCATAGGCACAGAGTAGAGGGGCAGGATCACCTCCCTTTATGGGCTGACCATGCTTCTTTTGCTGCAGTCCAGTTGGCTTTCTGGGTTGTGAGGGCACATTGCTGTCTCGTGTCCAGCTTGCCATCCACCAGTACTCCCAAGTCCTTTTTGGCTGGGCTGGGCTCTGTCCTTTCATCCCCCACCTTGTGCTGATAAGCAGGGATTGCCACAGCCCAGGTGCAGGACCTTGCCTTTGGATTAGTTTTACCTCATGATGTTCACCTGTGCCCACTGCAGGGCAGTTAGAACACGATGATCTTTAACTCTTCCAACCCAAGCTACTCTATGACTTCTGAAACCCCATCAGACCCGTTTCTGACCTCATCGCATCTGTTGATGTTATGTGCAAATGGCTTCAATGTTGCCTGTTTGATTTTCATATAACCTATAGATATTTTTAATTGTGTTTGGTACTGTTAATAGCAGCAAAAACCTAAAGAGGGATGAATGGGGCCTGAGTGCTGTTTATGCTTTTTAATAGCCAACAGTGGTCTGGGACAGGGGATAAATGCTGTGGTCACAATGCCAAGCAAAGGCAGAAGTGTTGTTTCTGGTCTTGCCATTTTAGTAAGAGGGAATGTTATTTCTGTATTTTATTGATATGGTTTGTTTCATATCCTTAGAATTTCCTGGCTCTTTGTGCTAGTAACTACTACAACGGCTGTGTGTTTCACCGGAATATAAAGGGCTTCATGGTTCAGACAGGGGATCCATTAGGTAAATTCTTTTGTCAGAGTCTCTCTGTAGAAAAATATACATGAATATCAAAGTAAAACAAATAAAATATCAAGAAATACAAAGAAATTGTAAGCATCAGTAATAATTATAAAAACAAAATGTAAATAAGGTGAATTTAAAATATCTTCTATTGCTAATAGAGGTTTTAATGGTGTGAGCTTACAGAGAAGCAGCCATTATCTGGTTCTAAATGATCTATTGCAGTAGTAAAGCATTCTGTAAATTTTAATTTTCCTGCCCTATTGAATATGATGGCTCCGCTGACTTACCAGCAGTTGAACAGTAAAAGTTCTGCTATGGTTTCTCTATTTTCTGCCTGGAAAGCTACATTGCCTCCAAAGCATCAGCTGTTTGGAGAATGTTTAATTCAAATAGTGTCTGTTTGTACTCATACTGAGCTTAATTTGAGGGTATATCAGTTTTTTTTTTGTTTTGCTTCTGGAAATGCAAGTACACAGAATTATGGCTCTACTTGGTATTAAGACCTGGTTCCTGGCTCAAGCACATTAGGGTGTATCTGGGGCCTTTGTTGTAAAATTCTATAATGTTATATTATTGCTGCATTTTCCAATTTGAAAATCCAGTAATGTATTGTGATATTTATTTGTCAGGCACTGGGAAAGGAGGAACTAGCATCTGGGGCAAGAAATTTGAAGATGAATTCAGTGAATACCTAAAGGTATTTTTGTGCTCTCAATGTGCCATTATGTTTTCAGATTAAATTTCTTTACAGGTTGGTGTTTGCTCGGTGTTATGCTGGATTAAATACTCATTTTGTAATTGCAAAAAGAAGTGTAATCATGGAAGAGTTAGAGAGCTTGTTATTAAAACAGAAATAGACATCTTATTTCTTGGCAAGTTAATTCTGAGGGTTCTCATCAGGGAAAACAGAAGTAGAAACAGTTTGTAACTTAGTATTTTTAATGCATCGGAGGCAGAAAAGTGTTTTTTAATTGCAGAAGTAGATTTGAGGAGCTAATGAGTTGTGATACCATAATTATGTTACCACTTTGTTGGTTGAAACCAGCTAGATAGGTTTTCAATAATGACAATGCTGAGGAAGAGTACCACTAGATGCCCCATCCCTGGAGGTGCTCAGGGTCAGGTTGGATGGGCCATGAGCAGCCAGATATGATGGGTGGCAGCCAACCTGCAGCACAGTGTTGGTACTTGGTGAGCTTTTAAGTTCCATTCCAAGCCATTCTGTGATTTGGTGGTCATGTCACTGAATACACTGTACATGTTGCAGTTCTGCTTTCATGGGTGATTGGTTATTTGAGGTTTTTTTTCTGTCTTTCAGCATAGTGTCCGTGGGGTGGTTTCAATGGCAAACAATGGTCCAAACACCAATGGGTCACAGTTCTTCATCACTTATGGCAAGCAACCACACCTGGATATGAAATACACTGTTTTTGGGAAGTGAGTGACTCTACTGTATACTGTGTTTAATGGACATGTATATGTAGAAGTACATGCAATGCAAATTTAGATGTTTCAGATCTGAAGTTCTTTAAAACATTGAATGCGTATATGTGAAAGTGTGCTTTCCACTGTCACCAGGATTAGTCGTTGCAAAATGCTGCTCCATTTGTCTTAGGGGTAGGGAAATCATTGGAAATTGGCACATTAAAAATTACCTTAAAAATAGAGCTGAGTTGGTGATGTTTTTTTTAAGCTCATTGTTGCTGCTTGCTGTCTCATACCATGCCCAAATGGGTGCAGCCTAATTTACACAAACTCCTAAACAACTAGGCACACTGATCAGGGTTTGCTGAGAAGCAGGGGTCTGCTGTGGAACTGGAGATGTGAATGGTCACGCTTCTGTGTAGGTGGAACTGGCAGTTTGTGAGATGGGATGAGATTGTTTAAGATGCATTGTTAGTCTAAAATATTCTCATGTTAATAGAAGCTGCTAGTAATATACCATCCTTAAAACACGTTTAATTTTTGAGTCTTTCAAATACTGCTTTTTCGATTTCAAATAAATGGTAATATCTTTTCTTTTGCTTGTTGTTTAGTCTGTGAATCTTATTGAGGAAAAGTGGGTTTTTTTGGGGGGGACTTAGATATTCAAAGGAGTGAAATTAGAGATTCAAAGGAGTGATGGGTGAAAACTGAAAATGCTGAAAATGAAACAATTACACTTTCATTGTTCATAGGCATCTGAGCATAGGTGTTTCTTTCATTGTTGAGTTTGTTCAGAGGTGTGATCAGAAGTTGGGGTTTTCTTGACATCTTTGTGAGAAATTACAGAATCACAGAATTGCCAGGGTTGGAAGGGACCTCAAGGATCATGAATCTCCAACCCCCCTGCCACACGCAGGGCCACCAACCATTCCACCTAATGCTAGACCAGACTGCCCAGGGCCCCATCCAGTCTGGCCTTGAACACCTCCAGGGACGGGGCATCCACAGCCTCTCTGGGCAGCCTGTTCCAGTACCTCACCACTCTCTCCGTAAAGAATTTCCCCCTGACGTCCAACCTAAATCTCCCTTCCCTCAGCTTAAAACCATTTCCCCTTGTCCTGCTGTCACTCACCCTTTCAAAGAGTTGATTCCCCTCCTGTTTGTAGCTTCCCTTTAGGTACTGAAAGGCTGCAATGAGGTCACCCCGCAGCCTTCTTTTCTCCAGGCTGAACAAGCCCAGCTCTTTCAGCCTGTCCAAAAATTGAGTGGACACTGACAGGAACTTTGCTGGCCTATCTGTGCAGTGATGAATGTGGCAATGAATGCCATTGTCTCATTAGATTTACACAGTTATGGATGGTTCTTACCAATTCTCTCTTTGAATGAGAAGGTAGTGATTATAATCATGGGTTTGGAAATTGATTTTCCAGCCATGGATTTCAGTAATGCACAGAGAAGTTCTGTGTGGCCAGTACCTTGCTGTTGCTATGGTTAATCGTAGGTTATGTGCCATATGCAGTGTTTGGCTGCCTTATTTGTATCATTTACTTGCAGAGTCCTTGCTCTACAATGCTTAGATAACTGTAAGGTGTTCTGAGATGCCTCTGTTGTGGAAGTTAAGTCTTTGGTAGGAGGAGATTCTGAGTGGTTCTGCTTTTCTTCCAGAGTGATTGATGGCTTGGAGACCTTGGATGAGCTGGAGAAGCTGCCTGTGAATGAGAAAACCTACCGACCTCTGAATGACGTTCGCATCAAAGATATCACCATTCATGCCAACCCTTTTGCTCTGTAGCCACCAGCAGTCGTGACACATTCTTTAGAGGCTGGTCAGACCGACTGCTGGATGGGGTGCTTGGTGTGCCGTCAGACAGGGTTGCAGGAGCTGGGCTGCACCTTGGTGTGCTGAGTGATGTTGTTTATGAATTGTCACAGGGGAGCCTTGTGTTCCTCCAGTCTGTGTTTCCAGAGTGTGTGCTGACTTTTATTGACTTGATTTTGACTTCCAAGCGTTGCTTTTTATACCTGTAAAATAAGACTTTCAAATATATACATATATTTTTTGCAAATCTCTCTTTTCTGTCATCTTTCATAGCAGTGTGATGTTGAAGCAATGGCCTTTGCAGGCTGCCAGCTTTCTGAAACCTTTCCGTGTCAGCACTGTATGCCTTACTTTATTCTTTTTCAGAAGGTGCACTGCCCTGTCTAACTTTTCCCCCAGGTGAAAGCGGCGTACCAGACAGAGAGACCTCCTCTCCGCCAGTGGGCTGACGCCGCCATTTTCGTCTCCCTTAACTCAGCACCGCAGCACAGCGGGTTCCCGCAGCGGAGTGGCGGCGGGCTGCAGGCGCGGGCGGGGTACGGGGGGAGCGCCGCCCCCATTGGGGCTCCGCCCCGCTGTGTGACGCACGGCTCGCGCCATAAAGGCTCCGCGGCGCCGCCATTTTGTCGCGGCCGAGAGCTGAGAGCGGCTGGAGTGCGGCGGTAGCGACGGCTCCAGAGAGCGAGACGGCGGCGGTCGGAGAGCGCGGCGGCAGCCCGGGCTGCTGAGGTGCGGCAGCGGGCCTGAGGGACGCGGGGCGGGAGTCGGCGGCCGCCTCCTGCCCATCGGCGCTGCCCCGGCCGGGAGCCTCCGAGCCCTCGACTCCCCGGGCCGCCATGTTGTGCGTGCGCCCCGCGGCTGAGAAAATGGCTCCGGCCGCCGCAGTGGGCGAGCGGCGCTCGGCGTGGGGCTGGGCTGGACCGTGGGAAACCGGGGCCGCGACCTTTTGGGGGGGGGGGAGTGCGCTGGACGAGTGGGCTGTGCGCTGCGCGGCGCTCCGTGGCGGCGCCCCGTCTGGGCCTGCGGTTTGAAGAACAAAACGTTGCGTGGGTTTCAGATGAGAAATTACGAGCGCAGCGACCAGCCTGGGTGGAGTCGTCGGCGCGGCGGCAGTGAGCGCCAGGGCAAGCGGAGACCGCCCGGCAGTGCCCAGGAGGGCAGGCGCTACAGGCACGAGGTGGCCAAGAGGCCTCACAGGTGAGGGCTGCGGCACTCCGGTACCTGCGGGCCTGCGCGTGCGGGTGGCCTGCTCTGGTATGGGTGGCAGAGAACAGTGGCTTGTGGTGGAAGTGTTTGAGATGGGTGTTCCACTGCCTAAAGCAGAAAGAAGTGGCTTGATTAGGACTGCAAAAATGGCCCGAGATAGGAAACGCCTATCTTACAAGGACTGGTTGAGAGCTGGGGCTGTTCTGCCTGGAGGAGGCTCCGGAGAGACCTGAAGTTGGCCTTTTGGTACCCAAAGGGGGGCTGGACTCTAAGGAGGAAAGGGACAGACTCTTTAGCAGGGTCTGTGGCAATAGAATAAGGGGAAATGGTTTCAAACTAAAGGAAGAGAGATCTAGGCAGGATATAAGGAAAAAGCTTTTTACAGTAAGGGTGGTGAGGTGCTGTCACGGGTTGTCCAGAGAGTGGTGGATGCTTTGTGCTTGGAGACGGTCGAGATTAGGCTGACTGGGGCTCCGAGTGCCTGATGGAGCTGTAGGTGTCTGTTCATTGCAGGAGCATTGGCCTAGATGATCTTTAAGGGACCCTTCCAACTCGGTCAACTCTGTGTCTTTATGGGGATGCAGGAATTACTTTAATTGGGTTTACATGTTCTTTTGCATGTAGTAAACGTTCGGAAACCAAACCCGTAAATGACAGGGAGCACCACAAGCGGAGACGCTATGTGGACGAGTACAGGACTGAGCTCACGCAGGGCTGTGACAGCGGGCAGCAGCACCGCGAGCATGACAAGAGTGCCCACCGCCACCACGGCAGCAGGTCCTCGGGCCACAGCGGGAAGGGCAGCTGCAAGCAGCAGTACACGACACAGCACAGCACCTGCCACCAACAACAGCACTCACAGGTGGTTTGTCCAGTTACAACTGAGGGGGTTGCGTGGTAGGGAGATACTGCTGCCCAGCTGGGAACTTAATTGAGGGGGTTTGGGGGAAGTCTATGAATGATGTTAGTAGATTAGCCCTTTTGTTCGTATTGACTGAGTATTCTTTTTGTTAGTTTGTGTTGTTTTTTTGTTTTGTTTTGTTTTTTTAATCTTTTAGAGAACATATACTGTGTAGCTATGCTTATAACACTACAGAATATAGCCTTGCCTTTTGTTCATTGGCTGTAATTTGAGCCAATTAATGACTAGAAACCATCAGGTGGAATATTTCTGCAGGCATCACTTTCGTGCCTTAAAAATGTATTATAACATCAGATATTTATTTCTGCCCTACTCAAAAGTCCAAATGCAAAATTTCAGACTTGCTTTTGAGTACGTATCCCTGAAATAGCAAGGAGATAATGTTAGGTTTTCACACATTTCTTGGTACCAATTAAATAAAATGCCTTAGGTCTGAATGAAATCTGTAGAATTAGATAAGTACAGTGACTGCCCACTGGCAGGGCAGTTTTTCTAATCGTTATCATATATGTAAGTGTTGAAAAAGCTGAAGATAGGTTTATTTACAGTTTAATATCTTCAGCTGAGACAGCCTAAAGTAAATATATATAGTATTTTTGTGATTAAAAAAAAAAAGCTGTTACTGAATATTCAAAGCAGTAATTGTAAACTCAATTACTTAAGAGGGGTATTTTCAGTTAGCCATGAGGCTGTTTTATATAATGTAATTATTAAAGCCTTTTGCTATAAGAAATAAGGGCACTGAAAACCTAAATGAAAATTCAGTGAACCGATCTTCTTAAAGAAAAAACAATGTTGTATTTTTTTATTGCCTTGCCACTTTGAGTATCTCATCTGAAAATTTGTTCCTTGCCATGTTTTTCTCCTGTAACATAAACTATGTGCCCTGTGAATTTCCGGGGACTGAATTTGAAATTGCTCCTGCCAACTGTTTGTGGCCTGGCGTGTATCTGAATGCCCGAATGTCTCCCTGCTGAATGAATTTCGTATTCTGACCTGAATTGACTCGGGTTTATTGATTGGCCTGACCATCTTGGTGCCGTTCCAGAGGAGTCATCGAGGGAAAAGATCCAGGAGTGTAGAGGATGATGAGGAGGGTCACCTGATCTGTCAGAGTGGAGACGTACTAAGTGCAAGATGTATAGAATATTTTTCAAAATTTATTAACATTCAGATATAGAAATTTCTTTTAGCATAAGATGTTAGGGGGCTTTGGCAGTCTTTTCTTTCTTTCTTTTTGTTCTGTTTTATTTGGGGGGAGGGGGGATCATTAATCTTCTTCTGGAGAACTTAAATGTATTTCTTTTTCCTTTTCCCCATTTTTTTTTTTAAACCCCAAATTAGTAAAAGAAATTAATGTGTTAGAATGCGATACCTGTAAATGTGCATTGATGAGAGTTGTCCGATAACATCTCTTAACCTAGTTATTGACATTTTTAAAGAAGCACGGTCTAAAATAACCTTCAGTGATAGCATTTAGCCTTTTCTGTTTGTTTTATTTTTATTTGCTTTTTTTTTTTTTTAATGGCTGAGTAACTTAACAACTTCTGGAACTGACGGTTCTTTTCTTTATAGATGAGATTGTTGCTACTTTGGGTGAAGGAGCTTTTGGAAAAGTGGTGGAATGCATCGATCACAAAGCGTAAGTCTTAATTCCTCAGTGACTTTATTTTGGTAGTTACAGATGCTTTGTAGCTGGAATTAGAGATCAGACTGCTCCACTTATTCATTAAAACTTCCTTTTGGGGAAGGTTTCTTGTATGTTCTTTGGAGCATACACTGTTTGATGTTGGGGACTTCTTGCTGCACCCCTTGAGGTGAATTAACCACACATTTGTGCCTGATCTGGTGGGTGGCAGCGTGCTTGTGGCCAGGGGTTAGAACTGGGTAAACTTTAAAGCTAGTTCGAGCCTAAGCTTCTCTCTGAAAATGCTTTATCTGGTAAGCTTCACGGGTTACGTTTGTTTTTATACAGTGGTTTATGTTGGTAATTAAGGAATAATTCAAACCTCTCTTTCTAATGACTGTTTAACCTGTTTATTTCAGGGGAGGTAGACATGTAGCTGTGAAAATAGTAAAAAATTTGGATAGGTACTCTGAAGCAGCACGTTCAGAAGTAAAAGTCCTAGAACATTTAAATGCATCGGACCCCAGCAATACATAGTAAGTACTTACTTTGTCTTTAAGATTGCTCTGATGTCACTTTCTGTAACACCAGTGATCTTGAAGTTGTCCACATCATGTGCTGTACATCTCAGCATTATGTATTACTTAGTGTTGAAATTTGTATTTTCCTGCTTTCTGCAGTCGCTTTGTCAAGATGTTGGAATGGTTTGAGCATCACGGCCATGTCTGCATTGTTTTTGAGCTACTGGGACTCAGTACTTATGACTTCATTAAAGAGAATGGCTTTTTGCCATTTAGGTTGGACCACATTAGACAAATGGCATATCAGATTTGCAAATCTGTGAACTGTAAGTATATGTATGTATGTTATTTTTATTTTTGTTTAATTTTCTCCATGGGACTTGCTGACTTATCTCTGTGTTTGTTACCTTGCAGTTTTACATTTGAATAAACTGACACATACGGACCTGAAACCAGAGAACATTTTATTTGTCCAGTCTGATTATGTAGAAGAATATAACCCCAGACTGGTAAGTTGCTGTCATCTCCCTTTCTTCCCCACAGCCTTCTGGGTTTATGTCATTGTTTACATCTCACGGTGTGTTTCACTTCAGAAACGTGATGAGCGCACACTAAAAAATCCAGACATCAAAGTGGTGGATTTTGGGAGTGCAACATACGATGACGAACATCACAGCACGCTGGTGTCTACAAGACACTACAGGGCTCCTGAAGTTATTTTAGGTCAGTAGAATTCTTTTTGGTCCAAGAGAGATAGTATGCTTTTCCATTCAGTGCTGATAATTTTAAGCAGTGACCAAATATGGAAAACTGGAAAAAAAAGTCTTGTTCAGCACTGTGCCTAGTTGGGCAGAATACTTCATGTTTTCATAGTGGTAATGAGCTTTTTGAAGTGTGTTACACACATCTCTTTCACCTGGAGGATTTTTGTATGCTGTTCACCTGTGCTATAGAAATATGCATACTTTTCTTGAGCTGTTCAATTGTTTGTACTCTGGTCTAACCGTGATCCTTCTGTTTTTTTTTCTCGCAGCACTGGGATGGGCACAGCCATGTGATGTTTGGAGCATCGGCTGTATTCTCATGGAATACTACCTTGGGTTCACTGTATTTCCGGTAGGTAACAGAGCCTTGGAGGTGCAGTGTGTGTAGTGCACTGCAGCTTGGTAAAAACCCCAAGGCAAGATGGGGTTGAAAAACACTGTGGTATACTTCTCTGCCTTGCCCTGCTGAAGGGATAACAGGTGGCTTCATCCCTCACTGGCAGCAGGTATTACTCAAGTATGTGAATGCTTCGATAGCGGTACTTAAAGGTACTGCTACAACATAAAATTTATGACCAAAGAGAAGGCAAGGCAGGATTGGGAGGGGAAAAAAAGTATCAATTGTAACTTACTGGTGGAAGAAGATGACTAATAGGCTCTTTCTTCATGTGAGAGTCATTACTGTTTTGCAGTGTACAATCCAGAAATCAGGTTAGTGTGTACATCATGGTTATTTACTTTAAGGATAAGAGAGAAATGTTCATTTTCCTTCAGACTCGTGACAGCAAAGAGCACCTGGCAATGATGGAACGGATACTGGGGCCTTTGCCTAATCACATGATACAGAAAACCAGGTAATCACACTTGTCATTTTTCTCTACCTTGATTGCCTCATTTTTAAATGCAGTATTTTCAGGTTTGGTTTAACAAGAAAAAAAAGTAAATTCATCTTTTTTGCTTGGTTTAACAAGCTGCCTTCTCTTTAGTGGAATATTCCCAGATCATTTCCCTGTGGGAGGAAACATGCTGGTAAAGACGTCTGGGGGGGGACAGATGGGTTTTAAATAACAAATTATGCTGTTTGTTGAAGGAAACGGAAGTATTTCTGTCAGGACCAGTTGGACTGGGATGAGCAGAGTTCTGCAGGCAGATATGTTGCAAGGCGCTGTAAACCACTGAAGGTAAAATGATAGAAGGGAAAGGGCTCAGGGGGCTGAACTGTTCATTAGGATGTGAATAAAACAGTGTTTGTGGTGTTGTAGGAATTCATGATGTGCAGGGATGCTGACCATGAGAATCTGTTTGACCTCATTCAAAAAATGTTGGAGTATGACCCAGCTAAACGTATTACACTTGAAGAAGCACTAAAACATCCTTTCTTCTTCCCCTTGAAACAAAAGAAAAGGAAGCTATCTCCTGTACCAGAGCAGTCCTGTTCGGCTGATATCCGTCCACCAAAGAAGCATAGAAGATTTTAATTAATAAATTATTTATGTATAGTTCTTTTTTGTAAATGTCTTATTTTGTATTGCGACTCTTGGGATACTTAATGCAGCTGCTGAAATAAAAGTTATTTAAGAAAAAAAGAGATGAACCTGATTGTTTGCTTATTATTAAAAGCTCTGTACACTTTTTTTTACCTGGACAGAGGGGAAGAGCACCCTTATGAACTAGGCCTCTCCTAAAAGGGAAGAAGATAAATGAGATTAAGTCACAGAAATGGTAAAATACTTGGGAACTAAAGATGCTTACAGACACCGCTCTGCATTAAGTGTAAGAATGGCCTTTATTTGCTTGAAAAAAAAAAATATTACAAAGTAAGGAAGATCACTGTAGTATTCAACAGATACAGCACTGTGATCACCACTTTCTTTTTTCATGTTAGTGGATATACTCAGGTTATGAGTATTTCAGCTAGTGCTTATTGTTAGCTTACAACAGCAGCCTGTCTTTACCAGCTCTCCTAAATTACCTGCTGTCCTGAGAATTGCCCTCAAGCATTCAAAGTTTTGGTGAACAGATAATCTGGTTTCATGTAACAACTGCCAGCATACAGTAATCCCATGTAAGGGGTACAGTTTTGCTCAGTTTACCTTCCAGCAGTCCTGTATGTAACAAACAGCACAGGCAAGGCACAGCCCACCCAAGCACCAAGCAGCTTCAGTCAGGGCTACAGAAAGCTGCTGCTGGGCAGCTGCATGCAGAACAGCACTATTAGCTTTAGAGAGAAGCTGCAAACTGATCCTTGGCTGTATATCAGCCTGAGCAGCAAGTAGTGCAGTCCCTTAGGAACTTGGGCCACCAGCTGTGACAGCAGGCTCAGAGAGGCCACTCTTCATACCCCACCTTAGCTACAGAGGTCACTACCACCACCACAGGAGCTCCCAGCAGTGGTGCAGGTGCCTCATGCAACAGCTGGATGCTAAGATTACTTTATGCTGGAAGTACAGGAAAAGAGATGACAGATTTTACAAAGATGGACAATCAACAAGGTTATTTGGAGCAAGTAGTATGGATTAAAGTGTCACACCAAGTTACCACACAAGCCACGGCCTCATCGCATCAGAGGCTTTTCACAATTTAATTTGCAAACAGAACTGCCATGTATCTCATTTACCAAATCATGTCTACTCAAATGCAGATAGAAAACCCAAGGAGGTAAAATGAATTTAATTGTGGAAGGCCTTAAATTACATTATTACAGTAGAAAATACAGGAGGTAGAATATAACTGAAAGGACAAATGCAGGTTAGAGTCAAATCTATAGCTCCTGTAAACTATCATCTACTTAAAACATGGTTTTAAAAACTAAACCCAGTATTTCAATAACTATAGAAAACAGTTAAAATAAATTTGCCATGAGAGCCCTTATATCATGCTTGATACAGGGAGGTAGGATGTAAGAATCAGAAGGACACATGAGACATGACACTTATCTACAGCTCCTGTTTGCTTTACTGAGGACTCTTCCAGAGGTCAGTCACCTTCCTCCGCTTCAGACTCTGACTCTGCAAGAGAGAACCCTGATCAGCTGCTGCCATGAGGCCAGCCCTCCTGCAGCCCCAGCGTTCAGCCCAGCAGCCCCAAAATACACGGACTGCTTTTCCAGCCAGGACCGGGGGCACCCCCAGTCTCAGAAAAGCCACGAGTGCCTCCAGCTGACAAAAGCACCAGGCATCTCAAAGTGAAGAGGAACTTGTGAACTAAGCTTTTGCTTACCTTCTTCAGCATTCTTGAGCCATTCAACAAACTTCTTCATTTGCTCCAGGAAGACACTCTTTCCTTTTGCAAGATGTGCATCTTTATACCACTTCAGGATGGGTTCTTCGCTCAGAACTTCAGCTGTAAGGTGTACAAGAGTGATGTTAATAGGGCAAAACACCAAATAGCAGTCAGCAAGGAACCCTGCATAGCAGCCTTTCTTTCCTCCCCTAGAAATTTAAACACATATTTGTTGGTTGTGCCTTGGGGATGGCGGCTGGACATACCTGTGCTATGAGTAACTCCTAAAGTTCTGAGAACCACACATTTCAGATTGGTGACTGTGGGTTTTCTGAGTGCTACCTCCAGAAGCTGCACTTTTACTCCTGGTAATAACACAACCTTGAGTATTTCACAGCTATTTGAGTTCACGTACTCTGAGAAAAGCTTCAGTCAACCACTAAAACAGATGTCAAGGCACCACAGCAGCTGTTTTCTATTGTTACCATTTACAAATACAATATAATCTTCAAATCAACAATTTACCTTATGTTCCTATGGTGTTTCTACAGGCCCACAAGCATGTCTTTAAGTAACACCTTTTAAACAGCCATTCAGCAGAAGCCCTAGAACACCTTGACACCTTGGTGGTTTCAATCTCTGCCTGTTCAGACCGAGAACTAGGAATTATACTTAGGAAAAGACTGCAGTTAAGTGCCTAGAAGTCTTATTGCTTTGCTCCAGGAGACAAGAAGCACCCTTCCTTGTCCAGAGTACTTATCCATGTGCCAAAGACTGCAGTATCTTCACTTGTATTTTAGAGTTATAAGTTTGCAAACTGAGGGCAGAAAATTACTCAGTTATGGAAAAGCACCGAGCTCCCCTGAAGGCCTTACCAGGACCAAACCATTCTGCAATCCGGGCTTAAGCAGAAAATGAAATCAATCCCACAGAGATTTACCTTTATAGAAGAGCACCACTATTTTCTGGAAGGCCTTCATGAAGTGAATGTTGTCATAACAATACTCCTGAATCTTCAACAGAAGAGTCAGCTCTGACTGACCTTGGGTAGTAAAGGCAGCAAGTAGAGGACTGTATTGCTGTAATACGGAAAAACAAGTTGACACACAGATACATAACATTTCTTAACATTTACTGCCCATCTATGCTGGCTTCACGCAGTTTTTATCAGCCACTGCTTAGAAATTTACAACCACATATCAAGGAAGCAATTTCCACACATGTCCGGGAGTGTTTCTGCCAAAATTGTACTGCTTTTACCTCAGTAACTGGAACAACAATCAATACTAAAGTTGCAAGGGGAAGAGCTCCCCATCTAATGCTGTCTCTGCATTATGGTACTTATAGGTTTCAATTCACTTGAAAAGAGAGCTGGAGACAAAAGGAAGCCCAAGCCCTACCACAGGAGATGCAAAAGCCTCAACTTGGTTACAATACCTTCAAGTGCTTAATGGCTTGCTCTGCTACCAGCTCCTCCTTTTTGTTCCACTCCACAGTGCTCATCACACTTGACCAGATTATGGCTATGACAGTCTGCTCTGAGATGTTGTTTTTCTTCATCTCCTCCTTCACATACAAGATTATCTGTCAGAGAGAATAAAAAATCATCATGTAGGTCACATATGACAAAAACCTAAATTGAAACTTCTATTCTAAATACAACTTGGAAGTCTTCAGTACGTCCAAGACTCAGAGTATTAAGGAAAGACCACAAAACTAAAACTAGCAAAGCTGGTATTTACTGCAACTGCTAGTGGGAACTAGGTGCCTGAGCTCAGTAACAGGACGCGTATCCTCTTCAGATTAGAATTAAATACTATTGCATTTCAGATAATTTGAGCTACATTCCCACAGAGGAAAAAAAAAAAACCAAAAAAACCAGCCATATGTACACCTTGCCTGCAGACAAGTACTTACATCCTTAAATGGATCTCCCCGTGACATCTGCTCCTGAAGTTCTTTCTGCAGCTCCTTTCGAGCTCCTATAGTTTGCTGGTTCCGAACATACTCAGAAAGTTCTTTCAGTCCTGCTTCAGTGAAGTACTTGGAGAAGTGTTCTACACTTTGTTTGTTGGCTGGGAAGAGTTCCTGAAAACCAAGTATACAACGACTCTTTCAAAAGAGAAACGTGTCAAGTACTTTGCTGGTAAGAGCTATTTACCAAGCTGCCTTCAGAACAGAATCAGTAGCAGCAGAGAGGCTCACCATTAGCCTGTTATCCATGTTTACTTTACGAAGACTGACAGCCACTGCATTAATGTCCTTCTCATTTATCCATGATTTGAAGAGCTTGACTGCAAAAGCTGCAGAAACACCTGTGAAACAGAAACAGTATATTACTGAAATTCAAAACAAACCCAGTAAGTACAAGACACACAGACACACCCCCTGCCCCAACTGATAGCTGTGCTCAGAGGTGGCCCAAGCAGCCTGCAATACTTCTGTCTGAGGACACAGCTGCTGGCCTGTTGGACTCCTCTCACAGCTCAGCATCGCGAGGGCTTCTCTGCACTAAGCTCAACTCTCACTTCTGCAATTTAAGAAGGAGCCCAAGCACCTTCTGCACTGAGAGGTCCTTTTCCAGAACACAGTAGTCACTTGCAGGGCAACTTTAGTGACTGCAGCCCCCAGTGCTGTGCAGAGAAGCCCTATGCACAAATTTCCTAAAAGACAAGTTTCTAAAGACCTTTCAAGGAAGTGATCCAACATGTTTACCTTTGCTAAGGGGCATACTGTCATCATAGTTTCCTTCTACTTACAGTAAAGCTTTGCATTCTGTTCACATCATCGTTCCTCCTACAGAAGAGTCAGCAACACTTACCTTCTTTTACCAAGTTCTCATTATAAAGACTGTTGAGAATTGATGCATTAAGTGTTCCATTGGCTAGCAGAATACCCGTCAACATGGCCAGTTTGTTCCTCTCAGACTCTGAGAACCCTTTCAGGAACAGCAGCAACTGCAAGCAGAAGAGTTGTGAAGTTCATGCTAGATGCTTACTTTTGTTATTCAACCAGCAGCACTGCTAGCGCGCTGTCAGTCTTCTCCAATAGTCATACAAACTTGCTGTTCTTCAATTAAGATGATTCTGTTCTATTATAATAACCCATTTTATCACTCTTCCATATGATGACTAATTAGCAGGATATGAAAGCCTATCTCTCTGCCAAAACAAATCTACTCCATACCTTTTTGACTTCATCTTCAAAGCCTTTCTCCAGGTACTTGTAACGCCTGATGAGCTTGTTAAAAACCTGAAAAGAGACGGTGAGTCTGAGATGCTTTGGATTATCATTTAGTTTGAATTAGGAATACAGTTCAGTACTGTTGGTCTGAATTCCTTTAGAGCACTTCCAGCTTAGAAGAGTACCATTCTACAGTGTCCAGAGTCAAGAGGCTCCCAGGAGGCTTCTTCAAGCCATACACTTTCTTTTAACCTGAAGTTTCAACTATACAAACATTTCATTTTTGACTACGGAAAGGCTTAAGTAAAATTATACTCATTTCAGGACTCACCTGAGCAAATGCTTGCATGGTTTCTAGGTCTTCCTGTGCTGCAAATACACAGACATCTGTGCGTGTCATGTCATCTGCCAGGGTACCACCTGGGGCTAAGGAAGGGTTTCAGTATTAGTGCTGTGACTCCTCAGTAAGAATCAAATACTCATAACATGAAAAATATGTTGTCTTCTCATGGTAAAAGAGAAGAACCACATCACTAGAGAGACACCCCCGCATTTCTACCTGCTCTGCTGCTGTAGATGCACTATGCTTTAGATTGGTAACTTAGATAGGAGCACCTAAATATTCTTTACAAACCCCCTACACCTAAAATGACTGACAACACATCTTGTTCATGTCCAAGCAAGTTAATATGACTATACATGCTCATCTCCCCTTAAAGGTAAACACTGAGGCTGCTTAATCCTGATAACTTTTTACTATCTTCCGCAATCACGCTGCTTTCTACATCAGTCTTATATAACCAAACAAGTCACCACAGGAAATTAAACACCTAGAAATGCATAGTCACAATTCAACGTCTTTGAGATGAGCTGAAAACTTGAGCCTGGAAAGCTCGTTTCAGCTTTTTAGACTGAAAAAAAAAAATCAGAAGATGCTTCTTCAACATACTTCTTCAGTTTAATACAGACATCTGACCGGAACCCAGTCTGATTCATAACAGTGAATTCCAGTCGCCAACTTCAGTGTCAGAACAACCTGTGATCAAATTCTATGCCATCCTACATAGAAGGGAGATCCTTTTGTTTTTCAGTAGACAAAAACAAGACTTCAAGATGAAAATAAGCACTAGTGTTAAGAATTTTAAGAGGTGGTTATGTTCTTATTTTGTCTGTGTCTGATTAAAGTCCGAAACTAGTCTACTCAGCTGCTTCTGTTTATTATACAGAGCAAGCTGAACATAGGTCCCTTCTATCACCACTAATGCAGTAATGCATTTTTTCCCTCAGTCTCATTCTGAGAAAAAAACATTCCCTAACATAGCACACAGTGGTCTTAAAACTTAGAATGCAATCACCCCCAATTTATACATTAAGATTTCCAAGCAGTGATGCTCCATGTGGCAGACAAACCTACTTTCTCATGCAACCAGCTCTTGTAACATCAACAAGAGAGGCTTTTGCCAAAACAAACATTGCACAGTAACTTCAGCCTACATAACACTGCTCCAACACACAGCCTTCAGATAAGCAAGCATGCTTTGTTACATTGCGCCATTCCGAAAGCCTTGTTTTTGGCATTTCTCTGAGCAAGTCACCTGACAATTCTCCCCTATCAGCGGCAGAGCTCCACACATACAGCAGAGGTGCCCTCCCAAACCAGCTGCCCCACTGCAGGACTGCCACACGGTAAGGCTGCAGCAGCCCAGAATCTGATATTCCCTCTTCCCCCCCTCTGCATTCAGGTTACTTGAATTCTGTCATATTACAGAAAGTCTTCTATTACTGCCAAGTTTCTCACTGAAGTCTTTATCCCCACCACAATATATAGGGCAACAAATTTTACAATCTGAGATGGACTGTTTCTGTCTAGGTAGACAACAGAGCGAGCCCATTTCACACCCTGTATTTTAAACAGTTCCCTGCCACCTGAATCCCTTCTCACCAAACAGCAGTCAAACATACAATCTAAATCTAGAACTGCATCTTTCTTAACACTTCTCAACCTCATTTATCTTCACCTTGCCTGGTTGGTCAGCATCCCTTCTATTCTTTGCACTTTACACACAAGTACGAGTTTACAATACCTTCGGTCATCACATTTCCCTTGCTCAGTTCACATGTTTTCTGCTGACTTGGCAACAACCTCACTTCTCGCTCCCACACAAATACTAAGAGCCCACCATGCCCTCACTGCCGCTAGCCACAAACAAAACAGCACTTTCAAGACACAGCAGTTTCTTCTGCAAACAATGTTACTTTGCAGAACAACAGGGAAGGGTGCATAAGACACGGGATCAAGTCAGAATCCTCCAGAGCAACTCCATTGGCTCAGTGATCACAGACAAGGAGAATGAACCAAGCGTTTGTTTCCCATTAGCACAAATGCCTTCATTACACAAAATTCTACGGTTGGTTTAAAAAATAAAAAAAAAATCCAATATGCCTCTCCTTAATCTATATTTGTAGAGCTTACACTTCCAAGAAGGCAAACTATCTCAAGCAAAAGCATGGTGTGGTATACGCAGTATTTCTGCAGTAATCTGACTGCCAATTTAGGCCTGGGATACTCATAGTTTGCTACAGATAACAAACCCTGTTCTACACCTCCAGCATGCTCCCTGAGAGAATCTGTATAGTGACAGAAAACAGCAAGCTGTCAAAAGTCACGTAAACGAAATCATACAGCAGCCCCATCAAAGAGCACTTACCCAGCATTCCACCAGCCACCAGGATGTCAAAAAGTGTTTCTGCATAGCGGCGATAGTCAAGTTTTGCACCAGAAGCATCAAGAAACTTTGCTACCGCCTCCAAGTCAGTGCCAGTTTCAGTTAAACCTTGAATAATGCAGTCCTGGAACTGGGTAGGGTCAAACCTCTCTTTTTCATCTGCAAAGACAAGTGTTTGTTGAACTAAAGTTGTCACACACATTTATTTGGTCTCCAAACATGTGAAAAGTTTTTGGTTTTTTGTCTTAGAAAAACAAACGGACATCCACACACTGACAGTTCTGAAGTGAAATAGAACTGTGAGCATTCCAGCCTCCCGAGACAACCGGGGTCACTACCACAAATAGTGACATAACAGCGTAGCCTATAATAAAGTTCAATGGCCAGTAATAACAAATTTTGGTGTTATCATCTCTACACTCAAGCTAAAACATACCTTATTTACCTTTCAGTTAATTTCTCAGTCCTTTCGCTAAGCAGAGCAGTCTTTTGTGATGATCTGAACCTAACAAAACCTATCTGATTTCTGAGTTTGATTCTTACACTCCTGCTCACACATGATCACAACCTCCTCCCCCAAAATAAAGGCTCAGCCACACACCAGAAGATGATTCCTAACACTGCCATACAACTTTGTACGTTTGATCCCATTACTCAAGTTCCACTCCAGCCCTTTGGGTCTCTCAGTTTCAGATGAAATATTTGGACTGAGGTACTGCATCCTGTTAACACATGCAGGCTGTGCTCCCTGGCCGTGAAGACCACCTCTTCTTCAGCTGAAGGTAAACAAAAAGCTACCGCCTTTTGAGAGCCTGAGGGAAATACAGAAATCTGAGCTAACCTCTTTGTCTTAAATACACATTAAATAATTAACTCTTTTTTATTGTTTTAAGGCAAAACATTTGAGATAAATAATTTGATCATGGCCTTTTCACATAGTTGTAAGAGCTGATCCAAAAGTAGTGCCTCCTATTTTATTACATTGTCTCACAACACCAGATGTGGATGTTGGTGGTATAGCAATAGAGGTTGAACCTCCCCCCCAGTCTCCCATCACATGTTGCTGACGTGACACAGATGGCAGCAGAGGGGCAGTCTGACAAAAAGGTGTTTGACATGGAAGTGTGAATGAAGCAAAGTAGTGCCACTGGATTCCTCCTTGTGGAAATAATGGCACCCACTGACATTCATCAATACTTGTTGAACGTTCACAGAGACCAAAGAGGGGATGTGAGAACAGAGAGGTGGTAGGTGCTGCATTTCAGCAGTAGTAACAGTAGTCACCTCTACTGGTGCGGGTTTTTATGAGTGCATTGTGCAGGTTCTTGTTCATCGCTGGCAAAAAAAAAAAGCATGACTAATGGTGGTGACTGTGCTGGAAAATAGCAAGTCGTAGCTGAGAATGTTCTCCATCAAATAGTGTTATTGTGCTCTTCATATCTGCTGTAGCTTCCATGGAAATATATAGGAGGCACTACTTTTGGAGCAATCTGCACAATACACGGCACTCACGTAACTAATAGGCAGCCTTACGTGAAGAGGTCTTCACCTCTATTCAATTCAGTTTGTCCTTAGATTATGCAAGCCATGGGAAGAAAAGCCTTCAAATAACATCAGCTCTCCTGTCAGCATTTACTAAAGCACTAACAGCTTGGGTAGCACCGTCAGCACCTGAATAAATGATTTTCTAAGGGGCACATCAGTGTCCTTACATTTAGTGCAAGTTACAGCACAGCCCTAACAGCAGGGTGGAGATTGGAAAATGGTGAAGCAGTTATTTTCCAGGACGGATCTATGAAACGCATCATTACTGCAGGACTGCTTGAGGCCAAAGAACGGCTAAAGGACATAAAGTCAGTTCTGTGTGACACCAGGTACTCCTGTGTCCTTCCAGCACATCTTCAGTGGCTACTGCACCCTCACTGTCCTCAGCGTGACCCAGAACAGCACGAGGACACCAATGGGTGTTAGATGGAGCAAGGATAGAAGGCAGCAGATAAGGCTGCTTTAAAGCAGTTTCAGATTGCTCAAGAAAGGCAGTTATCACAGCCTGGTGATGAAGGAATCGCTGACCCCTTGCAGAGGATCGGGGCTCCCCGAGCACTCTATGGCAGGTGCGGCTGCCAGCCCTTAAGTGAGGTGAGGGGAGGGGTGGGCCAAGGGTCGGCATTACTTCCACCTGTGCTCCCAGGGCCGGCCACACCGCCTCCCCAGGTGCTCAACCACCGCTTGATGCCGTGCCCTAGCGGTTCCGTACAGATGGGAATCGCCACGGCGCCCCGCCAGCTCTTCAACACCCAATAACCACACCCCGCCTCGCTCCTCGCGTCCCCTCAGCCATCAGCTCCGTCCGCAGGGTCCCCACGAGATACGGGCACCGCACGGCCCTCGGCCGATTCGCCGCTTTGTTCCGAACCGGATCCCCGTACGGCGCTGCGGGGCAGCGCAGCCCCGCGCCGGCGTCCCGCTCAGACGCCGTCCTCCGAGCCCGACCCGCAGCCGGCCGCGCGGAGCCGCCCGCGACCGAGGAGCACCGCGCGGCAGCTTCGGGCCAAGGGCGCGCGGCGCGGCCCGCCGCCCCGCTCCCGCAGCCAAGGTCACGGCATCCGCCACGGCCCCGCTCGCCGCTTCCTCCCCCGCGCGCCGCTCCCGCAGGAGGCAGCGCGGCGCCGGGCCGCGGCCCTTACCTCTCTTCCTGGTCTTGAAGCGCTGCCCCGATAGCGTCGGCTTCTGCTGCTTTTGATTCATAAAAGACGCCCTGCGCGGGAGCACAGCACATCACGCACCTCCCGGCGCCGCCCGTGCTCCCCCCGCCGCCGCTCCTCCTCCCGCCGCCTCCATTTTCCGCACCGCGCTCCCCCCGCCTCCCGTCCCGCCGCGCGACCCGGCGGCCCCACGGCGCTTCGCCGCTGCCCGCGCGGGGGCACGGAACGATTCCACCCCTCCCACCTCCTCCCGCCCCGGCCCGGCGCCCCGCCGCCGCTCACCGACTTTAAGGTAGAGAGAAATCGCCCGAGGGCCCGGAGCGGAGACCAACGCGAGCGATGAAGAGGAGCGGCGGCGGCGGCGGCAGAAAACCTGCGGGAGGAACCAACGCGAGAGAAGAGGGAGGGCGCGCCCCGCCCGGGACGGACCATCGCGTTGCGCCGCAGGGGGCGCCGGGCCGGGGAGGAGGCCGAGCTCCCCGGGACCGCCCGCCCCGGCGCCGCGGACCCCCGGCACCCGGCCGTGCCCCCTGCCCGTCTGCGGAGCCGCCCGCTCGAGGACCGCCGGGGGACGAGCGCGCCCGCGCGGCCCTTTAGGGCGTCACACGCGGCAGCCCCTGATGCCTCCCCCCCGCGCGGCGCTGCGCGTGGAACGGTCCGCGGGCGGCAGCGCCCCTGGCGGCGCGGTGTGAGCGCGCATCGCCGCCCCGACTGCGCTGCAGCGGCCCCTGCAGCAGAGCCGCGAAACGCAGCCGGGCGTCAGCGAGCGGCGAGAGCCCCGGCCAGCCGGTCGGTAAACGCCTCTTTCCCGTCTCGTCCGAAACGCGTGCCGCGGCTGGTGGCAGCAGCATGGCGGCGGCTGCGTTGCACAAACGGGGCGGTAACAGCGTGCAGCCCGTTCCCGAGGCTGCTAGAAAAATGTCATTTGCTTTGGTGCTTCCTGAGTTAAATAAGCAGCAGCAGATGGGTTGGATCGTGAAGCCACAACAGCATGGCAGTTAAGGAAGATGGCCCAGGCCTGGGGCTGCTGACACGCTCCCTAGGACTGTTCTGCAGAAACATGGCTTTGAAAAGGGAAAGCATCAGGCCTTACATACCTCCCTTCTTCCCCACCCACAGAATCACAGAATTGCAGAGGTCGGAATTGATCTCTAGACATCGAGTCCAATCCCGGTGCTAAGCAGGTTCCCTATACGGGTCACACAGGCAGGTGTGTCCACACGGGTCCTGAGCATCTCCAGAGAAGGAGATTCCCCAACCTCTCTGGGCAGCCTGTTCTGGTGCTCCACCATTCTGACGGTTAAGTTCCTCCTCATGTCAGTGTGAAACTTTCTGTGTTCCATTTTCTACCCGTTACCCCTTGTTCTCCTGCAGCACACCACCAAAAGGAGTCCATGCGCATACACAGTTATGAGATCCCCTCTCACCCTTCTCTTCTCCAGACTGAACAGTCACAGGTCCCTCACAGTGCTCAGCCTTCCCTCATACGGAGATGCTCCAGGCCCTTATTCATCTCCATGGCCCTCTGCTAGACTCCTTCTAGGGAGATCCCTGTCTTTTTGCAGCTGGGAGCCCAGACTGGATGAAGTATTCCACGTGTGGCCTCACCAGAGTAGAGGGTGGAGATCACCTCCCTCTACCTGCTGGCCAGGCTCCCAGCTTTGTATCATCAGCAAACACTGTGGACTCTATCCTGTCATCTAGGTCACCAATGAAGATGTTGAACAAGACCAGACCCAGCACTGACCTCTGGGGATCATCACTAGCTGCAGGCCTCCAACCAGACACTGCACTACTATCCACAACCCTCTGATTATTAAGAGCTGTAAAACTATTAGATCCTAAATTTGTATCAGAGTTGTAATTTCTTTTCCTCCAAACTTATTGTATCACCTTATAAAGACTCCACATATTCTGTTACAGACAAACAAAGTTATGGGTTAAAAACTACTTACATCTGGTGTAGAATCATGTTCCTGAGTTCCAGCACAGGCCTTCTCTCCCTTCAGGTAACACACAGCTCCTTTTACCAGCAGTTGTAGCAACAGTGCTCATCCTGTCTGCAGGCTGTAGAGCAGTACATCCATTAGAAGACAGCATAAACAGAACCAGTATCGTTGTATGAGTCTAAAAGTCATCTAAACAGCAATGCTTAGATGGACACATCCACAAGACTAGCTAACAACATGCTAATAGAAGACAAGAGAGGCAATTGCTGCTGAGCTGCTTGTTCTTCAAAAGGGCAAACTACTGATTAACCCAGAGCTCACACAGCTGCCAAACTTCCACCAGGTGTAAAGCATAATGTTCCTTTGGCTAAAACTCTTGAGCTGTTATCAGGTGTGCAAACAGAGCAAGAAGCAAGTCATTATGCTTTATGAAGAGAAAATGGGATCACCTGCACAACTGTGGCTTTAATTAAGGTTGCTCCCAAATTTATTTAGTTAGTGAGTTAGTTAGTTTATTTATTTATTTTTAACTCCAAAAAAACATTTCCTTGGCTGTGAATCTTATGGCTTGTTTGGCCCAGTAAAGAATTGTAAATATTCAGAAGAATGACACGAGATGCCTGTGTGACAGCACCAAAGGACAGCAAAGTGAGCTGCATCTGCTGCTCTCTATCTGAGGAGCACACCGTATATGTTATTTTTCACTGGAGGCTGGTCCTCTGAAAGCCTTATTCTGGAATACATGTTTAAGAAAGCACATATGAATTTGTAAGCAAATAGCTTAAGAATTATATATTTTACAAGAGAGTACACTTAAAGCCTGAAAAAGAATAATTTTAATCTCTGATATTCTTTCACTAAGCACAACTGGTTAACTTGTGCTTGATCTTGCTGCTTTACGCAGTTGATTATCTTGAATTCAGGGGGTGCTTTCCCTCCACTGTCTGTGTTTACCTGTACTATAGGTGTTGTGCTGTCTCCCAACCTGACATTCACTTATTTACACTCCCACACATGTAAAAGGAGGATAAAACTTGAAAGAAACAAAATCAATGTTTTGCTCATTCTACAGGGCAAACGTACTGAAGATACACAGTACGGACCCCTCTGGTAGCTGGTGTTAGACATTTGGTCCATCCATTCCAGATCTACCCCTGTGGTGGCACCTGCAGGTATGAACCCAAGGCCCGAAACCTCACACCAGTTGCTGGCACCCAGCCCTTCTCACACACACCAACCCATACAGCCACATACTGGGAGTCAGCTGGTCAGCACAGCTTGGTTTTTGCTAGAGATCACACTGATATACATACCCTCTCTTGCTCCAGTTTTTGACACCACGTGTTCTCCTGTTGGTCAGAGCCCAGTTTCTGGCACTTATATATGCACAGATATGCAGAACGGAGTCCTTCATCCAGAAAAATGGTCAGACATGGAGTTTAATTAAATAGGACACACTGTGCTGATCAAACACAGGGTACAACCAGACAAGTGTGCTAAGAATCAGCTTGGACTTCCTATTTATCACTCTTCCTATGCTTGTTCCTCCCTAAAAAACACAACCTGTCCCTTTTCCTGTCTTTGGTTCCTCACCTAATCACAGTAATTACACTAATCACTGTAAGTTCAGTACTAGACCCCAGTTATTTTCCCTCTGTCCCATAAGTTACACACCACCTCCCCAGTCTGGACACTGCTCTGGACACCCTCTTCTGCTGAGTGTCCCCATGGCCCATGGAGGTGATGGCCCATTTGTGACAGCCCCAGCAAGAGTCAGGATAAAAGCTGAGGGGCTGCTTTCTCCAGCTGGGTTACTGGGGTTCCCCTGCCTTCCCTTGTGCCACTGGGCTCCTTGGTGGTGATGGAGACAAGACTTCTGTCACACAGCCTGAGCAAATACTCTGCAGATAGTATCTTTCAAGTATATCTTGTACTTTGGAATTGAGATAACTTTACTTTACAGATTTAGGACAAGAGGACTACCAAATCCCCCGAGTTCATCTGTTACTATGAAATTCAATACCGCAGCAGATTAATGTGTGTCCTGGTTTCAGTTGGGACAGAGTTATTTTTTCACTTTGTAGTGTCTGGTGTGGTGCTTTGTTTCTGCTTTGGGAGAAAAACAAATTTGATAACACATGAATGTTTTAGTTTTAGCTGAGCCAAGGATGTTTCAACTTTCCATATTGTCCTGCCGGTGAAAGGGCTGAAGGGAGAAAGGAGCTGGGAGGAGACAGTTGACCTAAACTGGACAAAGGGATATTCCATACCATATGACATCATGGGAAAAAACTTTATATTGACCAGAGGAGCAGTCACTGCTCAGGGACTGGCTGGGCATCTGTTGATGAGTGGTGTGCAATTGCATTGTGCATCATTTGTTTCATAAATATACATCATTACCATTACTATTGTTATTTTCCTTTTTCTTCCTCTTCTGCCTTCGAAAACAGTTCTCAATCCACATGTTCTACTTTGTCGTCTTTTTTTTCCCAGTTCTCTTCCCCATTCCACTGGGAATGTGGAATGAGTCACTGTGTGGTGCTGAGCTGCTGCCGGGTTAAACCACAATGATGGGAAAACACGAGGCTCACCAAATCACTCACTTTGAATTGTAAGACCAAACTGGCCATTCTTACTGTCTGTAGGAGCCAGATTTCATGTCTCACATTGTCTTCATTGCTGTTTTTTTTTGGTTTTTTTTTTTTTCTTCATCAAAACAATACTGGTTGTAGATCAGCATCACAAGTAGCAGGACAGTGCCCTACAAGTATGCTTTTATTGAAGACTTATTTAAGAAAACTCCAGTTACCAGCCTAATGCAATCTAGAAAATACATCATCCAGAAATACCCCAAGCAAGATCACATTCATCAGACAGAGTTTGCAAGTACATTCATATTAAACCCAAGGCAGGGGTTGCTTTGATACTCATTCTAAAATGATAGCATTTGTGTAAATCACAACTAAAGGCCAAAAAGATAAATCACGGACTATGAAAATTTCATTTGAAGGAAAAGAACACAGACATATTAAGGAACTGACTGCAGGAATTAATAAAACTCTCAGATTGCAAAGTATATTGCCAGCTGAGCTGTAGTGCCTGACAATTTATCCACAGGAAGATAAAAGGAAAAAAACATAATGAAAATGTTACCAAAATAAGCTATCAAATATCTAATTACCTGGAATATTAATTTATTTGTAAAGGCATATAATCTTCTTGTGCTGCTACAGATGTAGATAAAATGATTTATTTGATGCTCTGTGTAGATCACTCTCTCTTCTATATTAACTAATTTAAACCTGCAGACTCACCATTAAAATAAATGAAATAAGCTTAGATGTGTTTATGTAACTAAGAGCAGGAAATGAAATAAAACTTGTTGAGTTTCTGCAAGTGTTTTTGTAAACAGTGACATTGTTAAATGTGTTCCTACTATTACTTTCATTATTTGAACTATCAAAGGTGAAAGCTGAATATTCATTTGTATGGATATCTGTACTGGCTCAGTTTAGCCCAGACATTTTCTTTGTTTTCTCTGAAGCACCACTGAACTTGCTTTTCAGTCTCTTCTCCTCCTGAGGACGTACTCCAGATTCATGTATCTGTCACTACATCACTTTAAAACCTCCTTTCTAGCATGTATGTCACAGCATTCATAATGTTTGGCACAGCTGAGTCAAACAGTGAGCTGACACACCTGTTTTTAATGACAAACTGCTCATTGCCATTGTTCCCTCTTAGCCCTGCTCCTCTCCATGTTTTTCAGCTCAGTCACCTGCTGCATGTCTGCTACTCAATATTTACTTATCATTGCAAAGAGTGACCCCATTTCAAAACCAAATATTTCAGAATTAGTAAGAGTTCCATCCTTTTATCTGAAATAGAACATCTCCGGTACCTCGTGCTCTCAGTTCACCTACAGATGAATGCATCGGCTGTGACCTACTTCACCTTTTCACTGGAAAGAGGGAGCAAAACTGGATAAGGCAAAGGAGAGGTGGAGTGAATGCTGACAGTGTGGCAAATAGCAGTGTTTTTTTCCAGCTCTGAGAGGTCAGAGCCAGTAGTGGTTCAGAGAGATCTAATGGGTATGGAGTAGACCTGAGATGGGTTGTCAGGAAGTAGAAAACTATACTGGACTACTACTGTGGTTACCATGATAAATAACATTGTCTAGATAATATTTGGTAGTATGTACTCTTACCATCTTGGTTTCTGCTACAATATCGATGCATGTCTGTCAACTATCTTGCACAGTTTTAACTAGTTAACTCTGATTTATTGTAGATATTTTCAAAATTGCATGCAAATTATTCAAAGTTCATGGAGTAACTCCAGAATTATTCCAGTATAGCATGGAGAACAACTCAGTTCATAAAGAAATATATTTTTCAAAATGAAAGGTGTCTTAGTTGGCAGTACATTAGGGCTGATATTTATACCTTGTTGTACAACTACGTGTGTGTGTGTGTGTGTGTGTGTGTATCACAGTTATATTTCTTTCATGCAGGAATGCTTTCTTTCTGTCAGTAAGTTCCTGAAGGTACCACCAGGTTACTCCATACTTAGGATATATCAATGGCCCATGGCTTATAGGTTCCAGGTTTATCTTTTGGAATCTGAAAGAATGTAAAGAAAACATAATTTTGCTAAGTGGAAAGAAAACCTTATGTAATTCACAAATGCGTGTTCCTTTTCATCCACTTCAATGTCACTGCATGAACAAATCCACTCTTTTTTGCATAATAAAGATTTGTGAAATCAGCCAACTTCCCTCTAGTCAACTGTGAACAGTTAATTAAGGACATCGCTCCATAGCACATGTGAGCTTATTGCCTGAAAGTTTCAGGTTACTCATTGGTGGAACTGATGTATGAAGTTCAGTTGTATGACATGGTTTAATGGAACAGCATTAAGTTCCAGAGGCCATGAAGTCTGCAAGGAAATCCTAAATTTCAGAGGGCAGAGATAGAATGTCAACTCTTGATGACAAGATAGAAAGGTCATCTTCATTTAAACTCTAAGTAGTTAACAAGTGCATGCACAGTACCTAGATGACAATGGTTCTTGATTGTGGCTATGATTTCTATTAATATGAGAAATTCTATCAATGTGAAATACTTGATCACTGTATATTGTGTGCAGAAGGAAGCAGAAGTGAATGGATGTGGAATTCACAGTTCCAACCTCTAGTCAGGATGAGGTCAGAATGTCTCCAGCTAGCTGCCATTCAAAGAGATAGCAGCCTGCAGGTTTGCCTAAGCCAACTTCTGTCCCTTTTCATAGAGAAATTTGCAACCTATGTTAGAACACAGTTGTTCAAACCCAGCTTCGTGGGGCTTTTGATTAGACTTCCAATAGTGAAATATTGCCTTAGTGTGTGGTACCTCTTTTTTTAACTTGAAAACTGTATTGGAAATAGTGTCTGATTTCTGGAATACCAGAAGATTTGCAGACACCCAGAGAAAATCTGAAAGCAGCCCTGTTTAGATTTTATACCACAAATGTGTCCCTGATGTTCTGCACAGACTAAGGACTTCTGGCTCCTCAGATCTACCAAACAATAACTTGGGTCAAAACACAGAAGCTCTCGTTCTCAGCAGGGTAGTAACTGAAGTTGAATGCTAAATTAAAGTATCTTGGCACAGTCTGGTCTGGTATTTCCCTATTTCCCTGTCTGCAAAATATTCACCTAGTTCACTTTCTGACTGGACACAGACTGTGGTGATAATGGATGCAAAACCTTTGCTATTAATCTCATCGTTGTTCCCACGCTTTATTCATTTCATTTTTTTTTTATTCCTCTTTTTTTCTCTTCAACTTATAAATAAACAGAAATTTGGGGCAAGTGACACAACACCTGGAAAACCTGCTGAAGTAGCCTAAAACTATTAAGTCTGAAAACAATGTGGTCATTTCCCTCTTCTCCTTTGTGAATAATTTTTTTCTGTGTGTGATCATCATTGGCTTGGACAGACAGGGGGATTTAAGTTGGCTCCTGTCTCAGTCTCACAAAAAGAAGCACACTCCAACAGCTACTGTTCTGTTCTGCCAACTCCTAGTGAGAGAAGGGCAAGATGTAAGAAGAGCAGATTAAAGATCCTACTCTGGAAAGAAAGCAGAGAGCATAGATGGCTATCCAAGTAATTTCAGTGACTAGGGGAAATTTTGATAGAAGTACACAGTCAATCCTTTTGGTTGCCTGCTCTGTTAGAGAAAATATTAGAAGATAAGATTATGTCAAAAACAGCCAGAGATGGCTTTATTGCAGTTGCAGCTGCTGACTGGGAAGCTCTATAGTTCTCAAACTTAGACATCAAATCTACAAGAAATTATAGTACCTGAGATAGGCAGAAATAGGTCTTTTGCATATGTACTGAAAGCATGTAGTATGCCAAGGCTGACAGCACTTGTAAACTTAGCTGGAAGTGCATTGTACAATAGGGAGAGCCATTGCTAGCCTCAGCCTTTTCATAAAAATCAAGGATACACTCACTGAAGTAGCTCCAGGAATACTTAACAGATCATGACACAGAGAATGAGCTATATGATGTAACAGGGACCTAGACAGTTTAGGCATCTGCAGTGAACACTTGAAATTGGCATCCTCAGATTCTGTGTATGCCACTGTCACTGATGTTGCTTGCATGAAACCATACCTAGAACTCAAATGTTGTGTTTGGGAGTGTTCTTGTGCAATTAGTTTATATTCTAACTCCATGTTTTTACAAGACCTGGATGCATATCGGCCCATATTTCCGTCTTCCTGTTTATTTAAGGAAGAAAGGTAGGAAACAAGGCTCAGAGTGGAACTAGCATAGTTTGGGAGCTTTGAACTAGTGGTGAAGCATACCTACTCTGTGTCTAGACACAGTCATATTTCCTCACAGAGATGCAAATTAAGTGGCACTAAAGACAAACTCAGACCATAATCTCAGAAGTACTTTAAAGGGCCCTTAAATTAATTACATTGGAGTTTTCGCTTCTGAGGAAAAGGGACAGATACCTCAGAGTTTTGGAGTGTTGCTAACTCTGGCCACCCATTCATATTACAGCTAAGAAAAGTGTCACTGGTGAAATAAAATGCTACTTGTGGCATGCTGAAGAATAGAGATGTGGCTCTGGCACTGATCAGACGATGTGCACTATGTCTATCCAGGGTAAAGAGGAGTACTGAGGAGGTAGCTAGTTCATGAAAGGAATGAAAATACTGTTACCATCTTAGTAAAGATATCATCACAGGCCATACGAATCCGCTCAGCGGTCAAGGGGCTGTTCAGTGTGAAGTCCAGGGGTAGTCCTCTTTCTTTCCGTGCAGCAGCCACTGCATCACGTATTGCAAAAAACACTGAACTGCCCAGGAAAAATCCAGCCTCACCCATGCCCTGGTAGAGGAGAGAGACAGCTGGAGAGAGGGGCTTAAAAACTAACAGCAGAGTTGAATCATTGTATATTCACTGTAATTATCCAAACTACACTGACTCGCACTAGCTTTGTATTTGGTCAAGTCCAGCATATACGCATTCAGCAGCTCTACTAATATCTCTAAGAGCTTTCAGTTTAGAAAAACATTGAAGTACAGGATTTGGCTAGTGAGGACCATTTTAAAACTTACAGTATAGCTACACTATCAAAGAAGCTTTATGGTGTGACTTCAGTTGTCACATTATAAAGTGAAATAACTTATGAAATAACTTACAACTGCTCACATAAACTACTTGTTCTATATCCAAGTGGTCATGCTGAGGAATAACGTCCCCTTTAGCCTGCCCTCCTTCACAGATAAAGTCTGTGCCATTTATGCCTGATATTGTGTTCCCTGTCTCTACCTGTTTTCTTCATGTGGAACAGTTTGTTTACCCGTTAATACTAGGTAAGCATCTGGAGTGGATTTTCTTCTGAAAATTCCTATTCCTTTGTCATATCTGCTCTAGATTCAAGGCTGTAACAGTGGGCATTCCTGTCTTTCAGTAGCCAGAGGCCTCCTCCAATTTCCCTTTTTATTTTAAGTGCTTTTGTTTTGAGGCTACAAACTGGATGCTTCCTCAGAGGATAATATTCACTTAAAACACAAAGGCAGGTGCTCTGCAACACCTAATGGAAGAACTAGGCTCTATTACTGTTTCTATGATAGATTTTCCGTATGATTCTAGAAAGTCATTTAACCTCTCATCTCATGACTTCTTCACTTTTAAAAAGGATCACGGTATTTCCTTCTTCCATCCTTTCTCCTGTTAGGCACCTTAAATTCTTCAGGATGGATTCTTTTGCTTTCAATGCATTGCACAACAACAAGGAACAAAAAAGGGTTTCAACTTGATTAGGATGTTTAAGTGCTACTGTAATGCCAATAAATCATAGGAGGAAAATGAATAAAAAAGCTCAGAACAACACTGCTTCATCAGTTAGATAATGTTTAAGCACCGAATCTGAAACTGGAATTACTTAAAGGAAAAAAAGCATCTACCATACTATACAGCCACTGAAGGTTTTGCAGCAGAATCGCCTCATTTACTTGCAAACAAGGTTTGGTATACCTACCTTGGAAGAATATATAGCAATTGAGTTGCATGAATTTGGCAGTAAATAGACGTGGAATTGCTCAGGAATGTCACAAACCGCAGGGATCTTGTATGTATCTGGGCTAAGAGTGAGCTGCTCTCCTTCGGGGGAAAAGTAGATTTCTTCTAATGTGTAAAGACCAACCCCCTGAATGAAGGCCCCTTCAATCTGAACAAAGAAAAAAAAGTTAAACACCTACAGCTCATTCAGGCATTCTAAAAAGACAAAAACATACATAGAATTAGACCTTCTGAGATTACACATAAACTGGAATCTTTCCTTCCAAAATTAGAAGTTAGCCAACATAGACTGAAATAGGACCAATGTGTCCTCATCTGACTTACACAAATATTTTCATTGGCTCAAGTTCTACTCTTCCTTATTCCTGACTAAATTCACCGTAACTAGTGCAGAAACCTCTGATTTGCTTTGGCAAAACTGAGTTGAGTGAAATCTATTGACTTAAAGCTTACTGTTCACAGGAATGCCATGAGGAGATATTTGCTCAGGGTCTATGACATAAATAGTCTGCCCGGTCTGTTATTTTCTTATAAAGATTTGTGGATAGTTAAGGAATTCATTATAGAAAAACAATCTGTCAGACACAAATAGCTGATAAATTGGACATGAAGAGAAAGCCACAAAGAAAGCCAACTGAAAGTAGGAGAGAACAACTGCTGAGGAGAACCTCTGGGCCATCACAGTATTTTATATAAATAAACACTGGTGCAAGGTGAACATAAAATTGGACTGCTAGGAATGAATGATTTGATATATTTGATAATCCTTGAATGTGCAGAATGAGAGTAATCATTTAGACAAAGAACACGTGTATAAGGAGGACCCTGTAATAGGATAAATGAACAGGATATGAAAGGTTTTTTAAATTTAAGTCAGATTCTTAGGAGTGTTTTCTTTGATTCTGCAAAGAAATGACAACTTTTTTTTTACATTTCTGAGTTCACCACTACTTTCTTATTTATAAACTGCTAGAGTCACTGGTTTTGTTATTCAGTTTATATTTTGTTATTCAGTTTATTTGCAGGTGTAGATAGTTGAATCCATAAGGCTATGGATATGGGACTTTTCAAGAAAGGTCTGTTCCATGTCCACAACTTTTTCCATGAAGTTGAAATCAGCAGTACTATGCAGATGGCTGAGATTTAGCCCTCTGTCAATAATTCCAGGGTAGAGTAAACTGATTAGGAAAATTCACAAGTTGGTTCAGGGTGCTAATCCTACAACACATTTCCAAATGAGGTCTGATGGTTCTCCTTCTCTTAACACTTCTCAAATATAAGGAAAAATAAGATATAGAAAACTTAACCTAGTATTTTTTATAGTTGCAAATAAAAACAACCAATACATCTATTTAGTCCAACCTCCTTGATCAGTAATGCACAGCATGTCTTAGGCTTTGGTGGACATTAAGACAACCAGTAGTAGCAATCTTTTAGATATAAAGAGGGATGTGCACTAATATTTGATAAAAAGCAAAACTGTAAAAGTACATACCTGTCCTATATCTATAGCTGGATTTATGCTAAAAGAGGCATCCATCACAATGTCTGTCCTAATGTTCTGTTAAACAAATAAGAGGTGCTATAAACTTATATTTAAAATACACAACAACAAAGGAATGCTAAGCAATATATAGTCTCACTCATTATAGATATGTAACAACAGGTGTCATTACAAATTTACTCTGAAACATGAGAGCTATTTAAGACAGGCTATGTGGACGAGAAGCTCATCCATATGATTCATTTTTTATGACCGTCTGAAACTTGCAATGTAATGTGCACATCCAGTGCATAACAAGTTGATAATGAATCCAAGAACAGATTTGTCGCTTGCTCTCTGACAGAAATTTAATTGCTTGAAGTGACATTTAGCCATTTTCCATGCTTTGGAGTGTGGAAGCACTGACACCTGCGAGGAAGTTCCTTATGTAGAGAAGGGCACAGAGAAGAGTGTCTACTGGGTTTCCTTACATGAAGACCAGTTTCTTTTTCTTCTAAATTCTAACTTGCGTAGTTTGATCAGGTTCAGAGATTCCAGTGACTTTGGTGTCTAGTTCCACATGGGTACTAAACAGATGAGTCACTGTAGCCAAATGTGATTCCCCAGCAGCCATTAAGACATTGGACTGGGGCTCCATCCCAACCTACTGAAAGCTTTTCTATGGACTAAATCCTCACTGCAACAGGTCACATTATGTGATAGTGACTTTTCCTGTTTTAAATGTAGCTCTCTCAAAAATGGGCTGTAACTAATGATTTGGACTTGTGCTACTGAAAAGCTAACTTGTAGGAAGATGTCCACAAGTTCTAATTGAATTTCAAAGCCATTGTAGATAAAAGAAACATTAGATCTTTTTTATTTCATGTTGTTCTCATATACTTCCTTATTCTTCTTTTAACAACAAGATTTTATCTAAGAATAGGATGAACAAATTATAAAGGATTCTGCAGTCATTTATCACCATGCTGTTTCTCTATTCTTAGTCAAAAGAGCAAGAGGAAAAAAAAGTCACGCGAATGTAATGATAGTGGCCATTACCTTGTGTGCTCCTGTAAGGCAGTCAATTTGTACTTCAGAACAGGCAGCTCCATAGAGAAAATATGGGAATGCATGGCCTTTCTTTGTTTCCCAGTTCATGTTTGTCACATAACCTCTAGAAGAAACAAAAACATTCCTCAGATAATATGGATTTGATCATGACACCCTCCTTCCACTATGCTCATTCTCATGAATAATGCTTGTTGAGATCACTATGGGAACTATTTAAGATGAGAAGTAAACTCCATAAATGACCTATTTTCATAGGATCCTCAAAGTCAAAGACAATCTAGAGTACTGTACACTGATAAATATCTGTTGCATTGAATACTTTGGGACACTAAGAACGTTGCAGTCATGATGGTTATCAAGTCAAATCCTATTGGGTTTCCTGTATTCTACTGTAGCTGGCCTTGAAGAAGACCCTGTGCACCCACCTTCAAATCTTTTATATCCTTGCCTAGCTAGCCAAGGTTGAAAAGATGACTTCCTGTTGTGTAAACAATGCAGTTTGACCCAGGCAACTTCCTCATGGTTTATGTGCTGCATCTGATATGGCCTTGAGAAGGCTGAGTGGGGACAGTTTTATCCTGTCTGTAACATATTGCCAAAATGGCATTTCTGATGACAAGAAATTAAAAGACTAACAGCTTTCCTTACTTGAAATAGCCAGTAGCTGAAAGGCTGATGCTCTTCTCGTGAGCTTCACTGATCTGCAAAAGGCACACTTATTATCAAAGAGAAAATTTCAAAAAATCTTTCTGATAATCTTTATCATATTTAAAGAAAAAATGAAACTTAAAAAAATTATTTAAAGAAAATGGAAGCCTAAGTAAAAGCTTTACATTTCCTAGTCCTGAACAGGTCTTCAGGAAGGGACACACTGCAAAAGACAATCTAAATCTGTCCAGATTTACTATTGTGGCATTGTGTTACACCACTTGCTTTTTTACTATTGTGGCATTGTGTTACACCACTTGCTTTTCTACACTTCTCTCTCTTCCAGTTTACTTTGCAGAGAGGCTCCTTTCTTCCCCCAGAACAATGGTGGGTGTCACACCGTATCCATGGTTTCATCATAATTTAATAGCAAGAAACAAAGAGACACTTACCCAGTCTTCCCATTTGCCTTTAGGATTCTTTCTTCGGATAGGGTCAAGACGCTTCCAAAGGGTTTGACAAGCATCCTAGAGAAGTTAAGCACCACAAAACCAAATCTATCCAATGTTTTCAAAGAAATACAAATGCTTTTCTGGTGAAGTTAGTTTGTTAAATGCTCTTTCAACATGTTCTTTTTTTACTCTCCCTTGATAATTGCTCAAAGAAAGGCTGATTTGGATTAACAAATTCATTCTGTAGTTCAGAATTCCCTTCATTTAGTTACAATTTCTTTCCTCTGCTAGCAGCCAGCTACAGAGCAGCACCTGTTCACACATTAGGCAGCTGTTGAAATCATAAACAGAATACAGAGGACCTGATTCCCCTCTGTCTTGATACACTACATCTACCAGTGTGAATTATTTCTTTTGAAATAAATGAAAGAAGAATTGATCCCAAAGTATCTAAGTGATTAATTTTAATTTTAATTAATTTAGGCACTATTTTAGAAGTGCCTAATGTGTATTGTAGGATAAATTTTCCTTTAAATTTTGTTCATATATTCAGAATAAATTGGAAATCCATAATTTTCTCTAGATTAAACCTGAGAAAAAACAAAGTTTGTATATCTGATACAATAAAGCTTTAAAGCTACTCTTTTTAGCAGTGTTCTATGATTTGCCTTACTTTAAACTGTGCATATAAATTAAGCTAGCAACAGAAGCTTTGACATAAAAGAACTGATGCTTTTTGAAAGCTGCTCAAAAATAAAGATGAAATTATGAATTGTCAAAGGGAAATCATTATTTAACAGAACGGATGATCATGGGAAAAAATAGTAGTAAGTCTAACCTGTACTGCTCTTGCATTGATTTCTGTCCCTACAGATCCTGCCGTGTATTTGCCATTAGGTACAGTTGTTGAGCTTGTTTCACAGAAGTGTATATATGACAGTGGTATCTTCAGTTCACGGCTGGCAATCTGTAATAAAATTAAATAAAAGGATATCCAGTCCTACTTGAAGAGACAGTCTGAAATCAGGAAAAATAAGGCACCGTCATTCATGTCTCTCTATATATGCACACAGAGAAATGATTTAATTCAAAGTAATGCTGTAAGTAGGACAGTGCTGAAGTCTTCCTTAGCAATTATTCTGTAATACAAATAATTTATTAATAAATTCAGATGCTAGAAGATAGGATAAAATAATACAATGCAATACTGTATGTTTTGCCATTAATTAATTGCTCTATTTAATCAGGTTTTGGTTTTATATATATATATATATATTTCAACCAAGATTTAACAATAAATCATTAATCCTCATGGATTTTCAAATCTTTTTATAATTTCCTTTCTATCTCATTTCAAACAGCTTTGTTAGCTTGTTTTCATACTTCAGTGTTTTTCAGCATTCTAACATTTCGATATCTTTCAACTCATTTTGAAGGAATTGTCTCATTTTTGCTCCAAGAGTAAATATTTAGCACATGGTTTTGTGTATCACTGTTGGCACCTGAATGCATAAAAATGGACTGATGCTGCCATCATTTGCTAAGTGACAACTTTCTCAGCAGTTTAGCTCCTTTTGCAAAAAAACTGTTGAATCCTTTTTGCATGTTCTCTCTGTGCCTTAGCCATCCTGGTATCAGTGAGGAATATCACAAAGATGTTCAGCTACTATCCTCACCTTGAAAGATTACATTGATTATAGCTTATATTTTTCCCAAGATTTGTTCTCACTAGTAACTCTGAAGCAATAACTCAAAGTTAAACCTATCTTTCTTACTGAAACAAAATTTGTTTCACATCTGAGTGTCATTCATCTTTTTGGCTCAGTTATCTTGTTGCATTTACTCTCAGATGGTAACTCTTACTCACCTGTAACATCTTAGTGTGAATTCCTTGTCCAAGTTCAATGCCACCATGAGTAACTAGTACAGACCCATCTAGGTAGATATGGACAAGAGCACCAGCCTAAAGGAAAGATATGGAAATGTGGTAATTCTCTTATGGTACTGAAACAAGAAGGAGAACAAGGCAAAGAAGGATTTATTTCACAAGAATCAGTATATTACCAAGAACAAGGATAAATTCTCCAGTAGTCTGATAATAAATTTCACCACTCAAGAGCAGGGTGGTTCTAAATGAGCTAGCAGTTACTAATAGGATTTCTGTAGGGATCACAGTAATTAGTTTATATTATAGAAAATTGTATCTGTTTTCCTGTGAAACTGAGAACATAAATATACTGGCTCTAGTTGTATGCGAAGCCCCAGATCCAGAGAAACAAAGAACTTTCAAAGGAGTCATGATAAAAGAAATCACACAAGCCATTCACTCTTATGAAGGAATAATTGGATAGGAAAGAGAAATTCTGCAAAATTGCATTTTGCAGCATGCAAACAGCTCCCAGCAGTTAGAGAGCAAACAGCAGAGCCTGAGAGGTGTTATGAAATACAGTGCCTCCAAAACTTTTTTTTTTTTTATGTTATTGATTTTACATTGAGAAATAATGGTCACGTGATCTCTTTGGTGTCAACTTGTGACATTTGCAATCAGGTAACATTTTGCTAATATCAGTCAGTCTCAGTGACAGGGACCATAGCAAACAATAAACCTATTCTCTATGATTTAAAGCTAGATCTTCAATCAGCACAATGCCTGACCTTTACTTTGAATGGTTTGGTGAACTGTAATTGTTATTTATGCCTTTTACTTATCTTTCATATCAAATGAACTGTGATCTCTAGGTTCAGTGCTTACCATGAGAATGTTACTGAAAGAAATATATGAATCTCTCTTTAAACACTTAATCTACAAATCTGTTCAGAAACAATCATGATATGCAGCAAACAAAAGAGATATGAACAATGTGTTCACTTTTTCACGCATTGCACCTCCATAAACAAACCACAGTATTTGTTCATTTAACCTGGAACCCACTTGAGAGAGGTTCAGAGTATGAATTAAAAACAAACAAACAAACACGCCAAAACCAAAACAAAACCACACACACACACAAAAACCAAACCAAAAAAAGAACACACCATTATCACCACCAGAAAAATACAAATGTGTAAAATTTTCCCAGAAGTGCTATCATCTTGAGCCATAAGAAATTCTAATAGCAAGCTGACTTATCACATAGCTGGGGCTATCTGAACTGGAGGAGTGAGCATTTCCCTCACTAGGAGCCAATCTGAAGTTCCACATTTTGACAGTGAATTATTTAACTTTTTGCTGGGTAAGTATAGCAAGCTGGGAATCTGTGAGGTGATAGTCTTATATGGAGCTAACATTTCTGAAGAGATCAGTTGGGTACAGTGACATTCTTTCTGAAAGTGAGTATATATCAGCGGATGATACTTTGTGTCACCTTAGCGAGTAAGGATAATTTTTCCTTCCTCTCTCATGCCTGCCTGTCGAGACTACACTTCTCTGTGGAGAAAAATAGAGATCTTAGACAACAAAAGCACGATTTTGAAAGAGGTACCTGATGAAAATAGGTTGCATTAAATCCAACAGAAAATTTCATGGGAATGATGGCAATCCCTTTCTTTTTCCAGTAATTCTTCCTGTTAAACTCTTCCACCTTTGCGTTCCGGCTGTGGTAGTCAGACTTAACCAAACATTCTTTCCAACATTTCCACAGATTCTCTGCATCAAATTCTTCTTTGAAGGCTGTTCGATTAACTCCTTTGTACATGTTTATTTCCCTAACCTAAATAGCAAACAAATTTATAAAGTGCTGAAAATAAATGTGGCTTTATAATGTAATGACATGTTACACATTACATAATGGCATGCCATATAGCGATATAGTAATACAATTAATATTTAAATATCTTGAATGTAATATTATATCAATTTCTGTAAGGAAATCACTACCTAAGTGTTCTGATCTCTTCAATGAGATAAAATGTCAGTGAACTTCAGTAGTGCCAATGGGATTGTTCACAGACAAGACTACTCAAGACAAAGACAGCTGGTAAATTCAGACTGTAAGACTAGACAAGAATGGCAGAACAACGTGGAGCTAGGTGGAAACATCAGTGGTGGTGAACAAGAGTACAATGGACACCCAGGAAATCTCAGGAAGACTTTTAAAAGTGGGGAGAGAAAATTCACAGCACATAAGAAAACCATTATGCCTTGCCTAGAGCTGCTTTAAATTGACATGAGGAAATCATGTCAACTTAAAAGTAAAAAGTGTGGAACAAGTGTGGGCTGGGAGATAATCAGATGCATAAGTGAGAGCAGAAGTTAAGGTTAAAAAACTGTTTGGTCTTTAAAGCTAAGCCTGAATCGTCTCCTGGAACGTGAAAAAAGACATAAATCAAATGGGACAGGAAAGAAATTCAAAGAAATATGAAAAATACATGATGGTTAGCATCCTAGGAAAGGAAAGTTATTTATGAACCACAGTTTTGTTACACAAGTACATGAGAAGAAGGGAAAGGTTGCACCAGGCTGAGCAATGTATAAGGAAGGGCTAAATGTCACAGACTGAAGAAAAATGTTGGGAAACTGCCTCTTCAGGGGGGAGAAGAGAGAAGTAGCAACTCAAGTTAGTGACTTAGCTGACAGGATCCAGCTAACTAGACTGGTGATAGAATGAAGTTCTGACAAGCTGAGATTCAGGTGACAGCTAAATGTACACAAATTGGTAAGAAACTAGTCACAGAATGCAAGAGATTATGCTATTTTGATTGAAGCAGGACATACTAATAGCAATCATCAAATATTTTCCAACAGAATCCTGGGCCAGCTTTGTCCACTGTTACCTCTACTTCATCAAGTATTGCTTCATGGAAGAATAGGTCTTGGATAATGTACCATTCAGCCCAGGTAAAGTTGGTAGATCTGGCTCTATAAGAACTGACTTAAAAAGGAGGAGCTTCCAAAAGTCAAGGTCCTAGAATTCTTCTTCATTCTACATTTTATTTGGCAGTCTTAGTTGTTTTACCTTCTCATGTGGTAGTCCAGTCTTGGTTGCCACAGCCACAATACAGGTCTCCACAAACAGACCTGCCTGAGGAAACCCAAATCCTCGAAAGGCAGTATTAGAAGGCAAATTAGTCTTGCAGGCATGGCCCCTGACTCGGAGGTTAGGGATATTATATGCATTGTCCACTTTCAGCACAATATACTCAATCACCTGTAATAAGAAATAATAGAGATTTAAATGGTTCCATTTCCTTTAAAGAAAATGGTGAAAGACTCTCAAGAGATCAATAAGATGCAATTGCTTTAAGGTGGAACGGTGCTATACTTAGGTGTACTGTTCTCTGCTGTTTTTACACTGATGTATATAAACTGTATTTAAGTCACAGGAACCAGAATAGCATGAAAAGCATTACTGTGGGGGGAAAAGCAAACTTTCAATTTGGGGAAAATCGGTGAATACTTTTATGATAATTGGGTACCTAATAAAACTTCTTCCATCTCTGTCCTCATTCAACAGATCTGATATTTTTTTTGTCCCAAATTTTCTGAAATCTAAATTTTCAATATCTAATATCACCTGCCAGAAACTATTGCACTGTCTTAATGACTGCATTTCTACTTTACGCAGGCAAGAGTTGCACATAGCAAGAACAGGCATATTCTTAAGAGAAATAAATTGGAACAAAGAGCTGCTACTTTCTTTTTGTAACCAGTTTAGCCTGTGTATGTAGTATCAGTGAAGAAGGACTTACCAACTCAGATTCATCTTTTGTACAGCCACCATTTATATAGCATTGAAAATCTGCGGCCATTATTCTACCATACTTCATGAATCCAACCTGTAATATTGCAAGCAATACATTAGTGGTCTTTCCTCTGATGTATTTCAAACTTCTCTTTAGACATAAGCTAACCACTTAACAAATACAGCTTGAGGTTTGGAATACAGAACACAATGTGTGTTTTTTTTCCACTGAGTTGGAAAAAAAAACCTTTGTGGATTTCTGTTTACAGGATGGTACATATTTGGATCTGAATACTCAAACCAGGAGCAAAATAGCACATAAAAGCTATAAATTATCAGAATGCCTCAGTTTCCCACAAAACTATTCTCCCACCTAAACACTGACCATTCTCTTATTCCTGCAGAATCTGTTCATCAGAAACTGTTCACCCTTGTTTTCCATTTGAAGAGAGACTAGAAGGAAGATGACAAGACCACTTAAAAAAAATACTAATTATGATTCTGCTTATTTTATTTCCTGAAGGATTTCTTTTGTAATCATCTTCCATTCTGATTATTTCATTGCCTAAAAAATAAAATAGAGTGAGCAAATAGTGCATATATCTGGCATATCAGATGTTCAGAAACATACAATAAATTTAATCTTAGTTTTGGTTTCTTCTCTAAAAAAAATAGGTTCTATATTCAGTTTATCTTATAATATTTAAATAGGAAAAAATTACAGAAAACTTTAAAATAATAGAGATCAAATTCTTAACTGATGGAAAGTGATACAGCTCCACCAGGATTAAGAATAGGAAAATGAATGCTGTTGCTGGTTAAATTCTGCTTAGTTGCAAGGGTAAGATAAGAGATGGGACCAATGGGGCAAGTCCTGTTTGCTTAACATAGTTAAGCAATTCCAGTAGTTTCATGCAGTTTGGGCAGTTCTTGCAATTAGGTAAAAGAAAAGGTAGGGTGAGTGTTAGATTTAGGATTTGAGAGATCAAGGTCAACATTCCTACTCCTTCTAACTTGTTCCCATTATCCCAATTTTAGGTAAAAACAGGGAAGTTATAACTACATCAAAATAAAATATGAAGTCTATATCTGTGGAAGCTATTGAAAATTCAGTGAGAAGTATAATTATTCCAGCTTTTTTTCCCAAAAAACATAATCTTGGTCATAAATCACAATATTTGTTTTAGCTTCAAGATAGTTACTGAGTAACTGTACCAGAGTCAATATGATTAATCAATGGTTTCTTCTGCTCTAAGGCCACACCTAAGTACTGAGCTCCATTTAAGATTCAGCAGCAGAAAAATGAACTCTGGGTTATCTCTTTTCCTTATGGTTTAGCCCTGCTTCTAACACCCTACATGGGACACTTAGATGTAACCAATATCTGAAACTGAAGTAAACACAAGCTTTTGCTACTAGCACTAGCTTTGAGACTCATAGATGATTTAAGGAGAAAATAAGCTCTCTACATCTATTTCAGCCCCTCTAGCAGTAACTAATCTCAGAGATCATTCTGGTTAGGAATGATCCCTGCGGAAATAAACCATGAACCCTTTCAACCTCAACAAAGTTGGGACCTATTTTGTAAGTAGCATTCTTCTCATCAATTTCTATGTGAATCCCAATTGTCACAATTGTAAAAACAGCCTTAACTCTTAAGCATACATCCAACCCAATATTGATAATTATTCTAGGTTCATTAAAGTCTTAAATGGCGTAAGTGATTCTTGATGTGTGACTTCATAATCAAAAGTTTGAAACGCACACCAAATATAAAGCATGGCCCAGTACTCATCATAGCTTAAATATCCACATAAGATTCAGAAGAAGCCATAGTCCTCTTGCTTTTACTTCCCAAAGGGTATATATGGGTTCCCTAAAACAAGTCTAAATCTATAATGGTGATTCTCATTAAAAGGTAACTGAAATTAAATAAAATGTAAGCCAAACACTGCTTTTCTAAGAGAGCTATCATAGTACTTCAAGGCTCATGGAAATACAAGAAATCACAAATTTTATTCAAATTCTGGTCTTAGAAATACTGAAGCACTTTTTTCCTTCAGCAAAGCTAATCATAAGTCAAGAGGAGAGACGATCAATTTTTGCTACCGCACCTATTTCCTCATCAGGAGTAGCCCTCATCTTGCTTCCTGAAGTACATGCATTAGAAAGTCCATGCATCAAAGTTATGTCAGGAAACCAAGTGCTAAACCCCTTTTCCCCAAATCCTACCCCTCAACACGTGTTTTTTTATTCTAGTTTCTATTATAATTAGATAATAGATACCTAGAAGAGTATGAAATATGTATGCTATTGACATCTGTCAGTCTCAATTCCATTCTTCTCCCATCATCAATACAAGATCTAAAAATGAAACCTTCCCCTTTTCTTTTCCCAAGCCAGTTCCAAACCTAGCCTAAACATAACCAATACCATCTTTGAAAGAAATATTTTCAGCAAAATGAAAAATAACACCTTGTCTCTCTCAGAAATAAAGAAAATGAAAAACACTCCCCCCTCTTCTTAGCTAAGCTCTATAGCTCATCTAAGAATCAGTAGGAAAGAAACTCCTTGGGCCTTCTTTACCCAAAGCACACTGATTCATAAGCCCTGTCCTGGAGAGTTTTAGTGTCCTCAAATCATACACCAATAACTAAAAGAAGGGTTTTGCACTTGCTAACAACAGTTGCCTAGATGGCTTCAGTGCTGGCTTCATTTACTCAGTTATTCTTAATGTTAAGGACTTTTTAAAAGTCAAAAGGAAGAGTTTTCCTACTAGTTGAACTTTCCATTGAGCTGAAGAGCTGGCTTCATTTCTCAGAAGTGACTTGTATTCAATTCTGGTCTAAGTACTTTTCAAATGAGGATGTGGTAGGGCTGATGTTAGCAGTGTTTTGAAAGAAAAAGGATGGATGGCTTTGCTTATTACTGGATATTGTATGGACTATAGGATTTGGAGGATAGCTGTTTTTATTTGTAGTATTAGTCAGGTTACTCTTAGGACTGGGGCAAGGTTGGTGCTGGGTTAGTATTTCAGAAGAGGTGGAGTTTGCTTCTGCCTTTTGCCAGTCAATAAAATGATGCTAACTAATCCCAGCTGAAATTAACTGAGAAACATAACCTCTCCTGTCACTCACTTTATATGTTCCAAAGAAAGGGTGACGTCCACCAGTGATTAACATGTCCACGTCTCTTTCAAGAGCAAAGCGGACTGGGCGCCCGGTCCTAAAGTAAACATAAGTCATCTTTAATTACAGTTTATCTACGAAGATTGAAAAGACATTATATTTATATGGCCAAACTCCTAGTGGCGACTGTAAAACAATCCATTCTATGTTTTAGTTTCTTATTGACCATCATTTTATTGACCATGCCTGCTGATACTATCAATGCTAATTCTGCAGATAAAATGTAGATTTTCTGCTATGGAGACAAGGGAGAGGAACAGAGCTTTCCAGTGACTTTCCTTTAGTGTTTTAAACTGGGAGGTGCAAGATGTGCACGCATGACATGGCAAGGACATTTTAGTAGTGAAAACCTGTGGCACAAAGGGCTGACATGAGCATACCTAATAAATCCTAACAAGGATTTCAGGATGAAAAACACTTTCACAAAATACATGGAATGAAGATTCAATCCACTATATCTGAGAAAGGCTTGGTTTGTTGGGATTTGTGCAGATGAGCCCTAGGAAAAACTGCATAAAGGCTTTTTTTCCACTGTCAGATGGACAGTAAGTGAATTCTATTGCCAGAATTCAAGATAATTTTCAACCTTCTATCCAAGATTTACTGATATGGAAGACAAGCAAGATCATGTCTTCAAGCCACCACCCTGATCAGGATTCAGGTTCAAAGTTTCTTTCTATTTCAGTCTCATGATTTCCAAATTATTTAGTTAAATCATTCATTTTATTTAGTTAGATCAGCTTACTTGTTGGCTGCCACTGCTGCAATTACAGCAAAGAATGAAGGCTTAGTTATCTTCCCACCAAATGCTCCACCAACACGTTTTGTGTGACACATAATCTTGTTGGACTGGAGGTTTAAAGCTGAAGCCACTAATTTCTGCAAAAGTGAAATCCATGAGTTTACTGAGAATTATCACATATCAAAATACATTAAAACTACCTATTTTCCATGGCTAACTATGTATTAGAAGCTAGCAAGCTTGCGTACACATCATCCATCCCCATATCAATCTGCTCATTTTTGTCTTTGTTCAGCTTCATCATTAGCCTCTTATTTTTATTAAAAAAGATATTCATATCAATTAATCTGAATTGAGAGCAGCATAAAGGAGTTTCAAGAGAAGCACAGGAGAATGAAAAGGAATTCTAGATCTTATAGTTCAGGTTTTAAAATCATTTAGGACAGTAAGAAAGAGGTAAGAAACATACTTTATTTTACCTGTACATCTGTTGCATGCTGAGTTGATACATACACATCCATTTCTTTATCTTCCATTCTTGGAATAACAAGCACACTATTCGTTTCCAGGTAGAAATGTTCCTGTCCTCCCATGTGCAATTCACCTGGTATGTGTACAATTATAGGAAAAATCTAAGCAGGGTTTCAACTGAACTGGGAGGGAATTTATACATTTGTCAGAAAAAAAGAGTTCTGTTACAGAATGAAAATATAATCACAGTTATTTCTCATTTCTTCATATCTCATGTTTACACTTCTGGAAATATTTGTTTATTTAGATGAAAGATGCTCAATCACCAAAATTCTGTAAAGCTGTATTTTTTTATTTCTCTGGTATAAGATCAGATTCTATGTAATATCTGATGCTTTTTCTTCCTTAGAATGTTACATCTGGTCTGTTACAATAGGATTCTAATATATTCTCTTCTAAATCACTCTGTGAGAGAAAAAATTCTCTTTTCCTTTCTTTTTTATTCTTTCTCCATCAGTATATGCCCTTATCCTGTTTCACTTTTCCTACCCATTTCTGCCCAACACATCCTTTTTGCACAATTTTCCTTTTAGTACGTCACAACATAAAAGCTAATTCTTTCAGATTTGTGTTGTGACCTTTACTTTATGCCATCCTTAGGTCTGATTAGTTATTCTTAAAACACATGTTTATGCAGCAGCAGTAGGAATCAGAACAGCTGGGAAAAGTCCACAGGAGAGCAGAAAAAAAAAATCACAGAGGTCATGAACTTGGAGAACTGAGGAAGCTCAGCCACAAAAAGTGGAGGAAAATATCTCGAAGTCTGTGGAAGACTGTTGCAAAGAGGTAGAGAATAGTCAGTGTTGTATGCTCACAGAAATAAGAACAGTCTAGTAGAGTTTAAGTTACAGCAAAATTGGTAAGACATAAGAATACTCTTGCTAGTCATAGGAATGGTACAGGGAAAAATCGCTAACGGGTTAGTTAATCTTCATTTCATCTTGATTATCAGTGAAGGGGGAAAAAAATCAACAACAGTGTTGTTAAATTCTCTTGAGAGCATAGCAAAAATCTGCGTTTAAGCACCAGCTGGTGATAGATTCTGAACAGCACAACTTCCCTCCCTCTCCTGATGTACCGCACGCACAAACTACCTTCTATGATTTTATCAGCAGACTTAAATCCTTTCTCAATGTCTCCTTTTTCTAGTTTCCTTTCTTTAGTAATGTATGAATTATGTTTTATTGCATCCTGCAGCAAGAAAAAAAAGAACGTTAATTATAATTCACTCAGATTATTTTTATATGGTAAAATCTTCAATTATCAATACGATCCTTTATTCAGATTGACAGATGGTTGCAGCTAAGTATTAGAAAGAGCAGGACAACTGTTCCCATTCCACCAGTAGAGAGCTTCTGTTTTCAGTTTTCACAGTTCATACCACCCTGTCCTTCCCCTAGCTTAGAAATACCTAATAACTGTTAATGGCACTCAGAGTCATTGAAAATATTTCAAAGTCAGATTCCTTTCTACTGAAGATGAACCAGACTTGAAGATTTTCAGAACATGGGTGTAGGATGTGTGATACCAGAATTTCTGCAAAGTAAGCTCTCTAATTTAATTCTATACTGGCCTACTCCTGCCAGGAATTTGGCTCTTACAAGCAAAGAAATTTTTCCTTAACACTTTCTGAATATTTTAAAAACTATTTTGAAAAAGTCCAAAGCCTGACAAAGACCTGCACAAGGAGGTGAACAGTGAACAAGGTGACTTAAGCATACTGTCAGACAAGGAAGAGGAGATGCATTGTTACCTCAATGGTGAGGACTGGCTGCAGATCTTCATACACTATCTTCACCTTTTTAGCTCCACACTTTGCCTGTGTCAGTGTCTCTGCAACCACGGCACAGATTATCTGTCCAATACAAATGACCTGCAACACACCAACATACATAACCCAGTGAAAAAACACAGGAACAGTTACACCTGCCTACAGAGAGTGTTCTGTGGAAAGAGGTTATGCACCAGTGCCATTATTTAGGTTCTATTTCTCTAATAATACTATTCCACTGCAGACTTAACTTCATTAGATGAGAAATACTATTGGCAACCTTCATCTTCCAAAACACGTCTGCTGCTATCAGTGATCATGACATTTTCCTAGGGCCATCCTGAAATGCCCAGATAATGTATCAAGTAAAACCCGATATGGGGCAGTCTGCTTTCCTTCTCAGAGAGGAAAGAAATTCAAATAAAAGGAAAGAGAGGGATAACACAATAGGAATTACACCTGTCCTGCTGCAAATGCCAGCCTGTAGTATCATTTGTAATGAAGACAGCTTGGGACCTTGGACATTCTATATAGTCACATTGGCTGTGCAAATTCTGTATGTTTCAGTGTATGAAAACTTCCCCTTATTTTTTATTTTTCATATGACTGAAGCAAAATGTCCAGGCACTTCTCTAAGAGCAAGAAATACCTTGTCTTTTGCAAATGCTTCTTCTTCATCATTGCCATTTTTCCCTGGAACATCTTTTGCTGTTACCACATTAATCACTCCTGGCACCTGAAGGGCTTCTGAAGTGTCAATTGATCTGGAAAGCAGAGCATGCACATAAAAGAGTACAGTACATAGTACAAATATTTTTAGTGTGAACTAGTAACATGAACTTCAGGATAGAAACCTATTCTGTAGGCCTCATATTCTTACATATGAGAATATCTTTAGACAGAGAAGAAACTGGAAGTGTTGGTTAACATATTGAGAAAAAATAAAACAAAAGCATGAGCAGCTGTGCGTGCAGTACAAAAACACTTCTTTAAATTCTAGTCCCAGTACATTCAAAATCTAAGAACAACTTCCTACTTTTTCTGTACTAAAAAGGATGAATGTGTTAACACGAATTCTTCTGTCCTTACCTGACAATACTCGAAGCACATAATAAGAACATTCTTACTTATGCGTAATTGCATACCTCATTATATGGACACATCAGCTAATGAGAAGAGAGAATGTGCTTAACATACTTAGATGGATACACTTTCCTTTTTACTTACTTAATCTTTGCATGGGCTTTAATGCTAGTGACCACAGCCAATGCAAGTTCTCCATCCACTGGATGGATGTCATCAATGTAAACCGCTTCACCAGTGGTGTGCTTAATACCAGACTGGTGCATGATGGGACGTCCCACGGGGTCTTGTGGAGACTGTCCTGGGTCAACATCCTGCAAAGAGGAATGTATCTTCAAGTCAGAACAATAATTATAGAAAGCCTTACTCACACATTTTATCTGAGATCATTTTCTGATGATAAAATCCACAAGGACACGATTTAGATTCTAAGAAAATATTCTTGGGAAGTATTAAAAATGGCTAATTTGTGCTCCTTTACCAGCATGATTGACCCCAGATTGAGGTTGGAGAAATATAGTGCACTAGATACCATTCACATCTCCAGTAAACATCAGTCTTCTGCAGAAAGACTGCAACATGAACAAGCAAAAAGCCAAATCCTAAAGACCGCACAATGGCTTCTTCATACTGAGGATCCATGGCAGAAAATATCCAAAACTTTCTGGATCTTAGCTAGCCTGTTTGCTGGGTCCATACTTTTTCTGACAGCATTTTTTGCAAGCCACACTTGCAGACTTCAGATCGTGTTTCATGTTTTTTACTTTGGAGAAAACTGTTGTTTACTTTGGAGAGAACACATCTGAAATTAGGGATACACACACACGCACATATAAAATCAGAGATTATTCTAAATCCTTCTTGCTAATCTTCCTATAGAGATAGGTAAATTTGTATTCTGCTGAGTGGTAACCAGACCAAGAAATATGGTTTCATTCATGTTTCTGCTAATTAAATCCCCATCAAATCCTTCTAACACCTTAAGGAGCCTGAAGTTGACCACACTTCAGACACACCTAATGAAAGTACATCTTTGGTGCTCTCTGTTGTTGAGTTTCTGATAAGTTACATTACTATGGTCAGAGACAGTGAAAAACTTCCAACATTTGTGTTTTGTTTGCTTTTACTCAGAAAAGGATTCTTCTCCTTATAAAAGTCAGTGTCTGAAAAGAACAAAAACAAAAGAACATGTCTGAAGTTAAGGCCTTTTCTGGCAAACTGACACTAAGCAGCCAAAGCTTGATTTTTAAAATTTATCAGTTCTGCAACAAAACAAAGATATGGGTGAGAATTCTTGATTTTTTTTTACAATTAAATTTACATTTTCTGGTGAACAAAGTTTTTATTCCCTAGCTGCGTCTTCCCCTGATATTGAGGTTTTGCAAATAAACTTCTTAGGCTTGTACAATCAGAGAGATACTGCAGCAGGTGATTCCATTTATTTTTACTGAAATCCACTGGACAATGTAAATTCTCTGCTGAGCTCACACATAGCTGAAAGCTTTGCCCCTGTTACAGCTGTCAGGATATTCTGATGCTGCACAACACCTTGAGAACCAGGATTACATCTGTGCCCTGACAGACTACAAAATCTGTAAAACAAAAAGTTTTCCACAGGGTCAGCTGTTGCAGCAACTTCATAGTACAATTAACAGAGACTTAGGAATAAAAACTGAGAAGAGCACAATATTCATTAAGGCAGAGTCTGTGGCAGCCCCAGCTGCAAACAAACCTCACCTGATAGACTTGGACACCCTGGGGAACACCACTTTGTATCATTCCCAAAGCACTCATCTTATCCTGTGAGAGTTCAGCATACCTGAAGGGATACTAAAAGGAAGATGATGTCAGAGTAGTATTGTCAGACCCTTATTTAAAAAAAAAAAAAAAAAAAGCTTTTTCCCTAATATATTTTGAAATAGATCATAGCACCTTTACTCTCCCCTCTCCTATCCCCAAATATTTAGAAAACCAGAAATTTCTTGCAGCCTGTCTACTGATGAGGATAAGCAGTTCTTGTCTAGTCCTTACCTTCTGATGTAAGCCATGTAACACTTCCAGGTAAAATCTGAAGAAGAAGCTGACAAGCAGAGTTCTTCTATATTCTACTTTTCCACCTGAAGCTGATGGAGGAAGAGAAATTTCCTCCAGCACCAGTTTGCAAGCTTCACTCAGCATCTGATCATTCCACTGCCTGGTAGAAGAATAGGTTAGCATATACATACACTTTATTAAGACAGCTGAAACTATTGTCAAGTATGTGGGAAGTATTAAGTAAACAGCATAAGTTATATATCAAATAATAGCCTACTAGGGACGGCTACTAAAAGAGACTGTGAGAAGCTGATAATGACAGAATCCAACAGGCCCCATGCATCACACCATACTTCCTGCTTTTTCCTTAAATACATTAGGACATCCACTACCTTCCAATGAGCTTCTCACAAGACTTTCTTGCACTGAGTGTGGTTGAGCCAATGCCTCCATATAAAATACTCAGATCTAAAATTGTGTCTGTGCCTGGACTGAAGAGGACTCGTAATCCAGCATTCACTATGGAAAAAGCATTTTTCTGACGGTCAGCTTGTCTGAAGGCTGAAATAAATTCATCCTAACGGAATAAAAGACAATAGAAATGCCATAAATGGTAGAAATTGGTCTTGTTAAAATAAAGCAAATCTACAACTCCTTGTACTTTGATTATCATTGTCCAAAGAAAATATTATTTTTAACAAATGTTTGCTGGAATTACTGTTTCAGTTAATTTTTTAATTTTTCTTGAAGTACTAAGCTAACTGTAGGCAGACATACTAAGAGGGTACATTATTTGACATTGTCTGCAAGTAAGAAAACGTGCCAAAAGTTTTCCAGTAGTTTGATGACCTCAGAGAACAGGAAAAGCTGTCCTGGTATAAGCCACTTCACGTATGGATGGTGTGTTCTTTAAATCAAATCTCAGCTTACAAAACAGTGGTTTCTTTTCCAGAACATGGAAATCCTACTGTGCCAAATAACCTGATTTTGTGAAGATTTTACACTCAGAGATTCTACGTTTTATTCTAGCTACCACAATGGCATTTACAGAGGGAGGCACCCAAAACAGCAGCACTTTCTGTTGTCAGAAATCTCCTTTAGTTCTGGAGATGGTTAAACGTATTTTTAAAAAACACATAATAGCAGCTTCTTTCATGATCAGACACAGAACTGATCCATTTGTAAAGAAAATATAAAATGCCCTTTTTCTCTAGCCCCCGAAAAAAACCTTCAAATTCAAAGACACTGAGCCTACTAGAGGTTAGCAGGTTAGTTTCTCTCACTGTGTATTATTGTAAAACTCAGGATTGTATGATCAACAGTGAGTTTTATCAGAAATGGAAAAACCCCTTACCAGGATTTAGATTTACTCATTTAAGCATCATTTACATCAAGCTACACAAAATCAAAGCTAGGAACTGCCAGGAACAAGAATATGAACTGTCAGATGGATTCCTTCAGCCTTTGTTCCTTCACTTTCTGTTGACAGTTTTTGCAAAAAAAGTTTCCATATGCATTTTTGTTATCTCAGTAGAATCAGTGGAAGAGACATTTCAACCTTAAAACAAATGTCAGAAGCAGTCACCCCACAGAAATTGAGTTAATTTTGTGTGCTGAAGCTGCTGGATATCACACGTTGTTCATGTGACTGCCATCAGATAGTTTTCCTCCTCTTTGAAGTGACCTTTTGAGTACACCAGTAGTGCTACTGTCTGGAATATGCTCCACAGCTGCTTTATTTCTCATATGATGATGCAGATGGGATTTCCCTCTTTTACTCTGTGGAGGGAACTAAACCTTTCCACTTCCATTTCTCCTTCAGACTGTTTGTCTCTCTAATTACCACTGAGGCTCAAAATTTCTGGGCAGTACAAACACTGTTGCTGCTACCAGCACAGATTATCCTATTGCAGTTTTCTGCTTGCGGAATTTTTCTTTTTCCTTGGGAAATTTGCCATGGCTGGCAGCCTCTAAAAGGCTGGAGCACTCTTCCAACATGAGGCCACATATGTTTACTGTGCAGTGTTGCAATGGGCAGCTATTCTGATGTCAGGGTTGGCAGTTACTCCCGTAGCTACTTTGTCGTTAACTTCAATCATAGAATACATGCTTGCAGTTCTGTCTCCTGCTTGTGTCATACTTCTCCTCACATCCACTAGAGGGATATCTAAGAACACAGTAACAATGACATCATTTCCTCCACCACTAACTTCCTAAAGCCATGTGCTGACACCATTGCTCACAGCAGTTGGGTTTTATTATTAAGATTTTGCTTTAATTAATGGCTGCACTGAATGCTTCTATCATCCATTATTTAGACTGAAATATACAATGATTTTGGTCTTTTATCTGGTTCTATTTACCCATAAGACAAAGAGACCTCAAAACAGCAATTTGGAGAGAACATCAATGATCTTACCTTTGTAGAATATGGGATAAGAACAGAAACAACAACCTCATTGGGCTCTATGTCTGCATGTTTATGGCCAGCAAGAAACTGGTCATTTAAAAAAATCTGTCGCTTGCCACCTGTCACAGAAAAATGTATTGAATGTGGATTAAGAACAAAACATCCAAATTTTACTTAATCTGTGCAGAAGCATACACTTGGCCAGATCATTTATATAGGTTGAATTATTTTCATTTGGAGTGAAAATAATTACGCAAACATGCAGATGTGAAAATTAAATGAAGGTGCTCAATGAAGTGCTGACATTTTCAGCGAGCATTGTTTTCAGCAGAAAATAATAGTGCTGCAATAGCCTTAAATCATACAGCTGCCTTCACTCAGGAACTGGCCTTAGACTTTCAAAGTCCTTCAAGTGGAAAGTTTAATCTTTATCATATAGGTTAAGTGCATTTTTTTCCCTATGTGAATGTCATAGTCCACCATCAAAAATACCAAGTGTTTTTCTGGAAAATTTTCTGGAAAATTGACATCCTACAAAAGCTAATAATAATAATAATCAGAAAATCAGCAATCTGGGTTTAAGTACAGCTATTCTCTTTCTCTCTCTGTCAAAAACTCTTAGACCATTAAATAATTAAAGTACTGCAATGCAAATGGGTTCCACACATGTTTAGCTCAGACTTAGAAATACTTGCCAAGATTTTCCAAAGAACCTACAGATTTTATGTGACAAGGATGGAATTTGCTCAGGCTTGATTACTGTAAGTGTTATTCAAACATTTACACATGCACACACACAAGTACCAGTGATTTCAATACAAGTCTGTAGGCGCTAAGACATCATGAGAATGAACCAGTTTTTCTTAAAATAAGAAAGACACAAGCATCATAAGCAAACATCTGTCTGATAAATGGAGCAGCACATCCAGAGACCTGTCACACCTGACCATTTTTCTTTCATGAAATCAATAGATGTTTCCTTTTGTCATGTGAAACCCATAGATAGTGCCTTCTACTGGTAGACATTTCTTGATAGTTATAATGAGAGGCAAAAGCCAGGACAACGTTGTCTTCCATTCGGCAAAAATACCAACGTAATTCATTAGGGGAATGTGCAGCAGCGTTTCATTTGAAAATGAATGATCTATAGTTATATTCTCTCTTGCATTGTTCTGTCCATACGGCAAAGATATCTGAGAGGAAGTTCAAAGCTTACCATCTGATGCCAAGTTGAGAACAGATTTGCCAGCAGATAAGATTGGGTTCAAGTCCCAGGCTGATCCTCTGCTTACAACATGTCCTCCTAAAGACTTGAACAAGCAATTAGGTTATTTTTAGGCTTGTTCTTTCATGTGTAACAGGGATCTGCATCATAAACCCATTTAATTCATTTAACAAACCTGTTAGAATATCTTCTGTTTGTTTTGTTTAATCTTAACTGAAGTTCTATATTCATAATTTTCAACGTGATTTAATTTATTGTTCCCTTTGAAAGTTCTGTCTCATCAGCATCTCTGTTGAGAAAGACCACCAAAAGACTTTTTTGCCCAATAAAATAAGTGATGGCCAATTTTCCTAATTAGAAGCATAAATGCAAGGTATTAAGCTAAGGGAATTCCCTAATTAGGGAAAATATCAGAGATGCCTCACATGTAAACAACTATGTGTGCATAGTCAAGCCGAAGTATGATTGGCTGCAAGGAGTGCTGTACCTTCTCAAATAATTTCACTTTTCTTCTTTGCTCAGTCTCTTTCTATTTTCTGCTCAAACAGTCAGCAGGGAAAACAAGAGTTTCTCTGTTTACAGCTCTCAAGATATTTGATCCTGCTGACAACTTACTTCCCATTTATTCCATATTACTTCATAGAACTTTTGTGATGGTATTAAATACTTAGCTTTATGAAACTTATCATAGTTTCATCCAGTTTTTCTCCATATATTTGTAAGTGACATTCATACAGATATGTCACAATCACAGAATGGCCAGGGTTGAAAGGGACCTCAAGGATCATGAATCTCCAACCCCCCTGCCACATGCAGGGCCACCAACCTCCACATTCAATACTAGACCAGGATGCCCAGGGCCCCATCCAATCTGACCTTGAACACCTCCAGGGACGGGGCATCCACAGCCTCTCTGGGCAGCCTGTTCCAGCACCTCACCACTCTCTCTGTGGGAATAATTTCCCCCTGACATCCAACCTAAATCTCCCCTCCCTCAACTGAAAACCATTTCCCCTTGTCCTGCAGTTATCAACCCTTTCAAACAGTTGGCTCCCCTCCTGTTTGTAGGCTCCCTCTAGGTACTGAAAGGCTGCAATGAGGTCACCCTGCAGCCTTCTTTTCTCCAGGCTGAACAAGCCCAGTTCCCTCAGCCTGTCCTCTTAGGGGAGGTGCTCCAGTCCCCTGATCATCTTCGTAATATGTCTCTATTGTTGACTTATTTCCTGTCACAGCTAAATACATACCGCCATGCTCCTGATCTGTTCTCCAGCTAGAGTTCTCAGCTGCTGCAAGAGAGCTTGGTAGATTTTTGTTTTCTCCTCTGGGAGTTTTGGGATAGTCTCCATGAGAATATCTCTGAGCTGGGCAAGGCAACAGGCAGCTCCTATTACTATTCCTGAAACCAAATGAGTTTAGATAGTGACATCATAACTCCACACCAAATGTAATACCTATACAGCTGATAAGGCCTCTAAAGACTTGCTATCGTAGGCAGCTTTTGTCAGCAGAAAAACAGAAAAATAAGAGTAAGATAAATTTCATATTGTAAGCAACAAGAACTTCAAATACTGTTTGCTTATTCAGAATATTTTACCACTATACATATATCTGAAAAATATTACATTCTGTATTTGCACACATAAATGCACATCATGTTTTTATGTACTGTATCCCCAAAGACACACACAACACACAGTTGATTAATCAGGAAGAATGATGACAGATCTATTGGAACCCTTCAAGAGTGAGCCCCAAACGCTTCATCACATTTCCACTGGTATCACAGAAGCCACTACCATGTATTTCACTGAACTCTGATGTACACAGAAGTCTTCAAGTGTTGTGAAAAGCTTTTTATTAATAATGGGGCCACATTATATGGAAGTGGGCTTAAATGCAGAGTTGTAATTGTAATTCAATGGTTGCAGGAAACATAAGGAGATTATTTAAACAGATTAATTCCTCTAATTTTAATAGCAAGATTTCCCATGGAGAGAGAAGATGCTGTATTTCATATTTTGCTACAGATGTAATTTCCTCATTCAGTAGCATGATGTGCCTACTGCATTGGATTCTTAACTCAGTTCTTCTCACATCAGTGCATCTACGATTCCTTCTACTAGCTGAGAATCAAGCCCAACCACTCCAAAGAAAATATTCTGCTATTTTGGGTTGGAAATCTATCATGTTTAAAATCTAACCGTAGCCTAATTAAAGTTCTGCAAACTTTATCAGATAAATGGTTGTGACTGAAAGGTAAATGACCAGTTAAAACAAAGAAATAAGGCTGGCATAGGGCCTTCCCCTATGTTTGCTGTTTGTAGAAATTTGAGATTTGAACAAATATGCTTTTGCAGAATAGTCTTACGAATTACCCCATCCATCATCATCTCCAGACCATAAGTGAGCTGACATATTGGCTAAAAGGCTTAGTAAAATGACTACTACAGAAGAGGAAACAAAAACAAAGCAAAAAACAAACAACAACAAAAATACCCAAAACACTTAGCAGACATAAGAGGCAATGTCTCTTATCCCTTCTGGTGTCAAATTACTAAATTCAATTCAGTCATCGCTGTGCATACCATTAGTAGAGCTAACTTGGAGACTTACCATCATCTGTGATACTAACAACTTGCATTTCTGGAATCCTCAAAGGATGGAGAATGATTGGACGATAGGCATCACAGTCATTTTTGTTGAGTCCTGTAAGGGAAAGTGCAATACTGTAGTTAGAGACCTGTTTAAAAAGTTAAGCATATTCTTTGATGCAGAGACTGCAAAGCTCAAAAGCTTTGTAACTAAGTAGCTGCAAAGTCTTCTGAATTTTATTTTATTTTATTTATTTTATTTATTTTAGTATCTTGAATGCCACATTTTGTTGTTTTTCCTTCATCTGACCCCCACTGTACTTACTCTTCATATAGTCTTTTCAGATCAGTTCAAACGCTGGTCTGAAGTCCAAAGTTCAACATGTCCTTTCCTGACTTTTGCTCCATGTTCCTCTAAACTGGTTTTTGGCCTTTTCCTATATCACATTAGATTTCACCTCAGAGCTGTATACAATTCCACCTTTATATATGAGCTACATCATTTCTGTGCTTCTCTTGTTTTCTCTTAATGCAACACCTTTAATATATATGTATATTCCCAAAATTGTGTGTGCATGTATGTAGTAATTAGATTACCCCATGGTGTCTCCTTATTGTAAACCTCATTCTTTGTGTAGAGTCCTATTCACTCTGTAGTAGCTGTCAGAGCCTTATCCAATGACAAAAGGGAACTTTCTCTTAATATGAAGAAACTTAAATTTTTTAGACTGAAGAGATTTACCATTATGGTGTTATGCAAAGTATTACATCATGGTGGGGGAGAAGCTGGGAGGGAGGGATGAGCGGGTGTATTATTAGAAAAATGCCACAATTAAGTTTGTACTGCAACTATAACTGAGAATTCACTTATGTCTCTACCTATACTGAGAAGTGCCCCCTGGTTGATTATTCCCTCCAAAAAAACAAACCAAAACAAAAGCAACAAAACAAACAAACAAAGAAGAAACCCCAGCAAACAACAACAAAACAAACAAAAAGCCCTACAAACTCTCAACCCTGTCTACAGTATGCAGAAACTAGCCAGTGCCTAGATATCATGGCATATGTGGTTACTGTGCTCTTTTCCTCTGTTACACTCAGGCCAATGTGGATGGGAAATGTTTGACTCTTCAACTTGAGTGATTCCTTCCTTATTCACACAATTTTATCTCTGAGGTTACTAGGAGAAGTTAGTGTAAACCCTGTGCTCAGTTATGGTGATACTAGTTCTAATTTAGTTTCTGACATGCTGTAAAACACCAGTGAAAATGACCATGGCCTAAATATAGAAGCACAGTCACTAGAGCAAGAGAATGTTTTCAGGATCCTCAGAAGATAAAATGCCCACTGGATAATGTAATCCCTGTGTCAAAAGGTCTTTTGCCATTCCATACCTAAGCTGGTGTTCCCCACAACCAGAGGTGCCTTTGGATACTTGACTTTCAGCTCCAGAAGCTCCTTCAGGCTAGAGGGAGAAATCCATGTTGTTCTCTTACTGCAGAAAATAAGAGTCTTTCTTTGCTGTTCTTGAGCCATTCTCTGTGGTGGAAATGATAATGATTTGTCAGTTTTGAGAAATGTCAATATAAACAATTCTATTACTACCTAGAACACTGTCATGATAAATGATGAGACACAAATGGAGTTCTTCATCTTGTGCTTATATAGTGCTGTACAGTGCTGAGTTTTTATAACTGTGTTATTGCTGAAGGCCAACTAGACAACTATGCAAGTGACACTAGACTAGTGTCTAGTGGTAGATTAGTCTTCTGTTTCCTTTTATCTTGCTCTGAAAGCTTCCCTTTGTATACAATGTAATAAATAAGCGTGCAATGTGATCTGATTTTGAAGGAAATCAGGATGCCAAAAGCACACTGCATATGTGAGAGAATATGAAGAGTGTATTCTGTCAGTCAGGGAGAATCACTGTATCAACATCTGCCAGATGTCTCCTATTTGCCTTGCTAGACCCTGATTAGTTTCTATGATATGGAATTTATTAATTTTTAAAAATGAAAGTAGCTACTTTTTCATTTATCTCCAAGAATTAATTTGTTTGGAAATACAGTCTCCTTGGGTTGGTTGATCAGTATTTACAGTTTATTAATTTATTTTTAAATTAAAAGATTCCTAAGGCACCTCCTGTCTTACAAGGTTAATTTCCTTTATTCCAGTGAGAATGCCATGTATGCTCTTACCATACTCAGCAAGTACCATGTGGAATCATGCCTTCAAAATACACAAAAGGAATCACCGAGAAACATCATTTTTGCAAACAAAATAACAAACACATAGACCAGTTGGCAAATGGAAGAACAACTGCAATTATGAACTGGTTTTCTACGTCAAAGGCTTGCCTGAAACAAATGTAAATAGGAGCATGTGGATTCAGTCATAATTACAAGTTGGGCACTCCTTTGCCAGAGAAGAATCTGTCACTAGTACTGCTCTCCACATCTTTGCAGCTGTATTTTATGTGCTTTTTCCAGCATCCATGCTTTTAATGCATATTACAAAATCATTGGGTTGAAAAGGATCTTGCAGATCTTCTAGTTTCAACACCCCTGCAATGGGCAGAGTTGCCATCCACTGAATCAGGCAATAGATCAGATTGCCCAGGGCTCCAATTCATCAAGTAGGCTTGATTTCACATAGAGCTTATGGCCAACCTACTTAAATTGGCTGAGAGCTCGCAACAGACTTCAACAGAACTTGAACAAACTCAGCATGATCATTCTAGGTCATGCTGTAGACCTCATATAACCTGAAGAGACAGATCACTCCTCCTGGCAGCTTAATGTGAACATGTACAACAGATGACAGTATCTCCTTTCTTGATGAACAGCCTTTTGGGTTAAAAGCAGTTTAGCAAAGATGTTTAATCCAAGTTCAGGAGTTGCAAAATACCCATTTAATGCCTGCATTCTTACAGCAATATTTGAGTCTGACAATGGCAAGTCAAGCAGCAGAAAGGTAAATTTGTCTTCTACTTCAGGATAACATAAAGGAGCTTATACCTTAGTATGTATATTTAGCACTGAGAGACAATCGTTAAAAACAGAACTTGTACTTTTAAACTGAAGTGTTTACAAAGTTAACTGCCATAAAGTTACACTCTAACACTGTAGTGAATCAAATAATTAGGCCTTGGCTTCCCAAGACACAAATGAACTTTCGAGTCCCTGAGGTAGTTGCATAATAGCAGTGAGAAGTACACAGTAATATTTGCAACAAGAGTACAAATAAGGAATTTCACAAGAAGCTTTTGAAACGTGAGGATTAAATAAAAAATCAGCCTGAGCCTGCCTGTTTGGATTCTACTTGATCTGGTCTGGTAACACCCTGTTCTATTATTTTCACAGCTCTCTTCTCTTGCCACAGACTATGCAGCACTTTACACATTCTCCTTTCAAGTTTCCATCTGTCCTTCCATGACTTTTTAGTAACTACTGCCATAAATGCTCTTTTCCCTTTCCATCCTTTCTTATGCATCAGTCCAGCCTTGGTTTGCCAGCTGGAAGGAAGCAGTGGGTCCTGCAGTCATTTGAATCCGACAGAGAATGACAAGATTGAAAAGACTGAGCAGTTCATCTGGGAACTTTCCAACAAAATGCTGTGCATCACAAAAAGGTCTGAAATTGAAAAGTTCTCAGTAAGGACATGTTTCAGGAAAACACTGGAAACAACATTTTTGTTACGGAGAGGTAAACCATTTCTTTCTTGAAAATATAAGCAATTTAGAACAATGATGACATACAAATGATGATGGCAAATTATCCACATAAAAATTCCTCAGTATGTCTGATGAAAATTGTGTTTTTTTTCTGTTTATCTGAGGATAGAGTCATCATAATTACAGTATTTGCAGGAACTCAGTCATGCTTGCATTACAACAAAAGTAAAAAATGAAAGACAAGTACTTCCTACCATTAGTTCAGGAGGAAATATAAATTCTTGCGTTGGATCCACAGGTAGGAATTCTGCTGGGTTGCAAAGACCTGAGCGAATCTGCAAAGAAATTGGAGTAAAAATAGCAAGTGAATATTTTCAGAGTAAGCTGAAAGTCTTTGCCAAAACATGAGATATTTTTCTGATGTGACATTGAGTTTTGACACTATATGGGTTGAATCCCGTTCAAAAATTTGAGATAGACAAATTGATTTTTAATGTTAAATTAGACCTGTTTACAAACTACTGCAAGACAGGAGACTATCAGAATAAGGATTCTCAAACCTTTGCTAAAATTACATCAAGAGTCCAAAAAGATCTTACAGTATTTCCTGAAACCAGTCACAGCAAATATGCAACAAGAATGGGTAAAATATCTACTGTGGGAGAATGCAGTGCTGGATGCTATAGCTAAATTCTCTTCACAGACTGTGACTATGAATGAGATGACAGAGTCTGAGATGACAACAAACAATACAGCAGTCAATCTGAGCTGACTTTCTGCTTAAGTGTCTCTACCTAACTGAATTTCTGGCAGCACATCAGAAAAAACAGATCTGTCTCTACTTCTTTACAGATACCTCTTTTCTGCTGAGGCCACTCATGAGGCTATGCATTCTCTCAGCTTTCAGTAATTTACATGGAAAGAGACTGGTCCCAGCACTGATCCCAGTTTAGGATTTTCTGCCTCATTGATTTATCTTCAGAATTAAAAATATTGTCAGACTAGGAAGCAACAGCTCTCAAGCATATCATGGAAAGAAAGAGATTAACATATCCTAGTCTTATCCTTTCCCCAAGCAGTCATTACCTCTTGTCTGAACAAATCATCTGAAACCACTCTGAACAAATCATCACCACAGTAACTACAGGATCTGCCTCTGAATGACAGTCCAGTCTGACTCCACTGATCAAACGGCAAAAAATTCCAGATCTTCCTTCATAATAATTAAGGAACAGCTATTTAATTTGAATGAAAGCAACCAAAGGGAATAGAAACCGGTGAAAGCCAAGTAACGGACAAAAAAAGAAGTGCTGTTTTATAACCAGCAACTACCAGATTGCTACATTTGTGCTTCAAACAGTTGTGGCAGAAGCTGGCCAACAATGTAAGTACTTACACAGGCAGAGATAATACATGTAGGTGCACAAACACACATGCAGTTACAGTCTGCTTACCTAAGGTTTTTCACTGAAAAAATACATATGACATTTTATTTTAGAGAGTTACTTTAGAGTTCCTTAAAGCTTTTCAGCCAGGATAATTACATCTGTGGAATATAACTTCCCATCACGAAACAAGGAAGTGTTATATTAGGGCACTGTGGTCTCTTCTTCAGGTGGATAAACACAATAAATTCTGATATGCACACAAAGAATTGCCTTACTCTACTGGAGTTCCTGTCTGTACTTTCAATGATCCCTTGGACTTTTGCCAGAAGAATCATGGGTGATTTTTAAAGTGTGCCATATACAGAGTAAGAATAAAACAATTTATTTTTCTTCTTTCTTGCTGTTTTCAAGCAATTCCAACATATTAATTACAGTAGAATGTAGAAGATACATCTTCCTTAAGGATCTTGCACCCACTAACACACAGTAAGGTTTATGAAAATCTTCGTAAGCACAAACTAATATTGTGCAAGGATAGCTTTGTTTCCTCAGAGTTGGTGTTTCAAGAACACACAAACAAGCCGTGCTGATGGTTGCAGAACTACTATTACAGGAATCCAACTTCATGTTAAAACCAGCTTTCTTAAGGACAGTGTCTCTCTTCAAAAGTTTTCTTCTCCACAGAACTCAGTAGACTTAAATGTGCAATAGTGAGATCCACACTCACTAAAAAAAGTCACTAAATAAGTCATGCCACTTTGCACTGTAATCTTCATTCTGACAGTGCAGAAATGCAGATATGTTTATGCTGCTATTCTCCAGCAGCCAAAGCATGAAATTCAGTCTGGGTTCAAGGACTTTCTGTCCTTTCCATTTTCTACAAATTTTGTAATGCAAATAGGAGATACTGAAAACAAACAAACAAAAAACATGCAATGTATCTTACCCGAACTCCTGCAGAAGATGAGCACCCAAGTTCTTCCTGATCCAAGCAACACTGTCCAGTTCCCCTCAGCTGGCAGCATGTTTGCTCCTAAAGAAATCATATCCTGTTCTATAAAACCAACAAATCAACTTCATGATTTATCTGTAAATTACCACCTTGATTTTTCCTGTTCCAAAGCAGACTTATGTATTCAGGCGATAAGTTAGTCCAGGAGATCTCTTGAATCTTGGGGCCCCTAGGAGTGAGTTCCTTCTGGGTACCTGAGTGTCTTCACCCATAAGACGAATAGAAAAAAGCTCACAATTGTTTCAATGGCACCTGGATCAAAGTGGCTGAAGCTGATGTAAAGGATTTTTAAGTTCATTGCAAGAGTACATGCAAAGTTAAAGTCAGCAGCAACTGTAAGTACTTAGCACATTTGAAAACAAAGTGTCAGATTTTCCAAAGGCTCAACCAAAAAGAATTTCCAAATTAAGCTAGATTTCAGGCAAGTTCTTCAGGAAGCCTCAGACTTTTCAGATCCACCAACAGTCTCAACAAACACATTCACAAACATTGACCTACCTTAGCAAAAGATGCATAGCTGTCTATAATTGGCCTGTATCCTGTGCAACGGCATAAATTACCTGAAATAAACCACATAATGAAACATAAGAAATTATTATAATGTTTGGAAGCACTGACAGAATTTGGGATGGTCTGGGATGAAATCTGTGGATATGAAATCTGAAAATTATGTCCCTAACCCCTTAATGGGAAAAACCATATCTGCAAAAATAAGAAATATTACTTTAATAGTGATTATGATATATGATTGAAATTCCTTATTTTAGAAATCATCTCTAATAATAACATGAAATACTTTTTATAAATGTATGTCAAAAATATATGACAAAAAGCACCCAAGAGTTAATACTATTGCTACTACTACCACTACAATCTTTGGGTTTTATAATCCAATCAAAAATCTACTGCCATTGGCCAATATCATCGTTTTCACATACAGTTAATAGCAGTAGTAAAATCTCTGCTGGAATTTCTGGTGCTTCTTTCATGAAGTTAAAACTGTTTAATGGGAGGGGTCAAATATTTTTGGGACCTATGGGATTGTTAACAAACTTGGGATTAGAAAGTGAGCTGAAGTTGCTTCATCTATTATAGTAAATTTGAAGAGTTGACACACAATGTCATGTCTTTTATCTTCCCTGCAACTGTCTCTTAAAATTTTTAATAGGGATTTTATGTTATTGGTAGGTGAAATACTTACACAGAAGACAAAAAAGAATCTATCTTTGATTATATAGATTGTACCACTGAAATAATAATGCATTATTTTGAGGCTGCTGATGCAGGAGTGCTATAAAAACACACTATTCTAAATGATTTTCAGAAATACATAGTCAGGGCACAATGAATTTTAAGATGTCCTTAAGACTACAGTAGTTAGAACAAAACACACTTTGAAACATCATCTACTGCTTTTGTGTCAAATCATACTTGCTATCCCAATTAATATTTATTGTCTCATTTTACTGTTTAAAATTTACTGTCTGAGACATACCATCCAGAGCAGAAATTATTTGTTCCATGGAAGGTTTCACATGATTTCTCAGTAAAGCATATATGGACATCACCATTCCAGGGGTGCAGAAGCCACACTGGGAGCCATGGCATTTGGCAAGTCTTTCCTAGGACAAAACATATGGCTTCACTGGCTTTCTGAATAACCATTTTCAAGTTTGTCATCAACAGACATTAGATTAGTAGCAGCTTTTTTTTCTATCCCACCATGACCATTCATAAGAAAATTCTCAAAGAAAATATTTAGTTCAAAAATAATACTGTCTCGCAGTATTATACTTTGACACTCATGACCTTAATTTCTTGACATGAGATCAGAATGAGAACCCAAGACTTTCAGTTTAAATATTCACCACAATTATGAAGGCCAGAACATAACAACTCATCAGCCAAAGCTTCACTGCAGACCAATCCCAGAGACAACATCCTTAGAAAATGATACTGAGGGGAAAAAAAAGAAAAAAAGAAAAAAAAGAAAACATTCGCAAATCAATGCATATCAATGTGGTCAGACCATGCTTTTCAGGGATGAGGAAGACTGAAGGAAGTACAGAGCTGATGTAATCCAGGGGAAATCTCTGGCACATAGGGAAGATGCACCTACTTGAATACTAGTCAATCTAGTTGCCACCTGGCGCAACTCCTCACATATTGCAACATAAACAAAATGTTAGCCCCAGTGAGCTGGCTAGATGCCATACTGGTGTAATAACTGAAACTGAGCAGTGCTCTTTGTTCTTTCTAATCCTTGCTGAAAATTGCCATGCTACAAAACACAGGAATGGACAGGTCTGTGTTGTGGAGATTGTGATATAATCCCTGCATGGCAGTACAACAGGGAAAACTCCTTCCATGCTCCTTATTTCATTTCCTGTACCCACACCAGACCAACAACAACACAGCAATTATTACCCAAATTCCCAATAACTCCTGTTCATCTAAAAAGATCAGAAAAACTCAGAGTTTCTAGAATTCTTTCAGAGATTCTGTATCATACAAACTCACAGTACCTTTTCACAACTCCCATCTCCATTACAGGCATAAGACAAGAAAATCTCATTATCTTTCTGTGTGTATACATAGTCCAGTGTGTTCTCACCTGAATTGGATTAATCCTGTTTTTTATGCTTCCAACTCCTTCCACAGTAGTAACAGCAGCACCATGCAAGGAACATATGGGAAGCAGGCAGGAGTTGGCAGGATGGTGTCTTTGAGGTGTAAAGGAGAATTGCAGTGTTAAACAGCCTTGTCATATGGGTTATGGAGGAAGAAATAAAGGGTATATATACTTCAGCTACTGGGCTATAAAAATACACTGTGAAAAGAATACACAAGAATACAAAATCCTTCATATGAACTGTGAGAGCATGTACACTGCTTCTACTGGTGGGATTTCTTTCTATACACAAAGCAATAAGCTTTCTTAATTATAAAAGAGAAAGGTTAAGTTAAAAAAAAATGCACCAAAAACATGCTTTATTAAAACCTGAGAAGGAGAGTAGGATGTGAGAAAGTCAGACACAACGTTTTTAGATGTAAGTTTCAAGAGCCAGGGAGAGAAATAAATTAAAACATCTAACTTTGCTGTAGACAAAACTGTACAGTTACAATAGAATGTGTTCATTGCTGAAGCCCACAGAGATTTTAGCAATGATTATGGGAAATGTCTAGTAAAGACATTTCTTTGTGTTGTCTAGTAAAGACTCACTGACAATGATACATATTCAAAAAAAAGAGTCAGGAGAAGCAGATGATAAAAGGGCTACAGAAATATCAAATTATAAAGAACACGATTTTAAAATATCAGTTCTCCAGAAAGTTGGGATAGAGGTTTTTGTTTGTTTTGTTCTGCTTTTTATTGGTGGTGGTGGGTTATTTTTTGTTCTTTGGCTGGTTTTTGTTGTTGTTGTATTTCTTTTTTTCTTTCTTTCTTTTTTTTTTTTTGGCAAAGATTTGGGACAAAGGATCTCAGTCTGTTATTGCGTCATAGTGGGACCAACTCTGGAATTGCTTTTGTAGGGAAAGGCTATAGGTAAAGCTTTTAAATATGTACCAGAATTCCCCAAGATTTGTCTAGATGGAAAGAAACCAAATATTTCCAAGTGAACATGAGTTTTCTCAAATATCAGTGTGAGGATACCGTATCTTCTTGGCAACTGGGTCATACGTAGATAACATCACAGTGCATGCACCACAGCCTCCTACTCCACAGCCATATTTTGTTCCTGAGAGACAGACTGCAAAAGGAGACTGTTAAAGAAATAAATTATAAGATGAATAAGTCCTCTTTTCTTTATATTCTGCTGAGTTTCCCTTGTTTTATGTACATCAGCAAAACCAGAGGGATCTTTGAACGAGACAGCTCCAGACACAGACAGAAAAGTGTACAAGACAGATGAAAATAAAACAAAGAGATAAAAAGGGTAAGAATGGAGAGAAATGAGGGCAAGGAAAACTTGTAACACAGAGGTTTTCAGTCTTGATAGTCAACACCTGGTGAAGACCCAAAATACTGGAAATCAGTACTCTGTAATTGGAAAATGTTGAAGAAATGCAACAATAGGTTCTCTGACGAGCCTTATCTGTAACACTTTCTTAAGCTTTATACATAATTATCTGTATCATCCATTTCCAAAACAGTCACAAGAGATTTCAGTATGTCTCCACCACTGCTTCATGAACATGAAAGGAGTACAGTACCCAAAATAGAGCACAGTACCCATGCACAAGACTAAGTTCTGTAAGAAAGGATTTTGTCCATTATGTGCAATATAGAAGTTCCACCTTTTTTTCCCATCAAATTCACAGTCTACTCCTCTGTTGTCATGGTGCTACACAAACCATGGAATCTACTAACTCATTTCATCTTAACTCCTCCATTCATCAGAATGATAGGTAGTCATATTACACTTCCCACTGGGTAAGTACATTTTCATCCATTTTGTTTATTGGTACTACATCATGTTTAAATAATTCATCTAATTTCATCATGTTTCCAGATGTTCCTGTGCTCAGTGCAATTTTGGTACTCCTATGCATCCCTACTAGTAATCATTATGTAATCATACTAGTAATCATAATAGTAATCATACTGTGCTTGACTGTTAAAAAGATGCTAAGTATTCCACTGAATGCCTAAACAATGCAAGTTAATAAAAAAGCTACTGTTTATAAAGTATTTTCCACTACTGCCCCTTCTCCACTTACTCCTTACATTAATGTTGTTTTGCTTCCACTATGGAAGGACCTCAAATGCTAAACACACATGCTTAATTTTGCAACATGCATGGCATCTTTTCATTTAGAATAACTGTCACAGAAGTCAATAAAGCTTTGACACTAGTTTAGGAACCTGAAAATTCCCCACTGACAAAAAATAAAGATAAGAAGATAGTAAGAAAATATGCTTATACAGAATTCTTTAAGGGACTGGGGCCTAAATAAACAGTTCACTATAAAAGAAGTTGTGTGCTTATTTCTTTAGTTATAATTTTAATGGCAAATGAACTGAAAGTTTTTCTGTTGTTTGAGAAGCTGTAAAGAAGCATTTGGGTAGGACCTAGAAGAGTTACACTCAGAATTCATGATGTTAAACACACGTAACCAAACAAATAATGCACACAAAGCACTGGATTGCACTGCCAAGAACAAATGCAACATGAGATGTCTTATTTCTACCTATTGTTCTGTTCCCAAAGTCAAACAAATACTCAATTATAGCAGTTCACAGAATTGCAGAATTCAAAGGCAGAGCTCAAACAAAAGGATACGTTCCTTTCTTAGATAATACAGGAGTAATTCTTCAGGATCTGCCTGCCTCTCAATTACCTGCATCATGGAAAAAAAAACAAAATAGTGATTATGTGTTAGGAAGTGGACATAACCTTCTCACAAGGATTAACTGTGACACTGAAATGCTGTGATTGTGGATTAAGGAGGTCTGTTTGTTAAGCAACTGGATCCTGACACTTGATCACAATCTACAGATAAATCAATGAATGTGTCAGGTAATACTGGTGAAATGTGTACTTTTAAAGTATTAGAAACCATGGTTGATTCAGAAAAGTGAGAAGGAAAAAAGGCTAAGTAAATAATGGATGGATCTTTTTACTAGACCCTTTCTTGACTCATATCAGCATGAATTAGAAATCCCTTAGTTTTAAAGCCATGGATTTGTGTGTATTTGCTGTGTATTTTTACCTCCTTGAAGTCAGTACTAATCCAGAAAGCATAAAAACATATTTTAGGACCTATCAATGAAGAATGAAGAGAGATCTTACTTCAGGCTTCTCTCAACAGTTTTCCTATATCAGCAGCATGCTCCAGCTTACCAGCTTCAGCTAGGTCAGGAACACTGTTCTGAATTGCGAAATTCAGAAATTACTAAAAGCACTACAGTAATCTCTCACCTTCACCAAAGAAGGGAACAACCAGCATAGGAAAAAGAAATGCTTTGAGCTTCAAAAATATTTTCACCTAAGAAGAAGGGATGGTAATAACATAGGCTATTTAGGATCATATCTTTTTCAACTGGTTAAACAGCAACAAGTAATATGTGAAACTTCTATAGAAAATATAAAGACAAAAATTTGAACCACTTTTCCACTATCCACCTGAAACCATTTTCTATTCTTTTTTTTTTTTATGCCAGTACTCTTGCTCAAGAATATAAAAACACTGACCAAACAAGAGAAAAATACATGGCAACTTAAAAAAAAAAAAACAACAAAAGTAGTGAAATCCTTTTATTTCAGCTTTTAATATATATTGGGTGATATCTTTATTAACAGGAACTCATTTTTTATTAAAGTGGAAAATCAGAAAAGGTGACAATATATTAGAAAATGAAATGTGAGCTTTTGACATTAAGAACAGAAAAAGCAACCTCTTACTTTCCTTTTGTAAATTCATGAAATTACATTACCAAATAATGCATCCTTATACTAGTGGTATTCACTCAAATTATATCCACATTAGGAGTATGTTACAGTAAGGTTTTAGTAAATAGTAACTAGTTATAATTTAAAAAATTCCAGGTAATGAAGTATAAAGTCACTAACGCAACAAATAGACTGCCTAATTTTTATGAGTACACAGAAAATACTGAGCTAATGTAAGCCAAAAGTAACAGTTACAGAGATGAGATCTTGAAACTTCTCTCAGATAACTTAATGCTTAAGTTTGTTTCCTTATAATGGCAATTTAAAAATTCTCAATTTTGAATTGAAATCATAAAGAAATCCAACAACCCAGTTCACAGTAAAGATAGAGAATAAAGTCAGGAAGAGCCCACAAGCTCCTTCAGGAGAAAACAGGATGCTGTAAGGAAGATCAAATCCACACAAAGTTTACCTGTGAAGGAAATATTGCTCCAGAATAACAGCTTTGCAGTATAAAATAAACAGTAAAAATTAAAGCAATTTTCCAAAGGGAAAAAAACAGCATTTAAAAACTTACCTTCTTGCCATTCACAAAAAAGACGAGGTCATCTGGTTGTTTGCCATGGCAAGCCATGCTGCTGCATTAATATCTGAAAAATGAAGTTTTATATACTGTGAGAAATTAATGAAATGCTATGTGTTCCTCACCTAGGTCACATGACTCTGACTCAAGTCAACTAAATCTGCTCAGTGTCCTGCAGAATTTATTTTCAGACTGAGCATCAAATCAAGTAGACAGGGAGGAGTCAGTGTAAGGCACACACTTTCACAGCAAGTAATGCATTTTAAGGTGCTGGCTCACCAGACTTTCTACTTGCACTCTGCACAATAACTCTTCTCTTATGAGCTGCAATAATTTGAAAAGGTCCTCTCTAACTCTAACTTTGTAACCTAAGTGATAAGCTACCTGTTATAGGGGATACCTGGGTTTGAACTACAACTCTGAGGCCTCTTTTTAATGCTATGAATTGTAGAATAGGTAGGAATGCCTAAAGCTAAAACCTGTGCTTCTCATTTAGTATATCACTGAAGGGCGTCACAGCTAGTGCTTTCCTGTAACCATGTTTCAACAGTCAGGATTACTACTGCGTAAACTTCAAGATTTCCTACTGTTTATCTCTATGCCACTCCAGCTCAATAGCCTGACTGATGCAGTTGACATTATGAGTTGATCATACTCTATATGATATATATGTGTTAAGTTTATAGAGAATGTTACTCCTAATCCTGATCTGCTGTTTTAGTATCTTATCTATTTACTCTAGATTCACATTTAGTAAACTAGGTTATTAATCTCAAAATGCTTTATTACAGCTAGACTTTTTTTTTTAATTGAGAATTTATGTGCACAACTTTCAAAGTCCTCTCTTTTGTTTAAATGTACATCAGTTTTCTATATTATGCAGCAAAAGTGTCTCTCATTTAGAAACAGTTTAGTATTGTAAGACAGTCAGTTCCCCACCTTTTTTCTCATTAGAAAGAAATTATTCTCAGCAGAGCTATGTGCTGATTCTTTTGTGTTTTAGCCCCTCAAGTATGTCATGAGAATTATGAACAAGGAAAAATTGAAGTCATAAGGTACTGCAGGCAAAAGCCCTATTGAATTCTGCCAACTGCAGCACTACTGTGGTATTCCTTATGCGTTGCACATACAATAGGCAGGATTAAAAGACAAGAAGAGAAATAAACAGATCTAACACTGGACTTTGGCCACCCAATATCTACCTTTTAGAGCAATAGACTCCAAATCAGGACTTAGTACCTGTAAGTTAGGTGTTCAAGATTCCCCAGCCAGAGCATGGGAGTGAATGAAGGTAGATATTTATAGAAATAATTCTTTACCACAAAACAAGAAAAAAAGTTTCTATCAGCTATTTCCAGTTTGGGTGTTTCTACACAAAATATATTAATGTGTTGATAGCCATCCAACACACCATGCCTTTGGAGACCTAACGCTTTGCTTGTGCAGTTCCTTCAGTCTACAAATCTTTAACACTAAAAATTTAACAACAAAAACACAAAAAATACCCACCTCCTTAACAATTCTCTATTCCAAGAAAATTCATTTCACAATTTCCCTCATAGGCACAGTGTCAATAAAAGGAAGTTTAATAGCTGATACTTCTAGCATTCATGCAGTTTTTCAATATCTTAAAGCCAGGAGATTAATATCTTTCCATTAAAAAATAAAAATAAAAAATCCACAAAAACACGTTTAGTGTATAGCTAGATTTCACTGAGACAAACAGAAAACAATGTCACTTGTAAAGAGGCAGAAAGGAAACTTTGCTAATAGTAGCTGATAAATACTGAAAAGCAGATGTGATCTGTACTGCAGATAGCAAAGCACAGGATTAGTACACACTGAATCCCAGGTGTATAAACAGCTCGGCATGGTAGGCGGGGTGACATCATTGCGTGTAAGAGCTGGGCCACAATGTGTACAATAATTGAACTACCTGGAATTTACCAGCATGCATTATGTTAAATATGTACATACGAGAGCCACAGACAATACCCTTTCCACAATTCATTAATTTCATTTGCACCGTTTCAGCGTATCTTGGAATTTACCCTTAGTTTGGAGCTATTACTGACACATGGGGTTGAAAATTGTCACTAATAAGCCCACACAGCAAAAGATCTCTCTAATCAGAAAGACTAATAATGTCAGCAGCACATACATTTATTTATTTTTGACTTTTCTTAACATATATAAGACCCAAAGCAGTACAATGAAAATGAAGAAAATAAAGTTAAAACCAAGAAGGCTTCAGCTGCCTAACCCACACTTCTAGTGTCCTTTCAGATGACCCACTATAAGCCTTTTGGTCTCCAGTTACAATGTCATATCTTCTAACTGTGGGCTCTACTATGTCTGCTGTCTTATCATGTCTAAAATGGCACTCAATCCCCAGGTTTAAACAGATAAATTTTACACACTCAGATATCACACAGTCACAAAGTGCAACAATAAATAATTATATTTTAATAGCCAAAACAAAAGAAGTCCAACCAGCTAACTTGGTTTCCCTCAGATATACAATACCAGCTCATAAAAGGAAAGATGAGATAATAGTCGGTGGTAAACTAAGAAGTGAAATGAGAGACCGCAGACCAACGTGTGAAACAATTAGAGCCACTGATTTTTCATTATAAACAGCAGTAAGGAACAGAGGTTCACTGAAATCACATGTTCAACGTGTGACTGTTTGCCTTCATGAAAGAACATGTTGAGGGACACGGTTTAGTGAGAAGTATTGGTGATGGGTACGTGGTTGGACTGGATGATCTTGTGGGTCTTTTCCAACCTTAGTGATTCTATGATTCTATGAATCTACTACAATTTTTTCAAGTGTTACTTCCTGAAACATACATACATACACTGAAAAAGTAATGATTTCTCTGTGTTACGATGCACCAAAGCCCCAAATCCAAACGCCAAAGACTTTTGGATATCTGTAGGTATGTGTGAGCACATTCAGAATTGAAATTTCAACTTTGCACTTTGATAAGAGGAAAGGCTGAAGCTTTCCATGAGCTCAATTCTATGGATTCTACGTTGAAATCAGAAAACTGTGACTGGAGTTTCCATAATACATTCATTTCAATATATTCTTTGTAATTTCTTAAACTTGTCTTATATTACAAATAAATACATTCTTCAAATTTAGTATCACCAGAATTTGTTACCATTCTAAACAGTGCTGCTTTATACTTCCCTGTCTCCAGCTGCTACTACTTGTCTACTGCCTAGGCAGTTATCAGATGATAGATATTTGCAGATATCTTTTGCTGTTTTTAAATTGTTTTCTGTTATTTTGTTTTTGTCTTTTTTATCACAGTAATGCTCACGAGTGAAAGAAAAGCTCTTAACTGTACTCTCACGACTCAGTACAGTGCAGAGAACAGGATTAAGCACTGTTTAAGAATCCTTTCCAGAGACAGGTTCATCCAGGCCTCTATTTAAAAGTATACTGAACTCCATGTGAATTTTCCCACTAAGTTCAGAGGCTTTTAAACTGCTCCATGACAAAAAGAAAGCCTTAATGGGAAACTATATCTAAGTGACTCTTCCAGCTTTGAAGACAAAATTAATCTCCTATCTGTACAGGTCATACCAATTTGCCTGCCATAGCAAAAGAAAATCATAACACTAGTTCCCTGTATGTTCTTAACACAAAGATGTCTGTACCAAGACAAATCTAAACAGACTTTACTACAAATCAGAGCATCACTTGCTATCAAAAAGATATTTAATTTAATAAACAAAGTTCCAATTTTTCAACAAAGATGTCTGCAAAGGCCTGCACTGCATCACTTAAATCTCAGGAATATTAGCTGAAGTTTATAAAAAAATCACATCACATGAAATAATTAAATGTAATAAATGATAGTAAGGAATCTATTATACCTTTATAATACATCCTAACTTCCTTCCCTGCAGCATATTTACTGATCTTTCTGTGGATGCTGTACAACAGAACCATTCAGCAGACCCTTCTTGAATAAGTATGTTTGGAGATGTATTTCTAATAATTAAATGCTGTAACTCAAGTGGTGTAGTAAGTATACCAGACAGAAAATGAAGACTGATAGAAGAATAATGTGCCTTTTTTTTTTTTTTTTTTTAATGTATATATGTTTCTATTCTGAAAATGAGAAAATACTTTATTTTATGTGAGTTGATTAGTGTGTTTTGGAGCAGGAAATCAATAGTTGGAATTCTGTTCAGGTCTGGTGCACTCTGGCTCAAGGAGTGGAGGAAGCAGATTCATCATTTGTCATCTAAGAAAACAAACAAGATATGAAAAGAATTACATGTTAATATTATTTGACTGACAAATTCTGAATATTGTACTTATCAGGTGCCTCTAAGTTGCCCAGTAGGGTGTTCCACAGAAGATACATACAGATGATGTCTGGAAGGAAGGTAAAACTGGGCTCAGGATGAAACAGGGACAGAGAAGCATAGTTTCTGCATTTATGGACCTCACCTCCTGCAAATTCTTGTAATGAAAGTAAGTCCAGATACCTATTGGTTCTGGGGTCAGTGACTTCTACCACAACCAAAGAAAAGTAATTTCTAAGTGAGAGCTCAGAAGTTTCTGTGCCAAAGCCACAAAGGTTTGGGGCACAGCCTGGATGCACAGACTGGCCAGAACTTTGCTTCACAGATTTTATAGACTAAATCTAAATTTAAGGAGTAAAAGAATGGCCATAACAGTGGGAATAAGACAACAGTGAACAGTTGCAGGAAAAAAGTGAATCTGAAGGGTTAGAATTATTGAAAGTGTATCACTTGATTCATTTTTCTTCTGTATTCTTTTTTTAGCTCTCTTTTCTCCCAAAGAGCTCTGGACATAGCAAGGAGTACCACAGAAAAGTGACAGTGTCAGAGTGGAAGTTGGTGGGAAACTTCAGAGGAGGATGAAACTGCTCAGAGACTGATCTACTATCTAACACGCATTGGTAATACAAGTTATTTATGGAATGGCTATGAAATTTGCCATGCAGAAGAAAAGAAGAGGCTTCAGGAAGAGAAGGGATTGAAAAAAAAAATGTTTTAAAGGGAAAGAAAGATTATGCAAAATCAGGAAATTCCAGAACAGTGTTTGAAAAGAATCCGCAGGAATAACTTAGTTGTGTTAGACCTGTTATCAGATTTTTCAGTTTCGAAGGAGCCTTCAGTGGAAAGGGCTGTATGATATTGCTCTATAAAGAGCATTTCCAGCTGGAACATCATTAGGCACTTTACCACTCAGGGATGCCAAAAGCTTATTTTGTTACATTTACTCAGACATAATTAAACAGATCACTCCCCCACCTTCCTATTACCATCTTAGTAAAGTCATCTGTGCAGGCTGCTCGTATTTGTTCAGCAGTCAGAGGACTGTTCAGTACAAGGGTCTTTTTTAGTCCTCTTTCATTCCTCACACAAGTTATTGCATCCCTCAATGCGAAGAACACAGAGCATCCCAAGAAAAGTCCTGCCTCGCCTAACCCCTGGAGGGGGGAAAAAAAAAGAAAAAAAAGGTTGAGCAAATGAGAAATACATGTCATAACAATACCAACTGAAAAAGCTCAGATGATAGCAACTCAAAGCACTTCATTCTTCAGTATGCTTTTCTTGAATTTAGCGGAAGCAGACTTAGGTGATATCAAGTCTGCTGCTGCTGGATGCTTCCAGGGACATAAAAAGGTTGGCTTCAGATACTAGCTTCTGATTTTAAAATCTTTTTGCCTTATTGCTGAACTGAAATTTATAATAAGTAACAGATTAAATTAAAGCAATCTCAATCCAGGAGCAGGAACAGCTAAGAAAAAAGTCAGAACTCACACTATTTCACATAGACAATAAAACACTTCAGTGGCCTTTACATTCTCTTACTGATTCAGACATAAGATTTGCATTTTTTCCTTATCTCAAAAGTAGGTAAAATCTACGCTTACTCTGGATACTTTCTGCTGAAATACTGAACATCTTAATCTGAGCTTGACTGAGACACTGCAATTGCAATCTGCTTGCTACAATTTGAGAAACAAATGTCTTCCCCAAACACGCTCCATGAAGACAGAATTACACTTCCCTAAGACAGTGAATTCTTAGGATAACTATAGATGTTCACAGAAAAGGGTAAAAACTGCTTGAAGAGGGATACTAGCATCTGGTTTTACAGAATCAACTATATAACTACATAAAGTAGACAATATTAAAAAAAATAAATCTAATTATGTGTCACAAAGACAGCTTTAAATAATTTCAAAAGTCTTATTTGTTCTTTAATAAATTTTACTTTAAAAACATGTTTCTTCCTCCCGTCATGCTATTTTACTGAATTCTTAAAGCACAACGAATATCTGAAAAAGTTGAAATTTTGCACAATTGCCTTCATCTTGATTTGTTGTTACTACTTGCAACTGGTGTAAACTGAAGCAATGATTCTACCAGCTGAATACTTGAGCTTATCTCATATATAAATACACATACATATTCCTATTTCTTACTGCTTAACACATGCACATACTCTCACAGTCATTATCCTTTCTCTATCAATTTCTTGATTATTTTCATTCTAACCCATCAGTCTATCACTGATTTAAAAATTTTAAATTTACGTTGCAACTTCTGTGAATAGTTTGTTAACAAAACTCTATAATTAGTACTTGTAAGCCATGAAAGCTATGCTGAGAAAAGTTCTGGCTGCAACTTGCCAACCAACTCCTTATCCAATAAACAATCCACCCTTCAAATCAGTCTCCCTCCAATTTATAGATAAGGGCCATCATGGGGGAACCATGTCAAACACCTTGCGGAAGTTTACGTAGCTGGCATCAGTTGCCTTCCCTTTATCCACCAGTGCCATCACACCATCACAGAAGATCACTACATTGGTCAAGAACAACCTTCTGTTGGTAATCTTGGCTGTCTCAGACCACCTGACTTGTTCCTCATGTGCTTCAACATGTCTTCCAGGAGCATCTGTTGCACAATCTTCCCAGGCACAGAGGTGACTCACCAGCCTGTAGTTCCCTGAGTTCTCCTTCCTCCCTTTCTTATAAATGGGAATGATTGTTTACTGTTTTCTAGTAATTGGGAACTCCATCTAAAAGCTATGACTTTTCAAGTATGATGGAAAGAAGCTTGGCAATCACATGAGGCAGCACTCTTAGGATCCTGGAACACACGTCATCCAGCCTCATATCTTGCATATATAGATACACTTTTCTGTATTTATTTCTCTGATTGTTCTGAGATCTAAGACTCAAGTCCTGCGATGGTTTGCTTACCTTGGATGAATAGATGGCATACGGATTTTGGGAAGATGACAGCAGGGAAACATTAAACTGTTCAGGAATATCACAAACAGCAGGGATCTTATACTGATCTGGACCCCGAGTAAGTAGGACTCCTTCTGGAGAGTACTTTAATTCTTCCATTGTGTAAAGTCCAATGCCCTGAACAAAGGCACCTTCAATCTTAAAATAAGAAAAGACATAACATTTATGTACTCATGTTTGTTAAGATGGGTAAAACTGTGTCAAGAACTGATTTGTATCACTGGCTCTTAGAAGATCAATTTATTTCCTGTTTGCCTAAGGGGATTTTTCAACATTCTGTGGCTACCATGATGGGAAAAGCTTTCATACTCTTCTCTCACACCAGAGACAAATGCATTCATGATGAATGATGAAGTCTGTGGACCAACCTGCAATGCCAAAAGGTGTTTCCCTGCTAACAGGTAGGAAGGCAGATTAAACAACGTGAGAAATCAGAGAATGCAGATCACAAACAAGATTTAAGTCCAGCAGATAGTGAGTACATATAAATGAAGGAAGTACAACAGGTTGACATTAGAGATTATGGGTAAAATCCAGGCCTCACTGACACAAATGGGAGAAGACTGCAAGTAAAGAACTTACTAATATCATGTATGACATATTAATATTTTCTGACTTAATAGAGAAATATTCACTTCAGATAATACTATCAGTTGAACAGAAATCAGACAGCAGGAAATTCTTGGAACATACCTGTCCTATATCCACAGCTGGATTTATGCTGCATCCAATGTCCATAACTATGTCTGTTCTGAGGTTCTGTGAATAAAATTGTGTCATGTCACTGATAGAGAAAGATAGGGTAGAGGCATAAGAACACAATATGGGTTAGAGTTAGTATTCAGTGGAATAAATACATGCTAAAATGCATGTTCTTCCACACATACACAATTTCAAAATAATTTCCCATACCTCATTACAAGCAAAATGAGCTTGTCTCAGCTCTAATGGAATTTTAACCAGAGCTAGCCATCATCTTATCCATTTACACAAGGAAATAAGTGGGAGTATGATCAGTAGACTATGACACCTACCTGTCTAAAAGGTAAAAAAACTGGAAACAGTATATTTAATTTTGCTGTAATTTGTTTACTGACTAACAGGGACAGGACAGACAGAGAATATGTCAGATGTCTGCCATAATCCAAAAGCGAACTGGTATGACATTGATACAGATGTGCCAGAAGCCAGTCAAGATTGCACAGGTATCATTCTGCGCTCCTCCAATTTGCATTACTCTATGAATATACATGTGAAAACAGGTGATTTACTCATGCAAAGCCCACATAGCTGTTGGAATGTTGAGTGACACAAAAAAAATCTAGAGGAAGATCATTCACATTATTTACAAAACTAACATGATGCTCAGTTATTACCTTGTGATCTCCTGTTAAACAGTTAATTTCAACCTCTGAACAAGCAGTTCCATAAAGAAAGTATGTGAACGGCTGTCCTTCTCCTTTCTCCCAGTCCATATTTGCATCGTAACCTCTGATGGAAGGAGACAAAGTCCACAATGAATAATCAATGTTTGTATCATGACAAAGCACACAAAAGTTCAAAAATACTTGAACTGAAACCTAACAAGTGCACTTGGTTGCCAATTCCAGATGTGTGTTCTAGAGCTGCCATATTTTTTTTCCTTCTGTAAAATGCAGTGTAATCATGTTTAAGGCAAAAAACAAAGAAAATATAGCACACCTTATAGTACATGGTAATATAGCTTCCAGTAAGTAAACTATATCCTGCTTTGTGTATTTGCTGTTATGGGCAGCAGTCACTTTCTCAGTGTTTCCTGATTTTCTAATGGAAGCATTATGGAGCAAATATGAGTTGAAATATTCTCTTGATGCTTTCTAGAGAATCTGCACAGAGCCAGCTACAAATTAGCACTTGAACATTATACTCCAACCTCCTCACATATCAAAGACTTACATAAAATGTAAGCCGAGTCATTAAGAACAATTGGACAGGGTCTCACATCCACTGAATTGGCATTGTCAGAAATCAGTCCTGGTGTTTAAGACCATGCATTTTAAAGGAACAAAAATACTTCACCTAAAGTAGCCAGTAGCTGAAAGACTCACACTCTGTTCAAAGGCTTCTTTAATCTGTAAAATACAGCAAGTTTCCTTGTAAGCCAAGTAACCAATAAGGAAGGAACACAGGATGCATTCATTTACTTAAAAAAAAACTATAAGTATGTTTAGCTGCACATGGTGCCTTAGTACTTCACCGCATTTGAAGGAGTAACCTGAATTCTTGGGAATACAATAGGGAATGGACCTGCAAGCAGCAGTGTTAAAAAAATCTTTATTGCTGGTAACACCAGAGTCAGAAAGGGTTCTGCTTGACTTTTCTGTTCAGATTCAATAGAAATGGATCCCTCTGTATCAGTTGAACAGATCTGGTTCACACGTCACTGAGACAAAAGATCTGCATGACATATTGGCATAAAAATGACAGTCAACAAGAGAAATGCTCCTTTCACTGTTCTTCTGCCAGTGGCATAAAAATGGATATACGAGCTTATATTTCATTTCTTTTCAGTGACATTCACGTCAGATTTATGTGATTCACAAGTCAGAAGTTTTGGGTCTTTTAATATATTAAATTCACTTACTCTGCAATCATAAAATTGTTTCTCTGCATGGTTTAACATTATTTATTAGGTTAGCTATTGCTGTTACTGCTTTAGGTGTGTCTGAATTACACACACTGATTTGGCACCTAGATTTGGCACTAGATTTTATTTTTTTGCATAGATAGCTGTCAGTTATCAAGTTACCACACGTTTCCTAATGTTAATTACTGTTTCCAGAAATTAATACTGCCAAAAAAATAGTTTTTATTTTTTGTAGTTACTACAGTATTTAATCCCACAAGAAGAAACATCCTAGTGTACTGATCTCTAAATGTCTCAATGTAGGGATTGTCATTTTCATAAGGCTGTAGATAACAAGTAGTATTGGGTCATCAGAAATAACATGCTTTCCTTTAACATAACAGTACAGCCAGGTTCACAGACATATCTTCATGGAAATAGCTGATGTAGCAGAAGAAATTTAGTTAAGACAATGCCTTGCCTAAAATTCTGTTACTACTTCAAGAAGACACAAGATACGGGCCATTAATATGAATAGCTTTAGCATTAATTCTGTACTAACTTACAGCAAATGTAACTAATATTATAATGAATTACATATCAGAGCAATGAAAGCAAGCACTCCTGCTCTTTTTTTTTTTCTTTTTTTTTTTTGCAGTTCTGTAATACACCACACATAGTAGATAGAAGTATGAAGTTGAGAAGGTTTCCATTTATTTGTGAATTTGTGATTAGTGAAAAATAAAGAACAGCCTTGTAGGAAAACAGGCACTGTACACATATACCTTGAAAATCTTCTAGCAACAGCCTATTTAAGAGTAAGTTGAAGACAGTCACACTACTGCACAAGCTAACATTTTATCTGCATAAAAAACTCAAGAACCTCCAAATGTGACTCCATAGATAGCTTTCCTTCCTTTTTAACCTAGATATGATCAAGGGATTATTTTTATGCATTCAAAGCACCTACATTCCAAATATTCTGGGAATCAACGTGTTTTAAAGCCTTTAAGATTATCAGGCTTAGAAGACTAACATATGACAATACATGTGTCACAGGTTCTGCTAGCACACAAACACATTTGGTAGGTTTCATATCTCTTACCCAATCATTCCAGTTGCCTTTTGGGTTCTCGTTAATGATAGGCTGCAGGCGTTTCAGAAGAGTTTGGCAAGCATCCTGGTTACAGAGAGAAATCAGAAGAAAGCAATGCAAGATTAGCAAACAAATTTGGCAAATAAAGTACTACTCAAGATACATTCTAGTTAGCGCTTAGTTAATATATCCTTTATTGTAATTTAGAAAAAGCATGAAAGGAGTTAACTGCATAAGCACAAATCTTATAAAGGCTTGAGTTAAAAGGGCAGGAATTGTTACTAATAAGTAGATAAAAAACAGGAATAAAATATAAAATTTGTATAGGACTAGTTTGCTTCTGCCTGAAGAGGCAAGGGTTTGGTCAAATGTAAGCTTTCTGAAGGAACGCTCAGATCATATTCTGAAATTTCATAAGCAGCATTACTGAGATCCTATCAGCAATTAATTTTTTATTTGTTTTGGCAATCTTTCGTGGTGTTACTAATAACCTCAAATAATTTTCAGGGAGTCACAATACCTAAAGTTTGGCAGACATTAAATACCATGAGGAATAGTATGTTTTGTTAAGCTAAACATTTTACCTTCACAGCCATGCCGTTGACATCTGTCCCTGCAGATCCTACTGAAGCACATGCATTAGGAACAGTTGTTGTGCTTGTTTCACAGAAGTGAATATATGACATTGGGATGTTTAATTCCCGACTAGCAACCTGTTTCAGGAAGCAGAACATTTTCTTCATTTCAGAAACATTCCAAACATTTCAACTGTTCCTCAGGACTTGCTAGAAGTTGGTAGTACTGGGAAAGACACTGTTTTAGCAAGTCCTTTTCTAACCTCCAGATATAGTCATTCTGCTGAGTTTCTCAGTACAAAGAGACAGCACAGAAGAATTATGTTTTAGCTGCACTGAAACTCTGGATTGAGGTTCTGAAGTCCAACATTCAGATCCTGATTTTGCTGATTACAACAGAGGACAAATTACACATGCCCAGATCCCAAGCTTTCCTCAGCTCACTAATTATCCTTAGAGATTATGTCTCAGTTATTCCAATTATCCAGTAAACAAAGATGATGGCAATATCATCTCTTTGGACAGTATGCTTATGTGATTACTGACTTTTTTTGTAATAGAATAGGGATTATAGAACTATCTCCTAAAGATCAAAAGATCTTATTTCTAACAAGTCTCCTCATATATCACTGGAAAAATAATAAACATATTTTCTCTCTTTTTGTTGACCCTATCACCTTTGCTTTCCAACTTTATCAATGCAAAGCAGCAAGAACAACAGTAACAAAGAAACTGTTAATCTGGTACACTAAATAAGCAAGAAGAAAAAATTCCCATTGTTTATCTGTATAACAGGCAAAACATAAGTTAATATTTGCATCATTTGTTACCTGGATCATTTTCGTATGAATACCCTGTCCCAATTCAATTCCACCATGTGTCAAAAGCACAGATCCATCCGTATAAATATGAACCAGAGCAGCAGCCTAAAAGAAAAGTAAATGAATAAATAAAGATTATTCAAGTGAGAAATTGTTATATATGGTGATGGATCAAAAAAATGAAAGGAGTTTTCTGCTTAATGTTTTTGAAAAGAAGGTGACATTTTGAATTCTAGTCCCTTAACAAGCCTCAAAAGAAAATGATACAAATCCTTGGAAGTCTGTTTTTTGCTGTTGCTAGATCCTGAAACATAGCCAGACTTAGCAACAGACTCCTAACAGTTTCAAAAAAAGCTGTAAGAACCTCCATCATTAGTGGTTCTAACTGATATCTGAGTGCCTTTGAACACACAAGTTTTGAAAAGCTGTCAGTACTAGACACAATAGGAAGGCTCTGAATGAGATTTTCCTCATGGACTCAGTGGGAAGTAGGTGCTGTAGACTACAAACATTCTGTATAGTGACAGACCAATTCAGTCTAATTCAGTGAAGTCAAATGACTAATTTTCAACTGATAAAACATTATTCATTCTTCAAATTATTGAACACCAGTATAAAACAAACATACTGACTAAAAATACTGCTGTTCTCCTTTTCATCCTTAAATTTACTCTTTGATGACTTCAAAGGAAGTCTAAGAAAAGCCTCCCATATTAACCCATGGTCAGAAAAAGTAAGTCCAGGTCTATTTCTAAAATTGACAACTTATCCAATTACACTTTCCAATCATTCCTACAATACTCTTAATAGCTCCCGAAGAGACAAAGCTGACTTCTAAATAGGAATACTCTAAGCTGCCTGGGTCCTGAAGATTCAACAACTGTGATGTCAATTTGCAGATAGCTGGAAGCTAGTACAGTCTCCCAGCAACAACTGGTAGAAGAATGATAACTTTCCAAAAGCTGAAAGATGACTTTTTCTTTATTGTTATAAGGTACATAACTTTATTGTTATAAGGTATATAGACTATAACTGTCTACAAATGAAAAGTTCAGCTCGTTTATTCTTTAAAAAAACTAACCTGAGAAAGGTAACGTGAGCCTAGTCCAAATGGAAACTTCATTGGAACAATGGCGATCCCTTTTTTCTTCCAGTAATTCTGTTTGTTAAATTCTTCGATAGCTGTTTTCCTACTGTAGTATGCAGATTTCTCCATACATTCATTCCAACAACGTATTAGGTTTTGTGGATCAAGCTTTTGTTTGAAGTGTGTTTGCTCATCCTCCTTATACATATTTATTTCCCTAATCTGAAATAATAATATTAGCAGACACCGCAATCACATTAAAGGTAGACTGACCATATGGGAGAAGTAGTAGGCAACAAGTCTGGTTTATTATGGGTGGTATTTTTTTTTTTAAACAATTACCAGTTGGTTCAGTTGTAAAGAGCATGCTATTCTTCAATAATCAGACACTGTTAAAAAGAAACAATTACAGTACAGAGATGTCTTTGTATTCTCACCTTTTCTGGCGATAAACCTGTTTTCTCTGCAACTCCTGTTATCCAAGTTTCTGTCACCAGTCCTGACTGAGGAAAACCAAACCCTCGAAATGCTGTATTTGATGGCAAGTTTGTTTTGCAAGCACAAGCCCAGCATCTCAAGTTGGGAATCTTATATGCATTGTCCATTTTTAATAAGGATACTTCTGCTACCTGAAGTAGGGAAGAAAGAAGGAGAGTTAGATTTCAGAACAGTAATTCTTCCAGATTCACATTTAAATCTTTCTCACTTCATAGAAAGACCTTCAGCTTTCTGACAATCATTAAGTACACATACAAATATTTTCAGTAATTTTTCAAGCAATATATTAGATTTCAGTTCTTTTTACCTGATATTCACAGAAAACAGATGACGTTACTAGTAGTTTTGTTATTAGATAAAGATATAACTGATTATTCATTTTAAGATTGGTTTTGCTCTTGCTTCAATATCAAAAGCCATACAGAACCAAAAGAAGGTGGAACAGATTGAAAGCAACAGAAGCTGTGAGAGAAACTGATGAAACAATTCTGAATTATCACGTCCTATCAAAATTCACAGTTAAGGTTTGGTTCTTGTAGAAAACCTATGTACTGCTCTCTTCTGGTTCTTATGTGATTTTTGTTGTTGGGATGTTTGTTTCTTAGAGGCTTCACCTGACATAAAAACACAAGAAAAGGAAAATCCCACAGTAGGTATCTCTAGTTAGACTTTGGGACTCAATATCAAAATATATATATATATATTTTTATGTCTCATGGTCAAGCCATTAGCTCTCTTTAGTATTAATAGTACAATTAAAGAGTACTGCTGTAATACCTGTGTATATGGATCATGTCATATAACGTTACCTTTCCACTTAGGAAATGTAAGTTGAAATTATTAGTGGAATAAAAACAGGGGACTACAATCACAACTCTTATGGACTTCAGAGAAAATGTCTGTTGGAAGCTCAACAGTCTTAAGAGGGTTATTGATAAACCAGAGTGAATATAACATAGTTATACTACAACGCTATGTTATGCTCAAGTTTCTTCCTAGAAATGTCAGTTTTAATCTTGATGCTTTAAACATGGATTATTTTACTAAGCGAGGTCAATTTTTAGAAACAGCAACAGTATGAACAATTGCACTGACAGATTTCAGCTCACAGAAAATACCTTTAAGCAGGACAGTAACCCATAAAGACAATAACCTCAAAAAATATTTCACTTACAGTTAGAATAACCTATACAAGTGCAAAGAGCTAGTGACATTTTGTACTTTGTAGACCTACAAGCAAGGAACTGTTGTACACAGCACAATATATGCAGACCTGGGACAGAAATGCACAGAGCTGGTAACAGAACAATTATCACTACATTTACATTCTGAAGGCTACGGAAGATCTGCTCAGCTTTGCAGACACAAAGCTTTACGTAGGTAGAAACACAAATACTATGTATTGTTAAATGAACACACTGTTGACATGTTTGTAATGGGAAAACAAGCCTCAGAGTCCACATATGAAGCAAATGAGTAAGAAAAACATCAAGAAGCTGACATAACTAACTAAGGAAAGGTAAACTGCCAGGTGTAGATATTTCAATAACAACACAGTCCTTACACTGCATCATTATATGACTAATACCTGCGCAAGCGAGTTTGACATTAATCATTTTCCAGCTAATAATTTCTCCATGTTATAAGACTTGTCAGCTTATAAAATCCTTACCAGGACAGATTCATCAGGGGTGCATCCTCCATTAATGTAGTATTTGGCATCCACAGCTCTGATTCTACCATCATTCATGAAGCCAACCTACAATGAATCACCAATTACCTTAAATTTTTGACATTCATTTATTTCTTCACTGTTTGTATATTTTGCAAATGAATGTAAGCCACGTAAGGGTCATACTGCACTTTAATTCCTGAGCAGCATTATTGAAACTGTAAAAAGGACGAGAGAGAATAAAAAAAGTATAGATACAGGAAACAAGAAACCTATTGATAAAGAAAGAAACAGGGAAGCCCAGTGGTTTTTTGTGCATTGCCCAACAGATGGCTTAAATGTCATCTAGGAATGCCCACAGCAGGCAGTGTCAAATTCCTTCCTAACTGTAAGAACAGATGGCAGATGCGGTATGACATTTGCTTGTATTTATGAAGAAATGCTATGTTTATCTTGCACCTCTTTTCACCTGCTGCCATTAAAGACAGTTGCTGAGTTCTCAACATGAGCTACAAATATTTTTCTTCTTCAGGGATACATCTTAGACATAACCTGCTTTATCTATGTATTCGAGATTCAAATGTAGACAGAATTTTCCCTAATAAACTGTTACAAGCAATGACAATGCACGAACAAGGAAGCTAAAAGTTTCCCCCAGCAAGTGCCTTTTCATGCACCACATTGTTTCTGAGAAAAAAACAGCAGTTCTTTTGTGTGAACTTAACTGCATTTAGGTGTTTAAGAACACCTGCAGAAGTCTGAGCTAGCCTGCCTTCCAGGTCCCAGGAAGAGAGATAGAGATATAAAAGGAGAAGGACAGCAATGAACTAGAAAACAAAACAAAAAACTCTGCAGAGATAGAGACAGAGCAGATTGTAAAGCAACTTTAGCTCTTTGTTTCCAAGAAAGTAGTTTGTTTTTAAACTGATTATTATTACTCTAGTGAATAGAAAAAGTATTAACCAGCAACACTGAACTCCTTATTCAAGGACTATGAGCAGATGTTTTTTCACTAAATTCTTATGGTACTCACTTTATATTTGCCAATAAAAGGATGTCGGCCACCAGTGATTAACATATCATCTCCCCGGCTCAGAATAAGACGGACTGCTCTGTTGGTTCTAAATCAACAAAAGAAAAGTAAGAATTTCAGATAAACTAAGAGATATCATTAATGGTATTAGTGTATTCTATTAATTAAGAATACAGATCTAGCAATGTATGCACAGAGCTTTAGTACAAAACTGAATTTTAATAGGTTTAAATACGTGCATAAAGCTATATCCAGAGTCCATTTTCTTTTGCAGTTACAATCAAGTCAGAATTTTTAATTTCACCTCTTGAAAGTTAATGAAAATTTCAATTTTAAGTCTGAACTGTGTTGATTGTGCTAAGAGCAGTTCTACTCATGAACTCATCTACTGACACAGCAGGATCCAGTTCACTTCTGGATGGCTAACATCATGGTTTGAATGCATATACAAAGTTTCAATGTTTAGGGACTGGTCTTTTTGAAATGATCAATCATTTAAAGACTACTTCAAACTTATACTACTCACAATTTCTTCAAATCCCTTCAATTCAGATGAGGTGAGGTTGCTTAATGCAATGTAAGCAGTCTAACAAAATGAACAAAGAAATGCATTGAAAAATCTTACCAAATGTATACAGACAGGATTTTATGACATTTTGGCTAGCAAACTTCCGAAAGGAAAAGAATTTTGCCAAGACTGTTCACTCTTTCTCTTCATATCCCAGTATACACATATCACACTTACTTGTTTGCTGCCACTGAAGCAACTGATGCCAGTAAACCAGCTTTCAGGAGTTTCCCACCAAAAGCTCCACCAACTCGTTTAACATGGCACATGATCCTGTTTGCTGGAACACCTAGACTTGCAGCTACCATCTCCTGTAGAAACAGTTTTACAGGAGTATCAGGGCCGGCTTTTAGCACTAAAGTTAGCATTTGAATTAAGAACCTTTTGTAGAAATGGTTATAAAGATGTTCTGTTTGTATGTTTGTTGTTAAATCAGCTTACAAGATTTTTTTCTTTTACCTCAATTTTAAGAGCAAGCAAAAGAGAACAAGAAACATTCAGCAGTGTTCTCATTCAATATGTCTGTCATGAAGACTGTAAAAGGGTCATGAACAAAAGTAAAGAATATATATATCAAAAAGTACATAAATTGCAATTACATTTATGCATGAAAACTGAGAAGCTTCATATATAACAAAAATTATTATAATACAGTATACATTTTTATTAATTAAAGCATTTGTATTATTTTAACTTTTAATTAAAATGTGGTGTTTTTTTAAATAATCTAAAGCCTCGTTAATACCAGGTGTATCCTTACTTCAAGTCTCTAATATTCATCATTTTCTCAAAGTTCCTCATGCTTTTTGGCTCTTGCCAATAAGGTAATGGAAACTGAAAAGCCCAGCTGAACAGGGTGTTGAACACAAAACGCCAGCCTTTGTTGTGAAATAGTATCAGTTTCATGTACCATAGCCATTGCTATGCAGACAATATGTTACATCAGAGTTTGCGTTACCATTGACATATAGCAGCAGTCTCTCCTACAGCTAATAAGAATAGCTCCGTCTGTCAGCACGACTGCAGAATGCTGATTGCTCCTCAACTCAACAGAAGCTAATGGAGAAACTCCATGGGGATTTTCTCACAAACACAACAGTGGGGCAAGATATAACCTTCTTCAAAGTGGAATAAGATACGTTTTCTTCCTCCTTACTGTCAGAGCAGAGTGGTCAGTGTACATCAGGATACAACAGTACTACAAAGTAGATCCCAGTGGATAATCCAGATGTGAAAATTCACATTCCCAATGTTTCCAAATTGCTAAGATAGATTTGCAAACCACATTTAAAGAGTCCTATTGTCACAAATTCAATCACATTATCTGAGAATCCTCTGTATACCTGGATAAATGCTGGATGTTGTGTTGAAACAAACACATCCATTTCCTTATCCTCTCCTTTTGGAATAGCAAGCACACTCTGAGTCTCCATATAAAAGTGTTCCTGCCCTCCAATGTGAATCTCCCCTGTTCCAAAGAAAAAACACAACTATTACTGAAGGAAAAGGACAGGAAAATGTGAACCAGGAAAAAAATACTGCTCATCATCATGCAAATCACGGTAGTCGATGTCAAATCTTTTGATGCATCCTGTAAAAAGGAGCAACATTTAAAATAAAAACATAAGTCAAACAGATTTAAATTGGTCTTGTTCCAGTGACATCAACAGAACTTGGTTAATAGCATACTAATTGCTATAGCATACTAATACCTATTTATAGGCAATATTAAATAAAACACAGATTAATTAAACAAAGCATAGACATACTGAAGGCCATCAAGAAGGTGACAGCATTAGAGAACAGAATGTATAACAAGAGACTGAAAAAACTGAATTTACTCGGGCATAAGAAGGTTAAGGGCAAATTTTACTGTTCCTATAACTATCTAATGAGAGGGTATAGAGAAGATAGATCCAGATTGTTCTCAGAAGTGTGAAGCGGAAGGATGAGGGTGAATGTACACAACAAACTGCAACTTGATATATGGGAAAATCACCATGAAGAATGTCAAGCACTGAAATGCGCAGAAGTTGTAGAATCCCCACCCTGGAAGATTTTTAAAATTTGGTTGGACGTAGCCCTGGATATCCTTCTCTAACTGGAACTGTTTGAAGATAAGGTTGGACTGGACAACCTTTCAACCTAAATTATCCTGTGATTCTATCTCAAGGGCAGAGGACACAGAAAACTTGAATGAAACAGGACCTCAGATTTACTAGGCTTTATCATGCTTTTATTCCAGACAGCCAAGAGCTTTCTCAGGCTTTATGGCCATATGACATCACTGAGAAAAAGGCCAAATTGACACTTCAGGAACAAGCAGGGAAGACCAAATACTGACAATTTCTTATCAAATATATTCTGCAATGTACCTTCAAGTATATGATCAACAGTTTCAAATGCCTTATCAACATCTCCACGTTCTAATTTTCTTTTTGGCTCAAAGAATGAGTTGTGCTTTATAGCATCCTGCAGTAGAGAAAAACAGAAACAGTTTTTTAGTCTATTTTGAAGGTTCACAGTTTATCGTGGCATTTTATCTCAGGAAGAATATCATTCTCTTCAGAGATATGATTATTTGCCAGCCTTTCAAAAGAAATTACTTCTATTTTTATATCAGAATGAGTATTCTGTTATACTCCATACGCATTATGTAAACAAGTGATTGACAGAACTAATTTTAGCTCCCTGCAAATGTCCTTTGCTCTTTATTTTCCACCTATCCCTGTGAGTTCTACATCACACTTCCAAGATGTTCCATATCCCTAATATATTTTCCCATACATTCCTCTAACAGTTCCTACATCTCCAGCCTAACTTTGTCAGCTTTCTAACTAGTCAACTGGTAAATAATAAGAAATTGATTGTTCAGCCAATAATATATAATTTATTAATATGCTGGTTGCAAGTTGATAGCTACCAAAAGAACTAGAAATAACCAGCGTGCTCATTGCTTTTTTATTCCCTAGGAACAATAAGAAAAATTCTTCGTTCCTACTCTCATGTTTATTATTACAAAACTTGTGAGACCTTAATACTTTTGAGACTATCGATATATTACAAGTGGCCAAAATTAGTCAAAAGTTATTTACAGAGTTACTGACAAACTAGTTAATTGGATATTCAGTTTCACTGCCTTTGCTTGGAAAAACATGTTAAAAAAAGCAAGCGAGAAGCACAGATTGCTGCTTCCATTACCTAAATAGATAAAACAGTGAAAAAGCAAGAGAAAAGAAGAAATTAGTACCTCAATTGTCAAGATCACAGGTTCCAGCGCTTCATACTCTATCTTTACTTTTGCAGCAGCTTGTTTGGCATGAGCATATGAATCTGCAGCTACAGCACATACAATCTGACCCACACAAATTACCTGTGAAATACATACCATATAATGGAACAGTGGATTAAATTATTCCTGTACATATTTCCAAAATTCCTCTTTTACATAACAATTAATAATGTTTCCTTTTTTTGAATTCTGTTCTCACTTTTTAGATCATCCATGAAGCTAACAAATCACAAGGAAGACTTGTATTGTTGGGGAACCAAAAAGATTAGGTTTTCAAAAACCTGCAAGTGATTTGGTAGCCTAAATGAAATACACCCTCCCAACAACTCAGATGATTCTGTGAGATTTAATATGTCTTCCTCTAATTTATACATCTTTCTCTTAGCAGATTGTAACATACATCAGCTGTTTTAAGAGCTCAAAAAAAGTAGTGAGAAAATATAACAATGTGTCATACTGGTCCCACTCTTCTCTACCCACGGTTGCAGCCTCACCTTGAGTACCGTATACAACTTTGTGTGACACAACTTATAGGACAAAACTATTAGACTATGTCCAAAGGAGGGCAAATAAAATGGTGAAAGGTCTAGATGGGAAGACATATAAGGTCACTTGGTTTCTTCAGCTTAGAAAAGATGAGAATAAGGGGAGACCTTGTCATGACCTACAGCTTCTTCATGAGGGGTAACAGAGGGGCAGGCACTTCTCTGGTGACAGCAACAGGACCCAAGGGAAGGGTGTGGAACTACATGAGGGAAGGTTTAGGCTGGGTTTAGGAAAATGTTCTGCTGCAAGTGGGCATTTGGGTTCTGGAACAGGCTCCCCAGGCCTGTGATCACAGCACCAAGCCTGCTCAAGTTCAAGAAACATTTGGACAACACCTTCAGCTATATGACTTAATTTTTAGGTAATCTTTTGCAGAGCTACAGGCTTGATGGCTCCCTTCTACTTCTAGACATTCTCTGAATCTGTGTCATATGCCTAACATGATTCCCTGACATACCCACTATACAGAAATACAAGAGTCAGCAGGCAAAATTTCATTATAAAGACTTCAACAAAAAATGGTAGAAATTAAGAAAATAATTTAAAAAAAAAAAAAAAAAAAAGATTGTTTCCAAACCTTGCTTCTTGCAAATATAATCTCTGGATCATCAGAGTAGTGAAACTCATTCGTAGCTGGTACATCATTAGCTGTTATGACGTCAAACACACCTGGTTCCTTCAGAGCCTCTGAGGTATCTACAGATCTAATTGGTACATGGAAAGACAGAAGCGTAATTCATTAGTTTTATAGTTGCAGATAGGGAGTGAACACAATCAGAGGTATATTTGTTGTACAGTCAGAATCTGCACATACTGCCAGAATTAGATATATCTTCTATCTCTGGTACGCAAATAAATGATCAAAGGGAATTAAAAATTCTAGTAACTTGCTGTGATTCTAGAAAATGCTCTAAACATGACAGGGAAATTATCTGCTCATTAGGCTGCTAAACTGCATTGATTTCATAAAAAAAAATGCGTAATTACAACTCATTAAGACTTTACAGCTTACATAGACTATACAAACAAACTTTCTTCAAATTGAGAGTTCGTGTGAAGAATTATGACAGAATTGGCAAGACTGGTAACGTGTGTGGAAAGACCAGAAAGAATTGCAGAAGGTCTGTATTTACAGTATCTATTTTAGCAGGTCATCAAGATCCCAGTGTATCTACAAGCACCCTTCCTGGGTACTGAAATCAGAAGACATAAAGGAGTGAATAAATCCTACTGACTCCTGCAAATTTAGGCGGTAAAGGGGAAGTCAGCTCCTAGATGGTACCAAAAAGAACATATCCAAATCCAGCATACTATTGCCAACTTGAGAATAAGACAGGATGCATGACAAAGACTATAAAGCTAACAACTCCAATTCTCTGTCTTCACAAGTAACCTCAACCAGAGAACACGGATATATGTCTTGATGACTGAACTCTGGACATACAACTTGTGTATTTTTGTACCTTAATAGTGGAAAAACTGTTCATATCTCAGTACTAAAGCATAGATAAAAACAGTTTCAAAGTAAGATCGTCTTGAAACTTTCCTCTCTTACAAGGCCTCATATGAGTTTTACTGCCTTGCTGCAATGTGGCAATGTTATTTCCTATATTTTGAACAATTCTCATTTTTCACAACGGAGTTGAGATTTCAAAACTATGTTCATGAATGTTTAGGTGCCTCTCTGCATTGAACAGCTCAGCAGTATGTGTAGGTATCTAGATTAGGTTTAAATATGCTAGCTTACTGAATAGAAATAGTTCAACCTCTGTAGGACAGTAATATGAAGTGATATACGTAAATCCAATCAGAACCTTCTATTAGAGTGACAACAGAGGGCCTACTGGAAAGCTGGGGGGAGAATTTTTATAAGGGCAGGTAGCAGCAGGATGAGGGGAAATGGTTTTAAACTGGAAAAGGGTAGATTTAGACTAAATACTAGAAGGAAATTCTTTACAGTGAGAGTGGGGCAACGCTAGAATAGGTTGGCCAGAGAGGTTGTAAATGCCCTCTCTGTGGAAGCATTCAAGGCCAGGCTGGATGGGGCCATCACTGAATGCTTTGAGGGGGTTGGATCCAGATGATCTTAAACGTCCCTTTCAACTCAAACCATGCAGTGATTCCATGATAATATTGCTTCCAACACCTGAGCCACTGTGGGTATCAGATGTGTTATTCTGTATACACATAATCCAACTTCATTAAGTCCGTTCTAAAAACAGCAGACTTCAAAGTGACACTTTCTTCAGATACTCTTGGAATACTTACACAATCTTAGCATGAGCTCTGGAACTAGTGACAACAGCCAGGAAGAGCTCTCCGTCCACAGAAGGAATATCATCAATGTAAACTGCTTCACCAGTGGCATGCTTAATTCCAGACTGGTGCATAATAGGCCGTCCCACAGGATCCTGGGGAGACTGTCTCAGCTCTACATTCTGTAGCATCAAAAAAAGAAACCCAAAAAAACCAAAACCACCCAGAAAGTTAAAAACTAATGCTATATTACATTAATTAGAAAATCACATAAAGATTAACAGTCTTTATTATCATCTTCTGGTTCTGGTTCTATAGTGAAAGATGCAGAACTAGACTGCCGCTCCTAAGGTTTTCTCCAATGACTTCTCCCAGGGGGTCCTCCAAGAATCTTGTACAGGTTCACCTAAATGTATGTTTTCCGTAATCACATCAAAGTCATACAAAGAGCAACTATTTTTTAGAAGGCCAGTTTTCCCTCTTACTGATTGGTATCATGAGACTCTGATAATTTTCTGAATTATTTTCACATTTTTCTGTTCTGTATTCTGCCCATCTGTGATGTTCTAGTTTCAACAATTTACAATGGCTTTTAGAATTTATCGTCCTCAGTGAAAGACTGCAATCAGTGTAAATCAGACAGAAAATGTTAAAATATTTCCTTCTCAATTTTATTCCCTTACTAGAGTGTATGAATGTCATGTCTTGTTAACCTTATTTCTCTAGGTTTTCCTGAAAGTTAATTTAGTGTTGCTAGGTAATTCTGCCAAACCAACTAGTTGATGTTCACTTCCAAACCAGTTTTCTAGTTTCTGAGACAGTGACCACACTTTTTCACTTTCTGCATTTAAAGCTAGTGACTTGCTCAAGTCCCAAAGTCTTTTTTTCTCCTATGGCCTCCAGCCCACAACATTTCTGTTGTTAAGTCACTCTCTGTGGCAGCTCAAGAATAAAATGTAGAAAAACAACAGAAAACTAATTTCCTTAACCCTGGATCTTTTGTTAATTTTGTACTGCCATTACTTTTAAGGTAGGTCTGCAGAAGCTGTAGATAATGACTTAAATTTAAAGCACTTAAAGCTAACAATTTATTGTAAGGAATATCTAAAATTGAAACAAAAATCCAAGATCTTTCATTTTCCAAGATTTCATTTGAATCTTCCTTAGGTTACTAACAACTTGATTTTTATAAACTATTCTTATTAATGACACGATGAGATCAAAATCAGCCATTAGGACTCAAAAAAGCTCAGAAAATCTAAGACGTGTTCTTTGCTGCCATCTACTGCTGACTTCTCATTTAACAGTCTGAGCAGACAGCTATCACAAACTTCATCTTGTTTCCTACATCTACATTAAGAACTAAGAACCCTCTTAAAGCCTAGGAAAAGTGCAACTTGAGACAAGACTATTACTGCATCCTTGGACTCGCCAATATTTTTCATTTTCGTCTATGATTTTTCAAATTAGGTTGAGCACGGTCATGTAACAGTTTTAAGCAGGCTGACAATAGGGTTTATTTGGAATATTTTATCTTTGGTGAGCTGTTTATAATTCAGTATATCCTGAAGGCAAGGTTTTTATAATTTAGATACACTTAAAACCAAGCACTCCATGCCTGTTGCTCTCAGCCCTTGCTTGACCCTTTACTTCTAACCACGTCTCACAAAGCACAAAACAATCTTAGAATGAAATCACTTGCCTGGTATATTTGGATACTCTGGGGCATTTTGGTCTGGAAGTTTTCTAGAACACTCTCATATTCTATAGGTATGCCAGGATAGCGACAAGGGTCCTGAAAAGGAAATAAATTGCTAAAATTACTATTAAAGTTCACGTTTTAAATAGTAAAGCTTACATCAGAAATCACCCAATTCAAGCTCTTTATACAGAAAATTATTTCAAGATTTCCACAGTTTAGGCTCTAAAATGACAATGTGAAAAGAATTTATAGCTTTAAGATTTCACTAAATGATATTTATACTTGTGTTTCAAGTAAGCAACATACTGTAGAGACAGTCAGAAGAGATTTGTTCTGAGATCTGATCAAAACCGGTATAGAATAACACCTGGTTGGAATAAATTTAGAAAATTATCTAAGCAATGGAAATGGAGGAAATAGCTCAAGGTAATACAGAAAAGAAATGCAAAGGGGATGTTTTTCCTCAGAACAGATTATAGACAAAAATAAATAAATCACAGCTAAAATGTATTAAGCCAGTGAAATTCTAGAGTCCATCTCTCCCACTCAACAGGTCATATAAGAAGCACTTGGTTAACACATACAATCGCTTTCCAAAGCCTTTATACTTTTTTTTTTCTTTGAACTGCAGACAGATGGAGTAAGAAGATCTTAATACTGATATACTTTTGCCTTATCCTTGCTAATTTTTTATTTTTGTTTTATAGCCCAATACCCATCCAAAGGGAAAGATATTCAGGTGTCTAAAAGTTAAGCAGGCACCTCTCCATAAATCCCTTTGAGATTTAAGTGCTTACAATTCTCTGTAGATCTAAACTCTGTAAGAAAATATTTAGCACACTCTACAAACTGCAAACCTTGACATAGGAAAAAGCCTTTCATTTGACTAGAAAAAAAGGAAACATGGAGAATCAATTTACCATTGTCTTCAAGAACTGTAATACTTCCAGGAAAAACTTGTAGAAGAAACTAACTATCAAAACTTTTTTATATTCTACTTTCCCATCCCAGGCTGAGTCTGGGAGAACTATTTCATTGAGGATTAGCCTGGAAGCTTCATCCAACATCTCTTCATTCCAGTATCTGTCAGAAGGAATAACACAGATATCACCAGACTAAGACTCAAGGTAAATAAGTAAATAAATATGGATGTATATCAGTAATATCTTTGTACCATTCTGCTTACAATGAAACCAAAATATTCCTTTTAAATGACATCCTTCATTTTTTAAAACAGTGTTGGTCAATGTCACTCACAGAAGTGAGGTATCTTAAGTCAGTGAAATGGAGCCCTATATCAGAAGAAAATTGATTTAAAACTTATGGACTATCATTACTCTGGAGATACTGTCCCATATTTAGAGAAAAGAAAATGAGAATACTGTTCGAAACTGGAGATGCTTTTATGGGATCTGATTAATGTTCAATTGTTGTCCCACATTTTCTGATAAGGATTTCTTTGGATTATCTCAAACAGATAATCCTGCAGAGTTACACAATGTTAGATATCAGAGTATAAGCATATTAGAATAAATTTAAGCACATAAAGCATCAAAAAAGCTATCAAAATCCCTTTAATCTGAGGCATAGAAAACACTGAGGAATTTACCTTCCAATAAGTGTCTGACAGGTTTGCTTTGCACACACTGTTGTTGAAGCAGCACCTCCATAGAAAATGCTCAAATCCTTAATTTTGTCTGTACCTTCTTCAAAAAGGACTCTCATTCCAGCACTAATTATTGGGAGAGCATTTTCTCTTCTTGGTGCTTGTCTAAATGCAGAAATATACTCTCCCTGAATGAGATCAGACAGAAGTGAATACCTGGCAGACATGTAAGCATGAGGAAGCAAAACATACTTTGGCACTACAAGAAGCAAGCAAATAAAAAACAGAGAGAAGAAATTCAACCCCCTGAGCATTCAGTACCACATGCTTACTTATGTTGAACTTTCAGTGGCTTTATCCTTCTCCGATTTTGTAGCAGCCCCTTCTTGATCTTCTGTTTCCTACACAGTTAGGATGACTAAACTTTCTCATGATAGTTGGAACATAAGGATCTTGTTGAGGGAAGGAGGAAGAGAATGGGACCAAAAGCTTAAAGTTTCAAGGTACTGGCTAACTCAGGTAAAATCACCCCTAACTCTCTTCAAAGATCTCATATCCACCATTGCAAACAACATTATTTAAATATTATTATTCAGTTCAGGAACATTTACAGAAGCACCATGCACACATCCAATCTTAACTAATTTTAGGAAAAATCCTCAACAGATATCAATTCTTTTTTGCCTAGTGCTAACCATATCACAGATAAGCAGGCTGTGTTGATGAAGTCTACGAGACCTTGTCCAAGAACCCGTTCTCGTAGTTAAATACCAGTTGTTATTACCCTCATCATTTTTGCCTAAATATCACACTCAGTATATCACCAGCTACTTGCTGAATTACTGCTTTTGGCTGAAACTGGGAGTTAGTGACACTAATGGGATTAAATGTAAGGAATCCAGAAATTAAGCATTAATAGTATTACCTTAAACATAGGCATTATGCCCCACTCCTGATGTTTACGTAAGTCTCTAAATCTTCATGAACCAAATCTAAACACACTAGTGACTCACCTTCCTAGAATGGGGAATACGGACAGAGACTAAAACCTCTTCTGGTTTAATAGCATTGTTACCAACTCCATTTGCAAAAATATCACTCAAAGGAATCCATCTCTTTCCTCCTAAAAAAAAAAAAAAAAAATTAACCCAGAAGCTTTTGTACAACTGTGCTAAAAACACACATTAAACAGTTCTAGTTGGCAAGATAAACATGCAAATTTCTTAAGTAAATAAAAACTTTAGAGTTTACATAACATCTTACTAGTGCTATATTCTATAAATGTATGAGTGCTCAATATTCCACAGTATCATAATACCAGAATTCAAAAACAAACAAACAAACAAAAAACTATCCCTGTTCTGTAATCTTCTCTACCAATGCTACTGCTTTTCTTCTCCTGCTCCTGTCAATGTGTTCCACCAAATCTCTATAGCTATGGTCATCAGTAATTTCTCTGCTAAAGTAAAGGAAGGGAGTAAGACTACTGAACAAAAGAGAACTGCTATAAAAATATAGAATTAATTTTATTATCTATTCGAGCCATCTCAAGACTTTTTAGAAACAGATAATTTTCGGTTTCATTTTTAAGAGTTTCACATATCCCCTCTTATATTCAGTGAGCCTGATACTGCAATACTGGTTGCTCTGTAGCAAGACTACTTTCCTCATGTTTTTCCACGCTACATGTAATGGCAACACAGAAGCCTATTCACCCTGAAATATCATTTAGCATTTAAACTGCATTCCTAAAACACAACTACTGTAACAGTAAGCTTAGTACAGAAAGGTGATTTTTTTGAGTGTTGAATCTGAAAAGCAACACTGTAAATATAGCAGCACTGGTATTCTTAGGGTTTTGCCTTTGCAATTTCATATAGAATAAAATTTGTATAGATACATTGTCCAATTCCACTTTGAGCCTGCCAGAATGTGGGAAGATACATTTTCTCCTACACTGTAAACCAAGGTAAAAAAATAAGAATGAAGAGTGTTTTTGCAATCTCTTTTTCCTGAGCAATTCACTTTCCCTAGGTTTCACTGACTACCATTTGGTGAAGAAATATGTTAAAAATCTGTGAAAATGCCGAAAATTTATCCCAGCAGTAAAATTCTATCAGGCTAACAGAAAGAGATATCTGTCAGTGATTCTATTCATCACTCAAATAGACATGTCATTGGAGCTGTTGAATGAGGGGATGCAAATATTTGTGCTTTCTTTTGTCAGAAGACCTTCTGACAGGTATTCTAATTTCCAATGGTAAACTATGCAGAAAGAAGTCGTGGAAATCATACAGCATAATTTTTTTGTGCATCGGTTCCAAGAAACCCTGGCACAAATGCAAAACCATAATATATTATATGGTACCATAAAATAATATTTATTTCACGGTACTGAATGAAATATTACATGGTCTGAAATGGCAGTAAATGCTCAGTCTAAATCAAGGTATAAAAATAGGTATTAGAATCACAGAATCAAAACAAACAAACAAACAAACAAAAAACGGGACATAAGACATCTGGAAAGGAGGAGAGCATACAGTTTCAAGTCACAAGACAGCTGATGCTTACCAATAATTTCATCACTCTTTTAATGGTAAAGAGTATGCAGGGACATGAGCTAACAGACGGAAGTATACAGTGATGGAAGAAAAATGATGAAAAGGACATGGAAGGAAAGTGAAGGACTAGAAACTCCTATATTGAAAGTTCATGTAAGAAACAAAAAGCTGGAGTTCCTGTCAGGGCCAAGGGATAATTTTAAAGCTAGCACAGAGTACCAACTACAGGGAAAACTATCAGTAGAGTAGGCTACTCAAATAATGACGTTTAAGGATTGCTTTTGGCAATTCAATGCCCACAAAAAGCATAAGATCCAGTTGGTTCAAATGCTTACCTTCACATGAGAATCTTAGACCTTCTTAGTTTGTAAACTGCTTCTCTTACAGACATGAAAACAATTCCTTAACAAACTCAACATCCATTTACTACCCAACCTTGCACCCTGTACAATGTCATCCTGCACTTCTGGCACTAGCACAGAGAAAGGATCTCTCTTACCTTGTGAAGCCAGATTAAGCATACAATTGCCAGCTGCCAAAATAGGGTTCAAGTCTGAGGTTGATTTTCGACTTACAATGTTTCCACCTAATGACTTGAGAAAAAAAAAAAGAATGTTATTATGTTATTTCTCTTCATCACCTCCACATTTTCATTGTAACAATATACCAAAAAGATCGCTTTTAAGTTTAGGTGCAATAAAAACCTTAAAAGATGCACTGAGAGAAAAATAACAGCTAAAAAATCTAAATTGCAAGTTTTACAAGCAATTTTGCAGTTTCTGTTTCACACATGCAACTGTTACTGAAAGTAACATACAACATACAGCAACATTTCTTATCTGTTCTCCACCCAGTGTTCTTAACTGCTGCAAGACTGCATAGAAAATCTTTGTCTTCTCTTCAGGTAACTCCAAAACTGCAGTTCTCAAGACGTCTTTCATTAGAGAGAGGCTGCAGGCAGCTCCTATAGTTAATCCTGTAACCAAAAAATCACGAAAGCCTAATGTAATGGGTTTACTGCCAGCATTCTAAACTACATTCAAACTACTGCCAGGACTGCTCACATTCAGTACATTAGATTTAAGGCAAAGAGTTTTTGCATGTTAGAGGGACCAGTTTAGGAGACTGAGGGTAGAGTTTCATGAAATTATGAAACTAAAGATTCAACACACATACTAAAAGAGAATATTATTCTCTCCTTCTACCTGCTTTCCTTGCACCATCTTTGACTAAATAAGTGCTTGAGTGAGGTTTCACCCAAAGGTGAGACAAGTTTAACAGGCTTATTCTCTTCTCGAACAACTATATATGTACATCATAGTTACTATCCTAAGGTAGCATTTGCAACAAGATAAGTAATTCTAACACTGCATATGGTATTATTCTTTTTCCCACTAGAAAGATAATCTATAGCTAAAAACATTCACTTAAGCAGTGATACATTCTTACACCAAGATTATATTTTTTAATTTTTTTCAATAGTATAAAATGGTAGAAAGTGCTTTTAAATTCAAAATTATTAATAGGTTTTAGTTATGAAAAGTGAGAACATTCTGAATGGGCACTAGAATTCAATCAAAAATATAAATCAAAGGACATATAATTTCAAAATGACTTTTTATTAATTGAGTAAAACAATATTGTGTGTTTAAAACAAAATAAAATTATTCAAAATATCTTTTGCATTGAAATCTAATTAAAGAGAGAAAATAACATTCCTTGTCAACCTAAACTGCATCTCTATCATGTTAGAACCAGTAAGTCTCACTCTTTCATAATTAGATATATTTTTTTTAGATTAAAAGATACAGCAAAAATTCTCCCTAAATTTTCTTTTCCCAATTCCCAGCCATTTCTGAGCTAAGAACAAATCAGTCATCAACTTCAACCAGCTGACTAAAATGAACTGAAAAAGATACTCATTCTAGATGCACTGCTGGAAATGTCAAATATACTTTACCACTTCAAGGAAAGCTGCCTTAGGCATTTAGGAAGTGACTGCCATTAGATATAGAACCTAATTTTCCTTAAAACATAGACAACATAATTTAAACTTAATTATGTTATTACTGTACTTTTAAATCTATTTCTAGCTGCTATTTCAAATCTGAATACAGCTTATTTTGAAACTAAAACTAAATTTACTTCAATTTAAAAAAAACTCTGTACTGATCTTAAATACATACACCGAGGTACAAGAGTATCAATTAGCAATATTTAATGCTCTTATGTTTCGCATCAGGATTAGTTAATGCATATTATCATTCATGTTGAATCACATAAGAAACATTTTTTTCCTAACACAGGAAAAAAAAAATTATGCATAGTTGTATAATTTTGCTTAAACTCTCCGTGGTTCTACAACATATTGTGGTACAGAGATTAAAAATCAAATATGGCATGAATTAGCACCAGAACTGGAATTACCAGGATAACTGCCCCTGTACTACTACATAAAATATTTTTGATCAGTGCTCTGCAGTGTTATGAAGACAGAAGTTTGTATCACACCCAGTAGCCACAGCCACCTTGATACAGGAAATAACCAAGCATGCTTTGGCATGGCTGGAAAGCCGGGATTGTTGTACAGCAATTTAACACCTTCAGAGCCATGGAAAACAGTAATACCTCTTACTGCAGAGGAATCTCTCAAGTCAACAAAGAAAAGTTTACTGACCATCACTCATGCATTTCACCACATTCAGATCTGGGATCCTGGCAGGAGCAATGACAATTGGATGGAACATGCCTTTAAATTTCATATCAGGTCCTATCAAACAAAAATACACTTTAGACAAAAAAACACATTCCATAACCACAATTCCAACATAGTGATAAAAATGCAAAATAAACTCTGCACACTGAAAACATGGTAATAGAAGACGTTCTGACTGTACGTACCCACACCAGTGTTTCCAACAACAAGAGGTGCTTTGGGGTGGGCAGCTTTCAGATCCTGTAATTCATCTAAGGTTACAGGAGAAATCCACATCATTCGCTCCCCATGAAAAACCAGAGTCCTTTTTGGTTGATTTTCAGCCATTCTCTGATGTGGAAACACAGAAGATTTACACACTTAAACATGGCCTTCAAGTACCTGAAGGGCCTACTGAAAAGCTGAGGAGATAACTTTTATAAGGGCAGGTAGCAACAGGATGAGTGGAAATGGTTTTAAACTGGAAGAGGGTAGAATTAGACTTAGACATTAGGAAGAAATTCTGTACGGTGAGGGTGGGAAGATGCTGGAACAGGTTTCCCAGAGAGGTTTGAATGTCCCCTCTATGGAAGCATTCAAGGCCAGGCTGAATGGGGCTGTGAGCATCCTGGTCTAGTGGGAGGTGTCCCTGCCTTTAGCAGGGGGTTGGAACCAGGTGATCTTAAAGGTCCCTTCCAACTCAAACCATTCTATGATTCTATGATACACACAGTTGGCAGGGTCTAACAGACATTTATCAGACCAGAAGTAAAAAGATCTTAAAATATGGCAGTTCTACTCAATCCTCCAAAACTGCACAGAAATTGAACTGCCAGGCTGATTCTTTGCACAGTGGTAAATTTTTAGAATTCATGAGTGAACCACCTTCAATTCATTCCAATGTGCAAATTGGCTAGATAAATAATAAATATAAGAAGTAGCCCCCAAACAAAAAATGTACAAATAGGGTCTGCAATTGGTGAAATTAATAGAAAAGTGATTTAAAATATTTAGGGCGGTGCTTGCACACTTTGTTTGGAGATTACCAGTGATACCAGCAGCTGCATCCCTTTATACATACATATGGATGCCTGGACTGGCACTGATCACTTGGATATAGCTTGTGAATTACTGTTGGTACAAATACGCAGCCAGAAATGCCCACCTCCCTGTTCATAACTTCTTTCTGTAAGGAGACAACTAGTTATATACAATTTGGCTTTGAATGTAACAATAATGCAAAGTAATACATTTTTGTATTTTCTAGGGCAAATACTGCTGTCAGTAATGAATGATTATTAGCATTTTCCATTCCAGTGCCCTTGCTTCAGATGCCTGTGTCTTTGCCACACTTTAACCACTGGGGCTAAACACTCACCTGTCTAACTGGCCATCTGAGGCTGACACTTTGACAAAAAAAAAGTAGAAAAAACTATTAAATGACAAAACGGGGAAAAATCATTATTAAAAAGTGTTTGTCATTCAGATTGCTGGGAACGTTTGTACATCCATGTGCTGCTCTGAACACCTGCTTTAGGCTACTTCTTAGTATTCTCACCTAATGATTAATTCTGCATCATCAGTTTCCCAATATGATATTTTAAAAATGTAATTAATCAAGGAGATAACTGGAATACAATAATATCAATTCAGAATTATATTTAAGATTATATGACATTTCTTCTAATAAATCATTGCTAAATAGGGATTCAAAATGAGTCTTGAACTATAGACTACCATAAAGGAAAAGACAGAGCTTAAGAGTAGACTATAAGCCACAAAAATTACCATTAATTCTGGAGGAAATATAAACTCTTGGGTGGGATCTAAGGGCTGGAATTCATCTGGTGAAAAGAGTCTGGCAGATTCCTTAAAAGAGAAAGAAAACAAGACCAAGATTTTTTTCTCCTTATTAGTTCCACACAAAACCAGAAAGAAACTGAAAGGGTTCCACAGAGGTCAGTATAAAATCAGTAACTCTATTACCTTTTGGATTTAATGCTAAATTGCCCAAATGGGGGGAGATGGTTGCAGTGGGAGAGGCTAGACACTGTTTGCTATGTGGTGTGGTTGGGCATCAATCAGCAAGGGGTGAACAATTGTGTTGTGCATCACTTGTTTTGTGTATTCTTTTATCATCATTACTACTACTATCCCTTTTTCTATCCTATTAAACTGTCTTTATCACAATCCACAAGTTTTAACTTCTTTTAACTTTCTCATTCAATGCAATGATTACAATATAAGTAAAGCTGAGAATACCTGCTACATCATCTCCTCTACATAAAAATACACAAATAACTCTCAATGTTTACAAGTATTTCTAAATTAATTGTGAGGAATAATAAGATATCTGATTTCACATATAACAAACGTAGTATTATGGAAGGAATAAGCTAGATCAAAATGTCAGAGTATGTATATATCTTGAATACTTTAACAAGAAGAATTAATGCAAAATATTTTCTCTAAGTTCTATATCCAACCAGAACAGTTACAATACTTAAAATATTACCTTCTCTTTTCTGTCAAACAAATCCTCTTCCTGATCCAAGCAACACCTCCCATTTGCTTTATTTTGGCAACAAACAGAATCCTAAAGTAGGAATATTCTATCACTAAAATATTTCCGATAATGGCAGTGATTTAAAGTTTGCTTAAATCCTTCTCTCTTTATATTACATGTCATTTAAGAGTATCTCCTAACATTTCAATGAAGTTCTGGATGACATTTAATAATAAATTAAATTGGTAGTATATGTGTGTTAAAGAAACATTATACAATAATATCTTAAAATCCTATGAGATCAAAGTCCTTAGCAGAAAATAATTTATACTATATCAAATTTGGTGGAATTGTGAGAGCACACATTCTGCATTATTTCCTTTATCCACAGTCAGTTCAGTCTCCTTCTTTTTTCACTTTAACATGTTATTTTTGCCAGTACTGACTAACGGTAAAAAAAAAACATCAGGTAGTTACTTTGGATTACCCTTCAAAATCCAGGCTAGACACTAGTTCGTTTGTAGCAATCCCAAAAAAAAACTTTATTTTTAAACAGGTTAGGCCACTAGATACCTTACTCAGACTTAAATCACTTAAGAGAAGATAGATATGATGCTAATAAAAATCTTCATGACTTGTACGCATAGATACTGTATTTCAGAATAATTAATGCTCCTCATACACCTATCTCAACAGGAAATACATTAGTTTATAAACACAGCAACAGAACTAACAAGCATAATCTGTTAATACACTGGAGAGTACTTATAATCATAACATAGTGGTGAAAGTACTCCTATAATCACTAGTTCTTACCTTACAAAAGGTTTTACAGGCATCTAGGATGGGCCTGTATCCAGTACAGCGGCACAAGTTCCCTGGAAAAATGAAATCATTAAGAAACATCTTAATGATGTTTCTGAAGTACGCTGATTTAAAATGCTTTTATGTAAGATTTGTGTTTTTGAAGCTCAAGGGAAAGTGTTAGCCCTCTGAAAGACATAAAAGCATCACAACATCACTAGACTTAAGATCTCACAGCTCCCGAGGAAAAAAGGCTTTTGTTTCAATGTGGAGTTAGATATAAGGAGGAAGTTCTTCACACAGATGGTGGTGACGCACTGGAACAGGTTGCCCAAGGAGGTTGTGGATGCCCCATCCCTAGAGGCATTCAAGGCTGGGGTAGATGCGACTCTGGGCAGCCTGGTCTGGTGGTTGGCGACCCTGCACATAGCAGGGTGGTTGAAGCTCAATGATCATTGTGGTCCTTTTCAACCTAGCCCATTCTATGATTCACTAGAGGGAATGCTGACTACAGCTTAGTATTCAAGAGATAAGAGAATGTAAAAGGTTCCTCACCCACTCCAAATGTTTTTCCATCTCTTCAGTCTGTTATTAATAGTGGAGGAGCTGAGCATTATGTCTCCACCTAGTTCATCTCATAGTAACAGGAAATGTCTTTGTCTCCACTATGGCATAATAGACAAGAGAGGATATTTTACCTCAAAAAATGTTTTGATTTGCAATTTTGATGGCCTGCATGTGTCTTTACCTCATTTGACTGATTAATTCCTACCACAAAGGGGCCTTCCTCCCATAAGGCTTATGATACTCTCAACTCCAGATGCAACAGGATCTCAGAAACTTCCAGGTACAGCTACACATCCAACCTGCTGTTATATTTTGCAAATTGGATTTAAAACACTTCAAAAGATGTAACCGAGGACATTTTTAACACCTGTCCCTGAAACAATCCACAGTTTCATAATTTTTCAAGAGAAAAGAACAACAGGGAATAACAGTAATTCTGTTGGGAAGCACAATTTAGTGTACATACATGCATGTATGCTTACACAGACTTGCACTCACACACATAAAGCATCAGAAGAAAATGATTTGATGAAATAACTACAAATTAAAAGTGACAGTACTTACCAGCCAGAGCTGCAGTCATCTGCTCATAAGTTGGTTCTGGGTGGTTTCTTAACAAAGTGTATATGGACATCACCATTCCAGGGGTACAGAAACCACACTGGGAGCCATGGCACTTGGCAAGCCTTTCCTAAAATAAAACATGATGAACAGCACTTTTTTCAGTGTATTTTGCCTTTCTAACAAATTTTCATAAATAAGAAAGCCATACTAAATGCTGTCTTGAAACTAATTGTGAACTACTAAGGAAAACAATTTAAACTGTCAAATAATTATTTGGGGTCTGATGCCCCAGCACATATTACCAAGGAAATTAACTACCTTCAGTAGTCTTCTATCCCTTTTATATCACAGAAAGGGCATTATCCAAAATGAGCCATTAGCCCACATGGCACAAATCTTAAGTACTATTTGATGAGGATGTCAGTATTACAGCAAGGGCTATCATGAGCCACACACCATCAGTCTTGATGAACCAACCAACGATTAGAAATTTGTGTTGCCTTCTGTTATCATTTAGCAGGAAGAATAATCAAAACATGAAACTCCCTTGCCCAAAAAACACTGTCACTACAGACAGCCCATACAAAGAAAGAAATCAATACTCTTTTTGATGTAAGATACTGTATCTTATGTGTCATACTGTATTCTCACCTGAACTGGATGAATTCTGGTTCTTGTACTTCCAACACCTTCCACTGTGGTGACTGCCATACCATATAACGAGCAAATGGGAAGCAAGCATGCATTTGCTGAGTAGTGCCTTTGGAACGTTAAGGTGAATAAAGACGAATATTATTTCGCAGCAAATCAAGATTTTATACTTACAAGGCAGTCACTGCCATCATTTGGAAAGAGAGGAGACTAAGGTATTATAGAAGAGTTTTCTTACTAGCTGCATCTCTTGTCCCCAGGCTGAATAAACAAGGGCATAATATTGATAGTTGTGAAGAATTTTTATCTTCCTTAATACTTCAGTCTTTTTCTAATTGTCCTCTCATCAGTCTTACCCACAAGCACCCTCCAAGTGAGTTTTGGAAGAGGAAAGTGGGGAAAGTTGGTGTAGTTCCCTGCAGGAAGCAAGATCCCTGTGGATAAACTGAAATTCAAATTTCTGATCCAAAGGAATTCTAATATAAAAAAAATAATAATATCATTCTAAATAGGAACAATGTGTTAAAATAAAAATTCTGGAAAGCTTCCCATCACTAACAATAAAATGTTTTGTTTTACAAGAGTTTAAAAGCTTATTTTTGGTAGTCATTCTGGTTCTTTTAATGTCAACTCTTATAATAACATTAAACATTTAATTTCTATTGTATTCTAATGGAATGCAATTGTCTAAAGGAACAACTAGCACATTTTGATCCGCCCCCGCTCCCCCCATAAAAACATTCAATTCACAATGATCTTACCATTTAACAATTTCACTGAACTTTTCCCAATTTAAAAGTAACTTATTCCCACATTCAGTTTAACAACAAAACTAGCAGGCAAAATCTATTAGCCCTGGCAGGCTCAAAGTCCTTTTTTGGAGAGGAGAGGGAGCAGTATCAGAAGGCTGGGTTGATCCACCTCCTACTTTTGGCTATCCTCACACCAGTAATGAGATAAAATTGCTGAGAGAAGCAATGTTCCAGTGGTAAGTACAAAAGACGATAAATTAATGTCCCCTAAAGAGAGAACTCCTCACTGCAGCTATCAACACATATTAGCAAACAAAGCATTTCAGTGTAACATATAAGCAAATACATGGCACAGTTGAATTAATAGAATTTTTTACAGTAACTTTCTTCAGATTAAATTAACTCTTCCTTTCGAGTACTTTACTAATTAGTGCAGATTTTACAACTGTATTTTTACAGTTTCATACGTTCATACCTGGAATCATAATCATAAAATACAATCATAAAATACAGCATAGAGCTTTTCAGATTTCTTGTTAAGGATACCGTATCTTCTTTGAAGCTGGCTCATAAGTTGATATCATCACCGTGCAGGCACCACAGCCACCTCCTCCACAGCCATACTTAGTTCCTGTAAGACGGACTGAAATTTCACCATTAGGGAAAAAGAGTTTTATTTCTGCTTTTATTCTGTTATAAAGACTGAGGACCATCTTTTTTCATGAACTTTGATGAAATGCATAATTGGTTACATTCAGTAGCACATACATTGCATTGCTTTCTTTACTGGAATATAACTTTTAGCCAAAAAAAAAAAAAAAAGGACTGAAGATAATGAACGATACAATCAAAATTCAGTTTTCAAGGAAACAGGAAACTCGATTCTTTTTGGGGAAGAGTAGCTGGGACAGAAACAAAAATTAAATAAGTTTCACAGTAATTTTACATCAGGACACCGAAACTAATGTTTAAATTTTTTCCCAGAAGTGCCACTGGAAAAGTAAGGTCCATTTATACTCAAAATTAGCCATCCTGCTAGCTATTTTTTCTCAACTATGTATGGAAATTTGTTGTGAAAAAAATCAGTACCTCAATCTGGCTAAGTGGTTTTAGATTTAATTGTGCAGGAACATCTCAGGGAATGGCACACTATCATACAGACATAAGCAACAAAATGCAGGAATACTCTAACTTGATATCCGAACTGTAAAGTTCACTATCAACTAGCTCTTGAAAACAAATTAATCTTATCCCCATTTTAAAGACAGAGTACAAAGATATAGCAAGGTTAAATGGGTCTTCAAGGTGCCAGATAAAGTCAGTGCAATATTATATATGCGACCACTCACCAAAGTGCTTTAACCAGTGAAGTACAACTCTTCTGGTAAAGTTGGTATAGAGCTATGTTTTTTAGTTCAGTGGAGTCTGAACTTGCTCAGATTACTGAAGAATAATTTCTTACTGCAGAAACTTGTTCTTCTTCAGGCTCCTCCCCTCAACTGACCAGTAATGAAATGTTCCAATTCAAGCTTTTCTTTTGAGACATTTAAAAAACTCTGTTGTGTGAATTCTCTAGTGTATGGTATCTATCATTTTGTCCTTCAGGGATATGTTTGATAAGACAGCCTATGAAGCTGCCAAACAGGGGAGATTCTGCTCTTCACATCTGCTCCCTGATCCTGGCTCAGGGTCCCTAAACATAACATGTTACTCAACAGTATTACACAACAGCTTGATGAATACTGGGTTCTTGGTGCACTAGATTCCAGAAAATTGCTAACAGCTGAGAGCAGACACACAGTCAAATCTCTGTAGAGGTGAACAGAATGACAGGGAAAGATCAGAGAAAGTACTGCAGAATTCGTAACATAGAAAGCCATAGAACTGTGGACTGAAACCAAGACAGAAGACAAAACTGTCTGCAAAAAGAAAACTGGCAAGCGTGAGTTCTATCGAGTTCAAATTCTGTTTTGTTTTTTTTTTTCTTTTTTTTTCTGTTTTAAAAACATACTTGTTCACATTTACTTACTATTAAAACCTGTTTAGTTTTTTGTTTGTTTTGAGTTTAGAAATTTGTTCGGAATACTTAGAAGAAAATAACATTGTTACAAAATTGCAAGAGACTTAGGCCATCATCACAAGGTCTTTCTTCTTCCCAGGAATAGAGACTTCTTACAAAACTTGGAGACTACTATGCTGCTAAGTTTTATTCATACTGGATAAAAGATTCTTAGGAACAGACCGATAGATACAGACACATAAATTGTGCCTAAAAGGATGGCTTGTTTGTTTAGGAAACCAGGCTGAAAACACAGCAGCTCATTGAAGAGCATTTGACTTAAGAACATCATACTGCTTAATACAGCTATTTTATCTTAAGGAAGTCACAGCTTCTTTCACCTGGAAAACAGTATTTTAATTATCACTTATGAGAATTCTACTTGAAGAAGGCTTTCAACTAAGTGGAAGGAAAAATAATCAAGAAAAGGATACGTCTCTTTCGCAGATAAAACAGCAGCATCTGTTCAGGATCAGCATTTTTCTCTATTATCTGCAGTAAAAAAGAAAAAGTAAACTTTAAGAAAGCAGAGCTTTTCAAAATTCAGGACACAGGCTACATTCCTACAAAACCAGAACAAAAACATTCTCTGATTCACTCTCACAGGATTACTTGTATTGCCAAAGCCCACAGATTCCTTCATAGACAGATACGTTTCCAAGATGTACTAAAAATAAATGCTGCTCACTGAAAGGTCATACTGAGGGAACAAACCTTCAATCACATTAGAAATAAAAATGCAACAGGACTTTGCCACAATAAAGGTAGCATAGCATAACGAATTAATCATTTGCAGATTTTAGAGTCTCTCTGGCACTTTAACCTACTAGGAGGAACACCAGAGGAAGCCTCTAAGGCTGTCAGCAGGAATTTTTTTCTAGTTTTATTTATATGAATTTTCACTTCTCTTACTAGGCTAACAACTGAGAGCAATAAAAATGCCTGCATTCTTGTCTCCTTTAAAGGATTTCTTATTCCATTGCTTAGAATCAACTAGTTCTTTGCAGTTGCATTTAATCAGTAACGAGCTTTGGTTTGCTCTTGCGCTATTACCTTTATAACAGTCCAGATTTTGGCACTTGAGCTTTGTTGACTAGCTTTCATGCATGTGTAAATTTCTTCTCCAATAACCACTGAAGACAAGAAGCCAGGCACATACAAGTGAAAAACTAGTTCACTCATCAACCAAATCTAATAGCCAATCAAAAGTTCCCTTCACTTTGATACTACACCCCCCTCCCCCCAGACTCAGCAGAACTAGCTAAAACAGGATGCCCTCCTCTGATGCTTCTCCCCTTCTTACAGCACTTGCTGAATGCAAGAGAACTAGCTAACTGTAATATTACTAGCTGACTGATTCACATTCCAAAGGCTTTGGAAGGATGCAATTATGCTTTCCCAAAGGACGAAATCTAAGAAAACTAGATCCTATCTGTGCCCACGTCTTTCGGGGCTATTTTTGAAACAGCAGTTACCCTTTCTTCAGACTCCCTCCCAACGACACTTACCTTTCTCCCATTCACATAGAAAATCAACTCCGCAGCCCCTACCGCCCCTTGCAGAGCCATCGCGTCCCAACCCGGAACCCTCAGGGCAGCAAATCGCAGGCAGAGGCAGCAGCAGCCGGAAAGTCCCTCAGCGAGCAGGGCGGGGCCGGGCCGCAGCGGGCGGACACCGGGCAGCGTGGGAGGCGGCCTGCAGGGCTGTGCTGTGCCAAAGTCAAGCAGAAGCGGGTGGGTGGATGCCCGTTGCGTTAATACAGCGTTCGATTTAAATTTCCTACAGCAATGCATTTCAAACGCAAGCTCCGGAATGCCTTATCCTGATTAATTTCAATGTGTTGCGTTATTTATGTATTAAAAAATACTCGTACGTGGAGGACACAGTTCTAGGTTCTAAGGCTGCAACTGCAGCCAGATTGTTCTTCCCTGAAGTGTTCAGCATCCTTCTGAGTTGCGCCATACATATCCACAGAAGTCTGGGTTCAGGACAGATGATTATATATACTAGTCAGATAAGAGATGGCTGTTGCAGTTATTGTACCTTTTGTACCTTTTGTTCGAGTACTAAGCTTTGTTGTTTAATAAAATAGAGTAAAATCTCTCAGGGAAATTCAGGCATTTCAGACTGATGTGAGAATTAGAACACGTTTCAGGTGTTTCAAGGATGGAGAGCTTACTGATTCCTCTGAATTGCCATATTCGTCTATGAGAGACAGAAGAGCTAGGTGGCTTTACTTAATTAATATTGCTTATGTGACCCTGAAAGTTACAAGTCAGTTTTTTTTTTTCTTAATATGTGAGCTGACCGTATAATTTTTTTACTTCATTCTGTTAAGTTAGCTTAAAATATTAAGACACTCCTCCCACTTTCACAAAGGGCACGTGTTCCCATAGAGCAAAATAGTTCTGCTAGCACTTTCTATGAGGGCTGCTCTGAAAAATAATGCCTCCTATTTTCTTACGATGGCTCACAGTGTCAGAGGTGGGTATTGGTAGTATGGCAGTAGAGGTTGAACCTCCCCACCAGTATCCTATTACACGTTGCTGTGTGTGAGAGGCAGCAGAGGGGCAGTCTGACAGAATGCTGTCTCACATGGAAGTGTGGATGAAGCAAAGGTGTGTCACTGAATTCCTCTATGTGGAGAAAATGGCACCCACTGACATTCATTGATGCTTGCTGAAAGTTTACGGAAACCAAGCAGTGGAACTGTGAGGCAGGGGTGATGCATTTCAGCGGTGGCAACAGTGGGTCACCTCTGCTGATGCAAGTTTTCACAAGCACAGTATGCAGCCTCTTGCTGGAAAATAGTGTTTTGTAGCTGAGAATTTTCTCTATCAAATAGTATTGTTGTGCTTTTTGTTAGAGTTCCGAAGGAATTAAACAGGAGGCATTAATTTTGGAGCCACCTATGTAACAGTTTAGTCTCCAAAGTAATTCTGAATTATGATTAAAACCAGCAAATGAGTGAGCATAGGCCCTGTGGAAATTTTGCATAAATTTCTACTCACAAAATATTCTTCATTAGCTTCAAGACATTCTAAGCATTTGTAAGGGCCACTTGCACAGCTGTGGGTTAAAGTACACTGAAGTAATTTTTCCTAGAAATTTTAAAACAAAATCTTTCAGTGGTAAATGAAAATATTAAATATATGTTAAGAAATAATTGCATAAACATGAGGGGAAAAAAAAACTAACTTTGATGCTACAAAAAGAAGTCCAAAGTACTTTATCGTCAAAAAAAAAAAAAAAACAACAAAGATCTCAATCCCTGTGACAGCCACAGATGCAGTTTTATCTGGAATATTCTGAGCTGTTTTTACATTGGTTTTTCCTTGCAAGAGCTTCTAGTGTACCAGTGGATCTGGTGAAAAAAACACACTTAGTGAAGATTCAGCAGGTATTCCAACATTACATGCAGTGCTTCAAGTGGCCATTTTATAGAATAAATAAAATAAGTAAATCTTAGATATTAAGAGTAAATGTTATCTCTGTGTATAGCATCAACTTGAGCACCTTGAGCAACAAAAGTAAGGATGGAAAACAATGAAACAAGTGCTGTAATAACAGTGATGTGATTTCAGAGGTACATAAAGTAATTTCTCCCTCTTTCAGGTCACTTTCTTTGTCTTCTCTTACTCTGAAAGATATCTATACTTAATGCAAGTTGAAGAAGGTAAGGCATAAAGCCCAGGTTTTACCGTTTCACCATACCCCCTCCTCCCCACCCCGGACTTCTGTTTTTAGCTTTCAAACAATAGGCAATAGAGAGAAATAACCATTTAGGACAAACAAACAAATGAAATTACTGTGTTTCACTGCTGCAGTGCCAGTACATGGAATACAAGTTGTAACTGATGCTTCTTTTGGATTTCTAATGATGCAGCTAGCGATGTTGATACACAAAGAAGTGTATAGCAGTGTATATAGTTCTTTCTTTAATAATATTGGATCAAGATAGAATCTATGTTTCCATCCATCACTGCACCTCTTCATAATGATTTTACCAATGTAGCGACAAGCAAGGTATATTTCAGAAAGAAAAAGACTGCTGAGAATCCTGCCAAGAGCCTTACTGAAGTTGGGGTAAAAACCATTCACTGCTGTCCCCTCACTCACCAACCTAATGATCTCACTGCAGAAGGCTATCAGCTCAATCAGGTATGATCTTCCCTTCATAAATCCATGCTGACTATTCTCAAACACTTTGTCTTTCAAACATACAGAAACCAGGATTTCCTCACTTACCCAGGTTACAATGCTACAAAAGCTACAATGAAGTACAAAGGGTACTGATTTTTGTTTGCTTGTTTTTTAAACTTTACAAATACAAGAGTACCAATTACATATAAAAGGTTACCAGATGAGATCAAAGGTCTGGTTTACTGTAGAACTGCCCAGTCTGTGAAGGGTTTCAAGAGTGATAACTTTAAATGAAGTATTAAACAGCATTTTGAGTAATGCCTCGTGGATTTTTCTTCCATTAATTTGTCTGATTAATACTGTGTGAAGAATCACTTTCTGTAACCAAGTAACTTATTTATATCTCATTAAAAATGACACAACGATCTTGGTGCCAAAGTGAATCTGAACCTTACCCAAAATAATCCACAGAAGTTATGGGGATTGTGAGCTACATCCTGCAGCTGGCAGCATTTGTAACTTGGATATCACCCAAAAGTTGTTTGCCTCATGACAAGGCATAATGGAATGCAGAAGAGACTGATGAGGGTCCAGAGGTGAAATGGTCTAAAAACTGATAGCTGAGTGATATGTTTGTAGTATTTGTCACACTAGCACAGCCTCAACTGGAAACTCAAAGCATTGCTATGACCCATATGCATGATACTGGGTTTCTGTCAACAATTCCTAAAAATGAGATCTCCTCATTGAGATCTCAATGTGACTCTGTCAAATAAAAGCAACAACAAATAGCAAAAAAAAACCCAACAACAAACAAACCAAACAAAAACAAACAAACAGAAAAAACAACCAAGGGTCTCTGCACCTATGTTTGGGGTGCTTATATCTGTTCAAGCTAGCATTGATAAATTACTCTGCTCATAATAAATACAAAGAAATCACAATAATTCCCAAATGTGATTTTTTTTTTTAATTCTCATTAAAACTTACACTTTTCTCACAAATTAATAACTGCTGCAAAGACTTTGAACATATTATAAATTACTGAGCAAAAGTTCAGAACACAAGACAGGATCCTAACCTGAATTTGCCTTCTTTGGTGAAGAGTTCTATGTTATTTATGTTGTGGGTCTTTTCCGAGAAATTCAATTTTGAAGTCTTTGTTTTACATTTATCTACTGAAGAACAATAAGCATCCTATACTACTAAACTATATTTTTTTGGAAAAAAAAAAAAAAGTACCATTTCAGAAGTGCTGTTCATAAAGGCAATTCTCTTTTGTCTTCTTCAAATAAACTTTGATTTACTTTTAAAGCTTATTTTCTTTTTTACTTTATAGACTGGGGAATGCAGAAATTGTGTATCTGTAAACTGATCCCCACGTCTCAATTTTCTGTGAACAAAAGAAATAGAAAATATCTTGTGAATATCACCATATGTCTATATAATTATAATATCAACTGTGAGTGGTAAATAATCCCACTGAAAGTTAGATACACTAAATAACTTAATTTTATGGAATACAAATAAGTTTGAAATAGCAAGGCATAGATAACATTATTTTTGAAAACAAGGCTAAAAATCATAGTCAAGTAATCAAAATTCTGAAGTGAATTCCAATTTTTTTTTCCTATTTTTGCTTTGTCTCTTTCCAGAAATACAAAACCTTATCATCCTGAAGGAGAATGTGTCAGTGGCATAATATCACAGCATCAATTTAGCATCCAATTAAAATTAGTAAAGCAAAAATGCAACTATAATCCCCCCCTTTTTTTTTTTTGTAATTTTACAAACACCATTTCATAAATACTTCTGAAAAAACAAACAAACGGTGGTAAATTTATAGACAGTTCTTACTTTGCTTTTAGCTTCTATTTGTCCTCAATCTCAGTGCCTCAGTTAATTATTTGCTTGCTTACCCAGGTAAACAAAAATATTTTGTGGGTGTATGGAAATACTGTGTGAAATTTTCAGTTTGTGGTTTTATTTTCTTCTCCCCTCATTTTCACCAACATACTCCCTTCTGCACCTGACTTGTAAAATAAGTAACTATAAGCCTTTAATTCTCCAGACTATAATGGGAAAATCTCAATAGTCTTTAGCTCCTGAGTATGCAACCTATCAATACACATATAATGGAAGATACTTTTTCCTTAGATTAGGACTTAAAACAAACAACAACCAAAAAGTGGTGGCTAAAGCTGTCTGAATGTGTTCAGGAGTTATTTTCAACTTAACAGTCCATTGAGATTTAGGTCTACGGGTACACAATTTGCACAAATACACTGATTTTATTAATGGATATATGAAATCCTCTTTTAATTTTTAATAGCTATGACAATCTATGACCTATCTTCAAAAAATCTTGGAAATCTTGTGCTATTGAACAAGAACACTGAGCTAGATAACTAATTATTAAATTAAAATATCTTAAACTCAAATGATTTATTAAGTTAGATATATCTAGCTAAAGAAAGATCACATAATTCTGTAATACCATTTGTTGGGGTACTGAGTTGTCTTAGCAAGGATTTATGAGTGCATACAGTAGTTCTGAGTAGATGGAGTGTTCTAGAATAGCTAAGTTAGGCCTGTAGGTTAAGAGTTAGCGGGCAAGGGGTTTAGGTAGGTGTGTGTATAGGTTCTCTCGCGTGCATCGGGTCTTGCGTAGTGGGTGTACGCATCTGCGCGGGATTTAGGATGGTATATAAGGTATGTGACGCAGCATTAAATTGAGAGAAGACATTATGGCATCCATGTTTGTCTTTCTCTCCCCTGGATGGTCGAGGTCCCAGGATAAGTCGGGTTAATTGGCAGATACGTCAACCGTTACAGAAATTGTCTTGTCACTTGGCATTATTACAAGAACATTTTTATGGCAAAAGTATAACATTTAAGTATAATGTTTACAATTATCCACCTCCAAAGGGGTTTATGTCATGATAAATGTTAAGAACTCATCATTATTATACTGGTATTAAAAGTTTAACTGTAAGCTAAATATGTCTGACTCTGGCACCTGGAAATCCTGCCACACTAACAGGAAACATGAACTCTGAGGTATTATTCCACTCCAGTTCTCAAAATAAAGTTAATTTCTTAGGAATTTGGGAGTTTTAATAGCAAATCTTTTTTAAGTTATGTACTACAAACAAAACCACCTCTCCCCATCTGATACATACCGGTTTAGAGGGGGTTCTTTGTAGCAAATAGCAGCTCTTCCTCGTCTAACTGGTTCTGCTGAGTTTTCTTCTAAAATCTGGGAGGATTTAGGTAAGGAAGTGTGAGAAAACTCACTAGTATTTGTCACATCTTGCAAAGCTGTTCTCCCTGTGAAAAAAATATTTTGTATGATTCATTTTAATATTTTCTGAACCGTTAAGTAAAATTTCAATTCATAATTATCTGTCATTAGTATATATGTCACTCCAAAAGTAATGCTTCCTATTTATTTCCATGGAAACTACAATAGATACAAAGAGCACAATAACAGTATTTGATAGAGCAAATTCTCAGCTACAAAACACTATTTTTCATCATAGTCATCACTATTAGCTGACTTGCACAGATGAGTTGATTGTGACAGTATTCATTTTATGATGCAACCGCTGTGCATGGCCATTTGGAACGTGGCTTGTCCTTCACGTTCACTGTCACCACTTCTGAAACGCACCACCTATCACCTCTCTGTGCTCACATCCACTCTATACAAATTCAGCATGTGTTAATGAATATCAGTGGGTGCCAATTTTTCTGCATGGAGGAATTCAGTGATGCACGTTTGCTTTATATGCATGGCTATGCCAGACAGCATTTTGTCAGAACATACATCCAGCATCTGCCTCTGATGTCATGTGCTGAAATAATATAATATTACTTTCAGAGCAGCCCTTGTATTTCTTATAATTCAGGTACTTTGGATGTTATTCCTGTGCTCAAGATGCTCTGCAAATAATGGAATGTGATCAAAGGGAAGGGTATTACAACAGCTTTCAACCTAACCTAGTTTGGAGCTGTTTGAGCTCTACCATGCTCTTGAGACACAACCAAACCCCAGAGGTGCCCTAATCTGCAGCTAGCAGATATAATGTTACAGTAAAAAAAAAAACAAAAACAAACTGCAGACAGATCATGGCCTTAAATGCAAGAGGGAGGGCACACATGTGTAATGTGGAGGGATCAATCTTTGTAGACAATAATTGTCTACAACTAATAACATCTTTCAACTTTGCACCTGCACTCATAGATGAGCCTGCACGCACAAACAAAGCACAGCAAGGTGATTAAGTGAACCTCCTTATCTTCAAAACTGTATACTGCAGAGCTATTTGAGATGCCTTGTATTTTCAGCCACTGCAAATGTGAAAGTTCAATACCCTACTAAGAAGCAACGAGCCTCAGAAGAAGCACTGTCAATATAATTCTTTAAGATCAAATGCAGAATGCCAGACTAAATCTCGATACTTAGTTTGGAGACAAAGATTTTGATAAGCTGGGAGAAATAGTGAAATTATTACCTTACCCCAAATTTCAAAAAAATTCTAAGGTGGATCACAGTCTCTCTGGAAAGCACAGAGACTTAATACAGGTATCAATCCAAGATAAAATAAGCACAGCCTTAATCTGTATTCCTGTCAGTTTCTTCCAGGAGCATACATTCCCTGCTGACACAGGTCAAGTCTTAGATTTACTACATCCAGATGAGAACATATGGGATGCAGTTTTTCAATAGAACAGAAATTAAAACCCTCATATTTTCACATTTGGAGAATGAAGTCTTTACCCACCTTAAATTGCCTGAGGCAGAAAATACTTGCTGTTGATCACACAGAGGAAACTCACATGTGCCAGATGAATGATGGCTTTTCTCTTGCACCTATTTTGATACTACTACACTGTAGCACTGAATATAGAATTTGTAAGCCTACTGTATGAAAACTACTCTTGTTTCTGTTCCCCATCTATGAAGGGAACAGTGTACACTGACATTTATCTTGTATAAAACTTAAAATTACTTTATCTTTTTAACCCCACTTTTCTGAATTGTACAACATTCTTATGAAAAATGAATACAGGTACCAATTATAACTGCTCCTCAAGAACAGGGACTGCTTAACCTGTGTGACAAAATGTCTTTTTGGAACACATTACAAAGTAGCAGGTATATTAGTTATTACAATTCTGAAATATACTGAGACTGATAAATGAATCAATTTAGTGATTTTGAGCCTTACCTTTTCACTTCTATTTCATACACTGTAAGCAAGGAATTAGCGGAATACTTTTGAGAGAAGATATTTTTATCATTACTCCATGCAGAAACTAATTTAAAATATTTTTCTCCCATTCTCATGCACTTACCATGACAATGTGTCAAAGTCTTTTCAGAAATCTCTTTAGAAATATGATCTGACTTTTGATTTGCTTTTCCAGAAACTGGAGCTTTATCTTGATCAGTTTTCCCTGAAATTTCTGAACTTTTCAGTATAGAGTTCATGGGAGCACTAAGGTTATTAAAAGCTGTGGGCTTCATTTCAGAAAAACCTTTCTGGAAAAAGCTACCTGTATTTACTGTTATATTTTTAGAACAATCAACAGGTAAGGATTCTAAAATCTCTAATTTTTGCACTGTGGGTTTTAACTTGTTCATAAAGGAATCCATCTTATGAGAGACTTCCTGGTCATTCAAAAAATTCAGCTGTCCCTCATCAATATGTCTGAAATTATTCTTTTTTTGTCTGTTCTCCATAATACCAGAACTAAGGCTCCCTTTTTCTTTCACTTGATTGTCACAAGAATTACTAATATTAGATTCTTCACATGCTGCTGGTGAGGAATCTACTCTCTTTAATGTATCAGCATTGCTGCCAAAATTTTGTGCGGAGGCTTTAGCTTGTGGTCTATTCATCACCATATCATTCCGAGCAACAAAACCTCCCTGAGATTGCTGGGTTTCAGTTATTTTATTTCCATGAACAGCCTGTGTGCACAATGCATCCTTATTTTCTAATTCTTCACTTTTGCAATGCGAGAACGTACTAAGATCTTTAGTTGGTATTACACATGCTTTACGCGCAGCCTTTGCCAATGTACGTTTTAATCTGCCTGGTGAAAAATTACCACTCTTTTGATCTACTTTTTGAATAATTTTATTAACACTGCCATTTTCAGTTTCTCTTTGTCTGTAACCACCTTCTTTGTTGCATTTACTCTTTATAATATTCTTCCGGTACTGCTTTCTCTTGCTGTCACATTTGTACCTGTCTGTTTGAGACTTTTTTGAACCATGCTCTTCATACTTCCCATTATCAACTTCACAGTATTTGGATGTGTTCATTTTTGAAGGGTTGTGAAAGGTTTTCCCATTTCTTAGCAGTCTGACACTGTTCTTGTTTTCATGTAGAAAGTCCTGCTGTAAGGGTGGTACAGTAGAGCTGTTGTCCTGGAACACCAAGCTTTCAGCACAGCAAACTTGAGGTGGGATCTCACTACTAGATAAGCTTGAGTATGCTTTTATTATTTTGTTTTCCACATCTTCCAATGTTTCTGAGGAATCTTCTTTATTTGCTTCTTGTTCTTGTTTTTGATGCACTAGGCTAACTAGGTATGTTCTTCTAGTATCTTTATCCTTACTTAGACAATTTTGGTTTTGATTACAGTCATCGGTATTTGGTAAATTCTGTTTCTCTGTAGAATTCTGTGTAGGCAGCTGTTCTGTCTGACTTTGGAATAGCTGAGTTTGTGGATCAGTAGTTTCTGAAATGTTATTGTCATTCCTAGTGTGGTTTTCTTCTGCATAAAAATTTGAACTGACTTCAGTCTTGTTTTTAATTTTCTCTTTCTCACTTTTAGAATATTTTACTTTTCTGAAATTTGCCAGTACTTTACCAGAATTGGCATTATTATTTTTCTGTAATTTGTCTTTTGATGCAACTGTGAGCAGTTCACCTGCATCACTGGCAGTCAACTCCATATCAGCATCATAAACAGTTTCTTCAGATTTTACCCCATCAACAGGAAGCATCTCCTTACATTCACTGCTAAAATCAAGTTGTGAAGGAATAATGCGAAGCAAGTCACTTGGACTTTCCTTCACATTCACCTCATTGCTGCTGCTGCTACCATGAGGAGGCAGATTTGAGCTACATTTTTTACCAGAATCCTTTACATTAAGTTGTGGTTTTAACCCATAACGTGTTGCACATTTCTTTCTTTCAGTCACATTTCCACAGAATGGCAATGAACTATCATCTTGTCTTGTGAACTCCTCAGACTGTCTTAGAGGCTGTACATTATCGACATGAGTTAGGAATGCACTATTACTACTTAGTTCTGCGCCAAACCGATTTTCTGGAAGAAAAAAAAAAAAGACAAACTTCAGCTTGTCAGAATAAGAGACCTTACTGAAAGTTGGATGGGAAGCCTGGAAAATGACATATTGCACTCTTTTACTGTGAGGGTGGTGAGGCACTGGAACAGGTTGCCTAGTGATGTGGTTTATGCTTCATCTCTGGAGACTTTCAGAGTGAGGCTGGATCAGGCCCTGGGCATGTCCCTGTTCACTGCAGGGGAATTGGACTAGATGGCCTTCAGTGCCTTCCAACTCTAAGACTTCTATGACTCTATGAAATAAAAGTCTATTTGTTTTCTATGACCTCTGCAGCTATTATTTAACTACCACAATGCCATTCTGTTCACATTAATTTTGTTACACTTTCACATGGGCTATTTGAATGAACAATAGTCTACAAGTTATAGTTGAGGCACCTGTGCTTATGAGTGATCACTGCTTCTGAGTAGCGTATTACAGTTTAGCAATCTCACCACATCTTCTGTATTACACATCAAATAATGAACTATTTCATACCACCTCTCATCTAGCTCTGAAAAACAGATATTTTCTGTACAGAAAATACATCTTGTGTCCTAAAAAATATGATTATGTCAGTAGTTGCTTCCATCACATCTATTTCATTTAACTTTTGATTACTTTTACCAGAAAGCAATGATGATGCAAACTGAACTTGATCTGAACATGTTTCCTTTGACAAAATAGTGGTACTTCTAAAATAATTTGCTATATCACACACAGAATGGCTACCTTGCTGTTTTCCAGCAGATGTTGCAAGTAGATGAAGCTTCACTGGCAATTCTACAAATCTGAAAAGAGAAAAGTTTACTGTGAAGATTTTATGTTTTATACCATAATATTCAACTGTTTAAAACATTTCTTTGGTAATATATAAAAACAGAAAACAAAAACAAAATAAAAACAAAAAACAAAAATGCACTTCTGCTTCTGTCTTAGGGGCAACGGTATCTATGACACTACATCTGCTTTGTGCTAGTGAGATCTCACGTAGAAAGAAGTTATTCAAACACGTATTCTCCCACTATCTCCCTGATCATTACAAGTTGCAGATAGTTTCTGAATTAGATAGGAAACTGCTTCTAGTTACTTCAAAAATATCTAGATCATAAAAAGATTAATTGTAAGAAAAAAATCTACACATACTTACCAGCTTCCAGATTTAATACAACTTACCTCACTGACTGACTCTTCACCTGGTCATCAGTACAGCTACTTGGACTGTCTGACAGAGGAAAAGAACTCTGAAGATTCTTTCAAAAGAAGAACAGTGGGGAAGAAGTATATTTTTAACATTGTGTAACTGCATTTCATCTGATACATAACTTTCAGACTTTTTGTAAACAAGATTAAATCCTCTGTCTTTACTGCCAGTAGCAGTGAAATGCCACCAAGTTCACTGGACTAGGGATTCACCTCTACGTTAAACAATAGCGGTAGATGTTTTTAAATGCATATATGATTTCAATATTTTAGTCATTTAGTTATTTTGAAAATGTTATCCTGGAGCTATTGCATAGATTTTGATATGGCAATAGTTAAAAAAAGTCTTACCTCAGAAAGACTGCTTATTTCTATTGCATTTAAGAGGTTATCACCCAAAAATGCTCCTATTTCTCTAAGAGTTTTATTCTGCACACAAAGGAAGAAAAAAAATACAGAAAAGTATTTTAATTTTTTTCTAAGAAAGACAAGATATAAAGGTGAATTCATGTTGTAATTTTTCACTCAGCTAAGGACAAACTAAATTTTCAATACCTTTTAACATGAAAATGAAGCTGACACTGAAATAACCATGGTTATACAGATACACTCTTGAATAAACTGGTTAGTGTAAAAATTCCTAAGATTGGAAAATCAAAAAACCAATGATTTGCTATGAGATGACAGCTTCAAAAATCTGAGATGCAAGTGCTTGAAATCACCACTTTGAGAAGCAATATTATGTTTCAGTAAGAGACAAAAGCTTGGTTTAGCTGATCTAGGCTTAAACATTATAGGCAATATACCAAACAGCTTAGTTTTCGACGAAGCAGGATATTATGAAGCTGCAGCTTTTCTACTTCTTTCTGAAGAAAAATCTTCTCATTCTTCAGCTTCCGAGAACTTTCTTTCTCCACGCTCAAAGCCAGAGCTAATGCTTTATTATTTTGTTTTAAAGATACTTTCAACATTGATGAATTATCTATAGGAGACAAAATCATACCATTTTATTTTCAACAGCTTCAATTCCAGGCCCTCTCTATATGTAGTCTCACTTCATAATAATATTTTTATCTATATTTTTTGGCAGAACAGTAGCCTGATATAAAACGGTCCCTTGTTGGCTGCCATTCTGAAGTCTTCTGTTAGTTTTGAGTCTCAGTCAAGGATTCTGTTCTTGTCTGGATATTATTATTATTATTATTTTAAACAAAGATATTTTAAGAATTTTAAATGTATCATTTTAAAATGTGTAGTTTTGTAGGCATAATAATGGTTCCTGCCTTTTAACAAAGAAAAAATAAAGTATGTTTCACAAATAGAAAGTTTAAACATTATGTGCATAAATGTAGATTTCAGCAAATGAAAGAAGAAATATACCGTTGACAGCCGTAATAAAAACTCACCTACTCACACCTGCTACCAAACCTTTTAACTACTATTCCTCTTTTTCCTCAGCGAAAGAATATTACCAGGATAAACATTTTGCCTCATATTCACAGTGCACAGAGAGCTAGCTTTAACTCAGATGAGCCTGGCCATCCTCTTTTACAAAACCAGAAGGAGCAAGGTTAGCATGAAGTGCTATTGCTATATTTATTCATTGTCCTAAGCTATTACTTCTGCGACCTGTCACGCAAAAATCAGCAGGGTTTCATTTCTTTGCTTAGGGAAACATGCAAAAACAGTGGCACCTTGTGAATCCAAACATCATGCTTTGAAATTACTATTTGGCGTTGTGAATTGTTTGCATTTCTGCAACATGGAAATTTCTAAGGGACATGAATATTACTCATCAATACTATTGTTCTATTTTTCACTGAAATTAATATTCTTGGCATAAATCACATTAAAAGTCTTGCTGCATCGTTCACAGAAAGAGAAGCAGAAATCAAGATTTAGTTAGCTGTGCTACTTGAACCATAGATCTCTGAAATAGTGGTGTTTTGCTATAACTACACTTTTCCTATCTTTTTCAGAAGAGGATTTGAGATATTCATAGTGCTGTGGACTTAAACATCTAGCATAAAAAAAAAAAGTGTTTTAACTTAACCCTGGCTGACTGGGAAAGCATGTTCTGACAAATGCTTAAATCAACCTGTTAACACCTGCAGTATTCTTTGTTTTTCTAAATGTCTCATGAAGAATTTCTTACAAATGCCATTTTGCAAATGGGAATTGAACATGTAATGCTATGACAACTATGTCATAAACTGTTACTGATTTAACTCATTTTGGTACCTCAGATTTTAGATGCTCAAGATAAACCATGGATATTAGAAATGTATTAAAAACACTAGCACACCAAAGAAAAAGCACTGGAACTATGTAGAGAATTAGATAAATAATCAAATTAGAACCATGTGTTTTAACCATGATACTCTCTGAAAGTACTGAATTCACCACATTTTTTAACAGCAGCCACTTAGCAAATCACACTAGGTACAACTGTTCTTCCCTTTGAATTCATATATTCTAAGTCAGTAAGAAGCTTCAGTTTTTCTTTAATGGAACTTACTTATTAATTTAGATTTGATTTTAGATGCCAAAGAAGCATTCAGTTTTGCAGTTTGTAATGCTCTGTCCCTCTTCCTGTGTCCTCTGACAGAGCACGAAGTAAAAGTAGCAGATAACTTAGCAGTTGCTTGTTTATCCATCATCAAAATGAACCTTGTTAGATGGAATGCACACTGGCAAGAGGAATCTGCAAACGACACATGATTTCACTCACAAGTTTTGAACGTAGGCTGCATTGTCTCTTTATGAGAAGATTATCCAAGATTTCGGTCACATTATCACATTGTACTAGCAAATATGAAGATTAAAAAGATGAGAGATTTTACTTTTATACATTCCATCAAGTTACCTATTCAGATCTACCCTCAGAAATGAAGGGGGGGGTTAGAAAAAGGCAAAAGTTTACATCACTTGACAATGTAACCGAATCAGCTTCGTCAGGCCAAATTTTAAAAGCAATTTTTTTACATAAAGCGCGTTACGGGTGTTAAATACTGAAGTACACAGCTAGAAAGACCAGACTGCAAAGTCCGTTGGAACAGCGAACAGCTCCGCCGCCGCCGCCCCCTCAGCCGCTCTCGTCCTGCCCGCCAGGGGGCAGCGCTCCCGCCTCGCCTCAGGGGCCGCTAACGGCTGCGGGAGCCCAACGGCCGTCGGCGGGTAACCCTCGCGCCCAGGCGGTCCGTTCGGGGAAGCGAACAGCCTCCGCGATCCGACCGTGCACGACTGGAGCATATTTACAGCACAAACGGAGCTCCCGGGCTGATTCCTGCTCATCACAGCTTTCTGCTTTGAAGCAAAGAATTACGCTAGGTCTTCAAGTGCCAACCTTTACATTACAGAGTAGAGTTTCGTACAAGAGGAGCCTTTATGCATAGGGTTTTTTTTTTGTGAAATAGTCCCTTTAAAAGGAGTTGCAGTAGAAGAAGTGACAACCAAGCTATCAAGACAGTTATCAAAGTGACATCAATAAGCAAAAGATGACAGTGAGTGCGCACACCACCTGCACACATAGGAGGCTCCTGTGTTAGAAATGGAGCAAGGCTGATCTCATCCATTTCAGGTAGTTAGGTTTGGGAGATGGAAGGAAGTACTTTAGCCCAGCGAAATGCTTTCCTCCAGAGTCTGCTGTGATCCCAAGGCAGAGCCCACGTGCTTTAACACTCCCTTCACATGCATTCTCTTCCCCCACATGAGCCCAGTTCTGCCATCAGTTCAGGTAGGCACACTGATTGCTGCAGTTGGCCTAAAGATTAATACATATATAATAAACAGTTTTGTGAAAACATAGGGGGAGAAAAAAGTTACTGTTTTAGTTTATTTGAAAGTTTACAGAGACGCAGAAGGGTGAAACAGTAATAACAATAATAAACCATGCTTTTTTTTTTTCCTTTTTCTTTTTTTCTTCCTAGTTTCCAAATGAGATTTGGCACAATTTCCCAGCATGGTCCTGAAGCTGCATAACCTCATGCTTCTACACAATCCTTTTAAAACACAAATGTGACCCAGCACACCTTACACATCTGTGGTATGTTTCCCCTCACAAAGCCGCTTTGAGCAACTGCAGCCACTGTGAATTCTGAGAAAATAACAGATAACATCATGCAACTGTAACAACAGAAAGCCAGTCAAGTTGCTGCAACTCACCTCCCTCTGCTTTCAAGCAGGCAGCATTTTCACCCAGCTCCAGTCATGAGATCTCATTTCCTTCACTTCTACAGCAGTCCCACCTCCTGAAGGAGCAATCACCAATCTGCCTCCAGCTAATGTTTATGTCACAGCTGCTGACAATAAGCAAAATAAGTGCTGTGTTACCACCTGGGTGCTACTTTCCTTTGCATTCAGCTGAGAAACTTTTCACACGGTGAAAATCTTCAGTTAGCTGCCAGCTGCTTAAAGGGGGGAAAGAGCCTAAAGGGCTGCCAGGCTTTGCACTCTGCATGCATTAAAAAGAGCAGAAGTTTGGTTTGCAATCACTTGAGATCCCAATATCAGCCTTTATACTGAGTAGGGATGAGAGAGTGAGGGAAAGACAGACCTGTTGTAACAGCTCTAAAAGCTTAAAAGTGATATGGGCGTGCTCCTGCACGTGTGGTGTGAAGCTAACTGCATTCTTAATGGACTTCAGGTCCCAATTAGAAGAATTGCTGATGTTCTAGGTTTTATCTCTTTTTTCACATATAGGCAGCTTTGAGTACTTTCCAGAAAGTTTGTGGAAACCAGCAGTTTGGCACTATTACATTTTGTACAATGATTGATTCGGCATTTACAAATATCATGAGGACCTGGCACTGTGCGTCTGTTCATGCAGCATTTTGGTCAGCAAGCAACTGCACCGCAGCCATGAACCACCACTTCTAGCAGGACACTCTGTAAGCCGTTGTGCACGAGAGTGCACGGGAAGCACCCGGCAGTCTGCACTTGCCCAGGATGTTTTAAGTATATTAAAGCATTAATAGCGTGCTCTAAGATTTAAAAAATGTAAAAGAAACAAGGTTTCCGCCTTGCAGAGCGGCCGAGTTTATGCACGCACGCCTCCCTTCGGAGGACGAAGGCACCGAAGCCGCGCCCGTCAGGCCGCCTGCTGCCCGCGGGCTCGGGTCGGGGCTGCCGGCGGTGCCCCCGACCGGGAGATGCCGCGGTGGCTCCGCTCGCACGCCCCCGGCCCGGCCCTTCCTGCCGCCATTTTGCGGAGTCGAGGAGGCCCGGAGGCGCCCGGCCCGCTCCGGCCGCGGGGAGGCGGCGGCGCAGGTAACGCGCGATGGCGGCCGCCCCGCGCGCGGCTGGGAGGCGTCGTCCCGGCGTGTGCGCGCCCGCGGCCGGCGGAGGGCTGGGTGGGCCGCGCCTCTCCCGCGGAGCGGCTCCGGCGCAGGAGGGAGCGCTCGGGCCTGCGCGGGGCGGCTGTCCGAGAGTTCCTAGGATGCGTTTCGCTGCTGTCCTTCTAGCGCGTCTTTCGCGCGTACTAACCACGGATCTGCCTCTCCGTATACCTCGAAAGAGTAACTCCGTGTTTTGCAGCAAAGTAAATGTCGTCGTTGCTTATAGTGAAGGTGTAAGCATTATTTCGAATTTTGCAATTTGCACTGATACATTTTAAAATCTGATTTACGGTACTATGCAACAGGCTGAGCTAACACTTGAATCTCTGTGTAATATTTCGGACTTAGCATTAGACCGACACTTCTTTGTATCTGTTACAGTGTGGAATAGCTCGTACTTAACATCTCATTTGCAAATGCAATGGAAGAGGACAAGGCTGCAGAGGAGCAGGGTATCCTACGGCTGAATGTGCGAGGATGTCTGTACACCGCCAGGCGCCAGTCCCTGTGCCGCTTTAAGGACTCCATGCTAGCTTCTATGTTTAGTGGACGCTTTCCTCTAAAAATGGATGAGTCTGGTAAATATGTTAAAGCTGCACCTAAAACATTCCGCCTAGGGAGCTCTGTGGTAAATACATGCTTTTATGTATCCATTTTATTGCGTCTCTCTTCTTCCAATTTGCTGAGCTTCTTGAACACCAGAATTATGTGTGCATGACTTATGAGTAATTCATTGGAATTCCACAGGACTCTTCCTGTTTGCAAACGTGTTTGTACAGCACTTAGCCCTGCTTTGTTGCAGTCAAAATTGTCGAATACACTACTACAGTGTAAGTGTTAACTTGGGTCCTCTTTATGCCTTCCTATATTCTCCCAAGGCATCTGACTCCATCTGTTCATTATTTAAGGAGACTGGGGTTTTATCTTTATTTCAGAATGCCTCAGTAGCCAGTAAAGATTGCATTTTTGACCAGCATGGTTTGATATGAAAACTTGAATAAAACTATTCATTACTCAGATTTCACCCCTGTTTGTGACTTGGAAGTGACTGCCAAAGTATGCCCAGTTCTAAAACTATGCTGGATAGACAGTAGTGACTTCTTGTTGCCACTTCTGGCAGTTTAAAATATCTGAAATGCTTGAAACTTTTTACAAAGCAGGGTTTTACTATCATCCTTCAGCTGCAGTGAACAGCGTATTATATACAGCAGTGTACAGTTTGAGTGGCGATTTTGTGTGGTCATTGAGCCCAGCATCAAAAAAGAGAGAAAGAAAGAAACAAACAAAACTGTAAAACTTATGCAAGATCCAGATGTTGATATATACAAAAGCTGGTGCTACTTTTTACACTTAGAACCATAGTTGAAAAAAAAGCTCTGCAATAGCAATAAATAAATAAATAAAAATTCTAGAAATGTTCCTAGACTAAGATTTTAGCGTATTAAGCACTTAAGTGCAGTTTAGCTGAGATTTATACTGGTATGGTCCTGTGCAGATCAATGATATCCCTGACATTCCAAACAAGCAAAAAATCCTTAACTATGAATTTTAACATCAAATAACTATTATTCCAGGGAAACAAAGTAGCAGCTTTAAAATAACAGAGAAAATATACTTAGTTCCTTCTCCTATGTAAGTAAAAAGAGTAAGTTTTATATGTAACCTTTACTTGATGATTTGGTATAATGTGAGAAATTTTTATGCACTTCTTAGAAGCAGCATTTTAAGTTCATCGTTTGTATATGTTTTCAGGAGCCTGTCTGATTGATCGAGATGGAAGCTTGTTTAAATATCTTTTGGATTATCTTCATGGAGAAGTTCGGATTCCTGAAGATAAACAGATTCAAATTGCATTGCAGGAGGAAGCAGATTATTTTGGCATCCCTTATCCATACAGTCTGTCTGATCATTTGGCCAATGAAATGGAGACATATTCTTTAAGGTCAAATGTAGAGCTTAAGAAGGTCTGTATATTTCTTATATTTTAAAAGATGTACTCTTTTAAAGATGTATCACGCCATTTGTTAGCAGCAGATACTAAAACTATGCATGTACAAGTTAGCACATTTTTTTTTACCTCTTCAAATAATTCTGAGATTTAGGATAAGAAATTCTAGAACTGATAACACAGTCATAGCCATCAGCTTTTCCACCAATACATTTCAGCAGCAGTTTAAAGTTGACTCTTATGTGCAAGTCTGCTTTGAAAACTTGTGTAGTAGGAAAGACATTGTATAGTTCTCTATAGTTCTTCAGTTTCTCCCTTATTCATCTTCTTTTGAAAAGCATAAAGCAGTTCCAGACTTCTGAGATTTTTATCAAGTGGGGGGTTTGCCCCATCTTCAGGTATTCCTGTTGCCTCTCTGTGAATTTTTCCTACTTGTAGGACATTGTTATCATCCAATAAAATATAGTGCTCACAATAGCCTAGATAGACTACATCCTTTGTATATACTTAAAAGAGGTCACCAGTACAGTTAAGAAAATTTCAGAATGAAAGCTTATCAAACTGAACTTAACTAGTATTATTATTTTTGCTTTTTTGCTTTCTTTCTTTTTTTTTTCTTTTTTTCCCAGGCTTTGTTGGATTTCTGTGATTCTTATAATTTAATCTGCACCAAACCTACAGTTTGGGTCCTGCACTATCTCAGCACTTCTGGGGCAAGCTGTGAGAGTAAAATTATTGGTGTGTATGCCACAAGGGCTGATGGGACTGATGCAATTAAAAAGGAGCTAGGAACAAAAATTCACAGTAAAAGCATCTACAAAAGGTAAGCTGACTTTCAAACTCATGAAAGCACTATGGAAAGACAATGAAGACTTACATATCATCATAATACCTAAATATTATTTTATGCGGCTAATATAGCATTATTACACTATAAATCACTGGCAGGAATGAGATTATTTCCTGTTTTGAAAACACCGAGCTACTATAATATTAGATTTAACAAAATAAAGACTAAGCATAAAGGAAAAGAATTCAAGAGATCTACAGAAGGTCACTAGCGTGCAGTTGCTCTAAGATCTCAGTTGCTATTTTTAAAATGTCCTAACCATTTAAAATCACATTATAATTTAGGACGATAATTACGTCAAGTATTATCAGTGATATTTACACCGAGAATTATCACTGAATCCTGAAAATGTCCTCCCAGATATTCACAAAGCTGGCAGTGATTTATGGGGATCTATTTTGCAGTCTGCTATGACAGCAGTTAAAAATATTTAACACAGCTTTTCTGAAGATGAAATTATTGTAATTCTTTAAGGGATGTGCACATTTCAACAAATATTAATGCTTTTTTACAGTAGTAATTTTAAGATATTAGTAGACCTGTACTACTTCCACGTGCCTAGAAGTTATTTGTCTTTCCCTTGATCCCGCAGAACAAAATCAGAAGTGTAATTCACTGTATACCTTCTGAAACATGATTAAGATAGAGCTTTTGATATTGCATCATGTTTATAATTAAGGTGCATATTCTCCTAAATTTAGGCTGGGAAAATGAATATCTATTCTGAGATGTTTGTATACATAGTAATTCAGGTATCTGTCCATTTTCCCTTTGAAAATATGATCCATAGTTAGAAGAAAAAATTTTACACCATTAGTTCTGTAATTATTTTTTTCATGGACATCTGTTCTTTCCTGAACACCTTTTCCAGCAATAGGCATTCACAGGTGTGCAGACAATAGGAGAGTGGCAATTTGAAACTCTGAACTTTCCAAAACATTTACTACTAGGTCCTTTTCATGGTTGGAATTTGGTAAAAGAATAACAGCTGTAACAGTATTTCATCAGTGTTAAATTTTTGGGGTCCTAGGTAGATTTACCATATAACTGTTACCTTACAAACAATGTTTCTAGAGAAGCTGGAAATAATGTCCAATACATCTGGAGCTATTACTCTGAAGCTGAACTGAAAAAGATGATGGATGCTTTCGGCACCTGGGAAGGAAGAGGTACAGTATTAATTCTTTGCTTCTATTTCAGGATTTTTTTACAGAAAAAAAAATTGCCAAATAATTATACAATAATTAAATCCATGGATGTTTCCACTAATACAGTATGTGAGACATACAAGCTCCAATAGTGTGGAGGGAAAACAAAAGAAGTCTTGATGTTCTAATGAGCTGATGTGAGCTAACACATGAATAGATGTAGTGAGAGCCATTGCATGCAAGAGGTGATGGTGACCTTGAGCACTCTGGTGGAAACCCTAAAGGCATGCTGATTGTAAGCACAGGTTACTTGTCAGCATAGTTTCAAAGCTGAAATTCTACATAATAAAATACATAATAAATACATAAAATGCATTCATTTAATCTGATGGAGGTACACACAATACTGTGTTCTCTCAGCTCAGTGATACAATGAGTGATACAATGTCCCTTTGAAATACAGGTGTCAGCTACTGGAGAGTGCCGCAGGAGCTCATTGAATGCTGGACTCTTGAAGAGCGCTCTCTGAAAGGCAGTTTGCATCATATGCCTCCAGTTCACAAAAGGTATGTTGACCTGCATAGGTGGCTTAGCATGAAATGGAAAGCAGCACAAAGATTTTTATTTTGTGTGTGTGTGTATTCAGGTTCTTTGAGTAGTTATGTTTTCTTAGCTGTTCCTATTAACATTTTCATGTAATATATGCACTGAGAGCTCATAAGCAGAACTGACCTTGCTATAAGTAAACTACCTTTTCTAGGCTGCTGAAATTCTATTCTACAGCCTTTAAAGCATCATTTAAGAGTGGAAAGGAGTCATTTCAAAAAGTAGAGAACAGCATTAGCTAAGTGGACTAGCTAATTGAAAATATTAAAAGATTAGGTGATTTTCATGTTTCTAAGATGCTCTGCTTTTACACTAGAATATTTTCTTTCCAGTGCTATGGTCATACTTTTGACAACACTTCCATTCTCAATACATTACCTAAAAGCAGCATTTGCAGATGCATCTACAGTTATCTGAGCCACTCAACAGCCATCTTACTGCTATCTAAGGAGGAGGATCCTGCTTACCTTATCTCTCTGGCCATGCTGTCGTTTCAGCAGCAGCCACAGGGCCATGCCAGCACAGTGATCCAACTGAAAATCCCCATCTCCCCATCATTTTGGGATACTGTATTCTTTGCTTGTCATAGCTCATTAAAGAAGAAGCATGACCACTGGACTGACTGCCAAACATATATTCCTGAATGCTCTGCTGCAACCTTTGCCTTTTTATCTCCACTTTCTCTGCTTGGTCTTCTCTATTTTTTCTGTACCCAAAAAGCTGTATTAATTACATGCAGTAATCCTTGTGAGAGCATATACCATCTTGAAATATTATTGTAAAATAATCTAGTTACTATTACGTTTTACCTGTAGTACACTGCAGCTGTTAAAACACCAAGTCTTTGAATGCTAAGTTTTCCTTTTTTTTTAATTTTATTTTATTATTATTTTTTGTGGTTCTTTTGGTCTAGGATGTACAGATTTCAAGAATACATTCTTACCTTAGAGCTCTGAGGAAAATCTTGCTAGATTCATTATAACCATTTGGTTATTTGCAAGCTTTCTGCTTCAAGTGTCACCATATACCACCTTTCTAAGAGTTATGATAAGAAATATTACACTTTTACATTTTTTCTCTCTTGATATGGATTCCTGTGGCATTTCACAGATCTTTTGAAATCCAAAATGCAAGCATCCTGAAGAGTGTCAGTGCTTTAGTAGTGTACCTTATTCTGTTCTTTAATGGTTCTCTGAGTTACTTAAAAATTACTCTCTACTTTAGACAGAGTTGCCATGAGACTCCACAGGCTTTCTTACACAGATTTTTTTAATCAATTTTTTTGGAAAAACGGGTTATCTTTAATTGTTTAGAAAGGGAGGGGGAAGGGAGAAAGGGATATTCTTCTTTTCTCAAATTACACAATGTAGAACTGTACATATTTTGTTTCTGTGCAGCTGGGTCTTGACACTTTGGTAGATAACTCAAAACATATCAGATTAACTTTTACTGAATTTTCTATTTGGTGAAAACTGTAGTACTTTAATATTTTCTGTCCGTAACTCCTCCTGCCTTCTTCCTTATTCATTTTCACATAGCAGTTTGTGCACCATTTCTTACCAATTTTAGTGTGTAACATGACTTACAGAGGTAGAAGAGATTGCTGGTACTATTGGTGCAAAGGCAAGCCTGACTGCTGTGATCAACAGTTGAGAACAATGTGTGATACTGTAACCAGCAAAAATTAATAGAACATCAGATTTGTGCACTGTTGATTTCATAATTCTTAAAAAAAAAAAAAACAAACCTAAAATACATAGTCTGTTTCTTCAATTAAGATCCTTTGTTTTACAGGCGCTTAATTGATTTCTCTGAAGTGGAAGACTACATACCATGCAAAGTGGGTCCCAAGCCAATTAGATTCTCAGGTCCCTCAACAAGTACACATATCAAAGTCAAGAATTCAGCTTCATTAAAGGTAGCTGCTTGCAACACTTCACATTCTGCAGTAACTCTTAAACGACCAAATAGCGAAAGTTTGATACTGCACAAAGCAGCTTCTAAAACTGTGGCCACAGCATGCATGCCAGAGCCCAGCAATTCCCAGGTGCCCCATGGAAAGCAGAGTGCTGATGATGAAGCATCATGTCAAATGACTTTCAACACCTCAACGTCTAGAAAACCTGTAAGCAGCCGTGCAGTAAAGCTGAAGCGAACTCCACTTTTTCTCATGACACCTTCTCAGTCATCATCTGTGTCCAGTAAAACAAGTGACCAGGACAAAGCTGCTGCTGAAATTCCTACCACTTCAGCAGTACTGAACAAGAAAGAACCGGCTGTGTTAGCAGAGAGCAATAAGCTTAAGAGTAATAAAGTGGATGGATAACACTGGACTCAACCTGATAGGCTGTGTAGCTTGGGAACATCTGGCCTAAGAACAGCTCATCATCTCATGTTGTCAGTTATTCAATTCAAGGATTTGTTAGAAAATCATGGTGAAGATAGTGAAGAGTTAGTGAAGAGCAGAGGGAGAAATGTATTTTCTGGTTTTATTTCTAAGTATTTTTTAGAAGGTGGGAGAAAAAAACATGGCTAAAAAAAACCCTAAAACACACAGCATGCTTAATATTACGGTGTCTCATTCATATTTGTGTCAGCTGTACTATTGACCTTTTAAAAGGAATACATGCACAGCACAGAAGACAACATGCTTATCAAATTCATTTTCAGTTAATTTCCTTAATCCATATATTTCAAGTAAGGAAAAATAGTAAATGAGTACCAGTTATTAGATTCAAGTTGGTCACAAGTGTGCAATATACTGAGTACTGTAAAGATTTTATTTTATTTTAAGCTGAATGCACAAATACTGGTACTTGCAGTGAGAAGTTACCATTTTAATATTGTTAGCAATTAAAAGGGACCATCTTTACATGTACACAGAAAATTGATAAACAGGAAGGAAGAGCATGACTAGGGAATAATAAGGCAGTTTTTCCTTAGACCCGAGACATATGTACACTAGTTTCCTACTTGTCCTTCTTGTCCTTCCTTGTACTAGGGTGCATTTTCAGCACTGATACTGAAGAGCTCCTGTATGTTTTTATCAGGAAAGGAAAACAGAATTTGGCTCACTTTTTAAAAAATTCTTTGGGTTGTTAAACCAATGTTGTTTAAGTTTCCCAAATTTGGCTTCATTTTGTGCAATTGTTTGTGTGTGGTTGGGTACTGCTCTGTTGTTGCTAATAATTTTGCAACACAGTAAATACAGCTGGCTTTAGATGTTGCAAAGTCCTATCGCATTGCCAAAATGAAATGTTCTTACAATTTGCTTCAAGTCTTTTGTTTTCCAGGTTATTTAGAAGAAATCACATTTTTAGGCTTTTCATCATAACTGCAAGGACTTCAAATTTCATATGCAAAGTAAAAAAAGAGAAATAGCAAAATTTCACATACTGACATACTCTTTAAAGAGACATTTTGCTATGAATGACAGTTATGTAAAGGTAAGCAGTATTGTAATTTTTCTGCTATTTACACGTATATTAAAGACCATCCTACCTTTAAAATCCTTAAGCCACTGTAATAAGCCTAAAAAGCCACAACGCCAAGGCTCTCCGTATCCCACAGAAGAGATTCACTTAAGACCAGAAAAAGCAGAAATTAAGGGAGATACTAACAATGAAACATATTCTTTGAGTGTGCAATTCATCGACACTATGTATACCAGTCTGAATGAAAAGCAGTTTTTAAATAACTCTCTTCTGTGTGACTTTTATTTCAGTACTTACTGAATAGCTGAGCCCTTTACCGTATCCATTTAGGACCTTTTACAATGATTCCTCTTCAACTTTGGGTGAATTTGTAGGCTTCTTTCAACATCATACAAAAGCTAACAAGTATGGATTCCTGCTGATAAGACTAAGACTGATCCCTTTGGACTTCCTAAGCCTGTGCTAGTTCAGGGTTTGTCTAATCATTCTGGTAGTACACTATTTTTAATGTAACATTCGTATCATTTGCATTCCAGTGGCTTCAGTCTCATCTTTGTCCTAGACACACTTACTTGTAGTGGAAAAAAAAAAAATTACAAAATCACTCCCTTTAATTTCAGCAGATAAAATAGTGAATGAAAGTGGCTGTGGTGGGGAGGTAGAGCAAGTTTTTTGTTTACTCTTTTTTTTTTTTTTTAATGAGAAACAAACATGTTTTTTTGTTTTTTGTTATTTTTTTTTTTAGTGTAAGCACTTTCGTCTTTTTATTTTTAATCCCTGTGAAGCTTGCTAACAGTCTGTTGTAATGGATGGACTGATTTTAAACAGCTTTATAAGAACTGAACTGTCAAGGTGACTATAAAAGCTTTGTCTATATCCACCCAAAGCCTTTTAAAGTGTAAAATTAAACAGCATTTAATCTTCTCTCTGGGAGGCAGAGAGCTGAAAACAAACTTGCCCATCCAAGGGTTAGTCAGCTCTTAACCTGGCTAACAGACTGTTCTTTTGAGGCCTGGAACAAAGAGCAGAAATTCTGCAAGTCTGAGAGTTTCTTGCAGGATAAACTTACCTCAAATCTGTGCGATCCTAAGTTTCTTCAAAGTGCACAGTTTTCTTAATGTTACACTCATCCAGCTCAGAGAGTTACCAGCTGGTACAGTCAACTGAAGTGATTATGGCTTGTTTTGCATCTTTGTACAATTGCCACTCGTTATAAAAGAGACCACAGTTAGAAAGGTTCTTTGCCCTAGTAATTTAATAGCTGTGCTCTGAAGAGTAACATGCATCACACCGGTGAACTTTGATGCTTTTCTCTTTCCCCTCACAAACACGGTCAATTTTCCAGTTGTTTAGTCCTCACTTTCACACTATTTTCAAACCATCTATGATATGGCATAATATAGAAAAATACAATTTCAAATTACTTCTCCATGATTAAGTGCCTATGATCACTGGGGTATGTTTCAAATAGTTGTAATTCTATCTGTACACTTCAGAGTTTGGAGACCTTATACTTGCCATAACCAAGCAGACTATTTCATCTGCTAGGGGCACATGTTAACACTGATTCTCAGGGAGACTTTTCATCAGGCTTGTTTTCAGCTAAAGAGTCACGGAAACACAATGCAATCAAATGAGCTTCTATGAACTAGGCATTAATTCAGAGATGCTTCTCTATGAAATACAGCTACTTGCAAATAAAACTGACAATCCTCTCAAGACAGTATTGACTGTTAACACACTGAATGCTCCTAAGGAAGCTACCTCTTTTCTTCTTTCAAGCTGTTCATTCACTCCTTTAAAACCACTTAAATTGTTCAGATAATAATCAACATAATAAGTACAAATCTTACTATGTCCAAACGGAAATGCCAGCATTATCCAGGAGGTAAGAAGATTTTGTCTCTTTAATTTTCAATCTGTGAAGGACAAATTCTCACCTGGCAACAATGGGAGGCCAGTTGTACCATCAAAAACTTGCTAGTGAAGCTGTCTATTCCATAGCTGCAGTTTGAGTGAGAGTGTGGCTAGAAGTAAAGCTCTGTAAATATGTGGAGGCAAAGCCCCAAGAGATCTAGATTCATTTTAGGCAACAGCTTTTAGCAGAATGTCAAGTAGCAGAAGCATACACAGCTGATGTTACAGACCTCTGCTATCTTCTGAGTTTCTGAGTACTTTCTACAGAATTCTATTTTTGCAGGAAAAAAAAGAAATAAAATAAAATCTGCTTGCTTATACCAGCATTTATCACTGAGCTGAGTAATACTTTGCAAATTCACTGGACCACATGCATAAATAATTGGACTATTTTCAAAGTCGTCCCTTTCCTATACGGATCTCTTAGCTCATTCTAATTTCTGGTACAACATCCATGAACATTTATAGTACAGATTGTTCGGTTGATCTTGATACATCCCAGTCACTGCACGGGGAAACAGACTCACCATAGGAAATGCCATCCATCCAAGCTCAGACCAGGTTGCTTTACTAAAGCAGCAGGATCAAGGAAGGAGTATACAAACTGAAGTACAAACTTATCCTTTCCAAAATTATTAGTTTCAGTTTTAGAGCAACATTTCCAATGGCTTTAAGTCATTTAAAACATGTTTTTTTTCAAACATCTTTAAATCTTTTAAAGTTTTGCTTAATATAGCTTGACTATGTTAAATTACATTGTCTTTCTAGGTTTCCAGCCACGTATCTGGTTCTTTGTTTTGCTGAGTTCTGTCATTAATCTCAATCTGGCATTAATCTCAATTTGTACACAAAAGACAAAAAGTTTGAACCTGTTTTAAAATACCAGGCCTTAAGATGTGTATCTACTTTCCAAACAGTGGGAATACCACATTTCAGTGATGCAAAAAAACTGTACTTGCTTTGCAAATTAGAAGGAATTATTTTTCTCTAAAAAGACCTGCTGGCCTTACAGCCAAGGCTCGTCCAGCCCTTAATTCTCTCACTGATCCCTGTACAAAACCTGTACATTGAACATATCACACATAGCTAGATTTGTAATTTGAAGACAGAAAGTTCTGATTAATTAAACAATTTTATGTATAGTGAACAGTAAAACACCCCAAGAACATGGTGAATAAAATTCTAGCAGAAAGATAAAAAGAGAAAGGGATACCATTCTGACACAGCTGTATTTCAGAGCCAGTCAGGTAACATATTTAGAATGCATACTGCAATACTAAGGCATATTCGCTGCATCAAGACTGCAGAGTCCCCAGAACCAGCCAAATCCACACTTTTATCTCTCATCAAAGAATATGTGTTTGTGTCACAGCCTGAGGATAAATACTTCCTCTCACCTGTTAGTCCTGATCTGTCATGTACTAAGCCACCAGCACAGCAAAGAGAAGCTGGTACTGAAGAGCACAAGGTCGTCCTGTTGTGCTGAGTTATGATTTATGTTAGATTTGTTTTGAGGAAGCCTGCTTGTAAGAAAGCTGACTTGTGGAATAAAATGACTTCCAATAATCCTGTTAAGTGGAAAAGCTAAGGGAGTAAAAGTCAGATAGATACATCAGATATTATTAGGAGGGGTTACAAGAAGAGATATAAGTAACTTTCAGAAATTGTGCAAAAGCAATATAATATTGTTCTGGTCTAATACCCATACAGATACTGTGATTACATCTCTAACTGTGAAGTTACAGTATGGCAGAAGACAAATTTTGAAAATACGCTTTTCTGGTGGGTGTGAACAGCACAGAGATTCTGGAATTTCAGCTCCATTTACTTAAAACATTCAGCCTAAAAGCTTGATAGGTAATTAACCCAGAGAGGAGAAGGGTTCGCAATGCTAAAAAAGCCAGTGTTTACCTATGAACACTTATTCTATCAAACTATTCCAGAACAAGATGAGCTATTTGCCTTGTAAAATCAGGTTTTACCATCATTCACATGCAGAAAACTGTACAGATATCAAGAGAAATAATCAAAATCGTTCATAGGGAATGCACCTCACTTTATAAATCAAAAGTGGAAGTCAGTACAAAGAAAGTGTGTAGTCAGCTGATGGAAATTAGGCAGAGTAAACTGGTAAAAAGCAATAACCAACAATAAATGTTCAAAGTATCCAACTCTTACTGACCACAGTGGGAAACAGACCCTTTTACACTTCTCTGATTCTGACCCCCAGGCCTTTAGTTCACTTGATGTCAGGTCTGGATTCTTTACTGATTATTCTGATACCTTAGTATTTTCAACAGCAACTTTTAACATAGGTTTGTCCAAGATAAGCTCTTCATGGGAAGGCATTGTCCTGTGCACTTGCAGCATTGGAATTTAGCCAAAAGCAAAAGCCTGGTCCAAGCTAAACTCAAACCAAAGCCAAACTCAAACCAAAGTGAATATGATCACAACTGGTTAGGTACTACAAGGCAGCAAACACCAGAATGTTTTAGAAAGAAGATTTTAATTTTTTTTTGGAAGAAACAAGTTTTCTGAAATACATAATCAGAACATTAACACTAAGATTTTATTTTAATAGAAAACTCAGGATGTAGTATCTGCTCAAATATGTACCTCCATATTCTGCTGCATGTTGCTGTAACAAATTTATTAGTCATAGCTCTCCTTAAGGACAGATGGTTCCTACAGCAAAAAATATAGAAAAATAATCTGGATTCAAGTCTAGAACACCTGTGACTTTTCATATGCAAAAAAATAAATCCAACTAGTCATAAAAAAATGGCTGATAAGGATGGAGAATAGGACTGTGCATCTGAATAGCCATGACTATATATAATCTAAACTTGAACGAAATGAGCATTTTCATAAAAATAGTTTGTCAATGAAAAATACCAATATGTAATACATCTAGTACAATTTATAGGCAAGTCTAAAGATCTCAGTTTATGGAATAATAAGCTAAAATCAAATGTGCTGCTTTTTGAAATGTTCTTGTATGTAACAATACTGTGTGCATAGTGTGCATGCATGTGTACGTATGTATGTGTGCATACACGCACATACAGATACATGCACAGAAATAAAGAGGTGTATAATAAAGACTGCAGAAAAATTCTAAAAGATTATCTGATTTCATTGCAGACCACAGCACACAGGTGCCCTGGGATCCTTCTAACACAGGCTGCTCTAAAGAACAATACTGTTGATTGTATAACCACATATCTACAACATTTTGCTATTGTGAACTTAATTCTGAGTTTATTTTTCCAATCTAGATTTCATTCTTCTAAGTAGTACATGCTGCTTTGGTAAGATTCTGTATTGTCACGACAAAATAACTGTGAACATATTGGGCAAAGCTTTGAAAGTATAATTAATTTTGATAATCAGTAAATAACGAAGATACCAATAACTTTTAAGCAGCAACAGATTTAAAATGACTGTGTTTTGATTTATTTTCTTCACCAACAAGCATCTTGAGGAAGAAGCTAAAATGAGAATATTTTTCTGCCTGCCTTCACTGTGACATTTTAAGCCACCAAAGTCACAGCTGGCACTGAAAGAACAGTGGTATCAGCAGAGACCTCCATCCTTGGAGGGCACAGATTGCACTGCGACACCCTGCCGACACCGCCTCGGAAAGGCCTGTTATCTGTGGTGTCTGCTGCATGATGCTTCCGTCGGCTCTTTTCTGGATGTGTCACGTTCTCTGTGGTCCTTGCAGTTGCAGACTGCTCCTGATTTTTCATAGCTCCTTTATTTTTAGGTCTGAAATTGTTGTGCTGCTGTCTTCTGTGTTCAGACCTGGAGCCACTCCTTACATTATTTTGATCTGCCTCATTAGTGGCACCTTGTGGCTTAAGAGATCCATTGAGACGGGCGTTTTGGTGCTGTGGGTTGAATCTTCGTCTTTGACTAGAAGGCCCATTCTACCCAGAAAGAAATTGGATAATTGTTAGGCTATCTGAATTCTTCCAGTAATAAAATACAGCCACCGGATTTAACAAAAATTGCAGAAACACATTACTGGTGTAACTAGAGAGAGAAAATAGTATTGAAATAGTTTTGATATAACACAAAAACTGAGCTATGGCTAATACGTTACATCTAAGTAGCCTGTTTCCATATTTTTTTTAAATTGTGAATTAAATATGGACTAAAAACAAGTACTTGATTTTGCAGTGAAGACTTTCAATAATGAAGGTTCTCCTGATATTTTTGACACCATTTAGTTTAGTTTATAACTGGTTTCTTACCTGCTTATTTGTTGGGATTCTCTGGGGAGAAGATTCTGCAGGATTGGAAGAATGATGACTTTGTACTCTAGTAGTGCTGGCTGTTTTATTATCAGAGTTCTTGGCATTACTAGAGGACTTCCGAGTATGTGTATTTTGTTTGCCAGTTGTTGCATGTGAGGTCAATGAAGACAGCACCGAACTACATGGTGTTCTTGAGGAATAATTGTTCTTTGGGTGAGAAACTATAAAAATAAAAGAAGTATTCTCTATTACCTGTTAAATGATGAGTATCTGAGGCTGAACTCTTATCCTGCTCACAGTTAATTTTTGTAGCATCGTTCAAGTCTTTATATAACAAAGCTAGATGACTAGGTCAGATTTAAATCATATTGTTTTACTTCTTTGAAACTGCCTCATCGTTAAGGATTGCTTTTGACAAAAACCCCACGTGGAGGAACTGCACTAAAACTGGAATGAGGTTGGCAGAAGGCCAGAACAGTGGCTCCTGTGGACTCGTGCTTGTGCTATGGGTTATACTACTTTGTCCATTTGTACTGTAAACGTGAGAAATTATTTTCCTTGGTGCAGCTACCTGCCTATTTCACTAAAGTAGACAACACTGTAGTTCACCAAACTTTTTCACCAACAGGAAGTATGAAAGCCCTGCTGACTGTCAGCCACAGGCTTTGGTCATCTGAGAAAATTTCTTAAAATTCCTGGCACCTATGGCTTTGCTTGTGAAATTATAACCAGTTAAGGTAAATCCATGTGTTGTCAGGACTGCCTCACACTGCTGTTCTATCAATAATGCCTCTAATAGGAGTCTTCAGGCAACAAAGGAAGAAACATGGGAAGGAAGAAAATGGAATGCCAGTAACTCTCTACTGCCTGAGGTCAAAGGAAGATGTGCCTGAAGATGCCATACACAAATCTGATTCCAAATCATTCATTGACCATGGAAGCTGAAGAGCGTGGAGCTTGCTTTACATACATACCAACCACAATACGACTAACAGCTACGAAAGCTTCTTCAGTATTTTTCAATAGTTTTCAAAAAAGAAAAGATAGTAAAGAGCAATCGACTCTCCAAATAAATGGTTAAAGATACTTCTGTACCATGGCTATCTATCAAACCGGAACTGAATTCATACACTAGTCCCTATCACACAGACCACGGCAAAGTTAGCACTATCAAGAACCATTTAGTGTTCATCTCAGTATATTCCTGCTTCCTACTTCTTAGTATTTTAAAATCAGAGGATTTCTTAAGCAATTCCATATATGAATGTGAAGTATACCGAACAAATCCTTGATTCCTACCATTCTGCATTTCCACAAGCTCTCTGAGCTGTCTGCTTCTGTACAATGGTGCCTCAAAAAGGAGCCTGAGGCTATTAAGTAAAGCTCTTGATCTTAATTTGTGGTTTTGATTTTCCTGATTATGTAATTTCTGTTTTCTTCTGGCACAGATGACGAACTAGGAAAATACACCTTTCTTTTATCTAGTAAGTACTTCAATTTTTCAACTCTTAGGACAGAGAATGAAGATGTGAAGTAATTTTAGCAACTGAGCATCATCTGCCGTTTTTTTGGGTGGCCTCTTGAGGCTCTTCAAGTTAGCTAACTTAAGCTAACATCAGAGATTCTTCCACTAGATGTCTTCTTCACAATGATCTGCACAAAGAATTGCACTTTCTGTCACAAAGTCTGTAACATATGCTGTTACTGAATGCTACTGCTCTCTCTTCCCTAAAACAGACTGCCTTAGACAGAAGCCCATATAAAAATCGAAGTGCTTGACATAAAAACATATTCTTAACAGAAAAGATGTACAACCCACCAGCAAGCATTCAGGATAAATGTCAGTCCAATTGCTTTTGTACCAATTTGTCCTCCACTGTGATTTTATGCCTCTAATGCTCTCCTGCTTCTTGTGCTGGAACATGCCTACCTTTGCATAGGACTGGGGGTTTTGGTTATTGCTGGTGTTAAAGTTTTCAATAATGGCTATTTTTTAGCTACAGGCCTGGAATCATCTCTGTTTGAAGGGTACTTGCACTTCCTAAGTATGGTATAGATGTCACTGTAGCATGCTTCAAACAGAAACACTTGAAAAGCCCCTAGCAAAGACATGCCAATAGCATTTAAGTTATCTCTTCTAAGGTCACTAAGAGCAGATTAGAAGTTCTCCAGTCACCCAGTTCTCTCCCTGTCAGCTGAAAGATGGCACTGCTTCCCTGCTAACAACTGTTCTTTGAACTTCACTAACTTGGTTTCTATATGCCTATATCTGAATATGCTTAAACAATGCTCTGCTAAGATGAGGTATAAATAATTAATTTCCTGAATTAACTACAGCTGGAAGTTATTTAGCTGAATGACAAAGTTATTTAGCTGAATGAGAACAGACTGTAGCATCAACAGCAGCTATGGTCATATTCTTGGTTAGGATAAGCTATGCAGAATTTTCAATTTCTTAAGCGTCAGGGTTTGAGGTAGGTACAATGAGGTCACTGAACAATTAGGTGCATTACTGGGAAGTTTATGCCCTTGTCTGGAATATCCTGGGTTGGCAGCAATGAGAGAGAGGACATGGGCCTAGTGGATCTACAAAGAGTTCTGCAGAATCAATCCTTATGGTCTAACAAACTAAATCAGTTTATGCCTCACAGGAGTCAGCTGTGCAATCAAAAGACTGTATTGACAGATTGATTTTTTTTTTTCTTCTTTTTTTCTGTTTCTAGTAACTCCTTAGAAACACTGCTTATTTCCTTCCTAAAATTATTTTCCTTTCACCAAAATGCACTGGTTTGGTATTGTTAATAGTTTTTCTCCTGATGGAATATCATACAGCAGGGTGACATGGAACAAAGCATCATAGCATTTACTTTTTGGGGAGGATAAAAGCTTGACAAATATGAGAAAGAGTCTATCTCACATTTTATGTCAGGAACATGATACAAGGAGCAGAAGATGAATACAAATTTCCAAGCAGAAAGGCAGATGGTTTCTTAAAAGTAGTATTTGGGATTACCTTTGTTCCTGAAAAACCCACTGAATATTCCGGTACAGATGGGAACTTGCTTCCTAGCTGGAGTTAGATTAATTGATCTCATAATACCATGCTCACACAGAGAAGTTTCCAATTTACTAGCTATTCATAAGTAGCTATTGAATTTGAGAGGTCTCTACAGTTGACTTTCCATTTAGATGGAAAACTCCAGCTGACACCAGTAATATCTGAAAACCTCTGACAAAGGAGGCAACTGTATGCATGCAGACGGTCTGTGCAACACATGTACACTGTGTATAGTATGGTGTAAATTGTAAAAGCCATGTGTGCGTGCTCAACACACCTCCTGTGTTGACATACCATTCACATCAGACTTGCTACATACACACTCTGGCAGTAGACATGCCATTACTTCTGCCCAGCATTTCCTGGACATTTGGAACGCTACGTTCTGAGATCGTAGGTATGATAAACCACCAACACTTACTCTCTCCACAGAGCTGAATTTGGGTCTTCAGATGTTCTGTGTCACAGGAAAATCGGGCAGACCTGCCCAGCTCTTCATCATATTTCCGTTCACTCACAAAGTGCTGCAGAAATACAGACAAATTAAGGGTAATTGGCATTCTGATCGGAAGACTATATAGATGGTATAGAGACTGATCAATACTTATCTTAAGTCCACTTTAAGGCTGTGCAATCTCTTGACACTGTCCTGTTGGCAGGATCTTTATGCAGAATCAAAAATTTTTACATCTTTACCAAACAACACTTCTCACAGCCCAGTGATAGGTGGATCTGTTCTGCATTTTGGAAGTGGGTCACTTCACTGAGGTGCGTGCATTTGATCAACTCAACCTGAAGCTATCGGGTTTACTTGTGAACTGGGTCTGATAAATGATACACAAATAGCAAAACTCTCCACTGCTCCGCCTCTGAAGGGATACCTTACACTTCTCTGATAGCATATCCAGATTGCTCAGAGGGCCTATAATTCTTTAATAAGGTATGACTTCCCCACAGAAAGCTAGTTATCCTTTGGTCCACAGGAGGAATGAGAAGCCTGGATATGTTAGCATGATAGCACTTTCTTCGCTTTTGTGCAGACAGCTCACGTGTTTGAGAAAAAGTGAATGCCTGACCTTAATTTCAGCCCTGAGTTCAGACAGTTGTGCTTCAGCCATCTGACTCGCTAGGTCTGTCAGCCTCTTCAGCTCTTCAGCTTTCTTCTGACGAGCTGTCAGGATTTCCACTGCCAAATACCAATAGTCAATAATTAATGCTATGAAGTTGAATTTATCTGTAATTCATTATTCTTTAGGTTTCAACACTGTACCACAAGAGAAACACACACACTCCGCACTTCAGCCAGACAGAACATGCTGTGCTGCCTGCACAGACAATCAGTGTATTTAATTGAACTGCCTGACATTTGAAAACCATCTCAAAACAGGATAGCTTCCACAAAATCAAAGTTAAACCAATCCTTCAATGTTTAGGCAAACTGGGCAGAGACATGCTGTTCCAAGTCTTCCAATGTCTTATTCTTATGCACAAATTCAGGCATCCTTTCATTTAGACATTTTACACTCCCTGAGCCAGCAGCCTGTTTCCAAAGAAATGTTCTGTTTTATGTATACAGGGGCTTATAGCTCCCCTGAAGGAAAAAATCTGTACATATTTGGTTTACATTCAAATCACTGGCACTGCAATTCTGCTTTTCAAGTACAGAAGCGGCAACTGCCACTTCTAGGGCAAAGCAGTCTTACAATGGCCAACAGTTCTTATATATAATATACTAATTATTATAAATACTAATTATTCACTACTGCCCATATATTTTATATAAGGAAGTGATGAATATTTACACTTTTACAGGAAAAGATTAACCATGAGTCACAAAGCAAGTCCACTTACGTTCAGAATAATGTGACGCAAAAATTCTGGTAGAAAATTGCAAATTCTGCTACCTAAACAGTGACTTAATGTAAAAGACTGATTAATGGCTGGTGGGATCAACACCAATGGCAGAGAGGAAAGACAGCATCTACATATAAAACACTAGCAATCATAGCCTTTTCAACTGTAGCCTCCTGTCTACAGCTATGTACATGGATACATACAGCTTATGTCTATGGATATGGTAAGTGGGTGGCAGCTGCTGTAATGTATCATAAAGCCAGAGATTTCGTTACAGATACTGAGACTTTCCTGCCTTCATTTGCCATAGAATTCCAGAGAAGTCCTGGCAAGTCTCAACGAGTTCATACTTTATAATGTCATTTTTGCAGGGTAAGAATTTATTTCTCAATCCAGTAGTATTTATTTACTGGATGGCAGCTTCCTCTGGAAGTACAGAATGGTCCAGCAGGTGCAGGGAAGACAAGAGTAGTGGCTGTACAGCTGTATGGGAGCAACCCCATTGCGCAATAGAGTAGCGTGAATCACACAAGGTAGAGCTTACAGGAAGACAGGAGGTGGCAACAACTCCCTTCAACCTGTTGATAAACCTCTGCCTACATTACTACTTTTGCTAAGAACAGGCATTTATCTTTCTTTCCAGCTGATCTTTAATTTCCTTTTTGTGGAATACAAACTACATGAATGATAAATGTTGGATTACATGAAGAATTCACTAGTTGTTTTTCTTTGCCCAATAGTTTTACTGTTTATTCTAGGTGATGATAATACTGTTTCTCCCCAAGGCCAGCACTGCCTTTGCTGAAGTAACTGCTCAAACTATTCAATCTCACTTCCTACTGACACTCAGAATGAGATGCCAGCCAAATACCCATTTGCACAAAAGCTGCAATTATCATGTTCAGAATTTTTCTCAGTATTGACAGTAAGTGTAAGATTACCCATATTAAAATAGTCTTCCAGTGCAGCAAAGGGACGTGAAAATAGCAATGTTGGTTAGAACTTTCTAGTCCTACAAGAACTTTCTGCCTAAAGTTCTGATGGCACTTTATAGGCCTATAGGCCTTGAGAGACAACTACACAGGTAAGGAAGCCATCTAATGTTGTGCGTTGAATCAGCATGAAAGCAGGGAAACTAAACCTACCATGCATTAATACAGCATTTACATGCCTGTAGATAAAAATTACATTTATTTTCCAGAAAAATGGGTACTATCCCTTGCCAAAATTAATGAAGTGGCCATCATGAGATCATCATCCCTGGACTGTGGGTTTTCAAAATGTGCTTTTGTTTATGCAGTTGGATCCATGTCTGCTGATATCAATAGGAATTTTGCCATTGGTTTTCCTGGAACTGTGCACATGCTTTGCAGCTAATTATTGCAGTCTTTACAGGTGTCATGTTTAGCATGTTTCCACGCACAACTCCTCTACAGGTTAGCATCAGAAAAGTTAGCATACAAAATTCCAAACCTAAACTAAAGCCAATTGCTGCAGCAGCAACTTGTTCTTTTTAGTCTCCATGTGTATACAACCGTAAGAGACTTAAAATAGTAACAGAGGATTTTAGTATATTTTTTTTTAATGTAACTAGTATACATTTGTGAGCTCAGTAAGAGTTCTAAATACATGTGAAACATTCAGGAACACTACCCTTGAAAGGGCCTTACGTTCACAAACAAATGAAAGAATTATATGCATACACGTCAGCAATGTTTTAATCTATTAGGCAAAGTATCATTCTAACAACACTTGGGTAATTCTTTAGTTCCATGCTTAGTTTTCTCTATGGAAACATATTCCCTTGTTTACTCGTCAATGAATGCTATGTCTCTAGTGGATATAAGAAAGATAATATGATATGCTAATACATGTCAAATTGCTTTTTCCCCCCTACAAACCATATATATACCTTACCTATGTAAGAAACAGAGGTGACATGAAAGCCTGGAGTCAGAATAACTCTCGCAGATTATTAAGAAAACTAATTCTAGTAAACATCTGGGTTTTGATTTATTGTTCTAACTCATGAGCATGATTACTACCCCTAAAAGGCATGCAAAACCAGAATAACCTGTTCCTCTAGCAACTTCCAGCATTGTAACTTACATATGAGGACAAGCAAGCAAAAACAATGATTAAGAAATCAAAATAAAGTAGTCAAATCATAGAAATAAGGGAAAAACAAGAGTACCAAAAATCTGTGTTAAGCCAGTAAAAGAAATATATCTAACTTCATGTAAATTTTTGGTTTACCTGAATAACAAAATACTGAAGTTTTGCTATACAGAAACTACAGAGAATCTGTAGTTCCCCATACATGCTTTGTACTTACTGGCTTCTTCTTTAACTTTGTCAATTTCTGCCATTAATGACACTTCTTTGTCTATAATGCTGAAGAAAAAAAAAAGAAAGGAAACCACCATTTAATCCATGCCAGAACTCCATCAAGATCAAAAGGACAACTACACAAAGACTTCAAATCTTAGTAATGGGAAGTAATAAATAAAAAACATTTTAAAAGTAGAAGCTGAAGATAGGCACACTCACTACAAAAATTAGTTATTATCAGTGCATGTTAATTTAACCAGACACTTCCCTGGTCTGCCTGCACAGATGTGGAGGTCACTCCGATTTACCTCTTCTGCATTGCCTGGGCACCAGGAGTCATCAAATGACAAAACAGTCCCTTTTCTAATTAAGTCAGATACATCTCTGCTAATGTTCAGGTTAACACAGCTTAGATTTCAGTGCTGTACTGACAATAAAACAGAAATAATAGCATATGGAAAGGGCTATTTCTCTCCCTGTAGAGAGATTTTTGCAAAGCGTGTTGGAGTAAGCAAGAAAATAGTTTGTGATATGAATAAGCCTAGAAGTATTTCTATGAGAGAAGTCAGCTTCCTCACCCACCAAAGACTGGGAAGGAGTGGTTCCCCTTTTACAGGGCCTTCTGAAAATCTCCTAAGCTTTTCCTTTCATATACCCCTAGCATGCAACCCTGACAGCGCTTCTGGTCATCAAACTGCAAACTGATTAAGTGGGTCTACTGAAAGTAGACCACTGAAAGTAGACCAGGTCTGGTAAAACATTTGTATCGCTGTTCCAGCAACATCATGTGGTGAAGTATCAACAGTGGGTAGCACACTGGTGTGCCCCAGCAGTCTCCCCTCACAGAATTATTCTTAGCCATATCCATGACTAAAAAACACTTCCAACATCAATGGTTCTGTTTGCCTAGGTGAGCAAACTCAAGCAGCTGGGGAGAAACTGCAAAAAGGTGATTAAAAAAATCCAGGCTCACACACAAAGGAATAGCGGAGTTCTCAGCTCAATAAAATCATCCTTGGATGCAAACTTGGATGCAAAGTTGGATGTGCACCCAACTGATACCAGGACTTCAAGACCTAAAAACAGCCACTTGAAATTTGCTTGCTTTCAAAGACAAACTACACAGTATCTCCAGAATATAACATACTAAAATCTGACACAGGCATGGCAGGCAGAGCCAGCCCAAGATCTCTCAACAGCACGTCACAAAAATCTGCTATTCCACACGTGCTTTCAGCACCTAATCTGTATTTCAAAATGGCACAGTGTATACAGGGCTTCTTAGGATCAAGAAGGAAAGATCCTATGGAGTTCAGTGGGCAGCAGTCAAGGACAAGACTTGTGGAGAGAAGGATGCACAGGCTGTTAACTAAAACAGGGCAAGATTAAGGAGCAGGAAGTGTAGGCAACACATGGCAGATACACACCTGACTCAGACAGAAATTCACCAGATAGATCAAGTTCAAGTGCTATGCAGCCTTCTCGAACACCTTCCCATAAATTAACAAAGTTCATGCAGGAGGTTTGCAACCGAAGTTCTGCAGAGTTCTATCCTCAGGTTTTACCAATCAACTATGCCACCTTCACAGTGACTCCCAAAAGCCAACAGCATTCTCCAGTCATAAGCATTAATCTTGTACTCCAAAGAGTCAGGTGATAATTCAGCTCTTTAATCTGAATGGAGATAGCATTTTCAGTTAATCTTTTGTGACCACGTGCTACAGTAAACTTGCTTGGCTTCCACAGTAGGTGACTGAAGTGAGTTGTGCAAGTTCTCACTTGGTATCTATCCTCCACAATGACTGTTATGGTCTTCATGACTTTCCTCCATCTTCAAAAAGTCTGCATATTTTTGCTTTTGCTATTTCTGCTGCAAAAGTGCTTCCCTAGTGTACTCCCACAGGTTATATAAAATTTTGGCTGGAAAAAATATTCAAGCAGCAAGCTTACAATAGCAGAGTTCATCAGAACTGTATTTCGGCCCAGGTCATTCCCTGACTGACCTCCCCTGACTCCAACAACACATCCTGGCTAAACAGCTTGGCCGCTAACATTTTATTTTGACGCCAAGTAAAAACACTTTTAATACCAGAATAAAAACAATACAACATATATTTCTCATATTTTATAGTCAGATCTCATCTGTTACTAGACAGCTTTCCAGTCCTAATGTTTTAGTGTGGTCTCTGATGAACATTTCAGGAAAGCATTTGGAAGCTGAAGCAGGAGAGGCCAGGACTGTGATGACTGACAGTGCAACAAAATCTGTAGTTACAAACAGACATTAAAAAAAAATACAAAGAAAAAGAAATAAAGAGAAAAAAAATGTTTGGTGCCTTTGTCAGTATCAGACTTGTTAATGAAATTAAGTTTCTTCAGACTCATCTTCATAGGTTTGGTTGCCTTCCCTGAAGAAAAAACAGATGTATTAACTCATTCCAGCTGAGGACACATTCTCTTTCCACATTAGGAATGGAATATACTAATTCTCATCTGGAAGTGTACAGCTACATTTCTCAGTGTGGAAATTGAATTATCATATACCATGGAATAATGGAGGAAATTAACATTTCCTTTGAAAAGTCATAAGCCAACCAGCTCTAGGAAATGTCACATTTCTTCCTAGTTCACAGAAGGGTCAATTATTAAGGAAATGAAGTAGGAATCAGTTTGATTCCTTTTCTATCCACAGAGCATCTTGCCAATTGTTCACCAGGCGTGAGCATCTATAGCTTGGAGCACAGTTTTCAGCACCAATTGATTTTAATAATTAGATGATTTTGATGCAAGTTCAAGAAGACAACAACACTACCAAAGGGTGGTCAGGCATTGGAATGCACTGCCCAAGGAGGTGGTGGAGTCACCGAACATGGAGGTGTTCAAGAGACGTTTGGATGTTGTGTTGAGGGATATGATTTAGCTGGGGAGTATTGGTGATGGTTGGACTGGATGATCTTTTAAGTCTTTTCCGACCTTGATAATTCTGTGATTCTGTGATTCTGTGTTCTAAGACAAAGAGTCTTAGCACAGAGAACATCCCAGTGTGGTAAACAGGGCCAGACACAGGAATTGTTTGTGCTTTAAAGATATGAGATGCTGCTGGAGAGATAGCTCTGATTATGAATCACTTCATATAAGAGATTCTAAAAGTAAGAGTCTAAGCTTCCCACTCTTTGTTAAACAGACATGTGCCTGGGCTTACATGGGCAGTCAGTAGTCACCCTAGCATGCCACAGCAAAAGAGCTGCAAACATCATCTCATTGCAGTAAATTGCCAGCTCAGCAATGATAGGGGTAAATCATGCTGACAGCTGCCTCATTTCACACTCATACTCAGAACAAATTCTAAATTTATTCTGACATTAGTGGAAACAAGTTAATCTCTCTCTAGTTTGCAGCATGAAATTTACAGCATGTATAGTGAAAGAGATATTCACTTGTGGGTTTTCAGTCAGCTACAACTCCACAATTTCAATCATTTTAGTGGAATTTTAATAGCGTTCCTTCAAAAGTAACTGTTTCAGATTGCTAGATTTATAGCCTCATTGATGAGAATCAGCAGGCTTCACCTACCCAGAACACTCTCTTTCCTCTTCCCTTTTCTAGGCACCATACTAAACCCAAGTGCACCTGAACAGTTATGGAAATAAAAAGGCTGAGCTGGCATGGAGCCAAACATGTTGATGCAACTCATAACAGCAGACAGAGATGAATGGCATAGCAGTAGCTGCTATAGGTGCAATTCACATTATCCTTTCAAAACTCATTTTAAGCCCCAGAAATATGTAGATTTTCTCCTAGAGGTGCTTACTAAGCTCCACTGCTTCCTTAAAACAAGCATCTTTGTACACAGTTTGAGAATTATTATTTTTTTTTTTTTGAGACTGAGAAAAACATAGCTGTCACATTCTGAAGGACTGAAGTAGGGGTCTTCATCTGGAAGGACCCACTGGTGGTCTTAGCAGGTGAGGAGCTCAAATCATGATATAGAATTTCAGTCTTCAGTCTTTCTTCTTGAGGGAGGGAATGTGACACACTGTTCTCCAGTGACTTTGCTCTGGCAGTGGGCTTTGGAACAAACCCCAGTAGCACCCTAAAGCTGAGCTGGTTAACAATCTGCTGACAACTCAAGCAAGTTGTAAAATAGTATGAGAGAAGTTAGTACTGTCATGGACTCAGCTATATCTAAGCTGAGATTACACATGAATTCAAGCAATACTCAATTCCATCCAGGAGATCTGATTAGCTTATGGTTCATCACTGCCCTTTATTTCATGTAGTCATTTCCCTTGTAGTAGAACATACCTGATCCACAGGTGGAGTGAAAAGACAACCACAAAACAATCTCTACTCAAACAGCATATTTTACAGAAGAACTCACATCCCAATCAGCAACCCAAAACTGTGCCTGTCAAGTGTTAGCACAAAGAACTAGAACAACATGATAAGAATGTAAATACAAAAGCAATGTGATGAGAATGTAAATATAGAAGCCAATCAGGGCCTGTAGCAGGCGATTACAGGCTTCATAGGAATACTGAATGGCCATGTTTCACGACTGTGGAAACAATACATGAAGTTTCCTCTATAGCACTAAACATTGTAAGAAACGATGTTCTTATAATATGTGTTTTGCAATGTCTCAGTAAGCAATATTCTTCCAATATTAGCTCAATTGTGTTTGAATGCTCACAGTCCTTCAAGGTTATCTGGTCTCTGTATTAGAACAAGCACAATGTTTACACAGCAAACCACATTACACGAATTTTCATTCTGATCACAAACACAATCTGCAAGCAGCTAAACAAAAGACAGTAAATCAATTTCACTGGAATTCTTCCTCTCCATTTGGCACCATCTGGTAATAGTAAAAGAACCCCAATGGATTTCAGTTCTTCAAGTTTGTTATATATTGCTTTATATCTATATTTGCTAATATTGTTCTCTCCAGCAGCCAGTTGTGTAGTGGTTACTGGTAAAACCATTATAATTATATCTCTATTTGAATTTTGCTTTGTAGATCTCTTTACAATCAATTAAGAATTTATTATCATAAAAACTTATTTTAAACTTGAAAACTGACATGAAAAGGCAACATTTCTAGATTTCATTTATTTACAAATGAAGTCATCACCTTAGAATGTTACCAAGCTTCAAAAACTGTGTGAGATGCACCATGGCTCATTTTCACATACACCATGCAAGTTTTTACATAAATTTATCATGGATTTCTTTCCTGTCTGAGTCTCAGTTCTGATTCAGTGACAGGTATCTCAGAATCGAACTGTTTTTATACAGTTAGCCGAAATGCATTTGGTATGGCAGAAGGCTGTGGTTCCTGTTCTTGAGAGGTAACTTTCCCAAAAGCATCCTGGAAAGTCACAAAGAAGGGAGAGGTGTTTGGCTCTTGGAATCTATTAACATTTTTGAGATCATTCTCTTTATGTATTTATTAAGTCAGATTTCTCCTTAACACGACACTGAGATCAGAAAGGGCATATTCACTTCCTTTTTTTTTTTTTCCCCCAAAATAACATACACAAGAACAATCAGTGCACACAGCTCAAAAAAAACACGTGCTCACACACTGCAGAAAAAAACTTAAAAATGACTAGGTAAGAAAAAAGAAGACATGAGGCCACACAGTATGAACAGGCAATGAGACAGTGGAATCCACCTTCCCTAGTAAAAAAAAAAAAATATATATATATATATAAAATTCCTATATATCTATATCTATCTATCTATCTATATATATAGGAATTAAGCAAGTATCTGTAAAAGACTAAGAGGCCAGGAAGGGGACTATGAATCTCATTGTTTCAAGAAATCCATCTGTTCCCTCCACTAATACTAAGCCAAAGAAAGTAATCCCATACTGCTGGAGACAGCAAGAAAAAAGCAAGCACAAGCTCCAGCTGCTGTAGCTCTGCAGGCAAGTGGCCAGCCTCAGGCCAGAGCTACTCTCCAGTTCTTCCAGACCCCCCAGGAAGTGAGAGTAAGGCTGGGGGGCCTAGGTAGAAGTGCTGCTCTTTGAAGGTACCTGAAAGCAAAGCTGGGCTCCAGGAAACCTAAACTTTTGGTAGAATATTTTTCCTCTCTGCTGACAAGGTTGCAGACTGGATTGCATGATTGATGAGCAAAAAACTGCAAGAGGATTTGAAAATCTCTTTAGACGCATAAGGACTACAAAGTGTCAGCTGAAGGACAGACACACAGAAAACTAATGAGGACTGCCTGGAAATGCAGAGAGTAGCACAGAAATTCAACTCAATGTTAAACAATACCATCCCGGCCTTCCCAGGCATCTGCCCATACTCTATGCTACAAGACCTCTAATGAGGTAAGGTCTTAATCCAGCACCATTGAATTTGGACTACAGGAAGCACAAAACCATAATCTTTACAGTTCACCACAGTTCACTGGGACAGTAGGGGTCCCAGTAAGAGGATGACGCTGTTCTGCACTTGTGAGCACCAGCAGTATTGCTTATCACTTGGCACTGAATTATGTCCTTTTAAATGACACATTCCTCCATTTAACTGCTACTCTGCTTTTGTTCTGAACTAGACAGCAGCAGCAAACTTGCTTTATCTTCTCTAGACATACAGTATATGCTTCCTTGAATGCATCTGAATATATTTTTAAATTGTTAGCAGTGCCAGAGCCCATTTTTCTTTTCCAGTATTATACCAGAGAATTTTTTACCCAGACTATGGTGAAGCTTTCAAATCCTTTTTTGCTCTTTCTTGGTACTGGTTTTCCTGCTTTTTATAAACCACTGGACATACCACAGTGTTTGAGATGCAACAAGCAGAATAGGCTTGTCTTTCTTTGTTAGGGTTCTGCACACAGAGTAATTAAATCTGTCCCTCACTACTACAGAGTGCTTTCCATTTGTGGTTGGAAGCAGACTGCATGGACGAGTGGCAGATGTTTCTTTTCAGTCCTCCATATGACTGTGTGGATGCCCAATATGTACAAATTATTTGCTGGCAAAAGGTACTATGAAGAACAGTGGCTCCATTTGTGCTTTATTCACTTCACTCAGATTTCCTGGGGCTCTCTTTCTATCCCCAAGGTGACTATTCAGTCTCTCTGTAGAAAAGTGAGAACGCAATTACAGCATGAGAGCTTTAACCTTGGCAACAAATGCCTCAAACACGATTGAGAGAGGAGTTCACTGAGTTTTACTGATCCTCCCTGCAACTTAAATAGTTTGTTGTTGTTCTCTTCCTTGTCCTATCCTACTGTATGATGTGGCTATGCTCTGATACATTTTGCTTTCAAACAGTAACCAGGGCAGCTTATCTTCTCATTCAGAGGTGCACATGATGCCCACACCCCTGCAAGGAGCAGAAACACTGACCCAGGCAGGACTGTTAGAAGGATGTTCTTCGTAACTTCCAGGTACACAAGTCCAAGAAAGGAGTGCCCATTCAGGTTGCTCTGCCTATCTCAGCCTTAAGGAAAGCAATACCATAGTAGTCCTTGCAAAAATGGTGAGGAAGAGTGCCAGGTCACAGAAGCACACCAGCCAGGCCCATGCACACGGGTACATAAGAGATCTCTCACAGAGCAGGGGCAAACTGCCCCTGTCTGGTTGTGCCTATGTAAAATGCTGTGGTATTTTATGCTAGGGGTTGCAGGATTCCCCAAGAACTTTCAAAAAGCTTTGTAATCACTACCAGAAAAAAAGATCAGACATCACTGTCATGCTTACATACTTCCCTGTCCTCTACCTATCCTTGCTTTGGTCACTGCATAACATTCCGTGAGCACAGTCAGCTGAATTGCTTCATTTTCCCTTGACAGACAAATTGACTGTGCCATAGTGAAACTCCCATGCCCAAGGAGGGTTATAAATATGCAGGTGGCTGAATACTCAATTATCTTATCCTCACACTACTACTAATGATGTATTGTTCAGCTTTTAAGTAGGGAAACTGTCACGTGCCCAGGAACACCTGGTTGAATGTATGAGGGCTGAATCTAAATATATCATTGAATCTAGTGATTTCTACTTGAATGCAGTGAGTTTATAGCAAGTGGAAGCAAGTTTTGATAAATCAGGTGCTGGAGACAGCTTTTTCCATCTTTTTCAGAGATTTGTTTTACAAGGTCACACATTAAATATCCAAGAGCTGTTTTTAATTTGTACCAAAAGTTAAGTAACACATTTTGCTGCTTAGACCAATTTTTCCCTTCATGTATTTGAACAAAAATTTGAATACCAGACCTCTAGGCTGCTCAACTCAACAAAATCCACACTGAAATTTCCATAAGCATGTCCTCACATCACATTCTCCTTGTTGTACGTAATGTTGTGCTACACACATAAAGTGGCTTTGCAAGACCTGAATATTTGGAGCACAGGTCTGTTGTACTGTAGAGCTTCTGACAAACTCCACTATAGCAATTTAAGTACTAGATCTGGTACGAGGTGGAATTAAATGAAGTTTTTCTGGTTATTTTTCATCATTTTGAGTCAACTTGATTTTACACGGTCCTTTTGGATCATTTTGTTGCTTCTTCTATTAAGCTCACCTATTAAGATAACAAATTTTAGTACTAGGTGATACGTTTTAATATTTTTTCAGGCTAAAACATGAATGCATACAAAATGAGTAATTTCAGTTCTGAATCTAATAATATATCCACTCCCCATGCATTCTTAGATCAGGATAATGCCTATTCCACAATCAGAACAACTAATTTTTTTAAAGCTCCAATTAACTGTGAGTACATGCAAACAAGATTAGGCATATGACACACTATGATTTTAACACTGTTGAAAAAAAAAAAGAGGGCAAGAGAAACTACACAGCTAATGAGACCCAACTGTCAGATTACTCAGACAAAATGTCAGAGCCATCTGAGCATAAGCAGTAAATGTTTCCTAAAATCCCGAGAGCACATCTACAAGCTACCACAAAAAGCGCAAATGGACAATGAATTCACTTAATTATTGTATGTTAACAGTGTAATTTGGAGCACCCTGACAACACTAGCCAATCACAGCCCATGCTCATTTAGTTCAGAGATAGGAACAAAGTTATTTCTGCTAGACAATGAGGTGCACCACCAGCTTGGCGCAAAAGAATCTTCCACAAAACCAGCTCAGTAATGCTTGAACTTTCCTCCCATACAGAAACGACAGCCCAATGGCACTGAAGTCTCACAGGATGAAACACTGAAGACAATAAACACACTGCTGAAGCCCCGAGTTAATGATTTTCTGCCAATACTACTGTACTTTCCTAAGAAGTGCTTGTAATAATACTGAAAAATACTGTGAATGAACTGAGGGCAAAAGGTTTTGTACACTTCCTTGATTTGTAGGTGACTCATATAGATTTTTTCTATTTACTGGAACACCATATAAAATGTAGGTTTTATATGGCATTTACAATTAACTAAAAACTAGTTGAGAAAAAGTTAAAACCAAAAGTACATTTTAGGACTTTAAACTTCTTAAAAATTATATACTTTTTTTTTTTTTTGAAGTTATATATAGCAACATGGAACTTGCAATAGAAGCACTTGTGACAGCTACAAATTTTCAAAGGGTTGGAACATGTATGCTGAAGATCAGGAAAGAGCAAAATTATAACGAAAAAAATAGAAAACAGTAGGAGATAAAGGAATGAGGAAAAAGAATGAATTAGAGATGAAAACTGGAAATAAGTGAGAAGAATAAGAAGAAACAACGAGGAGAAAATAAAAAGAGAATGGTGGGATAAGAAGCAAAGAGTATGAGAAATGTAGACAGAGCAAAGGACATGGTACCAAAGGAGGTAAGATTGAATCTCTTCTTCCTCCACATCTTAAAGCACAAAACAGAAACTACAGAATGTGCTCTAAGGACAGAATTTTGGGGAAGGCTTTCACTTGCTCAGTTATGCTGCCTCTGAACTTGATATGAAAGAATGAGATGAAGATGGATTGCTCTGGAAAAAAAATCCCACTAGGCTTTATTTTTTCCTAAGCACTGCATTTTGTTCCCCTTTATGTATGTACATAAACATGCAAATATGCATGTATTATATTCTTATTGCTGAGGAGTTTCTCAATTACACTACACCTTTTTTTGACAAGAACAAATAAACAGAGTGTAAGACCACCAATGCCAATGGCCTGCATGAGCCCCTTACTCTTAGGTGGTGCTGGGGGACCTTAAGTCGAGTTACCTACCAGCTGTGTAATTCTGCAAAAGCAGCTTTGATCTTCTTCACTGAATTATCTACTTCCTCTTTGATCATCACACGATATCTAGTTAGAGAAACGGTGCAACGCTGTAAGTCTTTTACTGATTTTTCAATGTTTGGCCCTAAAACAAAACAAAACAAGAAAACAACAAACAAAAACAGCACAAAAGTCAGAAAGCTCGTTTTGGCTTTTCTGAATGAGGCAGCAGGAACAACATAACATTATTTGCCCACTGAAGTCCACAAGCCCATATTTTTCATAGTTCTTCTATGATATTCTTAAATTCCTAAACATTTACACTCGAATTAATTCCTCAAATTAGATAATTGTCAAAGTAGCCATAATAGTTCAAATTATTCATTTCAAATTTAATATAATTTTAGATCAATTATAAATTGTTCCACTTATTTTTATTAGGCTGAATGTGATTTTACTCCCACTTTCCAAGACATCTCTTCTTCACATTTTTTTCATTGTAGAGGCACCAGATTTCTGATCATTTTATTTCACAACGACCACATGAAGAGACTTGCTTTACCTCTTTTTTTCACTGAATCATCTGGTTTTGTTTCAAGTTGGCTTGTAGCATTGGATGATTTAACTGAGGAAGATTTTGACTTTGGCCTGCCTAGGTTACCCTGGAATTGAACTGATGACTGAAAAGGCTCGTGCTGTTCTACTCCATTCACAGTCTTTGGGCTTAACTCCACAGACACTTTCTGACGCTCACGTTCTTTGCCTGCAAGAAAACAGTAAGGTACAAGACACGGAATTACAAGACTCTCTGTCAAGTCTTGACTCCTTGCAGGAAAACATTAAAAAAAAAAAAAGTGTACTGAAGACATTAATACAAAGAGAGACAGAATAACATAAATAAATAGGCAGACCTAAATTAAATGCAATATCCACACATCCTCTCATATCATACTGTGGCACATCACGGGGAAACACCAGCCTTACTTTATTATCTTGTCCCTGGGGTCTCTTTCAGGCAGTCACATTCTTACGGCTCTGAAGGACATAATCTCACAGATTGTGAAATGATATAAGCAAGGCTTCAGCCTGCTATTTCTCACAGGGAGGAAAACATAAGGAGCTGTCAGCAGACACCTCTGATACTTCTATGGTGTCAGTTGTCTGAAGGTGAGAGAGAAATGTCTACAGTAACATTAAACTGATAGGAAAGGAACAAAACCAGACTGACAATGACAAAACATAAGAGATTGCAACACCAAAGGAAAAAATGTGAGACGAGTGCTCTCTGGACATGCTTCAGGCATTTCAAAGAGCTTTAGCACAGTCTGACTTCCCCAAAAACCAAGGCAGCACAGTTTGTGAACTGAAAGGTCCTGTCACTCTTCTCTTCAGTTCCGTGTACTCAGCACACATTTAGTAATGCTTTTGTGCCTTTTGACCTCACGAAAGTAGCTACTAAACTGCCTACAAGACCAGAACTCCAGTGCATCTGGTAGTGTTCAAGAATCTCCTAACTTCTCTTTAGTACACAAGTTACCAGGAATTTTATCACGTAAGGCAAACTTCAGAAATATTAAAGTTTCAGCTTTCTTTTCTCTCCACTTCCTTTCCATTCTCTCTCCTCCCACCTCTTTCCTCTTCCACCATCTCTCCCTCTCTCTTCTTAGAAAGACCAGTTACTATCTCAGGGACATGCCTAAAAGTTTATAAAAATCTTATAAAATGTTTATAAAAAGCTACGGTAATATGTATAATTTTTGACATGCGTAAAAACAGTCTGAGATCCTTCTTGCCCTTAATATGCACAAATCTAAATGGCATCATGTCAAAGAGAAAAAAAAGATGACTCAACCCCAGTGTCACATAAAAGGATCACTGACAGCACAGCTATTTGAGTTCCTGAATTCAGGTCTGTTGCCTGCTAGAAAACACTTCAGGGATGATTCAAATTTGACATGACAGATTGATTATATGTACCATATAATTTGGAGGAAAGGAATAAACAAGTGTATACATGTTGCAGAATTAGTAGTGAAAATTCTTTTAATATCATGGAACTGCAGGATTTTCTGGCTTGTGGCATATTCTATCCAAAATCAGTATGAGTCCTCACAATGGCAAGGAGTATCTCAGACCTCCCACACAATTCTTCAGACAAAAAAAATCTTCATAAGTAGTTCTGTAATTTGGCTGCTATGCATTGCAGTGATTTTATTTAATTGACCTTTCATAGGGCTTCTCGTGCAGAGAAGGTTTGTTTTCATTGGTATTATCATAAACAGTAATTCTGTGCCTACTAGAACTCAGCAAGGAAAAACTTTGTGTTATTGCTCCCCAGAGCTTCCGATTCAGTATCTAGACCCTTGCAGAAATGCATGCATACTAAGCAACTATCAGATCACACTCCTTCAACACTAAGGCCCTCCTTTCTCTATAAGGGAAAATCAGTGGAGATCCACTTTGACTAACCTATTCAGGGGAGATGAGGAAAAAAATGGACTAGCCTGGACTAGGAAACAAAGAAATTTTACAACATGCAGCAGACCCATCCTGCCTAAATTACTCTGTCCTAGGTGAAGGACCTGATCACTTCTGTCACCATCCTATACCAAAGCCATTTTCAAACCCTGTATTCTCCTGTATTTTTATGTCATACTCTGCATCAGCTGGGCCTCTCTGATTACAGTTTAAACTTCTGGCTCTAAAGAAGAAAAAAAAAAAAGAAAGATTTTGCAAGGATACTTGTTGCAGGACAAATTGGGTCCAGACACAGATCTACATGCACAGATTTAACAAAAACATACATTTTGCATAAACATCATTCTCTGATATCCTTTTATTATATTCGCTTAATAGCAGTAAAAATTATGATCCCCATATAAATAGGCTTGTCTGTTGCCAATAAAAAGGTGCCTTGTCCCACATGAACTGACCTGTGGTTTCTGGACAGCCTGGTGCTGATGCTACAAATCGTGTGCTTTTGTTCTCCAGAGAAGTGGCTTCCAGTTTCTCATTGGCAGAATCACCACAACGGTTGTTGTCCTTAGAGCATCCATTCAGATGGCAGACAGGCAGTCTCTGGGGCTCTTGAGAGGCCTTCTCAGGCCCATCACTCTTATTTTTAGCATCCTTGTTGCCTTGGTGCTGTTTAGATTTGCTTCTTTTTCTCCTATTATTCTAAATTGAGGAATATTGAAAGAACAGACGTTACTCATAGCAGCTCAAGAACTCAATACATAACAAAGACCATATAAATACAAAATGATCAATATTCTTAAAATGCCATATAAGTGTCATTCACTACAATACAATTTACATACAGTGTATTATATAGCACAGCACAGCATCTGTTCAGCTGAAAATATAAATAGTTTCAAATACAATCAGAAGACCTTACCTTCTTTTTCCCTGTCATATTCCATTCTTTCAGAACCTGAATTGCGCTACCTAGAGAAAAGAGAGAGAAATCATTTCAACAAAAGCTCAGATACGAGAAAGAAAATTAGTATTTGGAAACAGTTTCCAGTTTCCTAGCCAGTCAGCACTTCTGTTTGTTTCGATGAGTTTTCTAATGTTGGGAAAACAAAAGGAGAACTGCTGCCTCCCTCCTTTTCACTTTTGTCTTAGCCAATTACACTGTGGATGAGCTATTTGGCACTACTTAATACTTAGGCTCTTCCTTGCATGAAGTAATTAAGTGGGTGCCTAACTTAGTGCACTAGCATAAGCTTCAGAGAATAAATAATTATTTTTTTAAAAAATCAATATTTTGTCTAAAAGAAAGGTATCTCAGTGCCCCACATAACACTGCATAAACTAGGTCCTCCTGCTTCTTAAGCTTCTTCACAGTTTTAAATCTTTTGGCGTTTTGGCAGATGTTTCTTGCACATTATCTGCCATATTCAGGAAACCTACGAGCATAAAACTGAAGATTTAATTAGCAAGTAAAAATATAATTTTGTAGTCAAGTGCAGAAACTCTGCATCGTTCAGTCCATACACGGGCCTGGCAGTAAAAGTCATTAATCATATTGAAAACAAATATGATTTTGTATACCTGAAGTTGTGTCTGCCAGTCCCAGTGTTTGGTTAGATAAAATTTTCAGAACAAAGTGAAAACAGCCTTGGTCAGATCAGCTGCAGCTGGAACTTTGGAAGAAAACTCTTCTACATCCTGTTATCACTGGTGTGTTTTCCTTGATTCTAAAGCTAAAAACACACTCATGGAAGCCCACAGCCTGCACTGGCATCCAGACATTTACAGGCAGTATCAACAATTAATAAAATCACACTAAGCTAGAACTTTTATGTGTGAATTTGAGAATCCATTTTTCTAGTAAATACTTATTTACCATTCTGTGCAAATGGGTTTATGTACTGCTATTATTTCACTCATTTCAGGTGACAGCAATGTTAAGAAGTACTGCTGCTTTCAGACTGCCATGAGTGGTCAACTTGTATTCTGACAAAAACATGCAAGGTTTTCAAATGCATCAAAATTATTTTTCTATTCAAATAATCCAGATGTGAGATTATTCGGAGAATCCCTCATACACGTGGGAAGTGATTATATCTGCAGCAGTGCTGAGACTGATTTGTTAAATTGTGAACAAACACCCATGGAATCCAAAGTCAAACTTTGCTTCCCAGACGACACAAGACTACAGACAGAAGGTTAAGAAAGATTCCATTATATATATAGTTGTTTATCTATATTCAGTTATACATATACATACAGTATATACACATACACAATCCCCTGCTTCTTTATAAATTATGCTATCTTTGATAGAAGCTGCTCCACTATGGGGAAATAAAACCACAGTTGCTGCATTCATAACTCCATGCTGCTGAACACGCGCAGCTTCGCTTGACAGCTCTGTTAGCTGTTTCCACAATAGCATCAAATGTTTTTTTGTGTTGGATGGCATTCTTAGTTCTTTCTTAGTTCTACTTCCCTCAGTTGCCCTGCGAGTACTATGCACAGTTAGCATTACTTCAGTGACTGGCACAACCAACTCCAGTGCTCTCTGTTGGAAATGCACTACCCATGCAAGTCCCCAAACCTTTACCACAATGCATGAGAATAATTTTCTTGAAAGTGTCTACAAAGGAGCTGTACAGAACTTCTGTTAAGGCCCATTTACGTAAATGCTTACACAGCACAGACGACATTTTAACTGCTGTTTTAAAACTCACATAAATATGCAAATTCATAATACAGAATCACAGAATCACAGAATCGTCAAGGTTGGAAAAGACCTAGAAGATCATCCAGTCCAACCATCACCAATACTCCCCAGCTAAATCCTATCCCTCAACACAACATCCAAACGTCTCTTGAACACATCCATGTTCGGTGACTCCACCACCTCCTTGGGCAGTGCATTCCAATGCCTGACCACCCTTTCCGAGAAGTAATATTTCCTAATGTCCAGCCTGAATCTCCCCTGGCGCAGTTTGAAACCATTGCCTCTAGTTCTATCACTGTGTACACGAGAGAAAAGGCTGACCCCTAGCTCACCACAACCTCCCTTCAGGAAGTTATAGAGAGCTATAAGGTCTCCCCTGAGCCTCCTCTTCTCCAGGCTGAACAATCCCAGCTCCTTCAGCCGCTCCTCATAAGGCCTGTGCTCCAGGCCCCTCACCAGCTTTGTAGCCCTCCTCTGAACACGTTCCAGGGCCTCAATGTCTTTCTTGCAATGAGGGGCCCAAAACTGAACACAATACTCGAGGTGCGGCCTCACCAGTGCCGAGTACAGGGGGACAATTACCTCCCTATTCCTGCTAGTAACACTGTTTTTGATGCAAGCCAGGATGCTGTTAGCCTTCTTGGCCACCCGGGCACACTGTCGGCTCATGTTCAGCCGAGCATCAATCAACACCCCCAGGTCCATTTCCTCCACACAGTCCTCCAGCCACTGCGCCCCAAGCCTATAGCGCTGCCTGGGGTTGTTGTGGCCAAAGTGCAGGATTCGGCATTTGGTCTTGTTGAACCTCATCCCGTTGGCTTCATAACATATACATACATAACATATGTCACTCCAGATTCAAAGAAAGATAGGAGATGATCTCAGAAAACTAAATTTGAACACTGATTCAGCATGCAGCAATTCTGAGGGCAGTATTAAATGGCTGTCCCCATGTAATACGCTGTATGTAACAGTTGGTTCCCTGCGATTATGAGATATTTAAATCTTGGCATTTTTGTCATTCACATGAAAATATGACTTAAAGAGCTACCTATATTCATTCTATTCACAGTAGCAGCTGAATGGACGCACTTCCCTGGTGCCACTTTGTGCTTAAACAAATCCAGACTTCTGTCCTTGAAATGAGGGCAGTGTTTCCACTGAGTGGCAAATATTGTCTGTTTTCAAATGCTCAATTTGAAAAGACTTCTCAACTCAAGGCACAATGATGATCAACCAATCAAATTCAAAGGAAGGCCATTTAGAGGTGAGTTACATCACCTTAGTAGGTCTTTTTCAAAAAAAATTCTTTTTTTCAAATCTCTCTTACAAGGTCTACTTTTACCATTTGTTCATCATAGCTAGAACTATGTGTGGATAGGAAAGCACTTATTTTCCCTCTGTACACAAGATACTTGCTGTTGACAAAAAAGGGAGAAATATGTAGGTCACTCCAAAAGTAATGCCTTCTATTTATTTCCATGGAAACTCCAACAGCTACAAAGAGCACGATAACACTATTTGATAGTGCAAATTCTCAGCTGCAAAAATTTTTCAATGGTTGCAACCATCATCTATGCATTTTCACCAGAGATGAACAAGAGCCCACCGTGTTCATAAAAATCTGCACCAGCAGAGGCGGCTCATTGTTTCACAACTGCTACAACAGCACTGTTGATAGGAAAACTTCACCCATACCATCCAACTTTCACTGTTGTCACAGCCACTGTTTGGTCTTCTCAAATGTTCAGCAAGTGTCATTGAATGTCAGCCGGTGACATTTTCTCCATATGGAGGAATTCAGTGACACACCTTTGTTTCATACGCAAATGGCTTCCATGTCAGACATCATTTTGTCAGACTGCCCCTCTGCTGCCATCTGTCACACAGCAACCAAGTGTAATGGGATACTGGTGGGAAGATTCAACCTCTAATGCCATACCACCCAAGATTTGCTTCTGACACTGTGGGCCAACACTGTAAAACAGGAGGCATTACTTTTGGAGTAGAATTTTGATGCATTTGTGATTAGTTTGCTCACATCTGCTTTCTACATATTAAATATAATTCTTAGTACATGATACTTTTTGACAGATATATTTCAGTAAATTAATTCAGAACTATTCTGAACCAAAACAGCTATGAAATAAGCAGCTTGGTGAGATAACTCATAATGATTCCCTAATGTTCTGGTATCACCAGCCCCACAGTGTTGATTTATTTTTTAAGATATATAGGGCTTTTGAAACTCTAACCTCCTAGTATCTTTGAAGAACCCTCAAGCCACAGAATTTTGAGAGGATTTCCTCACATTATGCCAGTATTCCTACGAAGGATTTCTTACAAACTTTGAGGAAGTTCAAAATTCTTGCTATTATGTACTTATCAGAAAAGTGTTATTTAAATACAAGTGACCTTTCACTAGAGATGGCCTCATGATGCAAAGTACAAAGCCAGATAAAGATTTTGAGCATCTCAAACTTTCAATGGAGTCTTGGTTCAGCCATTACAAATATCAAAGATATTTGCAAACATTAAATTGAGGCTTGAATGTCATGGTATGCATCAAGTTCAGGGGTTTGTGGGCCCAGTCATCTGCTTCAGAACTATCCTCAATTTCCATTAGCAGTCTGCCTCCAGCAGTGAATCATCTTATGACACACACACTTTGAAGAGCATTAATTTTCATCAGAAAACGAAGGCCTGCAACAAGAATTACACTAAAAAAAACCTCCATGAGAACAGATGAACAGCCAGGTCAAGTTCATGTTATGAAGAAACAAATACGCAGACAGCAGGATGAACTATAAAAAAAATGAACTGGCAGAGTCACAACCACATGAATTTCAGAAGAACACAGAACACATACACTACAGGCAATGAATACTTCAGCATGCAGTTAAATCCCTCATGCCTTAGTGGAAAAAGTACTGTACTTACCATCTATGAAAGCCTGGACAGCCTTGTCTACATTGTTATCAAACTGCTGCAGCACCAGAACTATTTCATTATTGCTTTTGTTTGGAACCACTGATCGGATTGCGTTGATCTGGAAGGAAAAGAAGGAAATACTTTTAAGTAATAATACCTAGGTTTATCATATTCTTTAAGAAAATACAGTATTGTGCAAGTGTCCATTTATATAAATGCTTAAAATATACAATACTGTACCCATATAAAGCAGTGTCAATCTCTTTACCTGCCTCCTGCAACAAATGGAAGCAATTTCTCTAAGAGACCAAAGTAGAGAAATAAAATCTGAAATCAGTACAGTTGCTCCAGATCAGCTGAGCATCTCTTTTCTGACTATCCAGCACACATTTACTATTTAAAAACCTGTTGCAGAAACTGAGACTAATAGCTTTCTTTGCCCCCTCTCTGCAGGACTACACCTTTGGGTGTTTTAATTAGCATGATGATACTGTGATTTGATAATTTCTTTTTGAGAAACACTGGTGGTCTTTTCACAGTACTATGAATACACTGAACTGTGAAAATGTAAACACATGAAGATATGTCTTGTGTGTAATAGAGCTAGGCTGGATTACATACTGAGAATATTCACAGCAGCTTGACTTAACTGTCCAGGTAAATGCTGAAAAAGGAACAATCTAGATAAACTTTATGGCACATTTACCAGTGGAAACACCAGAAGGAGATTCAGACTTATGCTAAGATTTATTACTAAAATGTTACTTTGCTGCTTTACATCAATATCCATCCTCAGTCACTCTACTTTCTGTGTACTAATATAAGCCATGATTTATTTCAAGTTCTGTAATTGACAATGACCGAAGGTTCTGATTCATGATTCCTGATGGATTTAGCTTCAGCACAGCAGACGGTAGATACTTGCTTCAGGTCCATCCACACAGGATCAAGGTTTCTAGATAAGTTAATCTAGAAGGTCACTTTCTGACTTCAGCATACAAATTTACTGACTCTGTTTTGGTAGAATTGACTTCACTCTGTCCACCATCCTATCAATTACCTGTCTTCAGCTTCACATTTGTCCACAACGTGTTTCAAGTAACAAGTTTAGCCTCGGACAACTCAGGCCAAAACTATTGTTTATATAGTCTCAAAATTAGCATCTAGAGTACAGTACAAGAGTCAAGATGCTTCTCTTATTTTCCAAGGACCCTTCCCAAAGGCCCATCTAATCATGTGTCCACTGTTCTTACCCCATGGCTCAGCAAGGTTTGCCCACAAGCTAGAGTCCCAGCCCAACAGCTAGCTGCACTGGAGATTCTAGCAAACAAAAATATCATCATGTTGAAAGTTGAGACTGCCTAGGTGATCAAATGACCCTCTGGCATTTCTAGGAACTATCTAGAAAAATCTGTCTGCTCAAGCTTCTCTCTTCAGTTGCTGTGTGTCTGAGAGTGGCAGGGAGAAAACAAAACAAAAAACAACAAACAAGCAAGCAACTGTGAGCACAGCTCTTTACGCACTGCAGGGTGAAAACCTGCAGAAAAACCTGCAGAAAAACTAGGTGAAAACCACCAGAAATTAATAGAACACAATGAGAAAAACCAAGAGAAATGAGTTTTATTCATTCCCTGGTTGTGGACACTAGCATGCTATTATTTATTGATAAAGCTGCAACAAGCATGAACTGAGTTGGCTCCATACCAATAAAAGTTGGCAGATACATGAGAGCTACAGCAGGCCACAAGCTGCTGTCCACTTTATGTTCAAGTTGGTAGTTGCCAAACATTCCTATCATGTGGACTACACATTCTCACAAAAACCTCCCCTCTCCTTTCACAATCTTATGGTTCATCTCTCTACCCACTCAGAACTGCTTAAGCTGCTTGTGACAATTACTTACAGAAAAATAGCAAAAGGAAATATTTAGTGTACTCCAGTCATTCCCATAAGCATGGGAATTCCACATGGTTGCTAGGTCTTTCTTTGCTATAAGAGGTCTGGAAGCCTTAAGAAGCATCTGGAAACTACAAAGTGAGGCCAAGATCACAGGATGGATCAGGCAACTTGCCACACCCTGCAGTTTGGAAATTTTGATTAATAGAAAAATCAAAAGCTAATTTTTTCTTGATCCCCTTGCATTACATCCTAACACTGAAGATGTGTGGACATGTTCTAGTTATGGAGATAACCCCCCAAAAAGTCAAACAAGTCTGTTAGGGAAGAACATTCACTAATACAGAGGAAAGATATGCCTCTGACCAGCTCTGTGGACACAGTTCTGCTTTAGTTGGACATAATAAAAATTCAGTTTAGGGGAACATTTAAGCAGAGTTATATGGTTTTACTGCCAAAAAAGCAATTGCCTTTGTTGACTGTTAGAAAAGATATACATTTATTTTTCTCTCTAGAAAATAAGAATTTTCATAAGAAGACTCTTTAGCAAATAAGTATCAGATTGTACAGTAAAGCATTCTGGACTTTGGAAAATCCAAGCCAGAACTTGTTTAACACATTGTTAATCAGCTTCCCTTGTGTATGTATGGATACTCACTTGATTATTAATGCTTCTGCTTTCCAAATTTCTGAATTGACTTATTTGTGATAAGAGAGATGAAAACTAGAATTTCTAATCTGTAGGATATGCTGTTAAGAAAATGATGCATATACTGTTATGTTCTGAAACAGCAAAGCAGATATGAAACCAGAATTCCAATAGCAGAGAAATCACAAAAAGTTTTGCTCTGAAATATTTTGTCTTAATTTTTTTTAGGAATAAAATGAAATAAACTAGGCGTATTTTCTTTTCAAAGTCAGCCAGATGTGTGTGTCAGACATTACGTCTCCAACATATGCATTGAATATTTCATACGGAATAATCTGGAATGGTTGTACACATGCAATTAAAAAAGTCAGTGGTTTCTGGATGTCCAAAAATAATGGATTAATGGCTGCAAGTAGAAATTCTAACAGAATTCTAACCTAACAGCCTACTTGATAGGAGGATAAGGACAAGCTGGGGAAGACAAGGTCATATGACAGCCTTAACTTTATGGTCCCTAATATTCTATCTAATATTCTATTGTTTAGTTCTCTCACTCCATCTTCAAAATCTGTGTAGATTTCTACGCTCAAACTTGTCTGCTTCTACATGCAAAATGTGTCCTATATACTTCTGGAAAGGAACATGGGGATATACAAGAAAACACTGAAGGGAGAGGTTGACAGCCTTTCTGAAAGCATAAGTCTAACATAAATGCACTTACACAGCTGAAGGTCATAAAAGCCCCATTGCAATCTACGATGTAAGACAGCTAAGCTGCAGGAATACTTGACAAATACAAGCTGACAGGAAGGAGATGCAGAGTGGGGCTGAATGTGAGCTGGAGCCATGCAATGCCAGTATGCCAGGTTCTGCTGGCTCACCTGCCGGTTCTGCTGATACACCTGTCCTTTTGCCAATACAGCCACACATCTTAACTGCTTACAAGTCTCCAATGCTTGAGAAGAGTCTGTCACTTTTCAATCCAGATAGCTGTGCATAGTTCATTTTTATTAATGGTTTGATAAGTCAGTGTACCAGGGCTGGGTATATATCCAAATTACATCTCCCAAAACTTAAAGTAATTAAACTCACCAGGACCATCTATCTTTTCAACACACAAACAACACAGACTGAAACTGGAATAATCAAATACATTACAACTTCTCATCAAAAAACAAATTCCTTTTAAAAAACACATACCAACCTCATGAAAAAGAAGAGCCAAAGAACCTCATCCTATCACACAATTAATACTGTATTAATAATTAACAGTCTGCAAGAACAAACTCTGACTCACTGAAACCTGATCTTAGAAAGACTACAGGGAAGTCAACTATTCTAACAATTTTGAATCCTCATGTCTTTATCTAGTGTGGATTTCCAGAAGATGTGTCACCATTTTGGGTGCTAGACAAGCATTCTTGGACATATATTCTGAATCACAAATAATTGCACAGTTAACATCAGTATTAGCTGAGATGCTGTCTCTGGCAATAGTCACACTGCTGGGCTTTTCCCTTCAGTGGCCTGACCAGAGAATTCATTTCCTTCTTGGTTTATTGCTCAGAAGGCTCATTCAACATTCCAGTTTACAAAAGCTACTCTGAAGCTATCACAGATCTAAAATACAAAGCCCTTATCCTGAAAACTGCCATGTAAGCTCAAGAATGTGGAAAGCAGAACCCTGTTCCTTTTAATCCGACATATTTGACTGTTTTTCTGAGGATAACTGCTCAACCACATGAATTTTCAATTGGCATTCATTTGCTTAAAAAAAAACCACAATTGACTGAAATTTTAACTGCTCATGGTATTATCTTCCATACCTGAAGTCCCTGCAAGCACTTATCTCATGAGAAGTCCCTGACATAGCAAGTTTGAAAAAGAAGTACAGCCTGCTTCAAAGTTGTGAGAAGCTGTGACAATACCTACTCTGCATCCAGAACCAAGCTGATGTTCCTGCGTACTCATCCAAGTCCTTTAGGTTTTCTGTGAAGTTTCAGATGGTTCCTAGGCAACTGTAACAACACGGAATCAAGCATTGCCTGCTTACTGCTCTACTCCATCTGCTCCCCCTTGGCATCATTTCAAAGAGGATGTTTTTGGTGAATAAGTAATATATCCGGGGGTTCAGAGAATTTGTTTAAATATTTGTGACATAGTGACAAACTAAACTTCTTTGCTGAAAGCTCACGACTGTTCTGAAACCCCTGAACACAGCTGCTGTAATCCCTTTGAAGTGAGTCACTATTATGGTCACATTCTCATTTTAAATACTTTTACTTGCGCTTGGTTACAAACACTAACCCACATCCACCTTCACTTGGTATGAACTATTAAGCTCAGCAGATTTTCTCTAAGTAGAAGCTAAATTCATTTTTCAAGTACAGTTATAAAAGAATACACAAATGTTTTCTGATCCTGATTATACTCACTGTGCCAGTAGTAGATCTTTATAAGCACATACATGGTGCATATACTCACTACAACTGGAGACAGGTAGCAGTATAGGCTGTGTTTGCCTAGGTTACAGTTCTGTCTGGGACTGACCAAACCCTAGATGAGGACAAGAGGAGAGCTGTCTACAGCACTCTGCTGGTTTCTGTAATTTATGAAGCATTAGCAGACACCCTGACAACATCAAACAGGAAAATGTATTTTCAGAACACCTTATGGCAGAGATAGTTCTTTTGAAAAACTCCTACAGAAAAAAAAATATTTGTAAACACAGTTTGAATTTTCTGAACTAACAGCTTATTATTTATGTAGGACCCATTCTTCCAGAAGCTTCGCTAACTAGTTTAGTTCGTTGTGACACACTGAGCACATGTTTTTAACTTGCCCTTTGAGCAAAATAACAGCTGTCATCAGGTCTGCACCTCTCTATTTGCTACATGCCCCGTTTATTACATTTCAGATCATTTACCCCTGATAAGCACGAAACAAATTCTACTTGCTGCAGTAATCTAGTGTAGGCAAATATCCTGGATTTACAATGTTCTGCATCCTCCTCTGGTCTAATTTTTAAACTAATGAAATGGAAATTGGTTTTGAGAAGACATATATTTAAAAGTAAAAGTATATATAAAGAAGGTCTGGCTCAGTAAGACCTGTTTCACTTGAATAATGGCAGCATTATTTAGAAACCTAATTCTATAATACTCTTAGCCAAAGTTAAATAGCTCATCAAATGACAAAAGTGCATTTCAACCAACTTTTCTGGTCTTTGGACTAAGTCCTTTCACATCAACACGTGTATGAAACAGCTGTGAAGGTCAACCTTAAGGAGACCTAGTGAAATCATAGATTGGAAACTGTCTGCTTCTTGTAATGGGAGTTTTAAGATATTATGTTCTTTCCACAACAAATCCTACTATTTCCTTGTATGCAGACCATCATTTATGAAAACTACAGTTATAGTTCTGAAATCCACCAAAGTATATCTGAATAAGATATTCTTCTTACAGCAACAGAACAAATCTGTTTGTCAGTTCCTACAATTCTAATGTTTGAAATGAAAATAAAATGTAACAGCAAACTTCTCCGTGAAACTGCAGAAAAACTTCACTTCTAATAGAATCCCAAGAAAAAGTATTTTCATTTGACTATTTTGCTTACTCCAGTTGACACCAGATCTTGTTCAGACATGACCAGACACAATAGAAGAAGATGGTCCCAACAGCGAGCTCAGAAGTTTGGACAACTCCCAATATTTTGTTGAATCAAAACTAAAAGCCACATGCAAAACCTGAATGTTTGTTCTGGGGAATGCCTTGTATTCACTCTCCTCTTGGTGGACAAAGACATTCCAGTTGCTACAGGAAATGACAAGCTGTTCATATTCTTCACTGCAATTGCTTCTTATCTGGAGGCCCCCATCATTCAGACTTTAGGCACCTTTTCTGGTGGTGTGCTTGGTTAATGTTTGAATAATTCCATTAATTTTATGGAATCAGTTTGAATTTAAGCCAGTGAGTTTTACCATTTTCATGCTTTAATGCACAGAAAGTTTCAAGTTGTATGTAAATTTATAACAATTTATAATTCAGTCTTTAAAGACCCTGAGAGCAGAAAAAAGTCCTGAGATATACAGTATTTTTCAGTACAAAGGAAGATAATCAGAAGCAAGAGAGATAATGGTACAGTCAGGGAAGGGTCATGACAAACAGAATTATTCTGAGAGAGATCTTGATGGTAAACTCCTTGCACTAACTACACTGGCACTGTAACCCTAGCTGCTGCTGCTGCTGAAGTGCAGGGCTTGTATTATTTCAGAAAATCTGTGGACTACGTGCATGAAAATATGGTAATCAGAACTGCCATGGCTGCACACACGAGCATCACAGCTGCAGAAGTATCTGCCAACTGCGCAAACACTCATTAGGCTGACATCACAGGCGAATATTTATGTTATTCTCTTGGGGAAAAAGCGGGGAAAGATAAAATACAACGCTTAACCTATTGACTTTATGAACTATTTCAACTGCAATGCTAAGAGTAAATTACACAAGTATCAGTATGATACTAACATTCTTTTAAGACTCAAATTAGGGGGAGGGTTTTTATAAAATCTGCAGATGTGAGTATTCTAACTTCAGTCAGTATTACTTGAAATGTTTGCCTCATTCATATGTCTCCTTTAAAACAGTGGCAGAAGTTTTACTTCCCTCAATAACTAGAGGCTGATCGTGGAAAGTACACAGGGAGATGCCACCATTTAAACAAGAAAAACAAACATTAATCAATCAAACAAACATTATGCCAAAATTTTGTGGACTCTCTACATTATTTGTTACAGGTAAACAATGATCAGCAGTCAAGCCCCAGCAGGAACAAAATCTTACGTATACTAGCACTTGCAAACACTGAGGTAGGAAAGAGGAAGGCTTGGGAAGGAACTGTATTCTATTCTGTCCTTTTAAACAAGAACTGATTGCATTTGTACTGATGGTGATGGAGCTCAGAGAATTAACTTTATAAATTTCATTTCTCTTTCCCAAAAAATATTCACCAAAAGGATGAATAAAAATAAACACTGAACTCACTGCTTTTATGCTGTGCAGCATGACTGCTTTGCCCTGTACATGTAAGTTATTTAAGTGAGAAAGGAATCTATCTGATTTACACTCTCTTGTCAGGACACTGTAAATATGTCTGCTCAGACGTGCATGAAGCTTGAATATTTTAGCAGTTTATGGGCACATACAATTAAAGCCAACTCAGAAAGGTGTATAAGTTCACCCCATGCTCAAATTTCTACGGTGCAGCTCTGCAATAACATGAATGTGGCTTTAGAAGCCTCTAATAGAAAGACCTTCTGCACTGTAAACCAAATTGGATTTGTGAAATGGATGTTTTATGTCCTGCCATGCCAATCTCACTTTAGAATGAGTCAGAACTGTCCAGTTAAAATGGCAGACTGATCGTGCTAGCTCTTCGGTCAGATATATGTAGATTACAAAGTTCATGCTGTTCATTTACTAGGCCTCTTATCAGTAGCTTATTAGACTGTATTTTTCAGAATAAAACCCAGTGATTTTGCAGTAAGATTTAATTGCTGGTAACTTAGATTTTAAGTTTGGCATAGGGATTTAGTGACATTAAATGCTGGTGGAAAACAGCAATTAAAAGAGAAACTATTATAAATAAGTAGGTATTGATTCCATTATCTACTTGCTTTAAAATGTGTGTGCTAATAAACATTTAGTTTTAAGACACAATCAAGAGATATCAGACTTTGCACAGCAAATATTACACAGCACATAAAAGTCCTGTTGCCGTTCTGCATTCTAAAACTAGCAAAAGAGAAACAGGCAATAAGATCCCACATTTGTAAAACAGACTAAACTAATAAAGAAAATAAGCTACAGAGTCAATAAGCATAACTTCAATTGATTTACTGAACTGCATTTTAAGTTTTACAGTAATTTATTCTGGCTCTAGAGAATGAGTGCAGAATCCATCATGCTACTCAATACTTAAATCCTGTTTGTTATTAAAGACTAAGGAATAGACTTCACCAAAATACACACTGACACGCAAATCCTCAGCCACAGTAATTCATTCAGCAGCTCACAGCATATATGAGCTGAAGAGGATTCAAAAACCCCCAGGTGGCAGTGCATCAGGTCAGGGACTGTTTCCTGTCAAGGAACATAAAAGCAAAAAGGTTCTACAAACTTTTGAAAGCAAAGTGAATAATTAGGAAAAGATGGACACAACAACATGAACTCATTCCCACCTGAACTACTTACAAATCATCATTTGCTATTCTGTTTCCTTGGCAACTTCTTTCTTGTGGCAGGTAACAACAGTTTGTAACTTCTCTTTTGGGAAACATAATTAATCTGAAGCTTCAGGAAACCTTGTTTCAGGATCAATAACTGTCACAGTTCTTGAGGTCTTTATTAACTAAGTGCAGTGTTTAAGTCATTAAGTCATGATCAATTCTGAGAAATATGTTCCCTGATTGAAGAATTTGTTGCTTTATTCTGAACTCAGAAGTGAAATAGTAAGTTCATTAAAATCTGATTACTGACCTCTAGAGTTCAGTGCTATGTCTTTGAGAGTCTGTGGTGTGTTACATGTTATCTTAATTCTCTATCACTTACTGAGACTTCTCTAGTCTGGGAAGCAACACTTAGAGTATTTGGCAGATCTTCCCCAAGCCAAATTACTTTCCCTACTACTGGTCTACTGAATCAAGAAGCTGCAGATTTGAATTGCAAAACCAAAGTCAGGGAAGTCTTTATCTGCTGAATAATACTTTCCCGCAGTTGGGAAAAGAGTTAATACAGGAAACTATGCTTTTTTTTTTTTTCCTCTTGTCTTTTCCATTGACAGGCCCACAGAGAACATTTCACATGCCTGACACCCAGCAGGATGCATGCAGGTCTTATGATACAGTGGAAGATGACTACTTCTCAGTTACACATTGCCTTCAGTTTTCTGTATTCCATTCAAGCAGGGTATTTTATGAAACACATTCAATCCTTTCTCCTTATGGAATTCCATTATGTGAATACATCCAATCAATTTTATATCAATATCTGAATAAATTTGGGCTTACTAATAGAATTAGGTTCTGGCCCTTCATATACGTCACACTGTCTTAGAATCTGTCACTGAGAGCCAGTTCATGCTTAATAAAGCAATTCAAGGAGCCTATTAGCTTTTTTTCTGAGCTTCCTAAATGTAAAGGTCCACACCTTCCCAAACATGAACATAAGACAAAACAAAATCTGATCTTATAAACATCCCAAAGCCTTAGCTCTTCTAAAATACAACATTGTGTTATACTCCTACGCTCTCCCTACTTCCTTCTTCTCCTGTTCCTAACAAATTCCCTTGTTTCCCATCTGCACTGGTGAGGAATATCACTGAAGCAGATTATCTCTATACAAGCTTCCTGTTAGGAGTTAAGGAAAAAAAAAAAAAGAAAAAAAAAGATTCCTTGACCTATCTGTAAACTAAATAGCACAGGAGAAAAGCTATTCTAGAAGCCCAAGGTTCTTTTTATATTATGCTGCTTATCTATGGTGGCTACAGCAACAGTGGGGTTCATGTGAGAATACATACCCAGCACTGTAGCACTTTACATACAAGTGGCCTGCAAAACTGCAGTCCTAACTGCTTTAGACTCCTTAATGCTCCCAAAAGGCCAAGCAAGGCTCTAGCACTAGCCATGTTATGGAGAGGTACCCACACACAAAGAATGCAGTTAGAAGCAGAGCTACTCAGGTAGGAAAGAAATTCTCTTTTCAGGCTCTATAATTTTAGGAACTGCCTCTGAGTACCACAAGTACAATATTCTTGGTTGGAAAATATTATTTCGTAAAGTTGTGTTTCTTCAAAGGCTAAATTTTGTACCACAGCAACCATCACAAATTGCTACAGCTACACAGCAATGGCACGTAAAGGGACCACAAGAGAATAAAAAAAATATACCTGACAAAACATTGTCTCCTTACAGAAAAACAAAACATGTTTCTCATTAGCCAAAATTAATATTCTAATCCTAGCAATACCTGTCTATGTACTTAACTTCATACACAGAGTTAATTTTAAATTAAGTATGTGAACAGTCCTTGAAGGAGCGGGGATGAAATGTGTATAGAACATCATTTTGGTTTGCACTGTACTGATACTTGTGCCTACCTTCTCCTTGATATTTACTGGAGAACTTATTTCTGCCATCTCTCTTCTTACGAGAATACCGTCTGTGAAAAGAAAAAACAAATAAGAGATGATTTTTAATCCCAACCTGACAAAGGTACACACATATAAATTGTATTCAAGCATTGGAGAAACTTGAGAAAACTTACCTTTCCTGCTCAATCTTGTAAAAACAATCAAAAAACAACCAAAAAATAACATAAAAAACCAAACCCCAAGCAAGTTCAAATCTCACACTTTCTCCAGATTAGTTCTACACACATTCTAAAAATGCTTCACAAGTATGAATCAGGACGGAAGGTATATCATACTTCTCCCATCCATGTTTATCAGACCCCATTCATTATTACTTGATACCTTTGTGGTTTAAAGAAGAGGAATACCTTAGGTGAATTCAACATCTGTTCTCCCATTCACTAGAAATCCTACCTTTGACAGAAAACTTTTCTGAAGATCCCATATTAAAAAACTAGAAGTGCCATAAGGCAGAAAAGTACTGCACAGTTGATTTTTTTTTTTTTCAAAACAAATTAAAAGATTTAACCACATGCTTCCTTATTAAAGCTAAAAAGGTCTGAATGGTTAAATCTCCAAGTCTGTTGTGAAAATTTAGGCACATAATGGAATTTGCATGTGATTAAGAAACCCTGTGATATCCTAGTTCCAGTTACTCAGTCACATAACTGAGAGATATTACGCCACGTGATGAAGAATTAAAAGAGAAAGGAGTCCACCTGCCTAACCCCATTTCCATCAAAACCAATCACCTTACATTTCAATGAGAAACAAACTTGAATCTTCACATTTTTAAATTAAGTCACACATGAAGAATCACAGAGAAGATTAAGCCAAATGATATAAAGGCGGCTTAGTTGCTAAACTCAATTCTTCTGCACGCTGATAAGAAAATACTGTCATACATAAATGAGAATGAAATCTTAGTTCTTTCCAACTTCTTAAGCTGAGACACTTCTTCCTTTTTATCACTGAAGCCCTCTGCTGCTATGTAGACTGATAATATTTCCCACAGTTATTCTAGATCTCTTAATGCACTTAAAAGAAAAACACCTCCTTTAACTCCAGCTTTGGAACACAGCACTCTGGGGGTGCGCAAACTCCAAATGTTTCTATTATAGAATTTTATAACATGATATAAGTATCTTATTTTTCTATGCACATGTTTTCTAATTAAAAATATGAGGTTCAAGGAAGCACATTTTCAAATATAACAAGACTTCATGGCAAGCAGGAAAGAAAAGGGAAAGCATTTTTGAGTTTCAGTCTGATAGGGAGTCGACATCATAAAACAGGTGCCAGAAGAAAACAAAGAAACACAAAAGTAGCTTTTATTGAAGTGTCATTAAAAAAATTCCTGAAATGAGTTAAGGTTCCTCCTGCCCTCTGTGTCATGAACACATTTTACCTGTCTATATAAAGCACATACCTTTCATCTGACTTTGTTCAGTGGCTCAGTGAGCTTACAAAGAAAGAGCCCAAGTCTCACTGCATATCTGGTAAGATTTCTTCCTGGTAACTGATCACTAATGCCTTAGCATCCGCTGAATAAAGCATTTCAGATTAGAAGATCCCCACACTTCACTATTGCTGCTTTGTTGTTTGTTTTTAAATCAAGAATCAAAGAGCTTGAATTAAATTTTCCTGTCAAGCCCATCTAATGACAGCAGAATTACAAAACGTCAAGAGAGAGCAGGCAGGAAGACTACGTGGAATGTGAGCTTGGGACAACTCCATTTCCAATATTTAACATGTTAACTTAATGCAGTCTATAGTATCTATCACATTTTGGGCTGGAGCACCTCTCCTATGAAGAAAGGTTGAGGGAACTGGGCTAGTTTAGCTTGGAGAAGAGCAGCTCTGGGGAAACCTCATTGTGACCTTCCAGTACTTAAAGAGAGCATATAAACAGGAGGGGGAACGGCTGTTTACGAGGGTGGATAGTGACAGGACAAGGGAGAATGGCTTCAAACTGAGACAGGGAGGTTTATGTTAGATATAAGGAGGAACTTTTTCACACAGAGGGTGGTAACACACTGGAACAGGCTGCCCAAGGAGGTTGTGGATGCCCCATCCCTGGAGGCATTCAAGGCCAGGTTGGATGTAGCTTTGGGCAGCCTGGTCTGGCGGTCAGTGACCCTGCCCCCTGGCAGGGGGTTGAAACTAGATGATCATTATGGTCCTTTCCAGCCCAGGCCATTCTATGATTCTATGATTTTCCTGCTTCTCTTTACTTCTGCTGTTAGCTGTTTCTTATGCCAAGCATGCACAGAGCATGAGACATAGGCCACCAAATTTCCATACAGACTGAAAAACCTAGCTCTAAAATCACTCTAACTCTTCATTATCCCTCCTAGCTTTTCAGAAAAATATGCTTTCTGTCTATTAACATCAAGCTCTGTGTTGCAATGGTATTATTCTCTGATAATATTTTAATGAATAGTTATTTTACTTGCTCACCCTCATACCTATTATCTAGCAGCTCCAGCAATACTACCGGCAAATGAATGGAAGCCTGTTCTCTTGCATGCATTTAAACCAATACTTACATTATGATAACAACAATAAAAAAAACCACAGTATCAATAGAAACAAATAAAATTAGGAAAATTTGGGATGAACAGAATGCATCACAAAAGACAAATAAAACAAGGTTCATAGCTAACAAATACCTCTGATCCCCAAAACTACTAGTATATAAAACTAATACATAATGTGAAAATATCCATCACCTTAAATCTTCATGTTCTACTTTTCCAGCATACTGTACCAATTTTGAACCAAAACTGTACACTGTAAAACCACATCATGTATGAAGCAAATTAATCAGTGATCTTAGTGAAAAACACAAACTTGTCAGTTCATGTTAGTTCGAAGGCAGTAGCTAAATTATGCATCCAATTTAAATTAAATGTGCTGATTAAACCATGCAAGAGCAACACTTAGCCAAATTTAATCTTTGTAGCAATGCTCTGACCCACTTTAAAACAAGTCGTACAACACCTTGCTAGAGTTGACTTGCCTTTCCTTTGCTCCAGGTATTACTAGTCGTAGTTTTCCACTCACAAATGTGATGTTGGTTCAGCTGGCTTACAATTGGAAGCTGTATCAGAACTGGGCAGGCCACGCAAGACATACCTTCAAGAAAGAGGCATGTTTCTTTCCCTCTTCTTGCCCCCCACCCATCCTCCACAAGATCATGAACTAAGAAGGCATCAGCTTTTTGCAAATAGTCATTCCTCTACAGTTCAAACTTTTCATTAATATGCATATTATGACTGTCAAGATGAAGATGCTAAAATTGAGCTGGAGCTATTTTCCACTCACCCTCTACAAGGGCAGATATTGAAATAACCTGCATCAAACACTTGCTCCTTTATATAACTCACAGTCCAGCACTACTAGTTAGATAAAATTCAAACTATCATTGAAATGTCAGTATAGCATTGATTTTTAAAGCATCTTCTATCACTATATTTAATGGCTAATTGGTTTTCTCATTGCAGCAAATCAATGTATTGAATTGACTTCTTCCCCCAATTTTTTTAATTCCATATTGAAAAATTGCTGCATTACTAAATCCTATGAGGAAAGATTATAGCACATGAATAATTTCATGCACAAAAATGGTGCCAATTAAATTTTAAAGCTTTTGCTGGAGGCTTGGATCTAAATTTGAACAGCTCCATTCTGATTTGTAATACTTGAGAGAAACTTCTTCATGCCCCAGAGCTGTGCAACATCAGAATATGGCCCACAATTGTGTTCTAAAGCTAGTGCAGTGCTGTGCATGTCAACACGTGCAGAAAAGTCTGTTACAGAAGACTTTCTGTTGTGCCTTAATTTGTCAGCTAGCATAAGCATTGAGCATATTATGTACAAAACATACTGTAAAAAGAGTTCTCAAATATTTTGTCCTGCTCTGCATCTCTTGCACGTGTTTGTGTTCTTGAAATGTTAATGTACACCACAACAAGGCTTTCATGAGGAAGGAATGACAAAAGAAATACTATGGAATCCTGTATTTAAACAGGTTGTTAATTTCTGATTGCAATTTCCAGATGTGTTTCCTGGGATAGGAGATGGCTCTCAGTTGCTTGTTACATCCTGACCTCAAATATGGATGGAAGTGCATTATTTTATATTTATTACATATTTGCAAAGGAGATGGTATACCTTGCCTTGTGAACTGAAGCATTCCAATGTAGCAAGAGAAAAATACAGTAGTGGCACTTCAAGGTAGTACTGCAGAGCAGACTAGATTAAGTCTGCCAAAGCTTATTTCTCTGCTCCACCAAATTAAGCAATTCATATTGCTCCTCACAGGTTTAAGCTGAGGTTAAACTGAACCGCAGCTAGCTGAAGTGCTGGCACATGTTCTGTCCTCCAGACATTACTGCATGCAATGACCCCAGGGCAGGCAGTCAGGTATGGCCTTTAACCACTGCAGCACTACATGCCTGAGCTCACCTGTCACAGCCTGCAGGGTACATGGCTGCTTGCCCAGCCTTAATAGCCATTCCTTTTCTGCCCTCAAGCAGCTCCGAAGTCCCACTGTTACTGTGTTCAGCCTCCAAAGAACACCAGACATCCTTCAGCCAGTACTGCGTCCAGGGATTTGTCACTCACAAAGACAGGGAGGCCTTAGGGCAAAGCTGCCAGACTCCTTTTGTGAAACATCTTGCATAGGTGGGGTTGCCTGCACTTCAAGCATCAGAGAATTGGGAAGCAAGAGTCTCTTCCCTGTCCTGCTGCATAATTCCACAATTATCACCTGCTGCATTTACACTTCAGATTCACAAACAGCATCAGAAAAAGCAAAAATATGCTTTTCTCTCCTCCAACAAAACCAAAAGGAATCAGCCCATGAGTACTCAGAAGGAAAGAGAAAATGAGCTTATGAAAGTGTCAGTGTTGCCAGATAAAATCTGTAAAAACACCCCAGCAGTGAGCTGTACAGAACAGAGGAGTGTGACAGCTGTTCACTGCTTCCAACACTGAAGACGTAACTTATCTTCAGCAATAAGGAAATCTTCCCCATAAAACATCACAGAATAAGATAGTTTGAGGTGGTTTTCCCATCTCTACACTTACAGAAAAGCAAAGTCTCCTAAACCACCGAAATGATATATGTCCTCATCCACCCACTACAAGTGTTTCCTATGTAGTGCTACTCCCTACACAACAGGAATGCCAGGTCTCAAGGACCTGACTCTTCGCCACATTTTTTAAATCTCTACCTGCTTTTACATCTGTCTGCTGCATCTTGTGCAAACCCAGTCCTTCTCTTTGTTATGCTAATTTCTTACAAACATCCCAGGACTAACATTTACCAAGTTCTAAACAGCACCCAAAAAAGTCTCTATCAGTTTTCTGCTTGTACTGTTCTCCTCTCCTGTTCACTGGTCAGGCAACTCCACAACTACATACCCTTTGGGTCACAGTACAGCAACAAAGCAGGAGACAGCCTTACTGCTGTTAATTTATCAGCCCAACCAAACATGACTATGTGCAATCATTGAGAAAGCTTTCACATTAACACAGAAACTGGAATTTATAAATATTTTTAAGAGAAAATTGTGAAGTCTATCAGTGCTAGAATGTAGATTTTTTGAAATTATTTTTAACTAAAGGATTGTTTACTCATTTCCAAGTAGTTCAGTTAAAACATTCCAGATCCAAAACGCTGACGTATAAAGCACAGGTAGAACAAAGCAATCACCATCTCAGAACCAACTTCAAAAAAGATGTAATTGCAAGTGTATCTAATGAGATTGTGGCAGCCTGTGGTATGCTTTCAACTTCTGCACTCCTCCTTCCTCTACAAAATTACATCTCATTTTTAAGTGGGATCGCTATCTATCCCACATGTGCTATATTACACTGGCTTGTCTGCAGACTTCCCCATGCCCTTGGTAAAGACAAAACCAACACAATCAGAGACACATAGCCTTCATTCTTCATTTGACTTTGTCTGACTTTATTACATAGGTGCTATTTGAGAATGGCAGATGAAGGCTGGGATAAGCACGCTTTTCAAATGTATTTTTAAATTTAAGAGACTCGCAAAAGTAAAAGAAAGTAAAATGCCAAAGTTCCTTCAGAAAGGAATTACTTTTCTTTATTTGGATTATTTAAATAGTAGAAGATAAAAAACTCTTACCACATCAAAGGTCAAACATTAGTGCACTCTTGACTATCAGTAACAGAAACTTAGTGTCCTTGGTTGTGCCCAAAGCTATGCCACTGTTGTGCCAAAACAACAGGAAACACGACTGAGATTTCAGTACTTGCTTCTATTAGCTTGAAACTAGCAGCAGGTATGATTTTTTTATTTTCTATAGTCTAGTTTCTAAAGATAAACTGAACAGTTAAAAAATAAATATATCAAGAGCATCTAGAACACATTAACAAGCGAGTTCCTGGCAGCTTTTAGCTTTCTGTGCTACTCAAAGTGAAGATACTTAGAAAAAAGAACAGCATAATGAACACAGAGCTGATATTTTTCCAGTACTGTTTTCAGCCTTCCTAAAGGCTGTACCCAGAAGCAGACTACACGTTCATTCTGCATTTCTTGTTTTACAGGAATTTAGTTTAGCCACTTCAGGCTGCTTACATGTTTGGGTAAATTTGTTTTCTGAGGACTTTAGTATCCTGTCCTTAGATACATCAATGCACACACACTGCAGAGGTCATGCTTGTCTTAAATACAGAACGCAGCAGTTCTCCCTTCTGCTCAGCTAAGCAGCCTGATTGCCTGACAGTACCACACTGCCTGAAATCCACTGGTTTCAGGGCTGTAAACAGGATGCAGGAAATAAGACATCTCACTGATTACATATGTAAGTCTGGATTCCAAGAGAAAACAGGTTTGTGCACCCCCACTGTTTATTTATCACCTCCCTGAGGATTTCTGAGACAACTGACATGACAGCCTGAGAAAGGATCAGATATCCCAAAGATACAACAGCCATATAAACTGTTTGCTTGGAAATAGGTAGCAAGATATTAAAATTCAGAGAATATGCATTTAACATTATAAAAATCCATAGACCTGTCTGCTGCAATGAGGAAAAACACAAAGGTGAGAGTAGTACTGCAAAGGTATGGATTTGATGGGTGAACTGTTTGATGGACAGGAACTGGTTGTGAGATTGCACCATGAGAATGGTGGTCAATGGCTCAATGTCTGAATGGATATCAGTGACAAGGTGTTCCTCGAGGTTCAAGTTCTGGAACCTGTGCTCTTCAGTATCTTCATCAGTGACTCAGATAGTGGGATAGAGAGAACACCCTCAGCAAGTTTGTGGAGGGCATCAAACTGCGGTACTGCTGACACACCAGAAGGATGAGATGTCATTCACGGAGACCTAGAATGGCTCCAACAATAAATAGGCCCAGGTGAAGCTCATGAGTGAAAGGTCCTGCCACCTGGGTCATGGCAATCCCCACTATCAATACAAGTCTTGCCAAGAAGGACCTGGGGGTACTGATGGATGGCAAGCTGAGCCAGCAATGTGCCTCCACAGCCCAGTAAGTCAGCCATATCCTGGGATAGGATAAAAGAAGCATGGTCAGCAGTTTGAAGAAAGTGATCCTGCTCCTCTACTTTGCGCTGGTGAGACTCACCTGGAGTACTGCATTCAGATGGGGAATCCTCAGTACAAAAGAGATGTGGACCCATTACAGCATGTCCAGAGGAAGGCCACAAAAATGATCCAAAGGATGGAACAGCTTCCCTACAAGGACAGGCTGAGAGAACTGGGGCTGTTCTGCCTGGAGAACAGAAGGCTATGGGAAGACCTTAGAGCAGCCTTTTGGGATCTAAACAGGGGCTGTAAGAATGAAGGGGACAGATTCTTCAGCACAGTCTGTTATCACAGGGCAAAGGGAAATGGTTTCAAACTAAAAGAGGGGAGATTTAGATTGGATATAAAGAAGTTTGGTTTTTTGTTTGTTTTGTTTTACAGTAAGGCTGGTGAGGCACTGGAATAGGTTGCCCAGAGACAAGATGGAAGCTCTGTCTGTGAAGACATTCAAGGTCAGGCTGGATAAGGCTCAGAGCAACCTGATCTAGCCATAAACGTTCCTGTTCATTGCAGGGGAGATGAACTAGACGTTCTTTAAGGGGTCATTCCAACTCAAAAGGTTCTATCATTCTATGATTCCTTCATGCCTGGGTTGGCTTCCTTAGAACTCTGTCTGCTGTCCTTCCCAGATTTGTTCCAAAGACAGGAATGGTTCTAAGTGGACATCAAAGCAACACTGGGATCCAACTGTTGTCACAACAAAATGGTTAAAGATTAGCAAGTCCTGCGACCTACCACACTGATCTTACTGGACAGTCTTTGAATGCTGATCATATCCTATCCTATCACAGAATGGCTTCGGTTGGAGGGAACTTTAAAGACCATCTAGTTTCTGCCCCCCCCTGCCCTCGGTAGGGTTGACCCATCCAACCTAGCCTTGAATGCCTCCAGCAATGGGGCATCCTCAGACTCTCTGAGCAACCTGTCCCAGTGCCTTACCACTCATTGAGGAAAAAAATCTTCTTAATATCTAACCTAAATCTCCCCTTCTTTCATTTAAAGCCATTCCCCCTTGTCCTATCTCTATCAGATAGTGTAAAAAGTTGGTCCCCCTCCCGCTTGTAAGCTCCCTTCAAGTACTGGAAGGTTGCAATGAGGTCTCCCTGGAGCCTTCTCTGTCCCAAGCTAAACAAGCCCAAATTCCTCAACCTTTCTTCATAGGAGGGGTGCTCCAGCATTTTGATAATCTTTGTGGCTCTCCTCTAGACCTGTTACAGCAGCTTAGCATCCTTCCCGGGACCTCAGGTTTGGATGCAGTACTCCAGATGGGGCCTCACAAGGGCAGAGTAGAGGGGAACAATCACCTCCCTCACCCTGCTGGCCACCCCTTTTGATGCAGCCCAGAACACTGTTGGCCTTCTAGGCTGCAAAAACATGCAGCTGGCTCACATCCAACTTTTTATCCACCAGGTCCCTCAAGTTCTTCTCTGCAGGGCTGCCCTCGAGGAGTTGTTCTCTGAGTCTGCACTCACATCTGGTATTGTCTCAACCCAAGTGCAACACCTTGCACTTGGCCTTGTTAAACCTCAGTAGATTCTTGCCCACTTTTCAAGCCTGTCCAGGTCCCTCTGGATGGCATCCTTCCCTTCTATTGTGCACCACTCAGCTCAGTGTTATCAACAAACTTGCCCAGGGTACACTCAATCCCACTGTCTGCATCATTGATAAGGATGCTGAAGAGCACCAGTTCCAGGACAGATCCCCAGTGGACACCACTTGTGACCAGCTTCTACCTGGACACAGAGCCATCCCACCAGTGCTACCCATGCCGAGCTCTCTCTTCGCACAGGTTTCAGCATGTCTTCCCCAAAAGATCGGTGTCACTGCACTAGCTGCAACTAACGCATCATGACTGATACCACGTGATCATTAAAATTAGAGCTGCCATCCCAGAGATAGTGTAGATGTTAGAATCTGCTCACTCTGTAAAATGTATCTTGAGCCAAAAATATCTAAACCAGCTGCTTATATTTAGGTCATTAAAATCATCTTGCATCTGCACAACAAAGATGATTTTTCTCTTGGAAAAAAAAAAAAGCAGCTTAAGAAACTGTGGTACCTTTAGGATCAGTCTTTAAACATCCAATATCCTGTCTGAGTGTAAATGCAGTGCAGACAACACTATACCAAAGCGAAATCAGTCAAAGTGGTTCTTACAGCCTCTGGCTCATGAGAGCAGAAAATTCAAGAGAAGAGCTGAATTCAGACAGCTGTAAAATAGATGTCTGCACTCCATTTGTGATAACAGGAAAAAACAAGGTATAATTTTGCTCATCTTTTCTTGTACTTCTGAGTAATTCATTCAAGAAGAAATTTAGTCTAGTGTATGGAGTGTATGGTTACTATGCTTTAGAATACCAACCAGTAGAAGATATTTTTCTTTTTACTGATACTTCAGGCTCAATTCTAAATTTCTCTCTTCCATGCACTGCAAGATGCTGGCCTCTATTCTTATCATTTTTGTAATGAAACAAATAAAAGCTCCGCCCTATAAGATAGCTGAATCAAAACATTGACAAAAGGTCAGCTCTGCATTAGAAACAGCAAATTACAGGGATGGAGAATCAGGCTACAGAAGAGGACACATGAAATTCCTGTACATAGCAATGTATCTGTACTGCAACATATGGGTACCAGTACAAAAATGATCTTCTCTAACTGCTGTGAGATACGAGAGACAGGCACATACGCATTCTTAGAAAAGGTAATTAAAAAAATAAATTAAATCACTTGCTAGAATAATCACAGCAGCATCAGTTGACACTAGCCTTCCCCATCCAGCTACCCTCTAACTGGAATAGAACTGTTTTTTCTTCTTATGACACATACATATATTTCATAGCTACACACATACATTTTTACACCTACAGTCATCTCCTGTACCAAACACAGGAGTAAACAACTCCTCATTCATGAGATGTGAACATTGCTCTTTACTGATGGTGATATGCCTTTCACCCAAAGATGTTTTTTGATTCGTTATCTCACATTTTAAATTTGTGCATTAAAAACTACACAACACAAATGCACGATCAGCCTGACTGGCCTGTTATAACCTCTCACCCAGACCAGAGGAGGGAAGCCAACTACTCTGGGAGTGGTAACAAGCTCTGTGATCCAAACCTCTTCACATGGTCGGTGAACTACAACAACTCTGCAGTTGTATTCACTTTCCCTATTCTGTCACTTGACAAACTTGAATTAAATGGCTTTCAAATTAAATCACAGTAGTTCTGATGCTATGAATAATTTAAAAAAATAATAATTATGTTGCACTGCTGGCAAAAACAGAGATGAGATACACAGCTGATCTCCCACTCCTTGCTCTAGTTCAGACAAGGCAGCAAGGAAGAAGGGATGTTCAAACTCATAAAATACTCTACTACAGAAAAATTAAACAAGTCTGCTAAACAGCAGACACCAGAAGTTTAGATCATTTTGACTGTTCTTCTAAGAGGCCATGTCAGTTCAGTAGCGTGTGGAAACAATTAATACAATATAATGCTTCTAATTTATTTCACTTCAAAGTACGGTTAGTTCGTCAAGTAAAATAATAGGCACAATTAATTAACAAATAAACAGCATTCCAAACACCCGGAAACATCAAAAAACACATTCAGTGTTGAAAACAAACACTGTTGAAGAAAAAAATGGGAATTTAGATTCTAAAAAAACATTGATTTCTGGAATGGAGTCTTATTACACAATACCACACCCTTCTGTGGAAAGGTATTTACATAATATGAAAGCCATGATCAGCTTTGTATCTTGTGAACAGCCAAGCGACTTTGGCACAAACTTCTCCCAGCCTCCTGGCCCTTTACTAAAGCTGCATGACTGTATGCCATTCGAAGCAGAGTGCCAGGAATCCGAAACCTGGAGTTTTCTCCTTTGACTCTTGATAGCATACATACCATCACATATTTGGACTTCTTCCTCGTTAGTTTTAGTGC